>JARCFY010000022.1:885001-1485001 GCA_029233225.1 Lepidodactylus listeri
ACATAGGTGGAGAATCTCTCTAGTTACCTCCCTCCCACAAGCTTTCCTGTCTCCTTGCTAATTCCCCTAATATACAGGAGACAGCCTTTTTGGACAAACATAGCATTTGAGATAATAGCAATGGCAACCACCTCTGAACATTTCTTGCCTTTAAAACCACATGAAGTCAGCTGTGACTCAGTGGCACAGGAAAAAGCGGAGTATAACTGAAACTTGTGGCAGTTGATGAGAAACCATGGGACCAATGCTCCCTCTAAGCTGTGGAGTCTTGCGAGCAAAAAATCTACTTCATGAGCTACTGGCATTAAAGTTGTGAGCAAGCGATTTGGCTATGGCATAAATTTGTTTGCTCTGGAGCCGTCCTTTCTGAGCTAAGACAAAAATGTGTGAGCTGGAGGCTGAAAAACTGTGAGCTAGCTCACACTAACTCAGCTTAGACGGAACACTGCATGGGACTTAATTGAAGGTAGCCGTGAGTCATTGCATTTGAGCACTGCAATGAAATGAGACAAGATGGGCAGTCTTGGAAACAAGATGTGCCCTGTCTAGCCCTCCTGGGCCATTATCTTCAAACACAAGTTTAATATATAATCTACTGGCATACGGGATATATTTAGTATTCTCCTATCTTCTAGAATTAGGAAAAAGATTAGGCCAAATGAGTCATGCTAGACCACAATATATATGCAAATGTTTTCCCCCCTCCCCAGCAAGCATCTATGTGACACATGATTTTTGATTATTTATAAGCGATCAAAGATCTCGCACAAATGCACTCTCCAGATAAAGAGTTTAGAATGAGCTACATCCATTGCCGCCGCAGCAATGAGCATCGTTCAGAATAAATGAAGAGTTCGATTAAATGTGTCTATAATGATGCGCTCAAAGTCCTCAGCGTTCAAAAAGAAAAGAAAAAAGAAAAGAAACACAAATATGCTGGCAAAGCGGAAGAAGAAGAGAAGATTGGATTTATATCCTGCCCTTCACTTACTTGGAGTCTCAGAGCGGCTTACAAACTCCTTTCCCTTCCCCTCCCCACAACAGACACCCTGGGAGGTAGGCGGGGCTGAGAGAGCTCTGAGAGAACTGCCCTTGAGAGAACAGCTGGGACAGAACTATGGCTTGCCCAAGGTCTTCCAGCAGGTGCAAGTGGAGGAGTGGGGAATCAAACTCGGTTCTCCCAGATTAGAGTCCACACACTTAACCACTACACCAAACTGGCTCTCCAAACTGGCTCTCCAAACTGGTGAAAAGTCAAATGGGGAGGCAATAGCAACCCACCTCAGCCGTCCCAGAATATGGCTAGTGGGAACTTTCCAGAGAGGACAGATTTCTCCGGGGCGCAAAGATCTTCACTGACTTCCTGTCTGCTCCTGGGCACCAGCCTTAAATGGTCTGGGATCAAAGTAACTGGCACTGTGTTGGATGGCCCAGGCTAGCCCGATCTCATCAGATCTTGGAAACTAAGCAGGGTTGGTTAGTACTTAGATGGGAGACCACCAAGGAAGTCCAGGGATGTGATACAGAGGCAAGGCAATGGCCAACCACCTTAGAATGTCTCTTGCCTTGAAAATCCTATGGGGTCATCATGTGACAAGAAGGAGGAGGAGGAGGAGGAGGAGGGAGAGGAGGAGGAATTGGATTTATACCCCGCCCTTCACTATCTAAAGTAGTCTCAGACCAGCTTACAATCTCCTTTCCCTTCCCCTCCCCACAACAGACCCCCTGGGAGGTAGGTGGGGCTGAGAGAGCTCTTTCGAGGACTGCCCTTGAGAGAACAGCTCTGAGAGAACTTGTGACTAACCCAAGGTCACACCAGCAGCTGCAAGTGGAGAGTGGGAAATCAAACCCGGTTCTCCCAGACTGAAGTCTGTGCTCCTAACCACTACCCTTCCTTAACCCCACCCTCCCCAGGCTCCTCTCCTAAAATCTCCTGTCCTGGGCATCAGCCTTAAATGGTCTGGGGTCAAAGTATTTGTCCCTATCTAGGATGGCCCAGGCTAGCTTGCTGTCATCAGATCTTGGAAACTAATCAGGGTGAGCCCTGGTTAGCATTTGGATGGGAGACCACCAAGGAAGTCCAGGGACATGATACAGAGGCAGGCAATGGATTTACACCCAGAACAGCTCACAATCTCCCTTCCTTTCCCCACACCAGACACCCAGAGAGGTAGGTGGGGCTGAGAGAGCTCTTTTCAGGACTGCCTTTGAGACAACAGCTCTGAGAGAACTTGTGACTTGCCCAAGTTCACACCAGCAGCTGCATGTGGAGGCGTGGGGGAATCAAACCCGGTTCTCTCAGACTCGAGTCCATGCTCCTAACCACTACACCAAACTGGCTCTATAAACTTATCCCTGAGAGCACTTTCTTCCACCATCTTCAGTCTTTCATCTCCAAATCTCCAGGCAGAGGCAGGCAATGAGAGGCCACCTCTGAAGTCTTTTGCCTTGAAAACCCTACAGGGTCGCCATGAGTCAGCAGTGACTTGACAGCACTTCCTTCCACCCGAGTATTTGAAGAACCTCCTGCTGGTACAAACCTGTCCATTGGCGGAGTTCCTCACCAGAGGGGAATGTTGAATCAGGGGCTAAGTCTATAGAGCCATGACTTCAAGTGAGGAACTCCTGAACGGGAGCAGTTGGAAACGAATTTCCAAACAGAATTTCTGCCCATGCTCAGATTAGATACACACCCAAGACTGGATGTGTGTAAGACAATGCACAATTAAGTCAACTGTACATGTGGCGTGCAACAGTTATTCGCATGCCAGGGATGCTCTGGAGCTTTGCCTGTGCTTTGGAACGGGGAGCATGATACCCAGTTAGGTCAGTTGCCCCAAACAGCTCTCACTGGGAGTGAACAACGGTCTCTATAGGTATCAAAACACCACCTTTGCAGATTGGTGTACCAAACATTCCTCGCCACCTTGTGAGAAAGTAACAGTGTTCCTTCTAAGCTGAGTTAGTGTGAGCCAGCTCACCATTTTTTAGCCTCTGGCTCGCACATTTTTGCCTTAGCTCAGGAAGGATGGCTTCAGAGCAAATCGCTCGCTCACAACTTTTAATGCCAGTAGCTCACAAAGTAGAATTTTTGCTCACAAGACTTGGAGCACTGGGAAGGAGATGCACCTATAGAAACAAAGAGGCAACCTGGCTTTTGCCCACCCCTCCTTTAGGCATGGTGCGATCTTTATTAAAAATGGGGAATCCGTTCGCTTTCTAGGCGCGAGCTCTCGTTATTGAAGTGCTGTTATCTCCCAGTGCCGCCACCAAGGAATGGCTCCGCGAAGCACCTAGGAACTGCTTCTGCCATCTGTTGTCCTACAGCTGCTGAATGCAACTTTTGACATTTTCCTATGTGAAGGAAAACACGGATTTGGCAACGCTTGTTTCGACTTGGAAAGGTTGCTTCCTCTGCAGGCTGGCTCCTCAGTGACTACGGATGGGTTAGAGAGAAGCGGCTGTGGCATCCCACTGAATTGTATGGATTGGTGCTCCACCAGGAGGCATAACGGAGCTCAGATACTTCACGGCCTCCCCTTTCCAGGGCAACATGGCAAAGGCAAGGAGCGGATGCAGGGTCACTGGGGAACGTTGCATCGCCTCTCCATTGGGACTGTTTGTCTTGGGTAAGGATATTCAGAGGGGTGGCCAAATAAAGCCTGCCTCTATCCTCCCGACTTGGTATTCCAAGAGAGTCTCCCATCCAAGTACTAACCACACTTGACCCTGCTTAGCTTCCGAGATCTGACGAGATCGGGCTTGCCTGGGCCATCTAGGTCAGGGCCAGGGTATAAGTTTTCAAGAGGCAGAGCTCCCTTGGATAAAGAGGGTCATCTTGAAACGTATGGGAAAGAAAGGTACAAGCTGTCCGAGAACAGTACAGAGGGAGGGGGATGCTGGAAGAGAAAAAATGAGAAAGAGCGAGAAGAAAAATAAAGCATTTCCTAATGGTTTCTTCTGCAAAACCCGAGAGGAAAAGAAACTCCCCCCCCCCAGAGCCTTGTAGCGACTTTGTGGTTGAGCTCAGATCGCAGAGAGGACAAAAAAAAAAAAACACAAAACCCTGACAGCCCTGAGAGAGAAATTTAAACTTCCCCTTAACTAATCTGAGGAATAGCGCACCTCTTTTCCAAGAGTGTGTTTATTTGCAGGTGAGGGAGATGTTTAAATGTCAGGGATTTCCACAGGACTTTTAAACTTTCGCCATCTCCGTCCTAGAACCGCGGGTATTACTGGAGCACACACTTTTTTTCCCTCACATGGTCAACTTTTAAGCGGTTCGAAGACCTTCTGGTTGGAAAGGCCCGGAGTCTGTGTTTTAAACATAATCCCCGGGCCCAAGGAACAGGAGCTCTCGCTGCGTTTTTCATGAGATTTCTATCCTGTTTATCCATCACTCTCAGCGCTGCAGTAAATCAAGGAAGATATTGCACTAAGAGTCTGCTCTCCTCGGGCTCTGAATCCCTGCTGTTCCAAACTGCTGGTGTCTTATTGACTCACTAAAATTGCTCTGTATCAGGCCTGCCATGGTAATAGGAGGCGTTTTGCAACTCTGCACGGCACAGACAATGAAATACACCAGTGGTCGCAGTGCCCCGATGTTGCGGCAGAAGAGAAAGGGGGGTGGGGAGAGAGAGTTTCTAAATTTTCCAGTGCCGGTAAATGAAGGCAAGGTTGTCTCCCGCAAGCTGTTTGGTATCTGAAGTACACATCCAGACCACATCCAGCCTGTGCTGAGGTCACTGCACTGGCTGCCTATAGTGTACCGGATCCGGTTCAAGGTGCTGGTGATAACATTTAAAGCCGTATATGGTCAGGGGCCTGCCTACCTAAGGGACCGCCTTTCCCCGTATATACCCCAGAGAGCACTGCGGTCAGGCACACAACACTGCCTGACTATTCCTGGCCCCAGAGAGGCCAGATTGGCAACCAGCAGAACCAGGGCCTTCTCAGTGGCGGCTCCTTACTGGTGGAACGAGCACCCGGAGGACATCAGGGCCCTGCGGGACCTTTTGCAGTTCTGCAGGGCCTGCAAAGCAGAGCTCTTCCACCAGGCCTTTAATTAGGAGCCGCCACTGGGGGAAAGGGCCACTGGAAAGTGGCTGGCTGATATTGACTGGCCTGGAACAGCTGCTGGTGGAAGCCCCCTGGCCTGGGATATACGGATTATTGCTCTTGCACTAGAGGTTTCTGTAGTGCTGTTATCTTTTTGGGTTTATGTCTGAATGCGATTTTAACTAATGTATTGCTGTTGTTTTAACTGTTTTTAACTGTTGTTAGCCGCCTAGAGCTGGCATTGCTGGTTAGGTGGGGTACAAATCCAGATAGATAGATAGATAGATAGATAGATAGATAGATAGATAGATAGATAGATAGATAGATAGATAGACAGACAGACAGACAGACAGACAGACAGACAGACAGAATGCTTTGGAAAGATCAAGGCTTTCATTTAACAAAAAGGAGGAGGCCGCGAGCCATTGGTAGGATTGTGAACATTCGGGGAGAGGGAAATGAAATTTTCGGTTTGAGCATTTATCATCATTAGCGAGCGTGATTCGGCGGCGGTAGCGAATGTGCCGACACACGTCTGTACTGCGTCCTTTGGCGAATGGAAATGGACAAGTGGGATGAGTTTTGGTTTTGTGGAGAGTAATTGCAAAGAGGGTGAGGGTCAATTTGTTCTCTAAGGAGGTTGGTCAGTGAGACCCACCCCGTGCTTTGTATTTTGGGGATAGAGAACAGAAATTTCATCTTTCAAAATGTTGCTTCTATGGAGAAGAAAAGTGCTTTGAAGTTTTCATTCTGCAGCTATTTGCATCTGATAATGTTTCTTGAGACATGGGTTGAACTGAAAGAGTTTGTTTTTTTGAATGAACATTTTCAACCATGCTCTTTTGGGTGGCTTTTCTGCATTCTTTGAGGAAATTAATTCATACTGATCTTTCTGGACCTCACTTTTTCCTGACATCACTTGCCCCCAAAGAACAAAGATGTAATATTTATAGGATTTTTTTTTCATTTTTTCATATTTGTTTTACTTTATTTATATCCCATTTTTCTCCCCAGTGTGGGCCTCAAACTGCTTAAATCATTGTCCTCTCATCCCTTTTATCCTCACACAACAACCCTGTGAGGTCAGTCAGGCTGAGAGGCCATGACTGGCCCAAGACCGCCCACTGAGCTTCCATGGCAGACTCCACAACACATTTAAATGAAAAGATTGGGCATCAATGAAGAACTAGATTCAAGTCCAGTGGAACCTTGGAGACCAGCAAGATTTTCAGGGAATGAGCCCTCAAGAGTCAAAGCTCCCTTTCTTGACTCTCAAAAACTCATACCCCCAAAACCTTGTTGGTCTTCAAGGTTCTACTGGATGCAAATCTAGCTCTTTTACCCCAGACCAAGGTAGCTGCCCTTTGAAACTGCATCAATGGAGTTGCCTTGTATTGCTCATCTATCTATTGTCTACTCTGACGGGTAGAGGAATAATGGGGACTCAGAATACCCTCTTCTTCATTCTCCTTTTTGTCTCTCTCACTTGGTAAATGACTTATGGCTTGGCCAAAACTGAGGCTGTGTGAAAGTCCCTGGAGAAATTTCCATTGTGTATCAAATCTTGGAGCGTCACCTAATAGGTAACCCTCTACATTTGTTTCAGTTTTCCTATTTGAACAAATCAGGTGATTTAGCTCAGGAGAGTACAGATATCCTGAGGGAGGATTACTCTTATGTAGCTGTTACTGTGCAGTGTAATGCTCAGTGTGTTAGACTAGGATCTGGGAAACCCAGGCTCAAAACCCCATCTCTGCCATGGAAGCCCACTGGGTGGCCTTGGGTCAGTCATGGCCTCTCAGCCTGACCTACCTCACAGGGTTGTTGTGAGGATGAGAGGACAATGATTTAAGCAGTTTGAGGCCCACAACTGGGAAATGCCTGAAGAATTTGGGGGTGGAGCTTGTGGAGTTTGAGGGGGGAGGGACTTCATGCCATAGAACCCGCCTTCTGAAGCGGCCATTTTCTCCCGGTGAACTGATTCCCGTCAGCTGGAGATCAGTTGTAATAGCGGATCTCCAGCCACAATCTGGAGGTTGGCAACTTGAGAAGGATACTATTGGGTTCGCTCCATGAAAAACAGTACATGGAGGGTTGTGTGGAGGGGTTGGGAGTATAACGGCACCTACAGATGGACTGCAGTTCTTAAAGAGTTGTAATTGTTTTTCTGACCATGAACCGCCGCTGTCTCTTTTTGAACTGCTAATTCCGTTAGGGGCCCGGCCTGCTCTGAAGTCAGCATCGTGAATACTGTCACCTCCCCCCCCCCCCCCCGCGCACACACACACATTTGTCAGAAGACACCATTTCTATTTTTGCCCCTTAATTTCCCTTTCAAAAGCTACCTTTCATATAGGGAGATGAGGAGGAAAAAAAAGAACAGCTTTCTCCGAAAGATAAAAAAGGTAAGGAAATTAAGAGCAAACATGCTGGGAACCGCGCGGCTGATGGTTTAAAAATAATAAAAAAGCTAACCAACAGAGTTTGAACCAGTCAACGTTTCAATTTCGTCACCGATTCAGCCGCATTCAGTGTTCTTCTGCTCTGGTTTTCCGGCCAAAATACTGTGTTATTTTTTTGGGGGGGGGGTGCATGAAGTATTTTGTTTAAAATGAATCATTTTTCATATTCAACTTCTCTTAGCCTATCACTGCTCACCCTCATGACTCTTTCTATGATCCAAGCCAGTACATGTAGGTTTGCCAACTTCTCCTGCTATTACAATTGACCTGGAGGGTGGACTCTATGGCATTGTACCCTGCTGAGGCCCCTCCGTTCCCCGAACACTGGCCTTCCTAGGCTCCATTCCCCCAAATCTCCAGGTATTCCCCCTCCTGGAGTTGGCAACCATAGAAATTAAGGTATACAGAAAACCACCCATCTCAAATAAAGGAAGAAGAAGAAGAGGAGGAGGAGGTTGGATTTATACCCCACCCTTCACTAACCAAGGGAGCCTCAGAGCGGCTTACGCTTGCCTTCCCTTCCCCTCCCCACAACAGACACCCTGTGAAGTAGGTGAGGCTGAGAGTGCAACTCTGAGAGAACTTGTGACTGACCCAAGGTCACACCAGCAGTTGTATGTGGAGGAGTGGGGAATCAAACCCAGTTCTACCAGATTAGAGCCCGCAATCCTAACCACTACACCAAATCGGCAAATAGGGAAAATATAACGACAAATTTTAGTGGAAGCAACCTTTGTAGTTTTAAAGAATTTCAACAGGGAATCTTCTGAGGCCCGCCTACCTCACAGGGTGTCTGTTGTGGGGGAAGGGAAAGGAGGTTGTAAACCACTCTGAGACTCCTTTGGGTAGTGAAAACCCCACGGGTGGCCCTCCTGATGGCACCTGGTGTTTTTGGCCACTGTGTGACAGAATGTTGGACCATATGGGCCATTGGCCCGATCCAACATTGGCTTCTCTTATGTTCTTATGAAGGGCGAAGTATAAATCCAATCTCTTCTTCTTTTCTTCCTCTTCACCTCTGAACGTCTCTTGCCTTGAAAACCCTACAGGGTCAGCTGTGACTTCATGCTACAAAAACAACAAACAGCCAATATCAATGTCCATCTATTATCTGTTGAACCCCAGCATGACTGGAGATGAAGTCAGCTTTGAGCCATTTATTTGCTGCCCGTTATGGCCCGTGCCAGTCACCCTGGAGGAACACACCAATTTTCAAACCCCACATTTGCTGGAGGGGAGGTCTAATTCCACCCCTCACCTTTCCTCTCCTTTTCCCCTACCGCCCAGCATTAGTGGGCATTTTGATGTCAGAATGATGAAGTGTCCTCTCTCTTTTTAAATCAAAAAACCCTCAAAGATGCCACACTGTATCTTTTGCCCCCGGAGGGGGGGGGGGGAAGGTGAAAAGTGACTTCTGAGTTCTAAGTAAGGAATCATCAAAAGTCTAACAGGTCTGTCAGAAATAATGGCTTTAATTTAACAAGCGCAGCCATGTTTACCGCCAGTTGTGTTATAAACAGTGTTTTGAGAATTCCTGTGTGGGTTTAAAGGGGGAAAAAAGAGGGAGATAGAAATATATATATCACTGGGTCACCTTACCTATATTCCATCAAAATGACATCCGAAAGAAATTCATAAAAAATTGGGGGTAGGGATGGGGAGAGGGGGGAATGTAAGGCGGGGAGGCATTCATTCCGCAAAGGCATGGGTCAGAAACTGCGATTCTTTGAAGTTCTTTCAGGCTTCCATTACATTTAGTCTCTCCAGCTCAGTTACGGAAAGAGTGGAACTCACACTCCCCGCCCCTCGAGGCTTCCTTTCTATGACATCATGGTGTAGTCATCATCTGTCTTGGCTATGTAGCATTATGACATAATTCTATTCAAAAGAGCTGGGTCCTAGTCAAGAAGGATCTGGGTGTTGTCTGCAACTAATACATATGCCTCCCCCCCCCCCCAAATCTGAAGAAGAGGAGGAGACTGGATTTATACCCCGCCCTTCACTACCCAAAGGAGTCTGAGAGTGGCTTGCAATCTCTTTCCCTTCCCCTCCCCACAACAGACACCCTGTGAGGTAGGTGGGGCTGAGAGAGCTCGTTCGAAAATTGCTCATGAAAAAACAGCTCTGTAAGAACTTGTGACTGACCCCAGGTCACACCAGCAGGCTGCATGTGGAGGAGTGGGGACTCCAATCCAGTTCTCCCAGATTAGAGTCTGCACTCTTAACCACCTGGCAACCCTGAGGATATACCAAGCGTCACCTGGTCTCTATAGAGGCTATTGCCCAGTAAAATTGGCACTATGGTTGCCAGCCTGTAGCTGCATTGTGGTGCTGATACCGTGATGTCACTTCCTGCACGACTTGGAAATGACATAATCATGCTAGGTGGAGCTCTAGCATTCACTCAAAACTCTATGCTCTAACCATTGGGTGCATGCTAGAGCATTGCACAATGCAATCATGTCATATTGGGTCACACCAGAAGTGATGTCATGACATGTCTTAAGAAGAGAAGTTGGATGGGGCCTCTTTTTTCCATTAAAGTAATCCAAGATGCTATTTCATGTTCCGTTTATAAGCTCAGGATAATGGTAATATCCCAGCATCTGTTCAACCTACTTTGGAAAACCACGTCCTTACTTTATAAAGTCCGGAGGACATTAATCAATCTCCCGCTTCTGTTAGGATCCCGGGGAAGTTTAAAGGTTATTCAGTTGGTTGGAGTGCTCAGGGTGATTACTCCCGGCTTGCTTATTCAACACTATTTTCGTGAAACAATAACATTTTATGCACCGTAAGCTCTATTACTTCTCATTTGTTTGTGACGCTTCGCTTCACATACAGGTGCCAGCTACCTGGGATATTATTCATCTTTGAAAAATGCTTAGCCCTGTTCCTTCCATTGGCTACCACTGCAAATTGCTTCTGATTAATCATACTCAAGTTGCCAGAGCTCCAGGAATGGACTCCGTAAGGAGAAAAAAAGGGGGGAGGGCAGAACGAACAATGCGAACGCCGAATCCTCGCTTCAGCCGCCGAACCAAATGGGGATTCTCGGGGCCGAAAAATGGAAGGATCGTCCTTCTAATTTATGGGAATAACCTTTAAGAAAATTGAATTAGGTTTATGGGAGAGCAGATTACTGTTGATGTTGATAAAGAGGGTAATGAAAGTTGGAAGATAGGACGGATAAATGAGAGGTGCCTTTGGCGGGGATCACTTTTATTAAATCAATAGCACATTTTCAGTGTATTTTAGGATGATAAACATAACGTAATCTATTTAGCCTATTTATTAGTGTACTCTTCTCCCCGATTAGCAGAGATCGGCAGGATGAGCACCTGGTCATTTCTGCTATGGAATGAACGGAGAACGTGATGCGGTGATTTTTATGGCACTATTATCTGTTTTTTGCAAGCCACCTCAGGCATCCTGGCGCCGAAGCGGTTCGTAAATTCCACAAACAAATGTGCATAAAGTTGTTGAGCTTCGCCTAATTGTGTACTGCTGTCGAGCATGGAAATGCAGTCCGTATTTACGAATTAGGCTGCAAACTGAACATATGCAAGAAGATGGATGACTCATTGTTTTTTTTGTATGTTACTTTTTGTGGGTATGATGGAGTGTTATGCAATGGCCTTTCGTTTCCTGGAAACAAATTTATCTGAAACAGATTGATGGAAGCCTAATTAGTATCTCTATAGGGTGCGAGATCCCAGTAGGGCTTTAGAGAGCCCTGCTTTCTGTCACCAACCCATATAGGACTACAGGGTTTTGTTGAGCTGTGTCAGAATCCCCATGTGGGACCCTCACCATAGCTGGATCATGTTTCTAATTGGTGTGTTTTGAGTGTACCCTATACACTATCTTAAGCTTGTTTCCAATTACACTGCATTAGGTCAGTTTCACCATTTTCAAACTGTAAAATTTTCCCACAAAGGGTGCACACTGTCATTGCAATGGCTGGTGGGGAGTGAGGATAAGAAGACCCTCCCCATCTTTAATTTATGTCTATATTTGTTCTTATTTTTTGAAACTGGCACCAGTGCTCTACTTCTTACCAATGGTATTTGTATATTTTGTGTTGTGCATCTGTGTTCATCGAAGAGGAATCTTCTCTCATCCTTTCCAACAGTGAAAGCCAGTTTGGTGTAGTGGTTAAGAGTGGCGGACTCTAATCTAGAGAACCGGGTTTGATTCCCCACTTCTCCACAGGCAGCCAGCTGGGTGACCTTGAGTCAGTGATTTCTCTCAGAGCTGTTCTCTCACAAGGAGTTCTTTCAGAGCTCTCTCAGCCCCGTCTACCTCTCAGGGTGTCGGTTGAGGGGAGGGGAAAGGAAAGGCAACTGTAAGCCACTCCTTTGGGTAGTGAAGAGCAGGGTATAAAACCAGTTCCTCCTCCTCCTCTTTTTTCTTTTCTGAGCAGAGTAGGATACAACCCACAATGTACATCAGTGATACGTGTAACATATTGGTGATACTAGCTTTGTGATATGCAGATGCTATTGAAAAATACATGTATTTTATGGGGGGAAATTGGATGCAAGAAAATAGGAAGTGCTGCAGCAATAAAGACTGATGGGTTCTATTTGCACAGGGGAGAAGGAAAATTAAAACCAGAACTATTGGTGTGGTAGGCTCCTGGGACCTGGGTACTCCTGATTTGGACAGCCCAGGGTAGCCTAATTTCTTCAAATCTTGGAAGCTAAGCAGGGTCAGTCCTGGTTAGTATTTGGATGGGAGACCACCAAGGAAGTCCGGGGTTGCTACACAGAGGTAGGCAATGGCAAACCACTTCTGAACGCCTCTTGCCCCATCCTGGAGGCCCAGGCCAGCCCAATCTTGTCAGATCTTGGGAGCTAAGAAGGGTTGGCCTTGGTTAGTATTTGGATGGGAGACCTCCAAGGAAGTCCACTTCTGAACATCTACATCTATCTATCTATCTATCTATCTATCTATCTATCTATCGTCTGTCTGTCCGTCCATCGTCTGTCTGTCTGTCTATCTATCTATCTATCTATCTATCTATCTACCTACCTACCTACCTACCTACCTACCTACCTATTTCGGCTTGTATTCTGGCCTCCCCATGAATGGGCTCAGAGCGGATGACAACAGAAGTTAAAACATTTCACAGTAAGAATTAAAACCATAAAAGTCATCCATAGTGGATAATTAAAACAGATTTAAATTGAGCTATAAACAGGACAGATGGCACAGCAGTTTTCTTATTATTATTTTATTGATTTTTGCCTAGGCTGGCTCTTAAGGCCACTTCAGATGGTAAGCACAGAAACTGGAGCTGCTAGGCCGTAGACCAAACTATGGGTCTTCACCTGATGGGCCGTCTGAGGATGGAAGGTACAGCAGGGGATGCCAAGAGATGAATGACTGGACGCCCACCACCTCACCCAAAGGCTTGAAGGAACAGCTCTGTTTTATGCAGAACTGTAATAGGTCCCACAGGGCCTTGATCTCCAACAGGAGGATGTTCCACCAGGGCAGAAAAAGCCCTGGCCCTAGCCGAGGCTAAACGGATGTCCTTTGGGTCTCTTGCCTTTAAAATCCAACAGAGTTGCCATAAGTCTGCTGTGACTTGATGGAAAACAGACTGGAGTATCTTAGGGCCCAGGAAAATAGTATTTAAAAATCCCCATGCTCTTGAATACATACTGAATCAGACTCTGGATTAATCAAGGCCAGTATGGTTTTGTCAGGCTGGCATTGGTTCCCAGGTCTTCCACAACCACCCGCTATCTGGTCCTTTCCACTAGAGATGCTGGAGATTGAGCCTGGGGCATGCTGCATGCCAAGCAGAGACTCTGCCACTGAGCCACAGTGTCTCCCTCCCTTCTTCGGAGCCTGCATTCTTAGGTAGGCCCAGAGACCCAAGATGGAGAATCATCGGGCCTCTTGCGGATAGACCCGTAGCCAGGATTTTGTGGCTTGTTGGGCAATTTTTCTTTCTGGTGGGGCTGAAGTCCTCAATGCAGAAATGCAGAAAGAAAAGCCATTTAACCAATAGGAAGCTGTTAACAGAATACATCTCTAAACTGCAAGCTGTCAACCCCTTTAGATGACAGTTCTCAGCTACTGCAAGTTAATCACTTCTGCCAGCCAAAGCAACAATTCTGATAACAAGCCAGCAGGTGGGGATGATGACTTCTATAGTCCAGAAAGCTAACACTTTGGCAGAAAAACTCTCTTAAAGAAGACCAGTTTCTTGACACAGAGTTAGAAGGGATCCTAGAGGTCACCTTCTCCAACCCCCTTGCTCAGTGCAGGAATTAGTCAACTATAGCACCCCACTCTACTTAAAGGAGCACACACCTTTAAAATGTTTTTAAATTATTGAAAAAAGCATTTACAGGAGAAATTCTTGTGAGACTGTGCCTCTAAGAAAGGGGGCAGAGCTCCAAAAGCCCCACTGTAGCTATGGGCCTGCTCATCGACTGCCTCGCACAATCGTTGGGCTCCTTTTTGCTTTGGAATTGCAATCAAAACACAAAGCAGAGAAAGTCAAGTGTGTGTATGTGTGTGTGTGGGAGTAGCGGCTGGAAGAGCCGCACAAACCCGTTCAGAAATGCGAAATGGGCATGAAATGAGCTAAACTCGATACAAATGGGCCGAATGAGATTTTAATTACTTTTAGATGCTATATATTAAGAGGGATTAATTATCGTTTCGGGATTAAGATGGTAGCAGTGACAGTGAGGACATGGAACGGCTTTTGCTTTCCCGGGGGGTGGGGGTGGGTCCTTCCTCATAGTCTCAATGATGGTTACTGGGGAATGCCACAAGAAGAATTCAGAGCTGCTGGGGGGGGGGGGGTGGTGGCTGTTAGTGAACTTTGGAACTGGTGGGGCATTGCATCGCTTAGGCATATGTCTCTCACCCAGAGTTGCCAGGTTCCCTCTGGACACCGGCGGGGGGTGGGGAGGATAGGGTTTCCAGATCCAGGTTGGGAAACTCCTGGAGATTTGGGGATGGAGCCTGAGGCTCTCAGTGGGCACCCTCCAAAGAATCTATCCCCCCCCCCCGGTGGGCCTGGTTTGAAAAGCCCTCCCCTTCCAATTGTGGAACATGTTTTTGCATCCTAACAGAGCCCCATAAAAGCAACTGCAGAGGGTTTAACATACCCCCCCCAATGTTTGTCCCCAGCAGATTACAGATTCCTACCAAAGGGCATCAAAGAGAACAACCCCAAGAGCCATTAAAAAAAACAGTTTAAATGTTTTAAAAACCCTTTTCTAGAGAAAATCCTGTGGGGCTGTACCTTTAAGAAAGGGGGCAAAACCCTGAAAACCCCCACCATAGCTACAGGCCTGTCTGGAGATGAGCTGTAATTCTGGGGGGTCCCCAGGTCTCACCTGGAGGCTGGCATCCCAGCTCTCTCCTGCATGCAAAGGGGTCTGTGTATTTGCTTGGTGCATCTACACACGAGTTTTGGACGTCACCCTTATCATCCTCCTTGGGAAGAATCCCAGCACTCTCTAGCAATGGAAGCCAAAAATAGCACACCCAAACACGCAACTCATACAAAAGTGAGCGAAAAAGGTATTTTTGGGTCTGATCGGTTCAGATCTGTCCATGATATTTTCATCCCGGCCTTCCAAGGCTAAGTGAGGAATGCTTCCCACCTCCTAGCTGATTGTCAGGGATTGTGATCTCTGATCACTGAATTGTGATTGATTGTGATGCCTCACTGAAAATGTCGAGACAGTGTGCGACTGCAATAAAGAAGGCCAATGCTATGCTGGAGATTATTAGGAAGGGGACTGAAAACAGATCAGCCAGTATCATAATGCCCCTGTATAAATCGATGGTGTGACCTCATTTGGAGTACTGTGTACAGTTCTGGTCGCCACACCTCAGAAGGGATATTATAGCATTGGGAAAAGTGCAGAAAAGGGCAACTAGGATGATAAAAGTGTTGGAACACTTTCCATATGAAGAAGGGTTAAAGTGCTTGGGGCTCTTTAGCTTGGAGAAACGACGGCTGAGGGGTGTCGTGATCGAGGTTTATAAGATTATGCATGGGATAGAGCAGGTAGAGAAAGAGGTACTTTTCTCCCTTTCTCACAATACAAGAACTCCTTGTGGGCACTCCATGAAATTGCTGAGCAGTCGGGTTAGAATGGATAAAAGGCAGTACTTCATCATCCAAAGAGTGATTAACAAATGGAATTCACTGCCACAGGAGGTGATGGTGGCTCCAAGCATAGACAGCTTCAAGAGGGAATTGGATAAACATCTGGAGCAGAGATCCATCAGTGGCTATTAGCCTCAAGGTCTAGATAGGAACTCTCAGTCTGGGGCAAGTGATGCTCTGTAGTCTTGGTGCTTGGGATGGGGCAACAGTGGGAGGGCTTCTAGTGTCCTGGCCTCACTGCTGGACCTCCTGAGGGCACCTGGTGTTTTTGGCCACTGTGTGACACAGAGTGTTGGACTGGATGGGCCACTGGCCTGATCCAACACTGGCTTCTTTTATGTTCTTATGTTAGCTAGCAATGGTGTAAAATGACCACTGCTCTTTAATTTCTTTTGAGAAGACATGGTTTTATGTGGAGGAGGGAGAGAGGTCTCGGGTCATAAAACCTTGCAGACATTGATTCTGTACCTGCCCGAATCTTACCAAGAAACATAAGCTAGAAGGGGGCTGTTACAGAGTTAGGAACATGCTTGATTGGCGGTGGCCAGACTCACTGGAACCCTCAGAATTTGGGTTGCCAGCTCTGGATTGTAAAATTCCTGGAGATTTTGGGGGTGGAGCCTGAGGAGGGCGGGGTTTGGGGAGGGGAGGGACCTCAGCAGTGTATAATGCCGTAGAGTCCACCTTCCAAAGCAGCCATTGTCTCCAGGCGGACAGATCTCTTTTATCTGGAGACCATTTGTGATTCCGGGAGATCTCCAGCCATTACCTGGAGCCTGGCAACCCTATAAATTAGCACCCCCATCTCTGTGAAGGTCCTTATTACACCCCTCTATTTTCTCCCATGGAAAGGTTTCTTCTACAAAGGATTAATCATATAAAGAGGTAAGGTTGCCATTCTCCAGGCAGATCATGGAGTTCTCCTGGCAGATCATGGAGTTCTCTTCTCTGAAGGAAATGGCAGCTTCGGGGGGTGGGCTCCATGGCATCACATCCCTGCTGAGCCCCCTCCCCTCCCAAAACTCTGCACACCCCAAACACCACACCCAAGTCTCCAGGAATCCCCCAAAACCAGAGTTGGGAACCCTTGCAAGTGCACAGATCCGGAACCTCTAAACCATGGCAGAGTTTGTCTGAACTGAGCCAGAGACTCACAACATCCCACAGGGTGGTGGCGGAAAGTGCCGTCGAGTCGCATCTGACTTATGGCGACCTCGTAGGGTTTTCAAGGCCAGAGACGTTCAGGGTTCAGCAGCCCTGGACTTCCTTGGAGGTCTCCCCTCCAAATACTAACCTCCAAATACTAACCAGGGCCGACCCAATGAGATCCAATGAGACTGGGCTAGCCTGGACCATCAAGGTAGTAGGTGATGTGGAAGAGCTCCTCCCAAGACCTTGGAGAACCACTGCAGTAGACAATACTGGCCTTGGAGGACCAAGGGTCTGATTCAGAAGAAGGCAGCTGTGAGAGTCCTACAGAGTCAGTCAGCAACAAGTGTCCTTAAACAGGAATAACTTTATTGAGAAAGGTCTGTGATGGTCATCCGCACTTCTTGTGTTAGTAATGGCAGACACCCAGGCAGTCAGGACAGATATACAGAATTCAAAAGCAAAAAGGCAGTCCAAAGCAACCAATCGGTACATAAGAAAAAGGGTGCTGAAAATACTGGGTCTCTGTTCCCAAGGAATACGCAGGAAGCATTCTATTCAGACAGGGAAAAGAAACATAGGCCCTCAAGGACACAGCAGCGGGGAGAGCAATAAGCATGCATAAAAGAAATATAATATAACATTCCACATCCCTGACATAGTGAGTCTGCTCATCCCACCTACTGGGCAGGAGATGGCAGCATTAGCTGACAGCAGCTTCATGTGTGTTCCTGTGAGTTTTTAACAGGAGGATCACATGGCCTGGAGTTGTCCAATGGGGCCAGTTTTCCTGGACTGTTCCATGTCAGCCATCCAGACACTGACCAGTCTAACCCTGCTTAGCTTCCCAAATCTGAGGCACTTGGGCTAGCCTGGGCCATGCAGGTCAGGGGCTCAGATTCTTGCAGAGGAAAAGTAGAGGGACGCCCATCTTCCTCAGCCCCCTGTCATTCAAGCGCAGCCCCCACCTGACCCCCCGGGGGCCATTGCAACATCCTCCAGGTGTCTCTCCCACCATAACTGATGGGCATTTTGCTCCGGAGAGTATCGTGCTGATAAGCAATGGGCCACAGGCTGCCGCAGTGACCAGAGCCATCAAGAAAGAGCTGAAGACGTCTCTATTAATACAGCCAAATTGCTGTATTCGTTTGAGTCGCCGCCGTTCGGATTGCCCTGTCCGTCTCCTTTAGGGAGAAGGCGTCCTGGCAGATGAAATTGTCTCTGGCGGGGAGAAGTAACTCATTTGGGGAAGGCAGGGGAAGGGGGCTCATTAGGGCTGAGAGATGTTCCGGAGGCCGCTGTCGCTCTCCCTGCCACCTCCGCTCACCACTTTGGCTGCAGACTGATGCCTGCCGAAGCCCCTGTTGGTAAACACATCTGGCAGGAAGTGACATCTGCAGCAGCAGCTGGCAGACGGAGGGAGCGGAGGAGAGAGACTGGGATGGATAGGATTGGTGGGGGGTGATGACTCATAAGCTGTAATGAGGCTCCAGTGTGTGTCTCCCAAAATGGGCACGATCCAATTAATAAAGTGGACTGATTAGCAGGCATTTTAGGGTAGGTTTGTCGAATCGAGGCAGTGAAAAAACGTGGGTTTCTCTGTGTAGCTCTAAATTACTTCAGTGTGCCAATGCCGGGGTCCCCACGCTTTTTTGAGCCTGTGGGCACCTTTGGAATTGTGACACAGGGCTGCCAAAGAAGGCAGAGCCACATACAGAGAAGGAGCTCAAGTGCTGGGGAGAAGAGGGAAGAAGAAGAGGAGGAGGAGGAGGAGGAGGAGGAGGAGGAGATTGCATTTATACCCTGCTACCCAAAGGAGTCTCAGAGCGACTTACAATCTCCTTTCCCTTCCCCTCCCCACAACAGACACCCTGTGAGGCAGGTGGGGGCTGAGAGAGCTCTCTTGAGAACTGCCCATGACAGAACAGCTCTGAAAGAACTTGTGACTGACCCAAGGTCACCCCAGCAGCTGCATGTGGAAGAATGGGGAATCAAACCCAGTTTTCTCAGATTCAAGTGTGCACTCCTAACCACTACACCAGACTGGCTCTTTTAATTTATTTTTTAAAATATACACTGGAAAAGAGGAGCGAGAGGGATTTCGTTTATTTATTTATTGTACTTATATCCCACCCTATCCCGTTACAGGTTTCGGGTGGCTCATGACATAAATAAAACACAGTGAATATATAATTAAAAACCAGTCAAATAGAACAGGTCGGCAGCTAAGAAGCATGACAATACTCCAGGGCAGACCGATACGCTTCCTGTTAGATGTTAGAAGGATAGTAGGCATCATTGGAGTGGGGAGGGGAGGCCAAGATGATGGAAACATCCGCCGCCTCAACGAAAGGCCTGTCAGAACAGCTTTGTCCACAGGGCCCTGACCTCAGTTGGAAGTGCATTCCAGCAGGCAGGGCGGGGCTCATTTCGTAGCAGGAGCTCCTCTGCATATTAGGCCACACACCCCTGATGTAGCCAATCCTCCAAGAGCTTACAGTAGCCCCTGTAAGAAGAGCTCTGTAAGCTCTTGGAGGATTGGCTACATCAGGGGTGTGTGGCCTAATATGCAAAGGAGCTCCTGCTACAAAATGAGCCCTGAGGCAGGGGCCAGAGCAGAGAAGGTGCTGGCCCTGGTTGAGGCTAAGTGGACATCTTTTGGGCCGAGGGCTACCAGTAGATATTCTGTGGAGCACAAGCCTCCCTGGGGCATATATGGGGGGAGAGAGTCCCAAGGGCGACTGTGTTATCGATGCAACAAACATGAAGTTGAGCAAACTCCGGTGGACGGCTGAAGACAGGCGGGCCCGGCGTGATGTGGTCCACGGGGCCACGAAGAGTTGGACTTGACGGTGCAACTGAACAACAACCAAGTCCCAAAGGTATGCTGGTCCCAGGCCGCCACGCTGTGGTAACAGTATAGAGAGAATCGCAGAAAGAAGGTTAAACAAAGCCAAAAAGGAACCATGAAAAAAATAACCCATGAAAACATGAAATGATATCCAGTGTCTAATTCCTGTAAAGAACTCCGTATATATTAAAGTTCATATTCCATTCATTCATATATAGTATCAATGTTGTTTTAATATGTCCAACCAATCGACTCCCCAGTGGCCAATGAGAGGCTGTCCTGGGCAAGCACTCTACCTGGGCCCGCCTACTTCCTACAAATGCTTGGGGGGCACTAGAATAAAGTTTGGTGGAGCCACATTGGAGACAGCTCTGTTAATGGTGGGAGGGCTTCTAGTGTCCGGGCCCCACTGGGGGACCTCCTGATGGCCCCTGGGTTTTTGCCACTGTGTGACAGAGTGTTGGACTGGATGGGCCACTGGCTTCTCTTATGTTCTTATGAATTATCTGGTGGTACACTACAGGCACATACCCCATGGAACATGCCTCGGAATCCCTTCCAGAATGCCGGGGTTTCCTCATACGTCAAGCAAATCTGAAATGTGTTCCTGGGATCCTGCAAGTCCAAAAACCATCTTTTTAGATATAGGGAAGGCATCTTTATCAAATTTATATGCAGGCAATACTCTTGGCCTCTCCAGAGCTGACTGCGTTGAGTTAACAAGAGCTGACAGTGCAGAGGTTCTCTTCCCCTTCCC
This sequence comes from Lepidodactylus listeri, assembly GCA_029233225.1. NCBI lineage: Eukaryota > Metazoa > Chordata > Lepidosauria > Squamata > Gekkonidae > Lepidodactylus > Lepidodactylus listeri. Next base: position 905,431 of record JARCFY010000022.1, read on the forward strand.
TGAATCTGCAGGGTTTTTCAAGCCATGATTTCAAATGCGACATCTTGATGAACATTGGCAGAGTCAGCTTGAGATGTATGTAGCCTATTCACCAGATCACCGATGCCGAACACTCTTCCACAGGGCGTGGGCACCGCTAGAGCTCAGCTCCGGCAGTCTTTTCTTTATCTGAGCTCTGGGTAGTTCTGTGCAAGGGGAGGATACTTTCTGGAACACTCAGAGAGGGCAAAGGACCACTGTGGTTCGCCGGGACACCTTTGGGTTTGTGGGTCAAAGGTTGAAAACGATAACAAATGAACGAAAACGAATAAACGATCATTTAAGCAGAGGCGAGATGGCCATCTGACAGCAGTGCTGCCTCTGTGAACTTAAGCAGATCACAAGAAGGGAGGGCAGGGAGGGTCGCCTCAGTGCTTAGTTCTCGTGGCCCTTTCTTTACATGCCCAGGGAAATCCTGATTGCTCCTTCGAGATCAGGGAGCAATTGTTCTCCAGGCCGGTTTGGCCGGGGATCCTGGAGGGTTTTTTTGTCATCTTCTGGGCATGGAGCAGGGGTCGCTGGGGTATGGTGGGAGGTATTTGTGAATTTCCTGCATTGTGGAGGTGGTTGGGCAAGATGACCCTTGAAGTCCTTTCCAACTCTATGATTCTATTACCTTTAATCCACTTTTTGTTGCCGGAGTTCCAGTTTTGTTGATTTCTTTGGTGCCATTTTGGACAGTATTGGTCTGTCTAGGTGTTTGGCATGCCCTCCTTCCTAACAACTTTTTAAAAAGTTTTGTGTTTATTTTAACTCTGGGTTTATTCACCCTTTAAAAAAAAAGTTTTAATGATGTACCTTTGGGGAAGGGGGTTGATTTTAATGGTTAATATTGTGTAATTGTTATCGTGTATGTTTCAAATCGATAGCCGGGATATCAGTTTGGAAATAAACACCCAGTTAACACAAGAACAATGTTAGAAATATGTTAGTAATATGTTAAAGAGTTAAAAGTACTTTTCTCTTTCCCCCACAATACAAGAACTCATGAACACACAATGAAATTAATGAGTAGTAGACTTGGAACAGTTCAGAAGAAGTCCTTCCTCCTCCAAAGAGTCATTAACACATGGAATTCACTGCTGCAGGAGGTGGTGGCAGCTACAAGCATAGAGAGCTTCAAGAGGGGACTGGATAAACATATGGAGCAGAGGTCCATCAGTGCCTATTAGCCATAAGGTGTAGATGGGAACACTCTGCCTGGGGCAAGGGATGCTGTGTATTCTTGGTGCTTGGGGGGCAACAGTGGGAGGGCTTCTGGAGTTCTGGCCCCACTGGTGGACCTCCTGATGGCACCTGGGTTTTGGCCATTGTGTGACACAGAGTGTTGGGTTAGATGGGCTATTGGCCTGATCCAACATGGCTTCTCTTATGTTCTTATGCCTGGGGCAGTGATGCTCTGTCTTCTTGGTGCCTGGAGGGCAAGAGTGGGAGGGCTTCTGGAGTTCTGGCCCCACTGGTGGACCTCCTGATAGCACCTGCATTTTGGCCACTGTGTGACACAGAGTATTGGGCTGGATGGGCCACTGGTTTGATCCAACATGGCTTCTCCTATGTTCTTATGTCTGGGGCAGGGAATGCTCTATATTCTTGATGCTTGGGGAGCAACAGCAGGAGGGCTTCTGGAGTTCTGGCCCCACTGGTGGACCTCCTAATGGCCCCTGGGTTTTTGGTCACAGTGTGACACAGAGTGTTGGACTGGATGGGCCATTGGCCTGATCCAACATGGCTTCTCTTATGTTCTTATGCCTGGGGCAGTGATGCTCTGTCTTCTTGGTGCCTGGAGGGCAAGAGTTGGAGGGCTTCTGGAGTTCTGGCCCCACTGGTGGACCTCCTGATGGCACCTGGGTTTTGGCCACTGTGTGACACAGAGCGTTGGGCTGGATGGGCCATTGGCCTGATCCAACATGGCTTCATAAGAGGAACTGTTTTGCAGAAGAAATGGAAATGGAATGAAAATTAAGACTCGCAGGTCAAGCTATGGAATGAGTCAGAGTAGCCCTATCACCTGTCAGCATGAGTTGGCTGTGTGCTGGTGGATTTGGAGATAATGTCCACATGAGGCCTGTCACTTTAAGGAAGAAACGGATATTCTTTATCATTCAAGGAATACATACTGCAATGGAGGGGGTGTTCTAGCTACATATCTAACTCGGCTCGAGGATGGAGAGAGATTCAAACTGCTCAGGGGGCTGGAGCTGTGAAATTTGGTAGAATCCTTAGAAAGCGGTCCAGAGGCAGCCTGGATCATGGGTGGCGGGCAGAAAGGAAGTCTGTTGGGTAGGGGAAACCAGTGTCTAATTGGAAAGAGAGCGAGGAGGTCGAGTGATAATAGAGAAACAACAGACAGATGGCAAAGGAACCTTCGGAGTAAAGCTGCATTGTCAGAGATAATCTTGTACTCCAAAGGGACTGCAGGATCTCTACAGAGCATCCCCAGCACAGCATCTGTCTTCTGAGACCAGGAACAGCTAATGCAAGAAGAGAGAAGAAGAGAAGAGATTGGATTTATACCCTGCCCTTCACTACCTGAATGAGTTTCAGAGTGGCTGACAATCACTTTCTCCCCACAACATACACCTAGTGGGGCTGAGAGAGCTCTCTCAAGAACTGCCCTGTTCTCTCTCTCAGTTTATATTTTGGTCAATGACCATGAATAAAACTTACCTTATCTTATCTCTCAAGAACAGCTCTTGAGGGAACTTGTGGCTGACCCAAGGTCACACCAGCAGCTGCCTGCAGAGGAGTGAGGAATCGAACCCAGTTCTCCCAGATTAGAGTCCACGCTCCTAACCACTACACCAAACTGGCAACTGAAATCAGTCTTCAAAAATCAGTCTTCAATTTTCCTAGAGGCTTCCCCCCATTTTCACCCCTTGGATGCTGTTAAATACTAATATAAATACAAGCCTGTGGTAAACCCTCTCTGTCTCCATCCATCCATCCAGTCTTTTTAATTAATAAATTTTATTGATAAGACATTTTTACAAAAAACCATTTATCACATCCCAGCACAGAATAAAAGCTATTGCGGAAAATAAGCAAGGTAAAAAAAAAATTAAAAATCCGAAACGGGGCCTTAACGGGACTTTATCAGACATACTGGCAGCTGCAAACCGGCTGGCATCAAACAGACTGGCAGCTGTTTTAATGTCTAATAACAACCGGTGTCAGATGATCAACATGACAAATGTCAACACTCCAATAGCGGAATTAACCGTCGCAACACAGACGTCAAATATTTGTACAATGTTGAAGCATCACAGAACACGCACAGTACATTGGGTGACAATTACGGAGGGAAATTGGTACAAGTAAATTTATTGTATTAAGCCATTGACCATTACAAGAACAATTGGTATCCTCTGCTAATTTCTGACCATCAGGGAACTGATAAATGTGAAAGATCAGGTTGGGATTTTTTTTTTCCTGGTCAGCTGGCAATATCTTGCTCAGACATGGAGTCCAGAAGGAGACGAGATTGGATTTTTACCCCGCTCTGCTATACCTGAAGGAGTCTCAGAGCGGTTTACAATCTCCTTTCCCTTCCCCTCCCCACAACAGACACCCTGTGAGGTAGGTGGGGCTGAGAGAGCTCTCTCGGGAACTGCTCCTGCGAGAACTTGGGAAGTACAGGGAACGTATGAATAATAGCCAAAGGATGCCTCATGGTTTGCAAGATGCTGAACTAAGGGACTTCTTCCAGGGGTCTCTGTGATCGAATGATCAAAGATGAAGAATCTTTTTTTTCTTTCCAGCTCAAAGAGTTCTCATTACATGCGGAGAAATTCCCCTTTTCCATCACACTTGCAAGCTTATCACTGCAAACTTTGTACTGAGTGGGGGGGCGGGGCGGGGAGGAGAGGGCTTTGGCGTTTAAACAGCAGCGTACTTCTCAATATTTCCCCAAAACCGACATTTTTGAGAGGGGGAACCTCTCCAGATAAGGTTAAGTGAAATAATTCCTTGAAAGCCCCTTTGTTTCATATTGCATCATTATTTATGACAGCAAATAACGTTTTGCCTGTCAGATTGAGGGAGGAGGGGGTTGTCGTTCCGTGGACGAGATTGGATTTGATGGGAATTTAAACCTGACTGTCACCCTGATGATAACTGACACTCAGATGGAACGATTAACTCTTTTTTAAAAGATCTAAAAAGCCTTCTTGTTCCCGAAGCCAGTTTTTATCACTCAGTGGTAGCTTCTTTGGTTTTATTCATTTTGTTGGTGATACTTTAGGTTTCACGAGTATGCATTTAGGGAACACCAGGGTTGTTGTTGTTTTTTTTTTAAAAAGAAAAATCCTGTTTTTCATCTTGAATATAAAACTGATTTTGTATTGGGTGTGTGTGTGTGTGTGTGTTGTGTGCTAAGTGCTGTCAAGTCGGTTCCAGTCTATGGTGACCAGTGTTCCCTCTAAGTTGAGTTAGTGTGAGCTAGCTCACAGTTTTTTAGGCTCTGGCTCACATATTTTTCTCTCAGCTCAGGAAGGATGGCTCCAGCGCAAACTAATTTATGCAGTAGCCAAATCACTCACTCACAACTTTAATGCCAGTAGCTCACAAAGTAGAATTTTTGCTCACAAGATTCAGCAGCTTAGAGGGAGCATTGATGGTGACCCTATAAATTAGTGACCTCCAAAATGTCCTATCGTTAAGAGCCTGGCTTGGGTCTTGCAAACTGAGGGCTGTGGCTTCCTTGAGGGAGCCCATCCGTCTCATGTTGGCTCTTTCTCTTTTCCTGCTGCCTTCAACTTCTCCTAGCATGATTGTCTTTGCCTATGAATTAATGACCTGCAAATTGTTCGTGATGAACTTTAGTTTGTGAGCCGGTTTGTGCCCATCCTTACTTAGGGCACCTCCCAGCACACACCTTCCCATTGAAACTTTGAACCATTCAGACTTTTCATGTCTCCTAGAGTGGACCCCTTGTGAGGACATCATGCTTGCCCATAGTTGTAGAGAAAAGGTGTTGGCAGCTCCCTTGGTGCCCATGGGCATCAGGTTGGAGACCCCTGTACTCATGAGAATCATTTCCTACAAATTATTTGAAGAGCTTCACCACTTCTTCCCTTGTTGCAATGTGGAATTGCTGATTAGTCATGGGAAAGCTTCCTGGAGCAATGGACATTTGCAAATTGTTGATGCCTCCTTGTGGCTATTTGGATATTTGGTTACCTGTACTTGTTGGGGCAGTAAGTTGCCGTGAAGGCAGTCTCTTGAGATGTTATCTAACAGTTTTTGGTCATTTTCCTAGTGATCCTTTTTAATGATATCATAGGAACACACCCCAGGCAAGCAGTCGAAATGGAAGTGCGCAAATGTTTCAGTAAATAAAACTTGTCCGTATACCTTGTGAGGCAGCTGTTATGGAGCCCATTTCGAAAAGGGAGAGAAGGAGGAAAGAGGGGGAAAGAGTAGAGTCAGTCTTACAGCATATTTCAGAGGAGTCTGCCCAAGAAGGAACCTAGGAGGATATCAGTGTCAAAAAGTGAGAGAGGCACTGGAAAATGTCAAGGGGAGCAAGAGATAATAAGACACGGGCCATCAAAACTGCCACCCCTTTGAGCCTGCCAAAAGGCTTACAAGCGGAACATTAAAATGGTGCCACATTCTCTGGGACCCCAGCGCTGAAATGAGCCATAAATATATAATATAAAAGGTTAACGCTTGACACTTCCTGTGATGGGAAGTTTCCGTCACCGATTCTATGTAACGTGGATTGCTTTGTGAAATGCGGCTCCCACTCTTCTATCCACCTCCTTCCTATTTTGAAATGTGCCACTGCTCAGGCCTGTAGGGCAACTGGGGAGGGGCTGTGGCTCAGTGGCAGAGCATCTGCTTGGCATGCAGAAGGTCCAAGTTTCAGTCCCCGGCATCTGTAGTTGAAAAGGACCAAGCAGTGGTGGTAGTGAAAGGGGCTGTCTAGTCGCAGTCAACTTGTGATGACCCCATAGGGTTTTCAAGGCAAGAGACATTCAGAGGTAGTTTGCCATTGTCCGCCTCTGTATTGCCACCCTGGTATTCCTTGGAGGTTTCCCATCCAACTACTAACCAGGGTCAACCCTGCTCAGCTTCCAAGCTCTGATGAGATTGGGCTAGCCTGGGCTATCCAGGTAGTAGGTGATGTGAAAGACCTCCACCTGAGACCCCGGAGAGCCGCTGCCAGTCTGAGTAGACAGTACTGATCTTCGTGGACCAAGGACCATGATTCAGTAGAAGACAGCTTCATGTGGAACACATGACCAAGAGTTGTCCAGTGGGGCAAGGTTTTCTGGACTTTACCATGTCAGCCATGCCAATGTTTTAATGCTGACATGTATGGTTATCCAACCATTCTCCCTGATTGTAGGGCAACAGTGATGTTCTTGGCTGAAAATATGGGGAAATGACCTTAAAAGAGACCACCTTTCACTGTAATGCAGTATTTTTATTTTTACTTTAATAAGTCTGCCCTTCTCTAGATTTCATGCAGCGAAGAGAGAATGCACCAAGCTGGCTCGGACACTCGTTGCCGACGGTTTTGTGAGACCCGCCGCCATTGTCTTTAAAGCCCATGCCGCCTTTCATGTTAAATCTCAAAGTCTATGAAGGAGTGGGAGAATGAGGAGGGGCGGGGAAGGGAATTGGGAACTGTACTTTCGCCACTGCGGAACAAAAACTCAAAAGCAAGGACATCGAAGAAGAAAGGCTTATCATGTTGTTACGCGTCGAGGGATAATGACGAGCAGGTCGCCACGATCCATTATTTATGGGAACGGCGTCCTCCATACCCTGGGCTGCTGAAACGAATTGATATATTTGTGTTCAAGATGAGCATTGATGTTCTATCCCTTTCATGTCTGTCTTCATTGGATGGGATCCTGTTTGGCATTCAGGGCATCCAGTCCGCGGACCAGCGTGAAAACCCCAAACGAGAGCCTTTAATCAGGCGTGTCAGTCACTGGGATCATGAAATTCTGAACAGCCTAGTTCTGACTGCACTTTTGTATTGTCTTTCAACCACCTCTGGCCAGAATTCTCCTCCAGGCCCCCCTGTTCTGTGGTTGCTTAGCTGATATTCGAAGATGGTCGTTGTTTCTGTGGCCGCCCTGCAGCCGTGCTGATGTCCCTCCATGAACAGGATCACCCCTGTCATAGAGGTGCTGTGAATAGCCATGATTTTCCATGGCAGGTAGAACACCTGTGTGTGTCTGTGTGCGGACTGGAAGGTTGGTAGTTCGGCAGTTCGAGACCCGAGTGCCGCGTGACGGAGTGAGCGCCCGTCTCTGGCCTCAGCAATTGCCAACTTAGCAGTTTGAAAGCAAGAAACTGCAAGTAGATAAATATGTACTGCTTCGGTGGGAAGGTAACAGCTTTCTGTGCGCCTTGGCGTTTCATCATGCCGGTCACAGGACCATGGAAAAAGTCTTCGGACAGTGCTGGCTCTTTGGCTTGGAAACAGAGATGAGCACCACCCCCTAGAGTCGGATTCGACTGGCTTTCGAGCAAGGGAGATGCGGCACTCGGGTCTCGAACTGCCGAATTACCGACCTTCCGGCCTGCAGCTCAGCGTCTTAACCTCTGAGGCACTGCGGCCCGATGTGCGTACCACACAGTAGCAAATATAACCAACCTAAATTCTTTCCTGGCTATTGCTATAAACTCCCATCTATCTGTACCTGACCTGTGGGTACACGATCCACTTGGAATTCCGTGACCCTTGGAGAAAGAACTCGTTCTGTCTCTTCTCCGCACTTTGGTTTGGTTTGGTTTGCGGTAAAAGTGTTACTGCTCAGCTGAGCTCACATTAGGAAGCAGATTTCAGTCCTCCTAAAAGTTGCCAGGCTTTCTTTATAAAGGTTGGGAAAGGGGTCAAAGAGGTGGTGCCCAATTGCCCACTCCAGGCAGTGCAGGAATGGGGGTCACTGAAAGGAAGAGGACTTGGGTGGTGACAGGTCCTCCAACCGAGGCCAAAATACAAGACCCAGATGGTGGTGACGATCGGGGTCAAGGGTGAGCACAGGGTGGCATGCTCTGGGTGGAAGAATACCTGGAGATTTGGGAGGCGGAGCCTGTGGAGGGCGGGGTTTGGAGAGGGGAGGGACCTCAGCAGGGTATGACACTATAGAGTCCACCCTCCAAAGCAGCCATTTTCTCCAGGGGAACTGATCTCTGTCATCTGGAGATCACTTGTAATAGCATAACATCCAAATCACAAGATATCATGGTCCCACTGTACACTGCATTGGTCAGGCCACATCGGGAGTCTTGTGCGCAGTTCTGGAGGTCTTACTACCAAAAGGAAGTGGACCGAATGGAGCGGGTGCAGAGGAGAGCGACGAGGGTGATCCGGGGGGGGGGGGGGGGGGGGCTGGAGACCAAGAAGCCCTGAGAGGAAAGGCCGAGGGACTTGGGAATGTTCAGTCTGGAGAAGAGGAGGAGGAGGGGGGACATGATTGCTCTCTTGAAGGATTTGAAGGGCTGTCACTTAGAGGAGGGGAGGGAGCTGTTTCTGTTGGCAGCAGAGGACAGGACTTGCAAGACTGGGTGTAAATGACGGGCGGGAAGGTACCGTCTGGATCTTAGGGAAACACTTTTTGTCAGTCAGAGTTGTGCCGCAGTGGAATCAGCTGCCTAGGGAGGTGGTGAGCTCCCCCTCCCCCGCAGTCTTCAAGCAGCGGCTGGACAAACCCTTGTCAGGGATGCTCCAGGCTGATCTGCATTGAACAGGGAGTTGGGCTAGATGGCCTGCAAGGCCCCTTCCAGCTCTGTGATCCTATGATTCGATGAGATCTCCAGGTCCCACTTGGAGGTTGGCAACCTTCAGTGAACATGTACGCCCCCCCCCCCAGCAGTCAGCAAGATTGACGGAGTAGACAATGATACCTGCCAGGTAGTGCAGAAGGAGTATTACCGCTGTACGGGTCCATCAAACGAAGAGGAGGACTTGCAGAAGAAGCTGGGGGATTTCAAGCCTTCTGCAAACCCCCCCTCTTTTACTAGGGGTGTCGGTATGCAAAGCCCAGCCTCAGTTTATGCCTTCCTCTCCTCTTCCCCCTCCCCCTCCCCACTGCTCCAGCATTAATTCGACAGACGTTCTGGTTCAGCAGCATTTCCAATTCGGCGCCGGAATGTGGCTTTGCTTTGTTTCCGAGTCAGATACCAAGAGCTGCTCCACCAAAATGCCCGGCCTTGTTTCCTTGGAAAAACTAATCCACCTCGCATGTCGCTCAGGTTGTTAACATTTGGCGAGACAGCCTGAGTGACGGGGAGGATTGTTGGTTCTGCTAATTGCACAGGGACCGTAATTCTGTGTGGAACAACTCAATAACTCAGTGGATTTATGCGCCTTCTAAGGATGTGCGGCTTAGGGCAGGTTTTCCCTGTTACCTAATCGGAACGTAACTGAAGTCTTTAGAGGCACATTAGGGCCAGAGCGACCCCAAATCCCGTAGGAACTTGGCCCCTGCAGAGTTCATCTCAAAATGTGGGTTTCTACCTCTTTTTACTCAACGGGGGGGGGGGAGTCTCAGAGCGATTTACAAACCCCTTTCCCTTCCCCTCCCCACAACAGACACCCTGTGAGGTAGGTGGGGCTGAGAGAGCTCTTTCAAGGACTGCTCTTGAGAGAACAGCTCTGAGAGAACTTGTGACTGACCCAAGGTCACACCAGCAGCTGAATGGGGAATCAAATCTGGTTCTCCCAGATTAGAGTTCGCACACTTAACCACTACACCAAACTCCCCAAATCTCCCATCTTGAGGGTCTGCCACCGGAGATCTCCAGGGACTGTTCCCCTGGAGAAAACAGCTGCTTTGGAGGGTCGGCTCTATGGCATTGTACCCTCCTGAGGTCCCACCCCTCCCCAAAGCCCGCCTTACCCAGGCTCCTCCCACAACATCTCCAGGTATTTCCTGATCAGGATTGCCTGGTCCCTCCTGGCGACTGGTGGGGGACTGGGGAGACCTTACCAGAAAAAAGAGGAAGGGCCAGGCCATGTTGCCAGCTTTGCACAGGAAGTGATGTCATCATGATGCAGCATCTAGGCAGTGGTCTGGTATTTGGGGGAAACTCAATGGTAGAAGCCGGTTTGACCATAGAGTTTTAGCCTAAATACCAGAGCGTCTCCTGGATGTCGCTGGCATAATGATGTCACTTCCTGTGTGGCACTGGGATTTCCTCTTTCTCCTGGTAAGTTCCTCCGTGGGCCAGCTGATTGGTGGCTGGGGGGCATGGCCTGGTGGTGGGACACCCCTGCCTCCACTAGGGTGGTCTGGCACTCTATTCCAAACCCAGAGATGGCAGTCTTACCTATCTTCTAGGAGTCTACCTAATGGGAACAAAGACCCTGGAATGGGGGCATTCTTTGTGATTCTGGGGCCCTGGGCAAAAGTCCAGGATGGACTCCCTTCTTCCCCCTGCTGGGCAACATTTTGATATGCGCTTAATTAAAAAAAAATTAAATTATTGAGTAAATTAACTCTCAGCTTTTTATATTTATCGGTTCCCCCCTCCCTTTTGTATAGAACTTTAAAGATGCTCTCCCATATGTATCCTTATGACCGGGCACTACTATAAGTAGTGTTCCCTCTAAGCTGAGTTAGTGTGAGCTAGCTTACAGTTTTTTAGACTCCGTCTCACACACATTAGCTCAGGAAGGATGGCTCTGGAGCAAACTAATTTATGCAGTGGCCAAATCGCTCACTCACAACTTTAATGCCAGTAGCTCACAAAGTAGAATTTTTGCTCACAAGACTCCACAGCTTAGAGGGAGCACTGACTATAAGCATTTGTGCCTTTCTTTTCCAAGGGGTATCATGAGCCATTTCAGAGTCTGCAGTCGAAGCGTGAGATGGGAGTCCAGCGACGCTCAAGAGGCTACCCAGATTTTCGAGGCGTAAGCTTTCAAGAGCCAAAGTTCCCTCTGTCGGATACAGCCATCGATGGTTACCCTTTTCTACGTCTGAGAGAGGTCACTTTGTCCAAACTCACCCTCTGGGGTGAATGGCAGATCTGAAATTTAAATTTGTGATCCTTCAAATCCAGTGTTCTGTCTGCCCTTTCAGGCTGCTCTTTTAATGCGGGCGACGTTGTCCTTTTAAATCCCCCTTTTATTTATATCTGACTGTTCCACTGTTTTATTTATGTCGGACTATTCCACAAACGGAGCCCATTCCTGTAAACTCAGCTTGCAGTGACCCACCCTTTTTTTGGGGGGGGGGGAAACAGAATACCCCCTGATGATAATGATCTGCCGATCCGTCTAGTGCAGGAGTCCCCGATGGGGTGCCCGTGGGCACCATGGGCTAGCCAACATTTTTTTCCCTGATGCCCACTAAGTGTTTTGAGGAAGTGGGGAGGGCCAGCTGGGGTGTTTGTCCAGCAGGGCTTCTGACTGGAAGTACAGATGAAAAGGCATCCTGAGAGCCAGCTTGGCGTAGTGGCTAAGACCAGCAGGACTCTAATCTGGAGAACTGGGTTTGATTCCCCACTCCTCCTCATGGAGCCAGCTGGGTGGCCTTGGGCCAGTCGCTGTTCTCTCAGAGCTCTCTCAGCCCCACCTGCCTCACAGGGTGTCTGTTGTGGGGAGGGGAAGGGGAAATAGACTGTAATCTGCTCTGAGACTCTAAGTGAAGGGTGGGGTATAAATCCAATCTCCTCCTCCTCCTCTTCTTATCAGTCACAGCTCTCTCAGAGCTCTCTCCGCCCCACCAACCTCACGGGGTGTCTGTTATGGGGAGAGGAAGGGAAAGGAGATTGTAAGCTGCTCTGAGACTCCAAGTAAAGGCTGGCGTATAAGTCCTCCTCCTCCTCCTCCAACAGAACTTCTACCTGAAACACTGAAGAGTGACTATTAGAACTATGTATTACCTCACTTCCTAGTGTTTTGTGCTTGGCTTTGCCTCCACGGGCAGCCATTTTGTGCTCACACCCACCACCCTGTGCCAGAATTCCAAAGGTGCCCACAGGCTCAAAAAGACTGGCGATCCTGGGTCTAATGCATCCAAAGGAGCTCAACAACACATTCCCACCATGCAACAAGATGAGGCTGTGTTGGCGCTGGAGTCACAGGTACCATTATCTTGCAGATCTGATAGAGAAGGCAGAATGCAAGATAGAGAAGGAGCAACAGTAGGAGGCAAAACACCTGGGAAAGGCAATGACCTCAGAAAGAGAAGGAGGAGGAGGAGAAGAAGAGATTGGATTTATACCCCGCCCTTCACTACCCAAAGGCATCTCAGAGCGGCTTACAAATCCCTTTCCCTTCCTCTTCCCACAACAGACACCCTGTGAGGTAGGTGGGGTTGAGAGAGCTCTTTCTAGGACCGCTCTTGAGAGACCGGCTCTGAGAGAACTGTGACTGACTCAAGGTCACACCAGCAGCTGCATGTGGAGGAGTGGGGAATCAAACCCGGTTCTCCCAGATGAGAATCCGTGCTCCCAACCACTGCACCAAACCATTTGAGAACCATTCTTCTGACCAGGGGAGGTTCTGGCTGTTATCTGGTTGAGGCCTTTAGAGCTGGGAAGAACCAGTCAACAGTCTGGATGGAAGCAGCAATATTGACACCTGACCACATCACACGACTGTTTCAGCCTTTTCTCCAAAGCTTCCAGCAGGCTCCCCATGGAAGGAGGCACCCCTCGTTCTATCCCAGTCGCTGTCGCTGATCAGCCCTCTTCATGTCTGCTGCAGAAGTGTTATTTCTCCCCCCCCCCTCCTCCTCCGAGTATTTGGAACATTCATTTGAAAAAATGAGCCCCCCCTCAGCATTCATTTGAAAAAAAGAAAAGAAAAATTTTGGAAGATATTCTCTCGACGCACCGCCGTAAATCCCAGTCGCACCCCCCCAACCCTGTATTTAAAATTTAATGTTCCTTGGGCAATGCAAGGTAATTATGGCTCCCAACCGTCATGGTCTATTGTATTATTATTATTTTCTGCCATGTGCTGTAACTTATCAGATCTCTGCCGCTCCAGCTGCAAAATGCCAACTTTGGTGCCACCTCCTCCTTTGGAAATAAAGTAATGTAAAGCTGGCCGTATTCTCCCTCCCTCCTCCCTCTCTCTCTTACCGATTCTCATTTTAAATCTCCCTTTGCCGTGTACATATAAATCATCACTTTCCTATCCCATGTTGAGGCCAGATTCTTCTTTCGCAGAAAAGGGCACGGGTAATACGTGGTAATCTTTTAACGCCTGTCCAAAGATTAATAACGCTGTACGTGGAAGAATCCAATTCCCCTGCTGATTAGACAAGGGAAATTCCGGTACAGTCTCCGCAGAAGAGGGTCTTTCGAAGCTCGGAGATGTTCTGAAGGTTATTGGGCAAAGAAACTTTTCCGTGACTACAGTGGTTAGAAAAGAGATCCTAGCTCTGCCTCTGGCATTAGATGTGAGGTTTGGTGTTGCTTGACCTCATCTGAATACCCTTGTATTTTTGATATTTGCCAGGTTTCCTCCCTTCCCTTCCCTTCCCTTCCCTTCCCTTCCCTTCCCTTCCCTTCCCTTCCCTTCCCTTCCCTTCCCTTCCCTTCCCTTCCCTTCCCTTCCCTTCCCTTCCCTCCCTCCTTCCTTCCTTCCTTCCTTCCTTCCTTCCTTCCTTCCTTCCTTCCTTCCTTCCTTCCTTCCTCTCTTTCCTTCCTTCCTTCCTCTCTCTCTCCTCCCTCCCTCCCTCCCTTCCTTTCTCTCTCTCTCTCCTTCCTTCCTCCCTCTCTTTCCTTCCTTCCTTCCTCCCTCCCTCCCTGCCTTCCTTTCTTTCTCTCTCTCTCTCTCTCCTTCCTTCCTCCCTCCCTCCCTCCCTCCCTCCCTTTCTTTCTTTCTTTCTTTCTTTCTTTCTTTCTTTCTTTCTTTCTTTCTTTCTTTCTTTCTTTCTTTCTCCTTCCTTCCTTCCTTCCTCTCTCTCTCCTTCCTCCCTCCCTTCCTTTCTCTCTCTCTCTCTCTCTCCTTCCTTCCTTTCTTCCTTCCTCCCTCTCTTTCCTTCCTTCCTTCCTCCCTCCCTCCCTTCCTCCCTTCCTTTCTCTCTCTCTCTCCTTCCTTCCTCCCTCTCTTTCCTTCCTTCCTTCCTCCCTCCCTCCCTTCCTTCCTTCCTTTCTCTCTCTCTCTCTCTCCTTCCTTTCTCCCTCTCTTTCCTCCCTCCCTCCCTCCCTCCCTCCCTCCCTTCCTTCCTTTCTCTCTCTCTCTCTCCTTCCTCCCTCCCTCCCTCCCTCCCTCCCTCCCTCCCTCCCTCCCTCCCTCCCTCCCTTCCTTCCTTCTTTCCTTCCTTCCTTCCTTCCTTCCTTCCTTCCTTCCTTCCTTCCTTTCTTTCTTTCACCTGCGACATCTCAACAGAAGACACAGATGGGGTTCACAACATACACAACATAGCATTATAGGGCGCTGGCAACCCTAAATCTGGTCAGCCAGTAGGGTTGCCAACTCTGGGTTGGGAAATACCTGGAGATTTTGGAGGTGGAGTCTGAGGGGGCAGGGTTTGGGGCATAATACCATAGAGTCCAACGTCCAAAGTAGCCATTTTCTCCAGGTGAACTGATCTCTCTCACCATTCTGTGTTTCTGTATTACTCTCCCCCCTCATGGCAGATGTTCAGTACAGCTTGACACTGGTACTGCTGGAGCTGATTGACCTTTCTATTATTCACCCTAATTAATTCTTTTTAAACTGACCCCATGAGATCACGGCAAGGTTTGACTCTGCTCCAGAAAGACATTTTATCTGTTCAGTAATATATGGAGTTCCTGGCTTCCATCTGTTGCGTGGTCTTCTGTTGTGTTGAAAACTCTTTTTAAACAAATCCCATGGCTTGTTTTGAGGTGACTGAAACCCGTGGCTGGTTTTTTTGGTTTCACGTGGATAAAATGAGAGGGCCGTTTTGAGTGGCCTGGCCATGGAGTCTCACCCTGAGTGAAATGTGAGGTGAATTTGGATGTTCTCATTCTGGCATAAATTCTGAGGGCATCTTAAAGGGCTTTGATAAGATGAGGGGAACTTCTCAGTGGGGGTTTGTCAGTATTTTGCCGTTTGGGGCTTTGGGCCTTACCTAGGGTAAAGTTGCCAATCACGAGGTGGCAGCTGGAGATCTGCTGGGATTACAACTCATCTCCAGGTGACAGAGATCAGATTGCCTGGAGAAAATGGCTGCTTAGGAAGGTGGGATCTATGGCATTGTACCTTACAGAAGAAGAGATTGGATTTATACCCCACCCTTCATTGCTTGAAGGCGTCTGAGAGCGGCTTACAATCTTCTTTCCCTTCCCCTCCCCACAACAGACACCCTGTGAGGTAGGTGGGGCTGAGAGAGCCCTCTCAAGGACTGCCCTTGAGAGACCAGCTCTGACAGAATTGTAGCTTGCTCAAGGTCACCCAGCAGCTGCATGTGGAGGAGGAGTGGGGAATCAAACCCAGTTCTCCCAGATTAGAGACCACGTTCCTAACCACTACACCAAATTGAAGTATCTCCCCTCCCTAAGCCCCTCTTCTCAGGCTCCAACCCCCAAATATCCAGGTATTTCCTAACCTGTAGCTGGCAACACCAGCCTCACCAGAGCAGCATTTGTTAAACTTTGCATCACCCACACCATTTGCGCACACTGAAAGTGCATTGTTCGTTTCAGAGCTGATTCCTTATTTCTTACACAGCCACTCCATCCTTGACCTCTGGCCTTACCAGATTTCAACAGGAACCCAACTTCTCCATTATGTCTGTATTTAACCTTTCTTTACCCAAGTGTGCAATTTGCAGTTAATAACACTGTGGAATTCAGCGCTGACATCTTGGAGGATTTTGAGCATGGATTTACTGGAGCCAGTGTGGCGTAGTGGTTAAGACTCTAATCTGGAGTTCTGGATTTGATTCCCTCTCTTCTCCTCCGCATGAAGCCTGCTGGGTGACCTTGGGCCAGGCACATTTCTCTCAAGACCTCTCTCAGGCCCACCTACCTCACAAGGTGCCTGTTGTGGAGAGGCAAAGGCAATGTGACTTTAAGCAGCTTTGAGAATCCTCAGGGTAAGAGGGGTGTGAAGGAATGCATTTTTCCTTTGGAGGTTTACAATGAGCAAAACCTTCATTCTGAGTTTTAAAAGTTTTTTAAAAGTAAAGGGGGAAGTCAGTTCAGCTGCTTTCCAAACTTACCTCAACCCACCTTGCTATAAATGCTAATGGATCTAGCAGGAGAGATAATGGGTGGGTCAAGCTCTCCCCCTTCCCCAAGCAGGGAACAGAGGTTTGGAAGAATTAGATACTAGAGAGGCTTCAGGAAGGAAAATTCTAGAGACATCAGGAAGAGTTTCACTTACCTGGCCTGACTGGGTCAGTGGGTGGGGCAAAGAGAGTTGGTAAAAACTCTTTACAGTAAGGAGGAGCTGTCTTTTGTGCTGGGTCCATCAGGGCAGACAGAACTCTTAACTGAGGTCTGAAGGAGGCAGCCATTGACCATGTGCTGCCCCAGAGAGCTATAGAAAGCTTCAAGGTAATGGTGACTCCATAGAGATTAGTAACTTCCTAAACTTTAGGAGCCTGTCCTATAGGGCATGTATAGACAGAGGGAAAGAGGATGTGCATTTTACCCATTTCTTTTGGAATCCCTTTCTCAACCTAGTGCGGTGCTAAAAATATGCTTGTGAACATTTTCTTTTTAATAAATAAACTTTTGATGCTGCTAGTGTTTCTTGGTACATTGTAGACCTCCCCCG
Source organism: Lepidodactylus listeri (assembly GCA_029233225.1). Lineage (NCBI taxonomy): Eukaryota > Metazoa > Chordata > Lepidosauria > Squamata > Gekkonidae > Lepidodactylus > Lepidodactylus listeri. The sequence continues at coordinate 922,145 of JARCFY010000022.1, forward strand.
TCTTGGACATGTTCTTTTAAAAGGAGGACTGGGGGGAGGCAGACAGTTGGCAACTGGCTATTCCTCCAGGGGTGCACAAGGCAGTGAACTGTCCCTGTGGTGACCAGGTGCTGGGCAGCTGGAGACACAGAGGCAAGGCTTCAGAACTTGGAAGGGAAGCTGGGAGTCCTCCTGACCCTTCCAGTGGGCAATTCCTACAAAGTTCAGATGGTGGTGGGCTACTGGAGAGAGAAAGAAAAGCCTCTCCAGGTGTTGGGAAAACTTTGGAGGGCAGAGCAGAATAGCCAGAGGCAGCCTTGTTCCACCAAGTCACAATTATTATGGCAATCTCCTCCTCCTCTTCTGTGGCTGGAGATCTCCTGGGGTTACAACTGATGTCCAGGCAGCAGAAATCAGTTCACCTGGAGAAAATGGCTGTTTTGGACAGTGGACTCTATGCCATTGTACTCCACTGAAGCCCCTCCCCTCCCCAATCCCTGCCCTTTTCAGGCTCTACCCCCCAAATCTTCAGGTAGTTCCCAACCCGGAGCTGGCAAGCCTGTCACCAGGTGAAGACATTTGTTCCAACACACGAGCACAGCTGCTGTTGGACTGGCTTGGGGGTCCCCTGAAAATATTTGTCTCCATTATGGCAGCAGAAGGAGCATATTTTGTTACTGTCCAGTAGCCAGTTGGGTGTTGTGGCATGCAGGGGGCCTTTTTTTTGTGAAGAAGAAGAGGAGGAGGAGGAGGAGAGACATCCCTAGCAAGAACCTTGGCTCAGTCCCCATTAGAGGAGGAGGAAGAGGAGGAGGAGGAGGAGAGACATCCCTAGCAAGAACCTTGGCTCAGTCCCCATTAGAGGAGGAGGAGGAGAAACTGCATTTTGCAAAACCTACAAATTAGGGTTGCCAATCTCCAGGTGGCCCTTGGAGAGCTCTCACTGTTACAGTTGCTTTCCGGACGACCAAGAGCAGTCCCCTTGGAGAGAATGGCTGCTTTGGAGCATGAACCCTATGGCATTATATCCTGCTGAGGTCCCCCTTCCCCAAACCCTCCCCTCCCCACACTCCGCCCCCCTCCCCAAATCTCCAGCTATTTCCCAACCCAGAGCTGGCGACCCTAACTCCAAGCCCATTTCAACACCTGCATAGCCTGTTTAATCCAGACACAAACTGGACGAAGCCTTGTGGGTCACAGCAAATGCGTCCTCTCGCAGGCTAGCGCTGACCCGCCTGGATGCACCCCGCAAGCAACTTAAGCCGCTTGCTAAGCACCGTATTCTTCTGCAACCGGGGCAGTACAGCAGGTTCAATTTGCAATGTAAATATCTCAGTGGCACAGATGTGGACAGTGTCGCCTCTGCCTCCTATCTGATTTACTTTCCACAGGGAAACTCCAGTTTTGCAACAAAATTATGATAATGAAAACGTGTCTGGACTCTGGCTTTCCAGTGGGGAAAAGATAATTAAAATAGATGGACCCCGCTAATCTTTTCTCAACAATTTGCGCTTGTTTGCCAGTGCTGTAATTCTCCAGTACGTATCACAGTGCAGTCTTAAAAAAAAAAAATTGCCCTGAATTATCATCATCCAAAAATGGAAACAATTTTTTTTTTTTTTAGCGGGCACAGTTAACAGTGAATCGGTGATACTCTCCACTTATAAGCAATGCTCCCTCTAAGCTGTGGAGTCTTGTGAGCAAAAATTCTACTTTGTGAGCTACTGGCATTGAAGTTGTGAGGGAGCGACTTGGCTGCTGCATAAGTTATGTGGCTCTGGAGCCCTCCTTCCTGAGCGAAGACAAAAATGTGTGAGCCGGAGGCTAAAGAACTGTGAGCTGGCTCACACTAAGTCCGCTTAGAGGGAACACTGCTTATAAGTGCTTTTCCAGTCGAGAAAGTTTCCACCAAGCTTCTCCCTCGTTATGATTTCTCTTTGCAGTTTTGTGTGCCAGAAAAGGGAAGGCCGCACTTCTAAAGGGAATTTCCATTTGAGAGGAAACTTTATTTTATACATTCTATCTCTTCCCTCCCCCGCCCCTCCCCACAATGAAGTAAACTTTAAGAGATGAAGGGAGTTGGCGGCGAGAGTCTAGGGACTTGGGAGAGAAGCTCGGAGCAGAGACAACAAATAAAAAATGCTGTTTTAAGGAAGGAAATTGGCATTGATTTTCACAGCATCCTATTTGACAGGGTGTGTTTTTCCCACCCTCATTGGACTTCTTTAAAAAAAAAAATGCAATGTGACCTCTCAGTCTAGAGTTGATGCTAAGAATTCTGGTCTTTGACACCAATTTGCACAAGGATCTGCTTTGTATACAGAAGGTCCCCAGTCGGGACCCGAGTATCTGCACTGAATGAATCTTGTGTGGCGGGTGTCAGGAAAGACCTTTCTTTGCCCAAGAATGAAGGTGATGCTCAGTGGCTAGCCCTCCACCTGTTCCACCCACAGTTCCTCTTCCTATTGAAACAGTCAAAAACAGGGAATATCAAAAGACTGTCCCTCTAATGGCTCCATGGTCTTTAGATGTGACAAGAGGCAGGACAAGCGGTACTCGCAAGGGGGGGGGGGAGAGAAGGAGCTCCACGTGGAGAAGCAGCCACAGGTAAGCCTTTCTCCCCTCCCCTGGGCAATGACAGCGAGCCCCGGGTCCGCCGATCTCCCCCCCCCCCCAGTTGCAACGGTGAGGCCCACGCAGCTCTGAGCTGCCGGGTCGCTGGAGTTCCCAGAGCATTCCCTGTGCATGCACAGGGAACGCTCTTTAACTTTTGGGGGGAATTAAATATTCCCCCAAGTTTTTTTAACTTTTAAGATTTTTCTGCGCATGTGGGGAGTCCCCCAAGTGTGCAGAAAGATCTCCCTGCCCTCCAAGTGCCCCCAATGTGTAGATTTAGATATCTGCATGGAGGGGGCAACTTGGTGATTAGTATATAGATGTGAAAACCATGGAATTGATAAAGGGTGATTCCTCTGCATTAGGGTTGCACTGTTAGTCCGTGGCCCTGGTCACTTAGATCTAGGGTTGCCAGCTCTGAGTTGGGAAATACCTGGAGATTTGGGGGATGGAGCCTGGGGAGGGCATGGTTTGGTGTGGGAGGGGCCTCAGCAGAGTATAGTACCATAGAATCTGTCCTCCAAAGCAGCCATTTTCTCCAGGGGGACTGATCTCTGTTGCCTGGAGACTGGTTGTCATTCTGGGGGATCTCCAGGCCCCACCTGGAGACTGGCAACCCTATGTGGAGCACTCAAGCAAGGATGTCAGGAAGGCTCTTCCCCTGTCATTTTTAGGATGCTTTGCAATTTCTCTCATGTTCTGGAAGGCTTTTGGAGGAGACCCTTGAGGTATCCCGGAGCATATGCTGTTTATTTTATTTGAACATTTTTATTGTTGTTTTTATTTTAAAGAATTTGTATCCTGCCTTTCTGCCCTCACAAGGGCCACCAAGGCCGACAAATAAAAACTTACATCGTTAAATACCACCTTTAGTAATAAAATCATATTTGAAAATGATTGAAACCAACAAAAGCATCACAGACATCATTAAAACAAAAAAAACAATTTAAAAAGCAGAGCTATGCCTTGGATCTTTCTGAGAGTTTTCATGATGCAGGCAGTCTTTGGCAAGATAATATACAATTATTTAATAAATCAATATAAAATTTACGGGCAAATCTTCATAAATAACACAGACTGTTCTTCTTAAGTGACCTTTGCCTATTAAAAAAACACTGCTTTCCTCACCATATGAACCCCATATTTTGTACCTTTGTATTGGGTGCAGGAAAAACACTGCACTTAAAACACACCCGGCAAGCTGCAAGTGAAGAAGGCGGATCGGATCCGGCCAGTTTTAAAATAGGCCACAATACATTTCTAGTGGCTTTGGTGAGACCCTTTAATGAAAAATTGGGAAAATAATGAATGGTTCGAATGGGCTAAACTTGGAGGAGGGAAAAAAAGTATGCATCTATTATTGAAAATCCATGGCTAAAAAGATCTGCGATGTACCGTGGATGATGCATGAGAATTTCTTATCCCCCCACCAAGCCCCATTCTGACAAAGGTCATAGCAAGTAGGAAGGTTTCTGAGTAAGAGGATCATAAATGACAGGAAAGGCAATCAGGGAGCTCTAATAGGTGAGGGGGAGGAAGTGGCCCCGGGGATTTAAGAAAGGATTAGGAATTGTGATTGATCGGCCTTCTCTCTACCTGAGAGAATCTCGCCACTTTTCTCTGGAGACTGTTTTAATGAGTTAGGTTTTCTGTCCCATTATGTGTCTTTGTGACGGGCGTTTCTCTTCAGCAGAAGGTGAGCATGAAGGGGTGGGGGAGAGGTCACAAAAGAGGAGACTCTTTCTGTGGCTTGGTCACCTGGAGGAGACTTTTTAAACGCCACAGGCGACCAGCCAAGGGGATCTGTATCAACCTACTTTAGCAGAACTTTGTTCTTTTGTTTTGTTTTTGCCAGTTGAAGCATTCTTCTTTTTAAAAAAAAATCTACATGTCTCAAAAAAGAATGTTTTTCTTTTTCAGTTCAGTGACTATATTTTAATAGAAAACAGAGCCGAAACAAAGAGAGCCAGTTTGGTGTAGTGCTTAGGAGCGTGGACTCTACTCCAGGAGAACTGGGTTTGATTCCCCACTCCTCCACATGTGGCTGCTGGTGTGACCTCGGGGTCAGTCACAAGTTCTTTCAGAGCTGTTCTCTCAGGGGCAGTCCACGAGAGAGCTCTCTCAGCCCCACCTATCTCACAGGGTGTCTTGTGCGGAGGGGAAGGGAAAGGAGATTGTAAGCCACTCTGAGATTCCTTCGGGTAGTGAAGGGTGGGGTATATATCCAATCTCCTCCTCCTCCTCCTCTTCTTCAAATATGAAGATAAAAAGTAAATATAGAACAACTTACATTAGTGAATATCAGATTAACATCTAATGTCCTTGATGATCCACAATATTATTTTAACTGGCTTAGAATTCAACCTACTAACAAGGATATCTTGGCATAAGTATATAGGGAAGGGCCATGGCTCAGTGGTAGAGCTTTTGCTTTGTATGCTTGCTATGCAGGAGGTCCTGGGTTCAATTCCTGGCATCTCCAGGTAAAAAGGACCAGGTTGGAGGTGATGTGAAAGACCTTTATCTGCCTGACACATCTGTAGAACACTGCCAGTCTGAGTAGGCAGATTGATTTTGATGGACCAAAGGTCTGATTCATATAACACAGTTTTTAAGGTGGCACAGAGGTTAAGATGCAGAGCTGCAGTCTGAAAGGTTGGTAGCTCAGCAGTTCGAACCCCGAGTGCTGCATGACAGAGTGAACTCCCATCCCTGACCTCAGCTCCTGCCAACCTTGCAGTTCGAAAGCAAGAAACTGCAAGTAGATAAATAGGTAACAGCTTTCCATGCACCTTGGCATTTAGTCATGCCGGCCCCATGACCATGGAAAAGTCTTCGGACAGCGCTGTCTCTTTAGCTTGGGAACGGAGATGAGCACCGCCCCCTAGAGTTGGATTCAACTGGCTTTCAAGCAAGGGAAACCTTTACCTTTATATTTCACCAGCTTATAGAACATATCCTTAGCTACAATTTTTGTTTCTAGTCACAATTAAAGGCTGAGGTTTTGTTTGTTTCCTTTTACTCTTACAGCTCCCAAAAGCTCAGGACAGGAAGAGAAGAAGAAGAGGTTGGATTTATTTCCTGCCCTTCACTACCCAAAGGAGTCTCAGAGCAGCTTACAATCTCCTTTCCCTTCCTCTCCCCACAACAGACACCCTGTGAGGTATAAGTGGGGATGAGAGAGCTCTTTCGAGGACTGCTCTTGAGAGAACAGCTCTGAAAGAACTGTGACTGACCCAAGGTCACACCAGCAGCTGCATGTGGAGGAGTGGGCAGTAAAACCCGGCTCTCCCATATTAAAAGAGTCCACGCTCCTGATCCTAACCACAACACCAAACTGGCTCTCAGTATTGGAGGGCTCACCTCTTCCCTTCTAAATCCAGGGGTCCTTTCGTAAAAAAAGAGGTGCAGGAGCTCATTAGCATAACTTATTTGCATATGCCACACCCCCTGACGTCACCAGAAGTGTCAAAAGGCCAAACATCCCTGACGTCATCGGCAGTGTGTCAGAAGGCAAGAAGGAAGGGAGGGAGGAAGGGAGGGGGAAGGAAGGAAAGGAACAGGAAGGAAGGTAAGTAGGTAGGTGGGGTAGAGAGAGAGAAGAAAGGAAGGAAGGAGGGAGGAAGGGGGGAAGGAAGAAAGAAAGGAACAATAAGGTAGGTAGGTAGGTGGGGGGGAGAGAGAGAGAAGGAAGGAAGGAAGGAAGGGACAGGAAGGTAGGTAGGTAGGTGGGGGAGATAGAGAGAGAAGGAAGAAAGGGAGGAAGGAAGGGGGAAAGGAAGGAACAGGAAGGTAGGTAGGTGGGGGAGAGAGAGAGAGAAGAAAGGAAGGGAGAGAGGAAGGAAGGGACAGGAAGGTAGGTAGGTGGGGGAGAGAGAGAGAGAAGAAAGGAAGGGAGAGAGGAAGGAAGGGGGGAAGGAAGGAACAGGAAGGTAGGTAGGTAGGTGGGGAGAGAGAGAGAGAGAGAGAGGGAAGGAAGGAAGGAAGGGAGGTGCTTCTCCCCCCCACTGGGGCCAGCGTTTCCCTTCCTCCCCCCTCTTGCTTGGGCCCCAGGGGCTTCACGCCTCTGGGGCCCGGCTTCTCCCTCCCTTGTGCCCCCCTGGGGCCCGGGAGCAGTGAGTGGGGGAGGGAGGGAAGGAGTAGGCTTCTCCCGGGGCGGCGGCACTTGCCACGGCCCCGGGAGCAATGAGCGGGGGGAGAGGAGGGGCCTGGTCCCGGGGCTGGCGGCGCTTGCCGCGGCCCCGGGAGTTTGAGGGCGGGAGGAGGGCGGCTGGTGCCGGGGCCCGCGGCGCTTGCCGCGGGCCCAGGAGTTTGAGGGCGGGAGGAGGGCGAGGAGGGCAGAGGGAGGCTGGTGCCGGGGCCGGCGGGGTTCGCCGCGGCCCCATGACTTGGAGAGCGGGGAGGGCGGAGGGAGGCTAGAGCCTGAGTTGGAGGGCGGGGAGGGCGGGGGGAGGCTGGAGCCGGGGCCCGCGGCGTTCGCCGCGGCCCCATGAGTTGGAAGGCGGGGAGGGCGGAGGGAGGCTGGAGCCTGAGTTGGAGGGCGGGGGGAGGCTGGAGCCGGGGCCGGCGGCGTTCGCCGCGGCCCCTGAGTTGGAGGGCAGGGAGGGCGGAGGGAGGCTGGAGCCTGAGTTGGAGGGCGGGGAGGGCGGGGGGAGGCTGGAGCCGGGGCCGGCGGCGTTCGCCGCGGCCCCTGAGTTGGAGGGCGGAGGGAGGCTGGAGCCTGAGTTGGAGGGTGGGGGGAGGCTGGCGCCGGGGCTGGCGGCATTCGCCGCGGCCCCTGAGTTGGAGGGCGGGGAGGGCGGAGGGAGGCTGGAGCCTGAGTTGGAGGGCGGGGAGGGCGGGGGGAGGCTGGAGCCGGGGCCGGCGGCGTTCGCCGCGGCCCCATGAGTTGGAGGGCGGGGAGGGCGGAGGGAGGCTGGAGCCTGAGTTGGAGGGCGGGGGGAGGCTGGAGCCGGGGCCGGCGGCGTTCGCCGCGGCCCCTGATTTGGAGGGCGGGGAGGGCGGAGGGAGGCTGGAGCCTGAGTGGGACGGCGGGGAGGGTGGGGGGAGGCTGGAGCTGGGGCCGGCGGCGTTCGCCGCGGCCCCTGAGTTGGAGGGCGGAGGGAGGCTGGAGCCTGAGTTAGAGGGCGGGGAGGGCGGAGGGAGGCTGGAGCCTGAGTTGGAGGGCGGGGGGAGGCTGGAGCCGGGGCCGGCGGCGCTCGCCGTGGCCCCGAGAGTTTGAGGGGGGGAGGGAAAGAGGAGGCTTGTGCCGGGGCCGGCGGCGCTTGCCGCAGCTCTGGGAGTGTGAGTGGGGGGGAGGAGGGAAGGGGGTTCTTCCCGGGCCGGCAGCGGCCTGCCGCGGCCGGGGCTTTGTTAAGTCCCCGCCCTCCGCTCTCCGCTCTCCCGGAGCGCCGCTCCGGCGGGCTCCGCCCCCAACGGAGCCCTGTCTAAATCCTTGTAACTTACTAGCAAGAGACCAATAAGAAAGGACCCATTTCTGGAAAAATGAGAAAACAGGAGCGGATGAGAATGCCCCATATGGATAATCAAGATCCTCAACATGAAACTGTGTTGCAGTCATAAAAAGAAACATTTGTGCATTGTTTCAGTTTTTTTAAATAGCTCCCCTCCCCTTTTGCAAATTGCTTTGTGACTACAGTTTGCTATCAGTGCAATCGCGCACACTGTTAAATGCGAAGAGCATTTGGTGCATAACACACACAGTGTATCTTTTGAGGGCTTTTTAAAAAAGAGGATAGGAATGCAAATGGGTGCAGTACAAACTATAATTTCTATCTCTTCAGGCTTCTTTTCTCTCCTCCCCCACCTTCCACTGACTCCAGCACAACAGCCACCCTATGAAAAGCTATTAACGTGAATTAATGATTCCTTCTGCCGACTTCTTTACGACTTAGCTCAGATGAGGGATCCTTAAATGGATTATGCGACGCAAATGCGTGTCGCCAGAAAAGCAGACTTTCTCACTGCTGTTTGGCCACACACACACACAACGCTTGCTTTGCTTGTTTAGTAGAACAGAACACGCTCAGCAATTCAACTGGTAACTAACGCTCCCTCTAAGCTGTGGAGTCTTGGGAGCAAAACTTCCACTTAGTGAGCTACTGGCATTAAAGTTGTGAGCAAGCGATTTGCCTACTGCATACATCAGTTTGCGTTGGAGCAATCCTTCCTGAGCTAAGACAAAAATGTGTGAGCTGGGGGCTAAAAACTATGAGCTAGCTCAAACTAACTCAGCTTAGAAGAAGAAGAGCTCTCTCAGCCCCGCCTACCTCCCAGGGTGTCTGTGGTGGGGAGGGGAAGGGAAAGGAGTTTGTAAACCGCTCTGGGACTCCCTTGGGTAGTGAAGGGCGGGGTATAAATCCAATCTCTTCTCTCTTCTCTTCTTCTTCTCCTTTTCCTCCTCCTCCTCCTCCTCATTATTATTATTTTTTTGCAATAGAATTTTTATTTTTCCATTATTCTCAAATGCAATTAGCTTTTATACATATTCCGTTCTCTATATAATTGCATATTTAGCTAAAAAGATATAATCATTAAATGACTTCCCACTCCACCTGTACCTTCATATATATCAACCGGTAAACATGTATTTTAAATTATAACTTTTATACATTTAAAAATTATATTGGTTAAAAAAGAAAAAAGGTTTAGTTTCGCAGCCAACTAAAAATTCATTTTTTGTGTTATAATTCTGTCCCTCATTTCAGTAGTTAGAAAGTGTAAAAATATTATCTTTCATATTCCACTCTCGCTCCATATATTCCTTGAACTCTTTCCAATCTTCTGAGAACTTCGCTGAGTCTTGATTGTTTAGTTTTCTTGTCCATTTGTCCATTTCTGCCATAAATAGCAATTTTCTCAACCATTCCCATAGTTCTGGAGTTTTCTCCGATTTCCAACTTTGTGCATAAACCATTCTTGCTGTCATTACCATATACCAAATCAATGTTCTTTTACTTATATTTACATCCTCTAACTTTAGACCAAGCAACAACATTTCGGGCAATTTTTTAAACTCTCCTCCTCATTCTTTTACATTTATGAATCACCCTACTGTTGTAGAGCTCTGGGCGACGTATGGCATAATAAAACATTAAAAACATTAAAACTTTAAAATAAATCCAAACAGTATTGGTATTAATACATTAATTTAAAAATCAAGTGGTGAAATTACAGTTTTCTCCCATTTCCAGCCTGTGATCACCTCACAGGTGTGTGCGGGGGGGGGGGGGGGGAGAGGAGGTAGAAAACAACTGAGGAGAAGAGGAGTAGGGGAAAGGTGCCCACCAGGATATAACTACCACCTCGGTGCTCTCAGAGAAGGCGTGCCTTCGGATTTCTCATTGGTTGCAGTTTGATTCAGCAACGAATACCTTTTTCTTCCTTCTCGGCTCCGTTGCGCTGAAGCAGAATGAACCCGACAAAAACATTTCCCCCCGTTGTCATACACACATTTGTTCTAAATGTTTTCCATCAGAAAATAAACATCTTCCAATAAGTTCCCTCCCCCCCGCCCAAAATGTCAACAGTTTCTTTCTGCCCCAGTGCATATATCTAACATGTAATATGTACATACAATTTAAACAATCTTAGGAAAAAACAAACAAAACAATTCACCATATTGTACTGAAGTGGAAACACAAGAGGCTGTGCTTTGTGCAGGATCGAGACAGGTCTGGCCCAGTTTGAGTGTGAGGGTCCCTAGGCACGGTTGCCAGCCAGTTGAGAGCCAGTTTGGTGTAGTGGTTAATCTAATCTGGGAGAACCGGGTTTGATTCCCCACGCCTCCACTTGCACCTGGCTGGATGACCTTGGGCAAGCCATAGCTCTGTACCAGCTGTTCTCTCAAAGACAGTCCTTGAGAGAGAGAGCTCTCTCAGCCCCACCTACCTCACAGGGTGTCTGTTGTGGGGAAGGGAAGGGAAAGGAGTTTGTAAGCCGCTCTGAGACTCCCTTGGGTAGTGAAGGGCGGGGTATAAATCCAATTTCTTTTTCTTCTAAGAGGAAATTGCTATGAGGAAATCAAGGAGGAGGGGGAGATAGTGAGAGCTTTGGAGAGGTGACAGTTTCCAATCTAGAAGGTCGAGGTCCGTGGAAGGCAGAAAGCAAAACGGCCAGTGTTTCATGGAGAAGAGGAGAAGACCCACACACAAATGGGGGTGGTGGTGCTGTTTAGCACTGAAAACACACACACCAACTAGTGTCTGGGTTCACCGTATATAGGGCAAAATGCTGCCCGAGGGCAAGGGGATGTGCTTGCCCCCCCTCAAACAATACCCTGATTGCTTTTCTGGGGATGAACAAAGATCATGGGAAACTAAAGGTGTAAATGTTCCTTGATGACCCTCCAGTTCAGGATGGAAGAAACTACCGGGTTTTATGAATAGCATTAGGTATTGCATAATTAGGGTGCAGATGAGGTTAATTCCAGGTGAGGTAGTATTCCCTTGGGAGACCCGTTGTTTTAAATTCTGCATCTCTTTAGGGTGGGTAGGAGGGTTGTTAGCTGGTCAGTCTATGTGATTCACCTATCAAAATATGTCCCTAAGTTCTTACTTGACCAGCATCGATTTTGGCTGTGACCACACTGGCACCTTGGCCCGATATGGTGCCATTTCTAATCGAACCAGGTGAAAGTACTGCGGGGCATATCAGCCACACAGCCCTGCTGCAGGCCACCTATGGAGACATCCCACGGTAAAGCATCCACATTATTGTAGCACATCAGCCATGGAGTGCATCACCAAAAATCCCCAAAATTCATGTGGGCGCACATAGGCAATTTTTTTTTTTAAAAAAAGTGCATCTCCAGTGGCAGATAGACAACTGGTCCGATCCAGTAGGGCTCTTCTGAGGTTCTTCTCAGGGGAAGGCCTCAGCCTTTATGCCCTGTTGTTGGCTGTCCCAAGGAAATGATTGGCCACTGTGTGAGGCAGGATGCTGGACTAGATGGACCACCACTGGTCTGATCCATCTTCTGATGTTCTTATGAAGGCCTCGGCCTCTAGGCCCTGTTGTTGGCCCTCCAGAGGAACTGGTTGGTCACTGTGTGAGATAGGACGCGGGACTAGATGGACCACCACTGGTCTGATCCAGCAGGGATGTTCTTACATTCTTAAGAAGAGCAGTAGAAAAAGAGTAGGTTTTTATACCTTGCTTTTCTCTACCTTAAGGAACCTCAAAGCAGCTTACAATTGCCTTTTCCTTCCCCTCTCCACAACAGGCACCCTGTGAGGTAGGTGGGGTTAAGAGAGCTCCATTAGAATTGTGACTGGCCCAAGGTCACCCAGCAGGCTTCATGTGGAGGAGGATTGGGGAATCAAACCTGGTTCTCCCAGTTAGAGGCTGCAACACTTAACCACTAAACGACCACACTAGGTGATGCGAACGACCTCTGCCTAAGACCCACTGCGAGTCTAAGTAGACAGTGCTGATCTCAAAATAAGAAGACTTTGACTTAGGGTAAGGCAGCTTCTTATGTTCATGCCTTCGGCAGAGTGGAAATATGCAGAAAAGCTGAGCACAAGCTGTTTAAAGAATAAAGTTGGTTTATTAAGAAGAGAGCAAACTTTGTAAGGAAGAGGCGACCGAAAGAGCACTCTATCTAAATACCTAGGAGAGTCAGCTGACTTAAGAGCTCTCAGCAGGAGTAGGAAGGAGACCTGACTGAGTCAATTGGGAGACAGGAAGGAGATTATTGGAAAATAGTGGGAAGTTCCTAATATCACTGTGCTTCCTAGTTGTCCCCTCTGCTGCCCCCTTCAGGATGTTCTTGTCATTTTCTTTATCTATGCATAATAGACCTTGAGTATTCCAACACATGATTCAAGAGAAAATACTCACTTCCCTGACCTGGATAGCCCAGGGAAGCCCAGTCTTGTCAGATCTCAGAAGCTAAGCAGGGCCGACCCTGGCAAGTATTTGGATGGGAGACCTCCAAAGAATACCAGGGCCAGGAGGCAGAAGCAGGCTATCAAGCCCTTTCTCTGAACGTCCTCCATGCCCAGTAAGATTTTTCAGAGGTCACCATGACTTCCAGGCATGGGCACACACACACATGCAAAATACCAAAGAGAGAGAGAGAGAGAGAGAGAGAGAGAGAGAGAGAGAATAATCACTGAGAGCAAAGTCAGCTTTCAAACATGTTCTTAGGGGGAAAAACTGGAAGCATCGCTAACCAGGGTGTTCCAGAAAACAGTCAGAATGTGCCCACGGACAGTCCACCAGACAGAATAAATGATGAAGAAGAAAAGAGGAGAGAAGAGAGTCACAAAATCCAGGTTGGACGAGAGATCAGAGCAACAACGTAGAAACACACAACCACAGCAGAATGATAGAAAACCCACGGGAAAAGTATGCGGCTTTAGCAGATGTGTATTTTGCCTCTCCAAATACAGAAACCAGACAGAAAGGGCAGGAACAGAAGTATAAGCAAGTTACCATCGGGGCCTGGTTTTAGGTGGCTCTTCCAACCATGACTTTACTGTTAATATTAGCAGTTTGGTTTTCCTAGGCGTTGTTTTTATCTCACTGAGGAACTGTTGCCTTGCTTTGGGGGAGACTGTGAGTTCTTGTTGCTTCATTAGCTGCCTTAAGTCTATGGAGATAAAGCAGGATTTTCATTCCTATTTCTTTATTTTGCTGTCAAGTTGCAGTCAAGCCGATTTATGGCGGCCTCATAGGATTTTCAAGGTAAGAGACATTCAGGGGTGGTTTGCCATTGCCTGCCTCTGCGTCGCAACCCTGGACTTGGTTGGTGGACTCCAGGGTTGGTCTTTTGGTTTGTTTGTTTTTAAAAGAGATGCCGGAATTCTCAAGAGGGAATTGAAGTTTTCAATCTGTATACTGAAAACTCACGAACTTTTAAACACTTTTAAAAAGAATTTTGTCGAAGAGGAACTCTGGGTCTGGGGCAAGTGATGCTCTGTCTTCTTCTGCAGTCACCTAGTTGTGGTAGATTTGTAGATAAGTTGCTTTAGTGGGAAATGCGCTGACGCGGCAGCCAGTTTGGTGTAGTAGCTAAGGAGCGCGGACTCTAATCTGGGAGAACTGGGTTTGATTCCCCCTCTCCTCCACATGGCAGCTGCTGGTGTGACCTGAAGGAAGCAGGGTAGATCCTGAGAAAATTTAGAAGAGACTTGAACCAATTGAATATCGTTTCAGAGGGAAGCTGTGTTGGTAAGAACATAAGAGAAGCCAAGGTTGGATCAGGCCAGTGGCCCATCCAGTCCAACTCTCTGTCACACAGTGGCCAAAAACAGCAGGTGCCATCAGGAGGTCCACCAGTGGGGCCAGCAGAACAGCTGGATTAGAGTCCAACAGCACCTTACAGACCAACAAAATTCTCAGGGTATCTGACCAAGGGAGCTCTGACTAACAAAAGCGTATCCCCCCAAATCTTATCGTTTTACCAGATGGGTCAATCAAATACTGTTGGGTCCGTCTTAACTATAGGTTCTAAAGCCAGCTTCTAAAAAAACGGATCACCATACTGGAGCAAAACAAAATCAAAAACAAAAAGCACAACCCGTTCTTTCTCCCCCTCTATACTGGAAATTGCTGATATCACTCCCAAGGAAACTAAAGGGACAAAGCAAGGATAATTTCCCTTAGGAGACCTTCTCATAGTGTAACAGATCTCACAGGGTGTGTGTGTGTGTGGGGGGGGAGCATTTATCACCCTCCTGCTAACTTTTCCATTTGTCATCCGTTATTCCCATTTCCCGCCCCCCAGATTCTGAGTGTCAAGTCTGGACTCCTCCTCCTCCATTTACCAAAGCCACGTTAAATCAATTTCCTTGTTCCACCCCTGTTTTTCTAATCTTGTGCTTACACCTGAGCGTGGTGGTGCATAAAAAAAGAAGCAAGATGTGTCCCATCAGAGCAGTTCCAAGAGTAACTGGTGGGCCTTTCACAAGCCCTTCACTTGGAGTCTCAGAGTGGCTTACAAACTCCTTTCCCTTCCCCTCCCCACAATAGACACCCTGTGAGGTAGGTGGGGCTGAGAGAGCTCTTTCCAGAACTGCTCTTTCAAGGACAGCTCTGACAGAACTATGGCTTGCCCAAGGTCATCCAGCTGGCTGCAAGTGGAGGAGTAGGGAATCAAACCCAGTTCTCCCAGAATGCACATTTAACCACTACACCAAACTGGCTCATTTAGAGTGTCAGGTTGGAATCTGGGTGACCCAGGTACAAATACCCACTGCCCTGAATCTTGCTTGGCACCCTTGGGCCAATGACTCTCTCCCTCTCAACCTGACCTACCTCAAAGGTTTGCTGTGGGGATAAAACAGGGAGGAGAAGATCTTGGACATGTTTCTGAGTTGCTTGGAGGAAGGAACTTCTCCTGGGCTCGCTGGCTTCTAAGGGTCATGGTTCCTTTTGCCCCAGGTTCATATTTCCTTCTGGTGTCCTAAGCGTAGAAGGAGATGATTTGGATCATCTCAAACCAGCCAGTAGTAACCAAAGATGACTCTTTCACTTGCTCCTCCTTTTTTGTGGTGTCATGGCAGCCCAGCCAATCACAGCCTATCACCCCCTCTGTGTCTCACAGCAATATAAATCACATTATCTTCTCCGCTTTCCCCCCCCCCCTCATTTTCTCAGGCGAACTTAACGCCATATTCCAATCATTGGTCTACATGAAGATGATCACAAGTGTGATTCTTTTTGTTGTTACTTTTCATCAGCTTTTTAAAAAGTTGGGAGGGAGAGAGAGAGAGGGAGGGAGGGAGGAAACATTGCATTCTGATCTGATTTCCCCTGGGTGAAAATAAGCATCAGTTTTGACGTCTCCCATGTAATAACGCTCCAGTCGCTGTCGAAAGCGAATCCCAGAGCATTTTGTCGAAGTTGCATTTATATTGCTTCTCAGGATGAAACACTAAACGGTTAATAAATGTACCGTTCCGTGATCAGCGAGCTCTAGACGGGGCAGTGTTGCCTGTAGCTACTGTATATCGTGAGGATAAAATAAATGGGACTCATAACTTGGCATTGGGAAGAGATGAGGACTGGAGGTGAAGTCTGAAACCCAATTAGAAAATGTAACATCCATGCCCAGAGTTAGCGATCTTTTAACGGCCATTAAGGTCAATTACCCTTTCGGTGTTGGGATTCTGACGCCTTCATCCTCTGATGTTCTTGAGCGCCAATTAAGGCCGACCCAACGTCTGACCAAACCTCATAAACTGCCAATCTCAAAATCTGTTTTGCGTCAACAAGTGTGATTCGTAAGGTACAGTTAGCTTTCACAACAACATTACCGTTTCCTAAGAACTCGTTTCCCCAAATCCATCAGCCCCAATAAGCGTTAAAGTGAGTTAGGTGGTTTTGACACCTTGTTTGTTGAATCCATTTCCTCGTGGCTCATGGGTAAGTGATCACGAACTGGAAGAAGAAAAGAAGACAGAGAAAGAAACGTGTACAACTCAGAGGCTGACCATGAAGAAACTGACATTGTTCAAGATCTTCTGTTCCTTGGCTCTGTCATCAACCAAAAGGGAGGGTGGAACCAAGAAATCATGAGATTGAGACTGGGAAGGGAAGCCATGAAGGAGTTAGAAAAGATCCTTAAGGGTGAGGATGTATTGCTGCCGACCAAGATCAAGATAATTCATACCATAGTATTCTAAAATTTCTCAAAGAAGAAGAAGAAGGGGAAGAGGAGGAGGAGGAGATTGGATTTATACCCCCACCCTTCACTCAAAGTGGCTTACGGTCACTTTTCCCTTCCTCTCCCCACAACAGACACCCTGTAAGGTAGGTGGGGCTGAGAGATCTCTGAGAGAGCTGTGACTGACAGAAGAGGAGGAGCAGGAGGAAGAAGAAGAGAGAGAGGGAAAAAGGAAGAGGAGGAGGAAGAGGAAGAAGAGGAGGAGGAGAATGAGGAAGAAGTGGGTTTATACCCTTCCCTTCACTCAGAGTGGCTTATAATCTCCTTTCCCGTCTCCACAACAGACACCCTGTGACGTAGATGGGGCTGAGAGAGCTCTGAGAGAGCTGTGACTGACCCAAGGTCACCCTGCTGGCTTCATGTGGAGGAATCAAACCCGGTTCTCCAGATTGGAGTCTGCCACTCTTAACCCCTACACCAAACTGGCTCTGTCTAATCTTCCCCTCACCCACAAGCTAACGACCACCCTTCCGTTGCCTGGCCGTGAATCCCACAAGTCAGTAACGCATTGCACGGGGAATCACCGCCCTTTTCTTCATCGCGAACCGACGATCAGTGATAACTGAAAAGCAGCCAGGGTGGATCAGGCCAGCGGTGTGTCTTCTGCAGGGGGTGGCCCCCAGTTCTAGCAGTACGGAAGAGGGCGGCACATCCATCTCCTCTCTTTGCTTCGTGTGGCAGAACCAGAATTTCAGAATTGCTCGACTTTTTCTCCTTTCCCTCCTTTCTTCCAGCTCCCTGCTGCAGCCGCCGCCGCCACTGTCTTGTAAGCCGTGCAGCTGTGTGTCAGCCCTAACTGAACCTGTCACTTCTCTCTTTCTCCCCCCCCCCCCCGCCGGCTGGGGCTGTGACAGACGGGGGGCACGATGAGGAACTCGGTATCAGCACTGGGCACTGCCAACAGCTGGCTACTTGGCTTGACTTTGAGCACCGGCAAATGCTCCATCTGTTTCGCTGGATTGGTTCGTTTTCTAAGTAGCTACTGGGTCACTTCCTAAGCAGCCTGGCCCATGGCCCGGGGAGGGGGGGGGCAGATTCGGCTGCGGTCCCTCAAGTCCCAAGGAAGAGCTCCAATTATGTTGGGTCTGCAGCTGTCCAATCTAGGCCCTTTCAGAGGATGTGAAGTTCTGCGACTGCAGCAGTTAACGTGTCCGGTTGCGGTGCTGGAGACCTCATTCCGGGGACAGACCCCGTGTCCTAGGGCTGGAATAATGGCCAGATGTCACAAAGGATCAAAATGAAATTCTGCAGTTCATTGAGAGGCTTGCAAAATAATGCTCTGTAGGTTTTTTTCCCGCCCCTGCGGACTTCCAAGGACTTCGTAGACGATTAATCCTCAGGATGTCTGTGTTTTTTTTAAAAAAATGCGTTGACAGAGGAGTGAACTGCTTCATGAAAACAATGCTGATAGGCACATTTAAAGAATTTAAAAATATGCACCCTTTGCAAATCCTGAATTCAATCACACCCCTTTCCAGGTTCATTGTGGTGGGGTTCAGAAGACACAGTAAAGTCTCTGTTTATCTACTGCCTTTGTATCCCACCTCTTCTCTGGGAAGTTCAGGGTGGCATGCATCATCCCCCCTCCTCCCATTTCATCTGCACCACAACCCTATGAGGCTGGATAGGCTCCTCTTTCCCCTCTCTTTCTCTTCTCTTCCCTTCTTGAGAGCCAGTTTGATGTAGTGGTTAGGAGCACAGACTCTAGTCTGGGAGAACTGGGTTTGATTCCCCCACTCTTCCGCATATAGCTGCTGATGTGACTTTGGGTCAGTCACAAGTTCTCTCAGAGCTGTTCTCTCAAGACCAGTCCTCGAAAGAGCTCTCTCAACCTCACCTACCTCACAGGGTGTCTGTTGTGGGGCGGGGAAGAGAACAGAGATTGTAAACTGTTCTGCGACTCCTTTGGATGGTGAAGGGTGGGGTATAAATCTAGTCTCCTCCTCCCCTACGGTTGCCAGCTCTGGACTGGAAAATACCTGGAGATTTCAGGGATGGAGTCTCTGGAGGGTGGGTTTTGGGGGGGGGGACTTCAATGAGCTGTAATGCCATAGAGTCCACCTTCCAAAGTGGCCCTTTTCTCCAGGTGAGCCGATCTCTGTTGCCTGGAGGTCAGTTGTAATCCCAGGAGGTCTTCAGCTACCCCCTGCAGGTTGGCAACCCTATACAGTTCTTATGATTTCCCATGCAGGCCTTGTTAGGGATGTAAGACCATTGTAGTGAAGAACAGAACCTTTTTGGTGTTAGCCCCACATCCTGGATGCAATAGATAAAACAGATTAAAGAAAGTCCAGTTATGCTACTATCTCCTTTTAGACAGAATACATACATCTTTCAGAGTTGGCTTTTGGAAAGTCATCCTCCTGTTTTGGGGTTGTTTTTATTACCTTTTGATGTCGAAGTTTAATTTGATAGTTTTTAAAATCAATTTTGCTAACTGCCTTCCACATCTAATGGCCACGTGCAATTAAAAAAATAAAGCACATGCTTCTGAAAACATTTAAACTAGTGTCAATGCAATGGGAGAAGCACAAAAAAGTAAGTCTCTTGTTTTGAAACCAATGCCTCCTCTAAGCTGTGGACTCTCTTGAGCAAAAAT
This sequence comes from Lepidodactylus listeri, assembly GCA_029233225.1. Lineage (NCBI taxonomy): Eukaryota > Metazoa > Chordata > Lepidosauria > Squamata > Gekkonidae > Lepidodactylus > Lepidodactylus listeri. Next base: position 941,014 of record JARCFY010000022.1, read on the forward strand.
TCTGCTTCATGAGCTACTGGAATTAAAGTTGTGAGCGAGCCATTTGGCTACTTGAATCATAGAATGTTAGAGTCAGAAGGGACCTTGCAGGTCATCTAGTCCAACCCCCTGCACTCTGCAGGAGCAGAGCCGAAAGATAGCCCTACGACATACCTGAAAGATGGTTGCCCAACCTCTGATTGAAAACGTCCAGCAAAGGAGCATCCACCACCTCCCGAGGCAGTCTGTTCTGCTGCTCAACCATTCTTACAGTTAGGGAGTTCCCCCTGATATTTAGCCAGTATGGACTCCCTTGTAATTTCCACCTGTTAGATCTAGTCTTGCAATCCAGAGCAAGAGAGAATAGATCTGCTCCAACTTCAACATGGCAGCCCTTCAGATATTTGAAGACTGCAATCATGTCCCCTCTAAGCCTTCTCTTTCCCAGGCTAAACATACCCAACTCTTTCAGCCTTTCCTCATAAGACTTAAATTCCAACCCTCTCACCATCCTGGTTGCCCTCTTCTGGACACACTCGAGCTTGTCAACATCCTTCGTAAAATGTGGTGCCCAAAACTGGACACAGTACTCCAGGTGAGGCCCGACCATAGCGGAACAGAGCGGAACGATCACCTCCTGAGATCTGGACACGATGCTTCTGTTACTGCATCCTAAGATTGCATTAGCTTTCTTCGCCATCACATCGCACTGCAGGCTCATGTTTAGCTTGTGATCAACCAGAACACCTAGATCCCTTTCACATGTGCTGCTGTCCAGCCAAGTCCCTCCCATTTTGTATCTGTGCCTTTGATTTTTTTGTACCTAAGTGTAGCACTTTGCACTTATCTCGATTGAAATTCATTTTATTTGTCTCAGCCCACTGTTCCAGCCTATCCAGATCATTTTGAATCGTGACTCTGTCTTCTTCAGAATAAGCAGTCCCACCCAGCTTCGTGTCATCTGCAGATATGATAAGCATCCCCTCTATGTCTTCCTCCAGGTCATTTATAAAAACATTGAACAACACCAGGCCGAGGACCGAGCCCTGTGGCACCCCACTCAAGACTTCCCTCCACGTAGACGCAGAGCCATTTACGGGCACTCGTTGGGTACGATTTTTCAACCAACCATCCATATAATTTACTACATATACTACATATAATCATACTACATATAATACTACGTGTATACTACATATAATTTACTACATAAATTAGTTTGTGTGGGAACCACCCTTCCTGACAAATTAGTTTGTGTTGGAACCACCCTAAGACAAAAACGTGTGAGCCATAGGCTAAAAACCTGTGAGCCAGCTCACGCTAACTCAGCTTAGAGGGAACACTGGCTGGAGTTTATGTGAGGGGAAGGGAAGCAAAGTTGAAACAGAGATTTGTGGCATTGAAAAGGCAGAGGGAGACATTTTTTTGGGGGGGGGGAAACCTAAAACCTTCATAAAAATTCAGACTATGTTGGCAGTGTGTGATAACCCAACTTTCACTGGGGGTCTGGAGGATTTGAGGGGAGGCTGGAGGGGGAATAAACCCCTCCTGCAACCTCTCGATAATTTGAAGGTAAACGGTCGGTGGCAGGGTGTCCCTTAATGGTCTCAAATGAACCTCTGGAGCCAAGTTTCCGATAACTGCTGGATTGGAACCTCTGGGCTGCCAGAAGAAATTTACTTCAATAAAATGCTCGGCATGGATTTGATTCAAGGGGCCTTTTTTGGGGGAGTGTTCTCCCCCCCCAAGCTGGGTGACATTTAAACAAATCAGGAGGTGACAGATAGAGTCCCATCGGTCTCTCCTTGAGTGAAGTTTCGGAGAATATCTTCTGACAGAATGTGTCTCTCTCTCTCTCTCTCCCTCACCCCGTGCACACACAAAACACACTCCTCACATCCTCGCAAGGACACAGGATGTATTTTATGAGGGAAGAGAAGTGCTCACAGCGTGAGGCGGAGAGAGGCAAAGCCATTTCCCGATATGAATTAAGAGAACAACAAAAACGTACTGAAGTGGTTACTGTCTGGTCACGGGAGATAGATTCTTCCTTTTCGGAACGGCTCCCATTTCTCTGCCTGACAGTCACCATCAGGCTGAGGTGATAATGGTGGGAATTACCGTGCAGGGATGCCGGCCTGGGCCAAACCCCCAGAGGGCTGCGATTCCAATGAGTTGTTCCCAGACACAAATATAATATTGTTCTGTGTTCCCCTCAGCACTTTCTTCAGGGTTTCACTTTCTTTTGGGTTGAGGCCTGAGAGGCCATTTTGCACGAATCTCTTGCTTGGCTAATGAGTGACGTCTGTTGGTTTCTTATCTTGATCGTGGAGGAATACACCGGCATCCTGACAGATGTCGCTGTTGCCCCAAAAGCATAAGAACAGCCACTATACCGGTTTGGTGTGGTGGTTAAGAGTGGCAGACTCTAATTTGGGAGAACTGGGTTTGATTCCCCCCATGAAGCCAGCTGGGTGACCTTGGGTCAGTCACAAGGTCTCTCAGAGCTGTTCTCTCAAGGGCAGTCCTCGCGAGAGCTCTCTCAGCTCCACCTACCTCACAGGGTGTCGGTTGTGGGGAGGAGAAGGGAAAGGGGATTGTAAGATGCTCTGAGACTCCTTCGGGGAGTGAAGGGCAAGGTATGAATCCAAACTCCTCCTCCTCCTCTTCCCTCCAATAGCCAATCAGAAGCTTTACTGGGCAAAAGCCCTACTTGGCCCCACCCACTTCCTAAAAACATTTGAAGGGTGCCAGAAAAGGTGTTGGTGGGTGCCATGGTGGGGACCCCTGCCTTAACAAGTACATGGCTGCTGCAGAAAGTGGCAGCCCTGTGTCAGTCTTTTGACCAGAATGAACCATGTTGCAGTGTCACTGTGTCACTGTTTCCCTACCCACACCTCATGTCATTGACATCTGCTGTGGGGGGGGGGGGGGGCGCTTGAGAATACCAGAGCTAAGTATGCCCAGGTATTATGGCTGGAAGGGGAGCACTCAGCATGGGGCCACCATTTTGGGCGGTAACCCTGTACCAAGTATCCTGTGCAGATCTCTCTCCTGTTAGACATTATGAATTCAGCAGCCTTGGTTTACACATGGGTCAGCTTGGTCCTGGGAGTGAAGACAGGATAGTCTGATCTTGTCAGATCTTGGGAGCGAAGCAGGGTCGGTACTTGGAAGGGAGACCTCCAAGGAAGGCTCTGCAGAGGAAGGCGATGGCCAACCACCTCTGCTTTTCCCTTGCCTTGAAAACCCCTCGCTGGGGTTGCCTTAAATTATAAGCTCAGCAGGGTCGGTACTTGGAAGGGAGACCTCCAAGGAAGACTCTGCAGAGGAAGGCAGTGGCCAACCACCTCTGCTTCTTACTTGCCTTGAAAGCCCCTTGCTGGGACTGCCATTAGCTGGCTGTGATCTGATGGCACTTCATATACACACAAACTGAAAGACAGTGAGTGGCCTAAGGTCATCCAGCAAGCTCACTGGCAGAGGGGTGATTTGAACCTTGGTCTCCCAGATCCTAATCCAATAGTCTGCCACTCCCAGTTGCTGTTTCTTCCTTTTATTATTATATTTTTATTTGTAGCTTTGCCAGGTTCCACCTGGCCACGGGAGGGGGGTGGGGCGGAGGAATGCCAGGTATAAGTTGGGAAACTCCTAGAGATTTGGGGATGGAGCCTGAGGAGGACAGGGACCTCAGTGGGGGACAATGCCATACAGCCCACCATCCAAAACACCCATTTTCTCCAGGGGAACGTATCTCTGTAGTCTGAAGATGAGCTGTAATTCCAGGGGAGTCTAGGCTTGCCAGTTCCTGGGTCTGGGTGGGGGATGCCCCAAATTCATGGGCTGCTTCTCACCATCGACCAGTTGGTCGGTGGGGGAAACCCTGCCCTTATGCAGGGGCATTGCTGTGTTACATCCCTGCCACGATGACATCACCCGGACATGATATCGTCATGTTGGGGATGTCATGCAGGGACACTCTGTTATTTGGGCAAACTCTGTGGTTTGAGGATGAAAAAACCACAAAGTTTACCAGAGCATTGGGGAACGTCATGCGGGGATGCTCTGGTTAGCTGGGCAAATCCTATGGTTTGAGGGTGAAAAACCATAGAGTTTACCCAAATACCAGAGCATCCCCATGCAACGTCCCTGATGTGACGATTCATTTCTGGGCGATGTCATCACATCGGGGATGTCATTTGACAACTCTGCCCACCCTCGAATGCCCCCCCAAATCTCCCCGCCAAAACGACGAGGGGACTTGGCAACCCTTGAGAATCCCCAGGTCCCACCTGGAGGTTGGCATCCATAGGAGGTGAGGGAAGCTCTTTGAATTTCCTGCCTCCCATGTCGAATTGTTGTAGGCTGGCCCCCAGGGAGCGAGGCCAGGGAAAAACACACACAAAGTTTTAGAAATATAAATAACAGGGAAACACAGGTAATGACAAGACAAAATGCTGATAATTAAATGATTTTAATAGTGTGTCAAGATGAGGGATAACAGTCTGGGGAAATGAGAACTGGTAAATTATGATCCCCCGGGCTTCTTCAACTCATTGCCATTCAGGCGTGGAGATTGCAAGGCACAAAACCGCTGAAGCCATATATTTAACTTTAACACAACGTGAATGCCCGCCGACCTGGGACGACGCTCATCAGGGAAGGCACCCCCTCCCAACTCTCACATCCTTTCAGCTACAAAAGATTTAAGGAGAAGACTTGGGGTTTTTTTTTTTAAATGCTCTACTATGGAGCTCCTGATGAACCCCGGACTGGCTGAGGAACTGAAAAGTCTGAGAGGCGGGAAGGCTCAGTGGTTAGCATTGTCGTACTGGGAACAGGAAGGCCAACTCCAGGTTAGGAAATCCCTGGAGATTTTGAGAGCTGGAGCCAGACCAGAGTGCAGTTTGGGGAAGAAAGAGAGCTCAGCAGGTGATAATGCCGCGGAGTCCACCCTCTGAAGCAGCCGTTTTCTGCAGGGAGATTGATCTCTGTTGTCTGGAGGTCAGTTGTAATTCTGGGGGATCTCTAGGCCTCACCCAGAGGCTGGTAACCCTAGAAGACCCTGGTTCATATCCCTGCTCAGCCATGAGGTCCACTGGGTAGGGTTGCCAGGTCTCCTGCCTCTTTCCGGTGGGCGGGGGGGAGAAGCTCCTGGTCTGGGACTTTCACGCACGCCACGATGACATCACCCGGAAGTGACAACAAGAGCCAGTTTGGTGTAGTGGTTAAGTGCGCAGACTCTAATCTGGGAGAACCGGGTTTGATTCCCCACTCCTCCACTTGCACCTGGCTGGATGACCTTGGGCAAGCCATAGTTCTGGCACAGCTGTTCCTGAATGAGAGCAGTTTCTGTCAGAGCTCTCTCAGCCCCACCTCCCTCACAGGGTGTCTGTTGTGGGGAGGGGAAGGGAAAGGAGTCTGTAAGCCGCTCTGAGACTCCAAGTAAAGGGCAGGGTATAAATCCAATCTCTTCTTCTTCATCATTTTGCAAGACACGTCGCCAGGGGGCACTCTAGCATTCCACCTGAAAACTCTGTGATACCATAGAGTTTTCAGGCTGAATGCTAGATCCTCCCCCTCAGTGATGTGCCGGGCTTGATGATGTCACCGCCGGTTAACATTATTGTGCTGGGCACATCAGCCCAATCCAGGCACTTTGGGGGCAGGGTTCCCCCTGCTGGCCGGATCCGGGCTGGCCGGTTGGGAGCCCCTAGAGTGGGCAACCTCCCACCCCCGGTAGATCCGGCAGCCCTACCACTGGGCGATTTTGGGCCCATCAGTCTTTCTCCCTCATCCTGTCCAACTCACAAGGTTGTTGTCTGTGTGTGGGCAGCCGTGTCGGTCTGCAGTAGAAAAGCGAGTTTCTAGTCCAGTAGCACTTTACAGACCAATAAGTATTTTTGGTCCAGTGAACTATGGGGAAGCTTCCCGATAAGACTGAACTGAATCTTAATATCAGTCTTGTGATCAGGTGAATACAGCACGACAGGCAATAAGTAGAGAGTTGGGCCGAGTGCTTTCAGAAAATATATAAAGGCGCTCAGAAAGCTCACCTTTCCCCAGAGCTTTAAAAACCAGTCTTTGGATGGTTGTTTCATCCCAGCTGCCTCTGAACTTTGTTTAGTGTTCCAGAGTGGCATCAGAAGTAAAGAAACCCTATTTATTTCCACATGAACCACTGAGATGTTTTGGTGTAGTGGTTTGGTGTCATGGTTAAGAGTGTGGACTCTAATCTGGGAGAACCAGGTTTGATTCTCCACTCCTCCGCATGCAGCTCTTGGTGTGACCTTGGGTCAGTCACAAGTTCTCTCAGAGATGTTCTCTCAAAGGCAGTCCTTGAGAGAGCTCTCTCAGCCCCACCCACCTCCCAGGGTGTCTGTTGTGGGGAGGGGAAGGGAAAGTCACAACACCAAAGTGATGACTTAGTCCAGGGAGAAGAGCCCCAAACACCTGGGTTGCCCAGCTACAGGTGGGGGCTGAAGTTCTCCCAGGATTATAACTGATCTCCAGTCGACAGGGAGTGGCTTCCCTGGAGAAAATGGCTGCTTTGGAGGGCGGACTCTGTGACGCAACTCTCCCACTGAGCCCTGCCCCTATGTAATGACATCAGAAAAGCTTGCGAAATAAATAAATAAAGAGGATCTCTGTAGACAAAACCCCTCTTGGGAATCCACCCACCTCCACTTGTGTTTTTGCTGATTAAACAACCAATTTTGCTTGCAGTTATTCTTCTCTGATGTAGCCTGGGTTCTGCCAGTCCACACACTGGCTTTCACAGTTAATGGCAGCCTGCTTTTCAGGGGAGGGCAGCGATTCTTGAAGTCAACCAGAGGCCTGTTGAAGGATCGCCCTCTGATGAGGACTGATGAGTCTGTCAGTTGGCTCGCTTTCTTAATCTGAGAGCATGAGAGTTGCAAAGGGTTTTTCAGTTCTGTGTTCCTCGTGACAACCGCAGGCACAATCGGAGGAGTATTAAGCTATGATTTGGCTAGGCCGGATGGCCGCTTGTGCTGAAAATTCAATTTGAAATCAAAATGTCGAGCTGATTTCAGTGGTGGGGCACTCTCCATTACAGCACCCAGTTATGGGGGAAGGGGGGGGGGGTTAAGGTTGGATTTGTGTCCAACAGCTTACGAAAATTCATAAATCTGAGTTCTGAACTTGGCATCTTGTGCCAGCAGGTGGTTTGATTTTAACCCTCGCCTCCATCAGCTCTTAAGGATGCAAGCGAGTTCGCAAAAAAATCACATACGGTGGATAAGCATCTTGGTCTATCAGTAGGTTTCCAAGCCATTGTGGTGGGTTCATGGTGGGGGAGAGGGGTCTCGCATCCATGCACAAGATGTTGGGGCCTAAAGAAAGCAAATGTACATCCTTCTCTTTGAATACAAAAAGGTTTTCTGGAAGGGCTGCATTGTTTATGGCTCCCCATTTATTAAGGGCAATGGCCAACTTGCTACAGGTCATCAGTTTCTCCGTAGATCTAGAGGTAGGACACAGACCGGGACCCCTACCACTCTGAGCCTAGTGCCTTACAATCTGGCCTGCACCAGCTCAGGGGCCTCTAGTTTGGGGGTCTTGGGTGCCATGGCTCCCACCAGCACCTTTCCTGGCATCCACCAAGTGCTTTTGGAAAGTAGATGGCACCAGGTGGGGCTTTTGCCCAGCAGAGCTTCTGACTGGCCAATGGCCACCGGAGATCTGACAGATACTGACAGATGAGTGTTTCTTATCCAGCTCGATAGTTACTTTTGTGTATATGCAAGAAAATGTTTTAAAATATGTTAATTTTAGAAAGCTTCTGCCTGAAATGCCGAAGAGCCAAAAAGGGAGCTGTGAGTAATCTCACTCCAACATTTTGTGGTTGGCTGTGCCTTCTGTGGCAGCCATTTTGTGGTCTGCTCCCCCTCCTGTGGCAGCCATTTTGTGGTTGTCTCCCCCTCCTGTAGGGGTCGTGGTAGTTCAGAGGTTAAGACGCTGAGCTGCAGACCGGAAGGTCAGTAGCTCGGCAGTTCGAGACCCGAGTGCCGTGTGATGGAGTGAGCTCCCGTCTCTGACCCCTGCTCCTGCCAACCTAGCAGTTTGAAAGCAAAAAATTGCAAGTAGAGAAATAGGGACCGCTTCGGTGGGAAGGTAACAGCATTCCATGCACCTCAGCGTTTAGTCAACTAGCTTTCGAGCAAGGGAAACCATTACCTTTACCCTCTCCTGTGGCAGTCATTTTGTGGTTGTTGGACTGGATGGGCCATTGACCTGATCCAGCATTGGCTTCTCTTGTGTTCTTATGTTCCCTACCACTCTGTGTCAGAGTTCCAAAGGTGTATGCAGGCTCAAATTTTATGTTATAACTGCCCTGACCTGCATAGCCCAGGCAGGCTTGATCTCGTCAGATCTTGGAAGCAGTGCCGACCCTGTCAAGTACTTGGATGGGAGACCTCCAGAAAATACCAGGGCCGGGAGGCAGAGGCAGGCTATCAAGCCACTTCTCTGAACATCCTCCATGCCTCAGTTGGAGTCACCAGAGGTCACCATGACTTCTAGGCACGGACATACACACACAATGCAAACATACACACGCCCAATTTTTGCTATAACTTTTGGGAAGCCTGGGGTTGGGCCGCAGCGGCAGCAGCTGGGAAAAATGTGGTCTTCACACACTCAATGAAAAGTGATTGGTCCTAGAGTATTTGATTTTTTACACTGCCATCCTAAGCAGATTTACAGCTTTCGAAGCCCATGGACTTCAGTGGACTTTAAAGGGCATAATTGTGTTTAGGACTGAACTGTTAGACTGCATGTGTTAAGTGCCATTGAGTTGCTTCCAACTTATGGTGACCCTATGAATTAATGTCCTATCATTAACTGCCTTGCTCAGGTCTTGCAAACAGAGGACCATGGCTTCATTGATGGAGTCAACCCATCTCCTCTTGGATCTTCTTTTCTTCCTGCTGCTGTCAACTTTTCCTAGCCTTATTATCTTTTCCTAGAATTATGGTGACCTCCAAAGCTTCCTATCATTAACAGCCTCGCTTAGGGTCTTACAAACTGAGGGCTGTGGCTTCCTTGATTCAGTCAATCCATCTCCTCTTGAGTCTTCCTCTTTTCCTGCTGTTTTCAGCTTTTCCTAGCATTGTTGTCTTTTCCTAGCGTGATTGTCTTTGCCTATGAATTAATGATCTCCAAAGCCTCCTATCATGAATAGCCTTCCTCAGATCTTGCAAACTGAGGCCCATGGCTTCCTTGATCAAGTCAATCCATCTCCTCTTGGGTCTTCCTCTTTTCCTGCTGCCTTCAACTTTTCCCAGCATTATTTTATTTTCATAGCATTATTGTCTTTGCCTATGAATTAATGACCTCCACAGTATCCTATCGTTAACAGGCTCGCTCAAATCTTGCAAACTGAGGGCCATGGCTTCCCTCAGTGAGTCAATCCATCTCATATTGGGGCTTCCTGTTTTCGTGCATCCTTCCATTTTTGGTAGTATTATTGCTAAACCACTCAGGCAGAAAAAAGAGGTTGCTAGGTTCACAAGGATATAGAGGTTGGCAATCCCCCCCCCCCCCCCCCAGGTCTGTTTACCCAAAGAATTTTTGTGGTGTGTGTTTGTGTTCCATTTCTTCTGTTATCTGTCAAAGAAAACAATATACAGCTCACTTAAAACAGGAAACCCATTCTGTGCCTTAAAAAAATGTCAAGGGAACCATAAGAAGAAAATAACATAGTTTGTTTGGGAAATTGTTCTGTGACAAATTCTATAATCATTTTTTCCCCTTTAAAAAAAAAACCCAAAACTTTTTTTTGTAAAGTGAAACCTTTGTGTTTCCTTTAGCTGAATGCCTTCTGAAGGCACAATGGATCACTGGAAATATAAATTAACCAAGCTTTCTTTTATTTTTATTTTTTCCTTTTTTTAATCTCGAGCGGAGCCGCTGCACTCTCCGTGCCCCCGGAGTAAAGATGTTTTGTGGCAACAAACCGGGGAATTGGGGGTATGTGATTGATTATAATGTGCGCTGCAAGTTCTTTTGGGTTTTTTTGTCCTCTCGGCGGCTTGGGGAAAAGACCCAAATCGAACTACTTTGCATGCAAATAAAGACTGCTGCCTGTAATTATTCAGCACTTACTGTATTATTCCCCGGAGATAAATCATCACTCGTTTATTTACTCTTCTTTGTTTTCCGTTATTTTGAGTTTTGCAATCCAATGGGGCGGGCATTCTTGTACCAGCACTGAAATCTGTTTAAACACCACCCCCAGCTCCTGTTTGGCAAAAGACAGAAAGTAACAGTTATGCTTTCTCTGTGTGATTGCTCTACAAACCAGCTGGGTCCTCCTAACAAGACCACAGAGTGGAGTTGTCTGTCCTGAGTGATGGCAGATCTCCAGTAGATATGCCATTCCCCAGTAGGGGGCAGGGGAATCCCCTGGTTTTTTGGGCTTCTGCCCGCCGCTGGCCAGCTGGCTAGCCAGGGGAAATCCCACCCCCAAATGTGACGTGCTGATGTTATGCAGAAGTAAAGTCATCACGTCGGCAACGTTGTGTGGCGACACTCTAGTTTTGGGGCAAAACTCTATGGTAGAATCAGCCTCAAAACATAGAGTTTTGCCTAAAAACCAGGAAGTCACCAACGTGATGATGTCACTTCCGCATGATGTCATGACATCATGGTGCTCCATCCGCACTCCAAGAACATCCCCCTTTCCCTGCCAGCGTGATCATTAGACCTGGCAGCCCTAATCTCCAGGGTCTTTCCCTGATACCCTCTTCTATATATGAAAACTCTTAAGTGTATTTTATCATGTTCATAAATATCATAAACAAATAGCGAAGGTTCTTATACAAATGCAAACAAATTAGATATCAAAAGTGTCCATTCCAAAAGTAGAAAATGCAAAGAAAATCTATAGTAGAAAAACAAACAAACACCTTTCTGGAAGGTATGAAATACTCTCCAAGATTGTATCCTTCTGTAGTAAGAGAGTTCACTCCATCCTGTATGTGTTAGAGTGATGAATCATATGATGAATAAGGATCCCAACCCACATTAATAACAGAATGCAAGCAGCCTCCAAAAATCCATCTGCATCTGTACACTTTCACTACTGCTATAGGATCTGCAAAATGCAGTTTCTTCTTCTTCCTCCTCCTCTTCTTCCTCCTCCTTTTCTTCCTCCTCCTCTTCCTCCTTCTCCTCCTCTTCTTCCTCCTCCTTTTCTTCTTCCTCCTCTTCCTCTTCCTCCTTCTCCACCTCTTCTTCCATGTCTTCTTCCACGTCATCTTCTTCTTCTTCTTCTTCTTCTTCTTCTTCTTCTTCTTCTTCTTCCTGCTGCAGGCCAAAATGACTGCCCTCTGAAATTCTCTTCTCATATGACCAAAGTGTCACATTTGATGCTTCAAAAAAACCAAAGCAAACCCCCCAGGCGTTGCTAACAATCACAAATCACTTGCGTTTCAGTTCTGGAGCTGTGCATTCAAACTGTAAAGGACGGGACTGGAAGTTTCATCCTCCTTGGTTATTCGTATGTACTGGCATCCTCGTAGGAAACCCTGCTTTTATTTGGGATTACGGTGATGAGTTCAGCTTTTTGACTGGCCAGGGCAGTTCTTGTCCCCCTTCCCCTCGGCAGGGTGTTGAGCAGATGATTTTGGGTTTCCGCTAACAAACTGGCTCCTGCCGCGGAGAACGGTAGCTGATTGTTGAGCTGGCAGTGATAACTTAACTCAAAATGCGGCCTTAATTGCGTACATGACAGAACTGTCAGGTCTGGAACACTGGTACTCGCCAGGAAAGTTTCCAATTAATCTCTCTCCCCGCTTTCTGTTAAAGGCGTTCTCTTTGTTGTTGATATTGTTGTGTAATTGTCGTTGCAAAAAGGAGAAAAGAAAGAAAGAAAAGGGGGGAGCGCTTGACTGATGACATCGAGGGCAAAAGGACAAGAAGAATAACGACAGGGCCATTAACTTGGAAGGGTCTTTTTTTTAATTTAGAAAGGTAAGGCAATAAGATCTCCGGTCCTTTCACATGTCCTTTCTGGGCATTTGACAATTACATCACCGCGGGCAGTGAAAAGCTAAGATGTCGCTAACTACCGTGGCTTATAATTGTACATGTCCCCACTGAGCATCTTAAGCTGTTTTGCTACCAGTTTCCCCCCCCCCCCGAAGTGGCATTCAAAACAAAGTCATCTAGGGCAGTGTTTCCCAATCTGTAGTTCAGGACTCAAAAGTGGGTCATGAAGCTTCTGCGGGTGTTAAGGAGTGTTTCATAAGAACGTGAGAAGATACCCGCTGGATCAGACCTATGGTCCATCTGGTCCAGCATCCCATCTCACACAGTGGCCAGCCAGTTCCTCTGGAGGTCCAACAACAGGGCAGAGAGGCTGAGGCCTTCCCCTGATAAGGACATCAGAAGAGCCCTGCTGGATCAGACCAGTCAGTGGTCCACCCAGCCCAGCATCCTGTCACACACAGTGGCCAACCAGTTCCAGGTTGACAACTCTGGGCCGAGAAATACCTGAAGATTTTGCGTTTAGAGCCTGGGGAAGGCAGGGCTGAGGCAGGGGAGGGACCTCAGCAGTGTACACTGCTATAGAGTCCACCTTCTAAAGCTGCCATTTCCCCCCAGGGGAACTGATCTCTCTTGTTTGGAGGTCACTTGTAATAGCAGGAGATCTCCTGTCCCCACCAGGAGGCTGGCAACACTATTCCTCTGAAGGGTCAACAACAGGACAGAGAGGCCGAGGCCGAGGCCTTTGCCTGATAAGAACATCAGAAGAGCCTTGCTGGATCAGACCAGTGGTCCTTCTAGTCCAGCATCCTGTCCCACACAGTGGCCAACCAGTTCCTCTGGATGGTGAACAACAGGGCAGGGAGACTGAGAGACTGAGGCCTTTGCCTGATAAGAACACCAGAAGACCCCTTCTGGATCAGACCAGTGAGGGTCCATCTAGTCCAGCATCCTGTCCCACACAATGGCCAACCAGTTCCTCTGGAGAGCCAACAACAGGGCAGAGAGGCTGAGACCTTGCCCTGATAGGAACATAAGGAGAGCCCTGCTGGATCAGACCAGTGGTCCTTCTAGTCCAGCATCCTGTCCCACACAATGGCCAACCAGTTCCTCTGGATGGTGAACAACAGGGCATAGAGGCTGAGACCTTCCCCTGATGTTGTCTCTTGGCTCTGGGATTCAGAGATTTGGTGCCTCTGAATGTGAAGGTTCCTCTCAGTCACCAGGGCTAGTAGCCATGGATAGACTTATCATCCCCCTTTAAAGCTATTTATTCCTGTGGCTGTCACTACATCCTCTGGCAGTGAACTCCTCATTTTAATCACTCCCTGGGCCACAGGCTGGCCATCCCCAATGGCCATCTCTGCCATCTCCATTGTTCTCTTTTGTTCTCAGTAGGGTGAGTTTCGTAGACTCTTATGGGGATTTAGAGGAAGTAACAGAGAAGTAGAGGGTGGCCAAAGACTGGAATGAAACCTCCATATGCAAAGGCCGTGCATGGCGGAATGTCACTTGCTTGGGGTTCATAGTAGGGGCAGCTGTGCCCTTTGTGAGATATTTGTTGGTTTCTCAAAAACATCTGACTGGCCACTGTGGAAGAGGGAATGCTGAACTTGGTGGAGGCTGAAGTCATAGTTTGTATAGGTGCCCTCCCCCCACCAAAAAAAACACCCTTGAGCCAGCCTTAGATGGGTCACCATACCAAGTAAATTTGGGCATTTGGGTTACCGTGCTAAAAAGGTTGGGAACCGCTGATCTAAGGAACTTTGCTGAGGGTCTTCTTCTTCTTCTTCTTCCTTTTCTTCCTCCTCCTTCTCCTCCTTTCTCCCCAACAGCAAACTCAACATGGCCTAATTCATTCCCTTCTTCCCCATTTTATCCTCACAATCTCCCTGTAAAGAGTGGTTGCCAACTCTGCCAACATGGCCATTTTCTCCGGGGGAACTGATATCTGTCATCTGGAAATCCGTTGGAATTCTGGGAGATCCCCGGGCCCACCTGGAGACTAGCAACCTGACTGGGAATATTGGTTAGATTGAGAGTCTGTGGCAGAGTGGGGATTTGAATTTGTGACTTCCAGGCCCTAGTCTGAAAAACTAATAGTGTTGTCAACCTCCAGGTTATCATATCACACTTGTTTTTCTTATGAAGTTCAGCCTGTCCTGTGATCTCTCATCCTTTACTTGACTTCGACAAGAACCTCCAGGTGGTGGGTTGGAGTTCTCTTGGGATTACAACCAATCTCCACATGACAGAGATCACCTAGAGGAAAAGGTTGCTATGGGAGGTGGGCTCTATGGCATTATACCCCACTGAAGACCATCCCCTCCCCAAACCCCACCCTCCCCAGGCTCCACCCCCAAAACAACTAGGTATTTCCCAACTTGGAACTGGCCACCCTATACTCTAACCCTCACCCCACACTGGCTCGCTATAGGATAAATAAGGTAGTAAATGAATAATCCAATCTTTGAAATGGTACAAGCCTATACCATGTGACTTCTTATTTTTTCTTGGCATATGTCAACTACGAATATGTCACCGACCTGTACCATCAATGCGAACTGAGCACGTTTCGTTGCACTGAAATTTTAGTGCCAGCCTCAGGAAGCCTGTTCCCGTGTACTGAAAACACCAGAAGCCATTGACACCCAATTTCTCACTTTCCCACAATCCCCCTTTCCAAGCTGTTCCCTCTGATTAATTGTCTCCCCCTCGTTTGCCACTTGCCATCCCCTTTTACAATTACCATCAACTTCGAGAGGGGTGTCATTTTTCCTACGCTCGCCATAAACCCATTTCCCCCTTATTTCAAAGTCTAATTCAATTATCAACACCCAATAACTTGTGGATGATTAAATTGCAAATTGTGGGTGACCACCGGGAGAGCAGAGGCATTAAATTTGTTTGCCGCCATAACTCACCCTCCAACCACGCGGTATATTTTCCGAGACCACTCAAGGATGTAGTAGTTTTGCCCGAGGAACCGTATGCTGCCTAGTATTTATGGCCCATCTGATATACAGAATATCTTCTTCAAGGAGAGATCCATACATCACTTGAACTTTAGCACATATTACAAAGCCCTAATGGAAAATGGTTATAGTCAAATGATTTTTCTTTTCTCCGTCCCCTTCTGCACTTCCTTGTATCTGATTTTATTAGAACATGAACCTTTTGGTTTATTTCTCACCATTATTGTGCCCTTACGTAAGAAATCTCATTTTCTTTCTAGAGAGAGAGAGAGGGAGAGAGAGAGAGATGTATGGAATAACAGCTATAAAGATAGTGTTGCAATGATAAAATATTTGTTATTTTTCTCCCCTTTCTATTTCCAAAACTCAGCTTCACAAAACAGAAAGCGCAATTGCAACAGAAGTCAGGGAAGGGGGAACTGTCCACATGGGTGTTGAGGGACAACTGAAGTCCATGGTGCACCAGAAAGTGTGGTTCTAAAGAAAATCAAACCACTGGGATATGCAGCTTTTTATGAGGAGTAACCAGAGTCCATGTATACTAATTTGGCTACCACTCATGAAAGATGGGCCCTTTCCACACTAGACCTTAAATCCTGGTTCAACCCTGTCCCCGAACTTACATTCTATACTACATGTGAGTTCACCCCTGTAATTATCTTGGGGTATTTTTACATTCTACACTACACTCAGATTCGCCCCTGTAATTATCTTGGGGTATTTTTTGTTTCCACATTACATTGAGGTCACCCCGGTTTCGCCCTACACAGATGCTGTTATAACCAGGGATAAATGCAAGGTATTGTGTTGTGAGTTGAACTCCGATAAAACCAGGGATGAGATCCAAGTGCAGAAAGGAACCATGGTCTTGTGGTCTGGAGTAGAGGAAACGTTCACCTTTTTTCAAATCACAAGGACTAGGCAGTGAGGTGGGGCCGATCCGATGAAGCTGATTAGCAGTCGATTCAAGATGGGCAAAACAAATGCATAATTAACAAATGGAATTAATTGCCACTTACATGGCGGTGGAAAGAGTCATCACGTCACAGCTGACTTATGGTGACTTTGTCGGGCTTTCAAGGCAAGAGACGTTCAGAGATGGCTTCCCATTGCCTGCCTCTGTGTAGCAGCTCTGGACTTCCTTGGTGGTCTTCCATCCAAGTACTAACTAGGGCTGGCCTTGCTTAAGTTCTGAGATCTGATGAGATCAGGCTAGCCTGGGCCATCCAGGTCAAGGCAAGAAATGAACAGAGGTGGTTTGCCACTGCCTGCCTCTCCATTGCAACCCTGAAGTTCCTTGGTGGTCTTCCAAAGCAAGTACTCACCAGGGCCAACCCTGTTTAGATTCTGAGACCTGACAAGATTGGGCTAACCTGGGCCATCCAGGTTGGGACTGGTAGACTATTTGTGGAAAGTGCCATCAAGTCGCAACCAACTCATGGCAACCCGGTGGGTTTTTCAAGGCGAGAGATGTTCAGAGGTGGCTTGACACTGTCTGCCTCTCCATAGAAACCCTGGACTTCCTTTTCAGTCTCCTACACCAGTATTAACCAGGGCCAACCGTCCTTAGGTTCTGAGATCTGATGAGACTGAGCAAGCCTGGGCCACCCAGTTCAGGACTGCTGCTGACATAGATACCTTTAAAGAAATTGTGTATGGGGGTTAAGTTCTATCAACTACAATTAGCTACAACAGCTGGACAGGAACCTTTTGTGAAGATGCAAGGAATGCCATCTCACAATGTCATCGTGTGTCTGCTGCACGGTCACCAACGGTGCCTTCAGCCTTCTCTGATGGGGAACTTGAGGAGCGAGAGCTTGTTTTGGTGGAGGTGTTATCTCAATAGAGACCTCATGTACCTGTATCCCAATTTAGGAAACACAAGGGAGCCAGAGATCCAGAAGATTTCAGGTAAAGCTTTTTTGCTAGCAAAAGCGGGAAAAACTTGCAAAGGGTTTTCCTGAAGAGCATGAAGTTACATCCACACTTAATATACAGTTTCCAACAAGCCGAGGCGTAATCCATGCATGGTTATTTCCTACAAATACGTGTCCTTAAGATCTATTCTGAGGACTTGACATTTCACCTATGCCAAGTCCTTGTACCTTTCCACTTATCAAAGACTGATGTGAGTCCCCCGATTTAGTATCTCGCCCAAGCACACCTGTGTTCCCTAAATATCAATTCTTTTAACTTTATTCCCTCTTTCCATTCATGTAGGTGGCCCACAGATGAATATTGATTAATATGCATAGTTGAGAGTCGGCTAGGCGTAACAGCTAATGGCTAAAGGCTTAATCAGCAACCCTGGTTTTGTGAGGGACCTGAATAAGGCTGTTGATGACCTAGTCAAGCTAGGCCAAGATCCATCAGAGGGGCTGTGGCTCAGTGGTAGAAATCCCCACATTCAGTCCCAGTTAAAGGCATCTCCAGTTAAAGGATCTGGTGGTAGGTGATGCGAAAGACCTGTGACTGAGGCCCCGGAGAACTGCTGCCAGTCTGGCTAGACACTACTGACCTTGAGGAACCAAGGGCCTGATTCAGTAGAAGGCAGCTTCATGTGGCCACATAATCCAGGCTCCTCTCCTGAAAGGTCCAGAGTGCCAGTTCCAAGTTTGGAGGCTGTGACCTCCACCTCAGGAGGAGGACTCGATATCCATCCTCTCTAGCCATGGCTTTTCTTGGGTAGTTGATCCTGTTTGGAGATAGGGTTGTCAGCTTTGGGTGTGGAAATACCTGGAGGTTTTTTTTTCTGCACGGAAGCAAATTAAATCTAGTGTGTTACGCTTGGATAAATGGAGTACAAGTTGCCGAGCTCGAAGGGTCTTGTTCTTTTCACTATTTAGGTCTTTCAGTTCCGGAATCTTTGCCCTCTTATTGTAAATCTTTGATGGTCCCCAAATATAGAATATTGTTTTTCAAGGCAAGATTAAATGTTTTGCCCCTTGGGACTCCTTTTTTTCCAAACGACTTTGCAATTGTAATTCAGTTGGTTTGGACACAATTTGGCACTTTTTCATTGATTGTAAGGAATACAATATGGCTCACGACAGATCGACCTCAGTGTACATTAAAAAATGGAGCCTTGCTACTAATCAGGAACTTGTAGCTCATCTCTTAGCTGATACTGATCCAAATGTGATGCTGGTAGTGGCCAAGTTTTTATCTGTAACCCTGGGTGGTAGTAAATCAGTCGACTCTGCCCTTTTTTAGATAGTTAATGTGTATTCAATAAACTAAATTGCATAACTCTGTGAAACTGTAAACTGTAAAATATAATGTATGCTGTATTCCACTGCATATACTATACTATGTATATTTGCTTATTTGGTTTGGTGTAGTGGTTAAGTGTGCGGACTCTAATCTGGGAGAAGAAGAAGAAGAGATTGGATTTATACCCCACCCTCCACTCCCCAAGGGAGTCTCAGAGCGACTTACAAACCCCTTTTCCCTTCCCCTCCCCACAACAGACACCCTGTGAGGTAGGTGGGGCTGAGAGAGCACTTTCCCAAGCTGTCCTTCAGGAAACAGCTGGTACAGAGCTATGGCTTGCCCAAGGTCATCCAGCCAGGTGCAAGTGGAGGAGTGGGGAATCAAACCCGGTTCTCCCAGATTAGAGTCCACACACTTAACCACTACACCAAACCAAATAAGCAAATATACATAGTATAGTATATGCAGTGGAATACAGAGAGCTGGGTTTGATTCCCCACTCCTCCACTTGCAGCTGCTGGATGACCTTGGGCAAGCCATAGTTCTGGCACAGCTGTTCTTGAAAAAGAGCAGTTCCTGTCAGAGCTCTCTCAGCCCAGCCTAACTCACAAGGGTGTCGTGGGTAGGGGAAGGGAAAGGAGATTGTAAACCGCTCTGAGACTCCCTTGGGTAGTGAAGGGCGGGGTACAAATCCAATCTCTTCTTCTTCTTATGACCTATTGGTCTTTGAGCCATAAAATGAATGAAACCTGAACCTGGAGATTTTGGGGGTGGAACCTGAGGCAGGCACGGTTTGGGGAGGGGCCTCAGCAGGGTACAACACCATGGAGTCTACCGTTTAAAGCAGCCATTTTTTCCCGGGTAACTGATCTCTGTCATCTGGAGATCAGCTGTAATAGTGGGAGATCTCCGGGCCCCACCTGAAGATGAGCAACTTTCTTTGGAGGTCATCAGCCGAAAGGTGGACCTGCAGTGCCAACAGAAATGCATTGACCTCAGACAGTTCTTCCTCTGTGTTTCATGAATTCAAAGACACCCCACAACCCCCAGGGTTCCATCTTAAGGGACGTAAAAGGTAGGCTCCACTGCGCATCTGGGGAATGTTTAATCTTGGCATTAGATCTGAGAGATCGAAGGGGCCTCTACCTCTATCGTGATAAGATCTTTGAAATGCAGAAACCCCCTGTAGCATCTGCGGCCTACTTTCCTCCCTCTCCCAGGTTCAAGCCATCAGATTGTTTCTGATGTCTTCTCCAGAGACCTTAACATTTGCTTTATCTTTCCTTCTTCTTTTTTTTAAGGGCAGCGTTGTTTGTCTTTTATATAATTGCGCTAGATAATATTGCAAAGTCGTATAAAATTAAAATCAAGTTTGAAATAGGGTTTGTTAATTACAGCATTTAACTGTTGTGGTTATTGTTTCCTAGGAGATTAATGAGGTGAATTATTGTAACATAATTAGACTACAGTATATCTAATCTCTTATGTACCCTTGTGGTTTACTGTTATTCAAGTATCTCTTGAAGGTTAATTTCACTTAGCTGGTGTATGTTTGACTTTGGCAACACACTTTACGTTGAAATATGTTTATAATTACGTTTGAAAGTCGTTAGGCGAGCGGCTTTGCCAAAATTATCCTCGTAAGCTTTTACTAGCGGAGGTAAGGATGTTGTAAACCGTGCGATCTACACACCACGTGCACAGAGGCAGACACAAACACACACCACCTGAGCGTGCCCATAAAACATTGAGGGGACCATATGGTATTGCCTGGATTGTGATCGAATTCGTATACTCCAAACGTATCTCGCCTGCCCTTTCCAGTTGGTGTGGTACATGGCGATTAATCCGCGCCACCAAGATGGAGATGACGAAAATTCCATTTGGATGTTGGCAGAGGATATCATTTTCATGTATTAAATCATAAGTCCAACAATCTCTTCCAACTGTCCTTGAAATGTTTTTAACTCCAGCTTTCCCCCTCCTCCTTTTTTCTTTAACAAATAGAAAAGCTACAGATTAACGAATGCTTCATTTCACAATACGAGGCAAAGGCCTCGGGCTGTTACAATGGTTGAATTGCCTGTTTTTGTTTTAATTTCCAGGGTTTCTTACTATTGGTGCCCGTTTTGAATAGCAATTTATGGCATTAGAGCTGAGAAGCCAGGGTAACACCAGACATTCATCAAAGTCCAACTTCCTTTCCCCTGCAAACAACCAATCAACCAATGTTGTCATTATTTTAATCCCAGGCGTAGAGCGCTGGCTTTCTTCCCACCCCCTTTTTTCAGGGCACCAAATCAACCCGTCTCCATCCAAAAGACACGCTTGCTTGTTTCCTTTCCCGCTGACTTCAGCAAGATATTATACAGAGAGGCTACACTTTGTGGAAAGAGATGCCGTTTATTATCTGCTTATATGACAATTCCTATCAACCTCAGGGCTTGATAACTTTAGGGCATTTGTGGGGGGGGGGGCTGGCGTTAATTGTGTGCTGTTGAGTTCATCGGTCTTACGGTATTGGCTCCACTAAGGGTGTTAAACAAACAGCAGACTTGGCTGGCAGGATATAAAATTGTACCAGAGCTCTTGGGGATATATTTTAGTGATGATATGTGAAATACACACACATGCACAATTTCACTGTTCTTGTGGCTTGAAACAGAGTGGCCATTTCCTTAGCAAGCCACTACCCACTAGCAGTGTTCCCTCTAAGCTGAGTTAGTGTGAGCTAGCTCACAGGTTTTTAGCCTCCGGTGCACACATTTTTGTTCTAGCTCAGGAAGGATGGCTCCAGAGCAAACTAACTTTAATGCCTCAACTTTAATGCCAGTAGCTCACAAAGCAGATTTTTTTGCTCACAACTTTAATGCCAGTAGCTCACAAAGCAGATTTTTTGCTCACAAGACTCCATGGCTCAGAGGGAGCGTTGCCCACTAGTCATAGAATCACAGAATCATAGAGTTGGAAGGGACCCTGCAGGCCAACTAGTCCAACTCCCTGCTCAATACAGGATCAACCTAAAGCATCCCTGACAAGGATTCATCCAGCCGCTGCTTGAAGACACACAGTGAGGGGGAGCTCACCACCTCCCTAGGCAGCCAGTGCCACTCTTGAACTTAACTGTAAAAAAGAAAATTCCTACTATCCAGCCAGAACCTTTCCACCTATAATTTAAACTCCTTATTGCGAGTCCTATCTTCTACTGCCAACAGTAAGAGCTCCCTGCCCTCCTGGAAGTGACAGCCTTTCAAATGCTTAAAGAGAGCAATCATGGCCACCTTCAACTTCCTCTTCTCCAGACTGAACCATCTTGGTTGCTACTGCCCATCTTGCCTGCTACTGGCAAGGACTCTGTCTCTCTGTCTCTCTCTGTGGCATCCTGGCCATGCCCTTCCTGCTTCAAAGGGACACCCTGACTGGAAGGCATCACAGATCAGTGGTAGAGCCTCTGCTTGGCATGCAGAAGGTCCCAGGTTCAATCCCCAGTATCTTCAGTTGAAAGGACCAGCCAGCGGGTGATGGGAAAGACCTCAGCCTGAGACCTTGGAGAGCTGTAAAGAGGGTCTGTGGCTGCGGCTCAAGGGCAGAGCCTCTGCTTGGCATGCAGAAGGTCCCGGGTTCAATCCCCAATATCTTCAGTTGAAAGGACCAGGCAGGAGGGGATGTGACCTGAGACTAAGAGTGTGCTTTCAGTTTCTCCGAGCCAGGCCCCCCCCCCCCAAATACCTTACTGGTATTATGGGGGTACTTTTTCAGCTGGATATCAGCCAGGGTATTTATCTGGCTAATTGATAAGGAGAGGGCATTTAAATGGATCACTAGCCCTTTAAATTCCTTTGAAGTTCAGCCACACCTTGCAAAAAAAAATTAAATGGACCACACTCCCTTTAAATGTTTTTCCTTCTCCACTGGAAACAATGGAGGATGGGGGCACCTTCTTCTGGGACCCATAGAATTGCCCCCCTGGTCAATCTTTTTGAGACTTGGGTTTTGGGTTTGTTTGTTTTTTTAGGAAAGGCACCAGCAGCTATGCTGCAACTTCAGCATGGATTGGGTGATTAATAAAATAAATAAATAAATAAATAAATAATAAAAAAAACTTTAGTGCATCTACCTCAAAAACACACACACACACACAAAACACAGCAGCCCCCACAGAGCCTCAAATACCCCTGGATCAACTCTCCATTATATCCTGTGGGAACCATTGACTATAATAGCCCCCATAGGGTAAAATGGAGCCGAAAAAGTGCAGCAATCCTGAACATTTACCAAATCCATGCTGGTATTGGGATTTGGATATTTTGTGAAATACCAATATTTTGGGGGTTCAGTGTACCCAGACCCCAAAAATACCTTTTTTCTTTGCACACCCCTACCTGAGATCCTGGAGAGCTGCTGCCAGTCTGAGTAGATAATATTCGGGGGGACCTCAGGCTGAAACTGGGCTGACCACTGAATGTAATGCAGAATGGGGGGTAATATAATGTAGAATGGGGGGGGGGGGGAGACCCAGGATAAAAAGGTTAAATTCGATTTTAGTGCCAAATTGTTTGGAGGACACTGCGGTGAACATGGATTAAAAGGGGAGGGCAGAAAGGACCAACAAGAGTTTTTTGGGTGTAACCTCTCGAGAGTCAAATTTAACTGTTCTACTGCAGACCTTGTCGGCTACACTCTGAAACTAGTTTCATCCAGTGAGCCCTGAGCATGAAGGAACAACACGGGTGGCCCCAAGTTGCAGGTAAAAAAACCACAACCCCCCCACCACATACAACTGGAATGTCGATGGTTTAAAATGATCTGGGACCTCCCCCAGGTGATAAAAGGGTCCACATGATCCAAACAAGTCAGTAAATTGAGAGCACGGAATTACAGTGGTTTCCTTGTGAGCAACCATCTTGAATGCCACCAGTTGCATCCATGCAATGCTTAGAATTGTCAACAATGCCAGAGAATATGGGAGCTGTGCATGAAATAAATGCTACTTTCAGCTTCGCAACAACAGAATTGCTGGTCTTTCAATTACCAAGGCATCGTCCTTTCTCTGTCCCAGCATTAGCCATTAAGGTTAGCGGCGATGGTTTCCCCCTTGAGCATCAAAGTATGTGAAGGAGGACCCGGGTAGAGAGAAACGAAGCCTGGCTTTATTGACAAAACACCGTCGCCCGTGTCACTTTTGATGGCTCATTCCGCTTGGCGGGCACGTCTCGGACTTTGGCAGGACACTTGATGCTGGAAATATGCTTTTAATTATGTTTGGGAGTCGTTAAGCCGGAGCGCTGCCAACTGTGCTCATGCCGCTCTGCCACACTTGACGGTAACGCTTTAGGAACCCACACACACAGACGATGCAGGGGCAGAGTTGCACAGAAATGTGTGGCTCTTGGGAAAGTCATAGGCAAGGACTTTCAAGGAATTGGGCTAGGCTGGCATAGGAGGTTGGCATTACTGAACATCTACCGGGTCCCTGTGGGGATGCACCTTGACCAGTTGCCATGCATTTTTACTGCCTGTCCCCTTTCTCTGGATGCCAGCAGCAAGATTGCCCTCTTGCAAGGAACATGAAGCCCCTTGAGGGCTCACAAGCTCACAATCTCCTTTCCCTTCCCCTCCCCACAACAGAGACCCTGGGAGGTAGGTGGGGCCGAGAAAGCTCTTCTGAGGACTGCTCTTGAGAGAACAGCTCTGAGGGAACTTGTGACTGATCCAAGGTCATGCCAGCAGCTGCATGTGCAGGAGTGGGGAATCAAATGCGGTTCTCCCAGATTAGAGTCCGCGCTTCTAAGGACTACACCAAACCTGGTGATCTCCTGCTATTGCACTGGATCTCCAAACCACCCAGATCAGTTCCCCTGGAGAAAATGGCAGCTTTGGAGGGTGGACTCTATGGCATTGCACCCTGCTGAGATCCCACCCCTCCCCATAGCTTGCCGTCTCCAGGCTCTACCCCCGAAATTCCCAGATATTTTCCAATTCATAGCTGGCAACCCTAGACTCTCCTCTCTTCCTGGACTTTCTCTTGTGGGCCTTTCCAATCTGGCTTCTCCTGTCCCTCCTCTTTCCCAGAGCAGAAGCAATGAAAGCAACAGCAAGCTGTTGATCCTCATCATTGCATCCACCTACCCCTCTCTTCCCTTCTGGACAGGAGCAGTCGGGGGGGGGGGCTTTTTACAGTGATTGGCAGTCGTGATCACCCATCAGCTTCATTGCAAAAGCATCAACCCTAAATCATTTCCATTCAGGTCTGTTGCTATGGTGGGAGGGGCTCTGCCTCACAAGGATTTCTCCTATAAATGCTTTTTTTCAATCACCAAAAAAACATTTTTTTAAAGGTGTGTACTCCTTTAAGCAGAGTGAGGTGCTATAGTTGACTAATTGTAGTTGACTAATTCCTGTGCTGAGCAAAGGGGTTGGAGTAGGTGACCTCTAGCATCCCTTCTAACTCTGTGTCAAGAAACTGGTCTCCTTTAAGAGAGTTTTCCTGCCTTAATACTAACTATCTTGACTACAGAAGTCATCACCCCCCACCTGCCAGCTTGTTATCAGAATTGTTCCTTCCCCTGGCAGAAGCGATTAACTTGCAGCAGCTGAGAACTGTCATCTAAAGGGGTTGACAGCTTGCAATTTAGAGATCTATCCTGGAAGCAGCTTCCTATTGGCTAAATGGCTTTTTTCTGCACTTTCAGCTCCACTAGAAAAAAAAATTGCCTCACAAGCTGCACAATCCTGGCTATCGACCTGTTTCTATTTAAAAATGCCAGCCTCCAGGTGGGACCTGGGGATCCCACAGAATTTCCAGACTACAGAGAAAATGGCTGCTTTGGAGGGGGGGACTCGGTGGCATTGTACCTCGCTGAGGTCCCGGTCCTCCCCAAACCCTGCTCTCCTTAGGCCCCACTCCTGAAATCTCCAGGTCTTTCCCAACCCAGAGCTGGCATCCCCAGTCAGCTGCCAGTTCGATTCTCTTTCACACTCTGCTCCTCACAAACTCAAGTACAACAGACCCTGCCAAAGGTATGCTGCTTCCTCTCCTGACAGATTTCTTGGTTGTAATTCATCTGAGCCTGGAGCTTTGTCGACTTCTAATAGCTCTAATTGCCTAATTAAAGTATCAGCTGTGGTACAACGGTGGCGCCTTGCAACAAAAAAAAGTGTGCGTGTCTTCCCCCCAAATGAAAAGAAACTTGTTTCAGCTTTGCATTGTCTATTTTTGTTTCTTTTACTCTGTCATTTTGGAACAACCTGCATTGAATCCTGCTAAATCTTAGTAAATGTGGATACCTAAGGGTCACCGACCTCTAGGTCTTACAAATGATATCAAAACTGTGGTGATCAATTCCCCAGGAGAAAATGGCTGCTTTGGAGGGTGAACTCTATGGCAACATACACTGCTGAGGTCCCCCAAACCCCACTCTCTCCAGGCTCCATCCCTCAAATCTCCAGGTAGTTCCCACCTTAGAGCTGGCAATCCTATGGAGGGCCAACTCAATGGCATTAAAGGAAGAGGAGGAGGAGGAGATTTGATTTATAACCCACCTTTCACTCAGAGTCTCGGAGTGGCTTACAATCTCCTTTCCCTTTCCCTTTCCCTTCCCCACAACAGACACCCTGTGAGGTAGGTGGGGTTGAGAGAGCTCTCTCGAGAACTGCCCTTGAGAGAACAGCTCTGAGAGAACTTGTGACTGGCCCAAGGCCACACCAGCAGCTGCATGTGGAGGAGTGGGGAACTGAACCAGGTTCTCCCAGATTAGAGCCCGCGCACTTAACCACTACTCCAAAACTGGCTCTCTCCTCTACAAACACCACCTTCACCAGTCTCTACCCCCAAATATCCAGGCTGACTTCTGGCAACTCCTAGTGGGGCTTGGAGGCAAGGGACCTTCAGAGAGGTGGCTTGCTGTTGCCTGCCTCTGCACCCCAGACCTGGTATTCCTTGGAGGTCTGCCATCCAAGTACTTGCCAGGGTCTGCCCTGCTTAGCTTCCAAGATCTGACAGGATCAGGCCCTGTCCAGGTCAGGGCGCAAGAGAAGCGCTTTGAAGTAAGAGGGCTTGAGTTCCAAAAGTGCCTTATCAACCTTTCCCCAGACGTTCTTTACTTGGGTTCCAGGCAATGCTCCCTCTAAACTGTGGAGTCTTGTGAATAAAATTTTTACTTTGTGAGCTACTGGCATTAAAGTTGTGAGCGAGCGATTTGGCTGCTGCAGAAATCCGTTTGCTCTGGAGCCACCCTTCCGCTAAGAAAAAAAATGTGTGAGCCGGAGGCTAAAAAACTGTGATCTAGCTCACATTGACTCAGCTTAGAGGGAACACTGGTTCCAGGTAAATCAGTATGTACAGGAAAGAAGTATGAAGATGTCCCCTTTTGTTTTTATTGCTGTATGCTGTTACGTCTGAGACTTTTTATTTCAGCCATTTTTGTCTCTGGAATTTCTAGTTCTCTTGTCTTCTTTGGTGGCATAAGAAAGCTATGTCTTTGCTTCCTGTGCCCTTCCCTGAGCCATTCACACCCAATTGCTGTCCCCTGATTCCCCTGCTAGATCTGAGGTTGTGGGAAAGGATTATCCACCACGTCATCTTTCATCCCCCTTTATTTTAATAGGGCTATTTACTGAAAGTCAGAAAGCCCATTATTTTTCTGGCGAGAGTACAATTCCAGGGAGTTTTTGTACACTGTTTTATATTGGTCCCCCCCCCCCAGGCACTCTCTTGAGCAAAATTCATAAGCAGGCGTTTTCTAAAAGCCCACGATTCATCCACAAGGCAGCCGTTCCACTCCATCGGTTGCCCATAAATACAAGCAAGCAGTTTATGCTAGGAAATAATGCATATTCTTGACCTCAGTTACCATGTATTTAGTGAATTTAATAAAAAAAATTGCAGATCCTGCAAAACTCGAGAAACCACCTTTTAGAGCGGATTGTTTGCCTCATTGTCTCTGCCGTTATCGGTTGTTTTTTCCCCCACAGTCAGAAATTTTAAAACTGCGGCTTGGGATCTGCTGGGAGTCCTGAGGGTGGAATTTTAAAGAAAACGGTGTGCTTTCTTTAGGGCCGGGTACGTGAAGACTCTTAGTAAGCTGCAAATTAGAAGCCATGGCATGAAATGTGAACGGACAGTACCCTAGCTTTTATATTTGATTTGTTGAATGTGTTGGATGATAGGTTGGCACTGGACAGTAAGAATAATAATTATCATACGACATTGTGTGCAGTATATCCAGGAGAACCTAAGATTGTCTGGCAGCCAGAATTTCTAGCTCCTTTTGCTCTTCAGCGTTATGCACTACTAGGTGATGAGCTAGACTTGTTTTTGAGGCAAGAGACGTTTCAGAGGTGGTTTGCCATTGCCTGCCTCTGCATCATAACCCTGATATTCCTTGGAGGTCACCCTTCCAAATACTAGTCAAGGCCAACCCTGCTTAGCTTCCGAGATCTGATGGGATCGGGCTAACCTGGGCCATCCATTAAATATATTAAGCATTATAACCAGTTATTAACATTAATATAGAATCATAGAGTTGGAAGGGACCTACAGGATCATCTAATCCAACCATTGCACAATGCAGGGAATTCACAAATACCTCCCTCCCACACACACACAGTGACCCCTGCTCCATGCTTGGAAGATGACAAAAAAAATCTCCAGGATACCTGGTGAAACTGGCCTGGAGAAAAAATGCTTCCTGACCCCAAAGTGGCGATCAGCATTTCCCTGGGTGTGTTAGAAAGGGCCACGAGAACTAAGCACTGAGGCAACCCTTCCTGCCCTCCCTTCCTGTGATCTGCCTAAGTTCAGATAATCAGCATTGCTGTCAGATGGCCCTCCAGCCTCTGCTGGAAAACCTCAAAAGAAGGAGAGCCGAACACCTCCCGAGGAAGCCACCAAGGGACCGCTCTCACTGCCAGGAAGTTCTTCCTAATGTTTAGCCGGAAACTCTTCTGATTTAATTTCAACCCGTTGGTTCTGGTCCAACCTCCTGGGGTAACAGAAAAGAACTCCACACCATCTTGTAAATGACAGTCCTTCATGTACTTGAAGATGGTGATCATATTAAACATTATATTAAACATTCTAGCCAATCAGGGATCAGTCAGGACTGGCCCAGCCAATCAGGAATCCAGTGATCAGCCTTGGAAGCTGAATGAAATCTTCTTCCTCCAGGATGGCGCACACCCAAATCTCTGCTCTGCTTGTTTCTGCCTTGCCACCTGCCTCCCTTGCAGACCAGAGGGGGCACATACCCACAGTACCAGGGTCAAGGTTTGGCCCTGCCAGGAGGAGAGGCACCCACAGCAGCTTGGAGGTTGCCGGCTCACTTTTCCATTTCCCACTGGGAGGAGAGCACTGAGGAGGGAGGGGAAAGCAGAACACCAAATTCCCCGAGGCAGCCTTCTGCATTAGCCCAGAGCCCTCTCTGCATCATCGCAGGGACCTCTGAGGGCAAGTGTTCATCTCCTAGTTGGAAAACCTACAGAAAGATTTGTACCCTGGCTCTTTTGTGCTCTTTTGACACCCACCAGCACCAATAGATGCCATTGGATGAGAGGGAGGGAGCCATTCTTAAAGGGAGAAAGGTGACTGAGGGAGGATGTAGAAAAGAGCAGGAGTCCAGTAGCACCTTAAAGACTCGCAAATTATGTGGCAGGGGATGAGCTTTTGTGAGTCACTGCTCACTTCTTCCAAAAGAGGGCCCCCACGGACACCCACGCTCCCTGCGGCAGCAGCTTGGCTTACCTGCAGTCACGCTTGTAGCATGAGTGTTATTGCACAAGTATCATGTGGAGCTGCTGTGATTGTGCCCTCCAGTTTCCTAAGGCACACAGAAAGCCCGGGAAGTGGGGTCCCAAAGTTCAGGAGAGCCTCACGTCATCTGCTACCAGCACTTTATGGTTTTAAATTGTTTTAAATGTCTTAATGTAATGTTGTCATGTATTTTACCTGTCTGTAAGCCGCCCTGAGCCGGCCCGCGCTGGGAGGGTGGAGTAGAAATGTGAAGTAAATAAGTAAAATAAAATAAATCTGCAGTTGACAGGTGGTTGTGGGAGCCAGTGTGGTGTAGTGGTTAAGAGTGTCGGACTCTGGAGAACCAGGTTCGATTCCACCCTCCTCCACTTGAAGCCAAGCTGGATGGCCTTGGGTCAGTCACAGCTCTCCCAGACCCCCCCCCAATAAGCCTAGCTCACTGTATAATGCTAAATAAGAGCTAGAACTTCAGGTTTCCAGACAATCCTAGGATCTCCTGGCTACACCATACACAAAGCTAAAAAAGAGCTAGAGCTTCAGGCTGCCAGACAATCCTAGGATCTCCTGGCTACACCACACACAACGCTAAAAAAGAGCCAGAGCTTCAGGCTGCCAGACAATCCTAGGATCTCCTGGCTATACCACACACAATGCCACAGGATAATTCATTTTTATTTTGACAGGTGGTTGAACTACCCTCCATGACCAGCAGAGGGTCTGCAAGAGGCCAAGACCACAGTAACCTTCTCTTGCTGATCCCCTTGTGTGCCCCCTCCCGAAGTTGCACATATTTGGGGAGTGGGAGGGGACATGCCAGGGGACTTCCTGCTGCTTTCCCTCCCTTTCTGCTTCCACCAGAAGCCTGCGTATATTGTTTCTCTGCATCACGGTGGAAATGGGAGAGGGTGGGCGAGGGGGGTAAGTCATTCCATCCAAACCTTCATTCCATGCAATAGTTATCGTGGGCCCCCAACACTGTGTCACCTTCTGTCTTAAGCTGATGGTGACAAACAGCAGCCAGTTGAACTTCACACTCTTTTGCCTTGGTGATTCTCCAGGTTTGTGCCTGTGTGTGTTTTATTGTTGAGGCTTGCCTGCTTGGATCTGAGGTGCAACAGCCTTCGAAACAATACAACACTTAGGTTGCTATGCCGTGTGCCCTTCTTTGTGAGGAAGCCACACTGAAATGTCTCACTAAGGGCGCTTAGAGTTTTAACGGTGCACGCCCTCCCTCCTTTGTAAAATGCTTGAGCGGCTTCCTTGCTGGATTTGAGGCATATTCTCCAGAATGGCATATGAAATTTCATCTCCCTGCCCACCCCCCGCCCATCCCCAGCTGGTCTTTAAGGGAGTTGAGTACATTGTGTTGTCTGCGTTATCATCTCTCGCATTCCCCTCTTGGAAACGATTGTGTAGGTCAAGGCAGGGGCTCCTACTAGAAACACAGAATGTCTCCGTCGGGAATACACAGGGCGGTGTTCACTGCGACGTCTCCAGCTCCAAAAGAGAGATCATGCTGCATTATGTTTTGCATTTTTCCCTCAACGGGTGCGGGGGTCAAGTGGAGAACTTGAAACGCAGAATTGTGCCGCATGCATGTGTCAGATTTCATTCTCCTCTCTCGACGTTCCGTGGAGTCACTGCGTTCCAAACAAATTTAGAGTCCAGTGGCACCTTTAAGTCCAACAAAGGTTTATTCGAGGCACGAGCTTTCATGT
This sequence comes from Lepidodactylus listeri, assembly GCA_029233225.1. Classification (NCBI taxonomy): domain Eukaryota; kingdom Metazoa; phylum Chordata; class Lepidosauria; order Squamata; family Gekkonidae; genus Lepidodactylus; species Lepidodactylus listeri. Next base: position 971,661 of record JARCFY010000022.1, read on the forward strand.
GCACGCACACTGTATCAGAATACATCAGAATAGCAGGCAAGGCTGACCAACTGGATCTGCATTCGAAACAGACATGCAAGGAAACAGCTAGGAGGGACACAGAAGTCTTCTTTTTACTTAGACACAACTGTTTGGTGTAGGATTGCCATTCTCCATCATCAATCAGCTGGCCAGTGAGGGGACTTATGAGAATGGCCCAGGCCACGTTGCTGGCATCATACAGCAAGTGACGTAATCACGCCAGTGAATCCCAAGCAACGCTTGGGCAAAAACGTCGTGGTGGAAGCTAATTTTACCATAGAGTTTTTGCCCAAATACGAGAGCATCCTATGTGACTGGGCCTTTTGGTGTAGTGGTTAGGAGCATGGACTCTAATTGGGGAGAACGAGGCTTGATTCCCCACTCTTTCTTATGCAGCTGCTGGTGTGACCTTGGGTCAGTCACAAGTTCTCTCGGAGCTGTTCTCTCAAGGGAGCTGTTGTCTCCCAGTGTCACAAGTCATCTCCAGTCTCCAAGTGACAGAGGCTAACTCCCCTGGGGAAAATGGCAGCTTTGGCGGGTGGACTCTGGGGCCTTGTACCCTGCTAAGGTCCCTCCCCTCCTCAAACTCCACCAGGGGGTCCAATTCTATGGGCACCCAAAGAGCGTGCCTCCATCCTCTATTGTTTCCAGTGGTGGGAAAAAAGCCAGGCAGGCATACAACAAGCCCAGCAGATTCTCCCAGAGAGTCTCTTCAGTAGAAGGTGAGGTGCTGGGAGGGGGCATGCTTGCAAGGCCAGCAGCAGAACCAGGGCCACTGTGGCAGTGCCAAAACCCAACAAGCAGTACTGAATTTTTAAGGTTCCAAAATCCCCAAATCCGAAAAATACCGATATTTTCTTGCACAACCTGGCTTAGCTTCCATGATCTGAGAAGATGGAGCTAGCCTGGGTTATCCGGATCAGGGTCTGTGTGCCCTTACTTGGGAGTAAGTGTCATGTAATTCCTTGGGGTTTGTTCCGAAGTAATCACGTCTAAGGGTTTGGCTGTATATCTCTCACACCATAGCTCTCAATAGTACTGGCTACCTTTTGCTGAATCGTGCGCTAGGCTGAAAAGCTTGCTTACCCGGAAGCTGTGCAGGAAGGAGAAAAATGGCTTCCATCAGCACTGCGACGATGACCTTTGACATTTTATAGGAAACAGCGACTGCCGGCCCCGCCAAGGAATAATAGAAGCAGCAGTTTGGATTCTTCCTGTTTCTCTTTTAATGAATAAATTATCTTCCCATTTGTTATTTATCTCCTTTAAAAAAATCTGTCAAGTAATTCACTCGTAATTATGGCAATTCACGGTTTCATAGGGGATTGTCACCTGCCGCATCTCAGATAATACTGTCATTCCAATGCCTACAGTAGAAAGAGTTTGGGTCTAGGCTAATTTCTGCTCAGAAATGGTTGAATCCCTAGATGGGCCGTCGGGAACTATTCATGGGCACTGGAGACCAAAGGGAAGCCATGATTTTTTTAAAAAAAATACCCTTCATGAAATTAAATTCATTTTATCGTATTAGCTCAAAGCCGTAGCAAAAGAGTAAAATATTAAAGAAACTTCAAACAGCAGTCTTATTTTTTTTCCCAGTCTGCCAAGGGAAGAAGTCTATTTCGTTAATTATTCACCATTGTGTCAGCGAATGAGGGAAATCGATAAAGTTACGAATGGTGGGGAGGAAACGGATAGGGAGAGAGAAATTTCGATCTGATCATGCTAGGAACTGGAGTCATCCGACGGAGTCGACTGGCGGTAGGATTTCGGGACTGGCCAAAAGACAGCACTTGTTCGGACAACACTGAATTAACTTCAGGAACTCACTGCCACCAGATGTAATGATGTTCATTGGCTGAGATGGCTTGAAAAACAAAGATGGTGGAACTTCCATGTCACTGGACGCCGAGAGCTGGGGCACAAACACTTGTTCCCATCATGCTTTGGGTGTTCCTGTCCCACAGACAATTGATTGGCTGTTTTTGGAAACTCGCTGCTGGGCTGTGGCTCAATTTTTAATCGGATTCAGCAGGATAGCTCTTATGTGAATGACGTTTGCATAATATGGACAAAACAAAACGCCTGTGTGCATATTCTGCACTGATATTCTGGATCTGATTTTTGATTAAAAATATAAATAGCCCACTGCATCTGTTTAAAATTAAGAGAATTTTGAGGACGACTCTCCATAAAATCGAGTTTTGAGTCAATAGCACCTTAGAGGCCAACAAGATTCTTGGTGTATGAGCTTCTGAGAGTCAAAGCTCCCTTCATAAGACAGGAAGATTTGTCTCTCAAAAGCTCAGACCCCCAAAATCTTGTTGATGATCTCTAAGGTGCTACTGGACTCATAAGAACATCAGAAGAGCCCTGCTGGATCAGACCAGCAGTCCATCTAGTCCAGCATCCTGTCTCATACTGCAGCCAACCAGTTCTTCTGAATAGCCAACAACAGGGCACAGAGGCCGAGGCCCTCCCTTGGTAAGAACATCACAGTGCTGCTGGATCAGGCCAATGGTCCATCTAGTCCAGCATCCTGTCTCACACAGTGGCCATCCAGTTTCTATAGATGACCAACAACAGGGCATAGATGCTGAGGCCTTCCCCTGATGTTGCCTCTTGGCTCTGGGATTCAGAGGATTAGTGCCTCTGAATGTGAAGGTTCCCCTCAGTCACCACAGCTTGTAGCAGTTGATAGAGTTATCCTCCATGAATCTATCTCATCTCCTTTGAAAGCTTCTTATTCCTGTGGCCATCACTACATCTTCTGAAAACAAATTCCACATTTTAATCACTCTCTTTGTAAAGCAGTATTTCCTTTTGTCCATCCAGAACCTACTGCTGAATCGCAATTGATAATGAAGCTCAAGACAATGCATCCACCTGGACTCGATCTAGACCTAGGTTCCCTGTCTCATTACCAATGCTGATTTCTCTGCATATCTCACCTTAATCCAACCATGCCTGCTATTGTTATTCACCTGCTATTGTCATTGGCCTGCTAATGTCATTCAGCATATGAAATCACTTCACTTTCTAATAAATACGACAGGTGGATTCCCATTCTAGCTGTATCTGAAGAAGTGAGCAGTGACTCATGAAACCTTCTCAACTGCCACATGTTGTGTTAGACTTTAAGGTGCTCGTAGACTCTTGCTCTTTTCTACTGCTATGGACAGACTAACACAGCTGCCTATCTTGATCTACTGCTCATCAGTTTCACTTGGATGCCCTCAACTTCTAGTATTTGGGGAGAGGGAGAAAAAAATTCTGTTTGTCAGCTCTCTCCATCCCATGCTTAATTTTATAAACTTCTATCATGCCCTCCCTTAGTTGTCTCTTTTCTAAGCTAAAAAATCCCAGACTCTTCAGCCTTTCCTTCAAGAGAAGGTGTTCCAACCCCTTAATCATTTTAGTTGCCCTCCTCTGCACTTTTCCCAGCTCTGCAGTATCCTTTTTGAGATACGGTGACCAGAGCTGTACACAGCATTCCAAACGAGGCCGCACCATAGATCTATACAGGGACATTGCAATATCAGTCCTTTTATTCTCAGTCGCATTCATAATAATCTCTAACGTAGTAATCCCTAATAATCCCTAACATTGACTCCTGTCTAGCTTTTCTAGCATGGCTACTCCACTGGAGCTATCCCCATGCATTCTATCACACTTTTAAAGAGCTTTTGAAACTCTCAATCCAAGGCCTTCCCCTGAGAGGAACATCAGAAGAGCCCTGATGGATCAGACCAATGGTCCATCCAGTCCAGCATCCTATCTCACAAAGTGGCCATTAGACCAGTGGTCCATCTAGTCTGCATCCTGTCTCACACAGTAGCCAAGACAGTTCCTCTGAAGGGCCAACAACATGGCAGAGAGGCCGAGGCCTTCCCCTGATAAGAACCTCAGAAGAGCCCTGTTGGATCAGACCAGTGAGGGTCCATCTAGTCCAGAATCCTGTCCCACACAGTGGCCAACCAGCTCCCCTGGACAGCCGACAACATGCTTCTTTCTTTCCCACTTGGAGTTTTTCTTCTGTTAAAAAGAAAAGGAAAGGACATGTGCACAGCCCTAAGATGTTAGGCGGGGAACCAGTCTCCAGCGCCCACCGTGGAGACAGATGGGAAAACCCAAGCAGTGAACCTTCCATGTTTTCCTGGATCCTTTTTGCCTAGTGGAGTCTCTATACCAATTTGGTCTCATGGACCTCCCTTCTAGAAGCCCACATCGAGAAGGCCTATGCAGGTAGAGCAGACCGATTTTGAGCCAGGATAAACGTCCGATGCCGTGACGGCTGCATAACTCTAACAAATTCGTGTGTGTGTATGTGGCGGTGTGCATGCACACTTGTGACCTACCACCCTGGCTCTCACCTAACTTATTAATTGGCAAATCATAGTTATTAATTTGATCTGAAACCCTCTGTTCTAAGCCTGCGCCCTGTTTCCTTGGCAGTAGTTGCTTAATGCCAAGGCACGTCTCTCCCTGACTGTTTCGTTAGCTAGCTGCAACTAGCCGTGTGCCAGAGGCTCTCAGACTTGCGAGTTTTCTCCATCTGCAGGGACCACAAATAATGAAGAGTGGGAAGGAGAAAAAGGATAACCCGCCAGCAGGAGGTCACCAGCGAGCTTCGCCCTCCTGCCCGGAGCTAAATCCAGCTTTCTCTCGGAACAAATCGGTGGCTCTCTGATCTCCACTGGGGTCTCTTTATTTATGTATTTGGACAGTGCTGGCTACCAACAGTAGTCCCCCACCCCTTCAAGTCTGTGTGTGGGAGGACAGGTTGATTTGGAAGGGAAAGGGCAGGAAGAGATGCACAAGGGAAACTTCTAAAAAAAAATCAAATGCTAGGACAAAAAGGCCTCCGAAGACTCTGATGGGCAGTAGATTCAGGACAGACAAAACGAAATACTGCTTTATGCAAAGAGTGTTTAAAATGTGGAGTTCCAGAGGAACCGGTAGGCCACTGTGCGAGACAGGAGGCTGGACTAGATGGACTATTGGGCTGATCTAGCAGTGCTCTTCTAATGTTCTAGTGAAGGCCTCGGTCTCTATGCCCTGTTGTTGGCCCTCCAGAGGAACTGGTTGGCCACTGTGTGAGACAGGAGGCTGGACTAGATGGACTCTTGGGCTGATCCAGCTGGGCTCATGTTCTTGTGAAGACCTTGGCCTCTATGTCCTGTTGTTGGCCCTCTGAAGGAACTGGTTGGCCACTGTGTGAGACAGGATGCTGGACTGGATGGACTCTTGAGCTGGTCCAGCAGGCTTTTCTCATGTTCTAGTGAAGGCCTCAGCCTCTATGCCTGTATACTGGTTGGCCACAGGAATAAGCAGCTTTAAAAGGGAATTGAGATTCATGGAGGAGAGGTCTATCAGTGGCTACTGGCCATGGTGGCTCATGGGAACCTCCACATTCAGGGGCAGTCAATCTCTGAATCCCAGAGCTAGGAGGCAACATCAGGGAAAGATCTCAGCTTCTCTGCCCTGTTGTTGGCCCTCTACTGGGAACTGGTCGGCCACTGTGTGAGACAGGAGGCTGGACTAGATGGACCCTCATTGGTCTGACCCAGCAGGGCTCTTCTGATGTTCTTCTCAGGGGAAGGCCTTGGCCTCTATGACTTGTTCTTGGCTGTCCAGAGGAACTGGTGGCCAGTGTGTAAAACAGGATGCAGGACTAGATGGACCCTGACTGGTCTGATCCAGCAGGGCTCTTCTGATGTTCTTAAAAGGTTTCTTTCACCAGAAAAACTCAGTCATCACAGGGATGAAGCGGGAGAGGAAAATGGCCCCTGGCGGAAGTAAAAGGCAGCCTTCTTACCCCACCCTCCCTGGCCTACCCACACAAAGGAGGGAGGGAGAGGGGGGCATAGTTGGGATGGGACCCAACGTTATTTTCCCCACCATAGAGAACAATGGAGGGAATGGGGGCAACCTATTTGGGGGCCCGTAGAATTGGACCCTCTGGTCCAATCTTCTTGAAACTTGGTGGGTATTTCAGGGAGAGGCTCCAGCAGCTACCCTGTAAGTTTGGAGCCTCTCCCTCAAACCCCCTCCCTCCAGCTGCTTTTTAATCCACCATTGAATTTCAGCAGCAATTCGGCAGATCGAATCAGATCAGAGAATCTGATTCAGCCTGTGGCTGCCCTAGTGCCCACTCCTGGGCTGGCGGAGCTCTGCTCCACCTAGCTCCGCCCCAAATAACCCCTAGTCATACCTAACCACACAAAATAAGAGAAAGGTACCATCACATGGGGGGGTGGCACAAGCCCCTCTCCCTCCCCTCCTGACTTAAAGGGCCCTCGCTGATCAGCTGGAAGGGAGGTAGAGGGGCACGTGCAGTCCCCCTCATTACGGCAAGTAATGGTAGCCCCACCGGAAAAACATTGCCCCACAAACCACAGAATCCTGGCTACAGGCCTATTTCTCTTCCTCCTCCTCCTTTTTTAAATCCCTAATTTTGAGCCTTTTTTTTTTGCCACACCAAGGGGTTTGCATCAGAATACTGCTTTGGCCCAGTTTGCTCTAGGCAAAGTAATTTGGCTGGGTTGTTGGAGCAGCACTTGCTCCCCCAGCCTGAGAAATACACAGTGAGTCATTCCATTATTTACATGTTGCGCTTAAATCGACGATCTACATAACTGACATAATGGGACGGAGAGGAAGCCTGCATGTGGCTGGGACTCCTAGAAGTAGTATTTCGGCCAGATTTCTCCGTCCTGAACTGTTTTCTCAGATTGCAGCCTGTTTTATCAGTTCCAGAACACAGTGGTTCTGAGCTTTTTTGGTATAGTAACCCACAAGACCAAATTTGCCTTCTACGATGAGTCCAGGGCTGGCCGAAGATTTTTCTGTGCCCTAGGCAAACTATTTCTGTATTTCTTTCTTCATATGTTTGTTTATTTGGTTCAATTTCTATCCCGGCCTTCCCGCGGATGAGCTCAAGGTGTGTTACAACACTGGTTATAGGACAATAAGATCAGACTTTAAAACCATAAAACCGTAACTCCCAAAACGACAGCATTCCAACTGCACCAGTTTGGTGTACTGGTTAGGAGCATGGACTCTAATCTGGGAGAACTGGGTTTGATTCCCCACGCTTCCTTATGCAGCTGCGGGTGTGACCTTGGGTCAGTCACAAGTTCTCTCAGAGCTGTTCTCTCAAGAACAGTCCTCGAGAGAGCTCTCTCAGCCCCGCCTACCTCACAGGGTGTCTGTCGTGGGGAGGGGAAGGGAAAGGAGATTGAAAACTGCTCTGAGACTCCTTCAGGTCGCCAGCCTCAGTAGACAATACTGACCTTGGCAGACCAAGGATCACACATATCAAGAAGGAAGGAAGGAAAGAAGGAAGGAAGGAAGGAGGAAGGGAGGGAGGGAGGGAGGGAGGGAGGGAGGGAGGGCTGGCGGAGAGGGGGCAGTTACTAATCCAAGCCTCAGAAATACCACTATTCTAGGAGTATAGCTTCAGTGGTGGCTGAAGCCTTCAGAATTGAACCTGGGACCTTCTGCATGCCAAGCAGGGGATTGAACCTGGGACCTTCTGCACGCCAATCTGAGGATTGAACCTGGGACCTTCTGCATGCCAAGCTAAGGATTGAACCTGGGACCTTCTGCATTCCAAGCTAAGGATTGAACCTGGGACCTTCTGCATGTCAAGCAGAGGCTCTACCACTGAGCCACACTCCCTTCCCGCAGGAAGGGGGGAAGTGCGTTTGAAAAGTTGCCCACCTACTCTGATGTGTCTGTTCTTCTCTGGATCACAGCCCTGTCCCTACTGCCCAATCCAGAAGGTGGTTTGATCAGCAGACATTTTAAACACAGGCAAATAAGCCTCCTGCCTTCTCCGTCTCTCCATCTGTCGGTCCTTCACCTTCACACTGTCGCCGTCATCTCCCACACTGTCGCCGTCTCCTTTTTGGCTGGGATTAATAGCACCTGGTATGTTGTGCAACCGAGTTACTCATGTTGAGCCATCAATCCTGCGCTATTCATTTTTTTGGGTTGTTGGGGAATATTATTACATTGAAATGAGACTCTATCAGAGAAAATAAGAAATTGGATGGGCAGCAGAGCACGGCGCGTTTCCGAATGCTTTGCATAACTATTTCCCCAACCATAATAGCAGCTTCAGAATAGGAGCGGGGGGGGGGGGGCTAAACTGTCAAATTGCAATGTCTGTTCGTTCGCGCTGGAAACCCTGTGTTTGCCTGAAGTTTTGTGGCATGGGCTGTGCCCACAAACACACACAAAATCTTCCAAGGAAAGAACAAACACCACGCATGGCTTTTCCCAATCTGTCTGCTGTAGCTGTCTGTCTATCAGTCCTCATCAGTTACTAGGAGTGTTATTGGATTTCTCATTCCTGATGACTGGGTTTGGAAATATAGATGCCAGGCTCTAGGTGGGACCTGGGAATCTCCCAGAATTACAGCTCATCTCCAGACTACTTGCTGGGAGACCTCGGGCCAGGCTTACTGTCTCAGCCAAACCTACCTTCCAGGGTTGTTGTGAGGATAAAATGGAGGAGAGGAGAACCATGTAATCTTTTTTGGGTCTCCACTGGGGGGAAAGGCAGGGTATAAATGTAGTCAATAAAATGAATGAGTGAGTGAGTGAATAAATGAATGAATAGATCCCTCTCCCCAACATCTCATCCCATCATTGAACATCTCTTCACACTTGACTGCGACCAGCCCAGGACTAGTTCATGGAAGATTAATCAATCAATGGCTGCCAGATATAAATGCTTTTAAGGTGGAAGTAAATATTCTGCCTGGAAATGGATCCATCCACCTTATTCCACTCTTCCCTCAAGAGGCTCAAGGTTATTTATTTGGTTATCCTTTAGCCAATCTGTCCTCATAACAACCATCCTGTGAGGGAAGCTATGTTCAGAGAGCAAATAGTCCAAAGATACCTGGAATTGTTCACAGCACTGTGAGGATCTTTCGGATCCTAGCCAAACACCTTAGTATAGTGGTTGGTATAGTGGTTAAGAGTAGCATGCTCTAAACTGGAGAACCAGCTTTGATCCCCCAATCCTCCACATGAAGCCAGCTGGGGGACCTGAGGCCAGTCACAGTTCTCTTAGAGCTCTCTCAGCCCCACCTCCCTCACAGGGTGTCAGTTGTAAGCTGCTCTGAGACTCCTTCGGGTAGTGAAGGGTGGGGTATAAAAAGAAGTCTTCTTCCTCTTCTTCTTTGGAATTTTGAGAGGGGGTGGTGAGCTCTGCCCCAAAATGGCTGCCCCAGAAGGCGGAGCCATATCAAAAATAGCTTCCACAGAAGGCAGAGCTAAACACACCTCCCTGCTCACTTTGCAAAAGAATCACAGATGGGGACTAAAAAGAAATGGAGGTAAGCCCAGTGAAGGAAGGGAGCTAGAACAGTGGGAATAAAAAGAAGGAAAGGCTTGTGAAGGGATGGGATTACCAGCCTGGGTGCCTACCACTCCTGATCCTGCAGTGGCTGTGCTTGCAGAAAACCCTTTTGTTTGAAGGAGGCAGCCAATAGCAAGCCCTTCCTTACAACAGCCCTGCCTACTTTTTGAAAAGCTCATGGACATCATGGCACCCGCAGGAACTGTCTTGGGGACAGTCCTGGCCCCACCTGTTATACTGATTCTCCTTTTCAGTTGCCTGCCTTCCTTCCTTCCTTCCTTCCTTCCTTCCTTCCTTCCTTCCTTCCTTCCTTCCTTCCTTCCTCCCTCCCTCCCTCCCTCCCTCCCTCCCTCCCTCCCTTTCTTTCTTTCTTTCTTTCTTTCTTTCTTTCTTTCTTTCTTTCTTTCTTTCTTTCTTTCTTTCTTTCTTTCTTTCTTTCTTTCTTTCTTTCTTTCTTTCTTTCTTTCGTGTGAAGGTCTCCATATTTTTCTTGGGCACCATGAGCAAAATACAGCCTCAAGAGAAGAGTTGTCACCGAAGTGTAGTTAATGCTATAAATTGCCTGTGATGCGTTTTCCGACTCGAGTTTTGCCCTGCTGGGCGAACATGACGCGTGCCGCAAGACGAACAGCCGAATCACAGTAATTCCCCTGCATCGCCTGGCATTTTGGTGTCATTATTTGTTACGAGCCCAGTCGCCTCGCGGCTGCGCTCTCGGGATATGGATAATAGTTAAACGCTTTGAAGAAAATGTATGTGGATTCATTTGGGCTGCTGCAGAGGTGCCCCGGCCCGCCAGCCTCTACCAATGAGGTTCTTTTTTGCATGAAATCTCATTCCGCCAAGTGCGTTTCTGACAGATCCGTATGCGCTTGCAAACTGTCTAAGGCACACTGGGTGCAAGAATCTTGTCATAACTCATTGACTCCTGCTGTGTAGCTTGAGAGAGGTTCCCCCCCTTTTTCCCCCCATTTCTTTGTATATGTGGCAAAGAAGTATATTAAAGGAATAAATTCCTACTATGGTATTCTTCAACTATTGGCTGAATTTAAAGTCTCTCGCTCTCTCTGTATATACATATATGTTTCATAGAAAAAGAGGTGCAGGAGCTCATTAGCATAATTTATTTGCATATGCCACACCCCCTGACATCACCGGAAGTGTGTCAAAAGGCAACACCCACCGCTCAGGCTCCACCCCAAAAATCTCCAGGTCTTTCCCAACTCAGAGCTGGCGAGCCAGCTTTACACTTTGACTGAAGACACTTTAGGTTTCCTTTGCTCTTGCAGGGAAGCTATCCTGCAACAAGCCTGAAAATACAGATCAAGTGAGTCTGCTTTTGCTTTTTCCCACAGCACTTCACCATATGTGCCCGCTCCTGGGCTTGTTACTCCTGGAACAGCGTTCCTGCACGTTCCTGCTCAAAATGACCCCTGCATATTTAAAAAACCTATCTGCCAGAGATATTAATATTATGGTTGGGTTCAGATGAGTGAAATCTTTGAATGTTACTGAGTGGCGGGGAACCCTGGAATGATTTCCAGGCAATCAAGAATTCAGTTTAGCCAAGCCCTTGGCGTGTTCAATTGTACGTGACAATGTATTTACCAAAGGGGGAAGAATATATGCTTCAGGGCCCAACTGTGAGCCAACAGAGTTCAGGAATTAATATACAAGTTGTCCAGTTGTTCCAGTGAGGCTAGGGGGTGGGATGCACTCCTTAACACTTTTCCGGAAACCAGAGCTGGGATATATCTTGAGCTCCACTCAAGCTCCTTCCTTCCTTCCTTCCTTCCTTCCTTCCTTCCTTCCTTCCTTCCTTCCTTCCTTCCTTCCTTCCTTCCTTCCTTCCCTCCCTCCCTCCCTCCCTCCCTCCCTCCCTCCCTCCCTCCCTCTAATGTGGACTCTGAACTGGGAGAACCGGATTTGATTCCTCACTCCTCCACATTGCCATAGAGCCCACCCTCCAAAGCAGCCATTTTCTCCAGGGGAACTGATCTTGGTGGTCTGGAGATCAAATACAATAGCAGGAGATTGCCAGTTTGGTGTAGTGGTTAGGAGTGTGGACTCTAATCTAGAAGAACCGGGTTTGATTCCCCACTCCTCCACATGCAGCTGCTGGTGTGACCTTGGGCCAGTTACAAGTTCCTTCAGAGTTGTTCTCTCAAGGGCAGTTCTTGAGAAAGCGCTCTCAGCCCCCCTACCTCGTAGGGTGTCTGTTGTGGGGAGGGGGAAGGGAAAGGGGTTATAAGCCACTCGGAGACTTTCGGTAATGAAGGGTGGGGTATCAATCCAATCTCCTTTTCCTCCTCTTCCTCCTTCCCCTGAAAGTTGGCCGACTTCCATCTTCTTCTTGCTTCGGCACCCTGACACTGAGCACCTAACATCTCTGTACATATTATAACCTATTCCATAGATGCTCAGCCAAGGAGTTCAGGGAGGAGGCATCCATGCCCTGCAAACCCAGACTTGAGTTGGTGGTATGTTGGGATAGATGGATTAGAAACTTATTGTATGTAGCCGAAGGCCATCACAATAAAAGTTGTCTTGGGAGTGCCATCAAGTCACAGCTGACTTATGACAACCCTGTAGGGTTTTCAAGGCAGGAGACATTAAGAAGTGGTTTGCCATTGCCTGCTTCCATGTCGTGATCCTTGTGTTCCTTGGAGGTCGCCCATCCAAAGACTAGCCAGGGCTGACCCTGCTTAGCTTCTGAGATCTGAAGTGATCAGGCTAGCCTGGGTTATCCCGGTCAGAGCAGATTTGAATTACCCCTCGCTAATTGTGCGTCAGCTTCTTGCTGACATAGGCTACGAAGATCACCGCGATGAGCCAGTCACCTCTAAATCCTGTTACTGTGCCTGCCATAGTTGACCTGCCTCTGGGAAAATCATCACAAAACCATTCAGAGATGCCCGGAGGAAAACAAATGGATGGTTAGGTGTCTCGTCAATAGTACCGGACTGTTTTTCTAGAGTCACCTTAATTAGGAAGCCATTCTCTGCATGCTTAATCTGCTGTAATCCCTTTTGTAGTCAGTTGGAAAACCTCAACGTCTCCAAGGGCTGGACAATCGTACTCTGTTAATCAGACAAGGGACTCGTTGCCAAGGAGTTGTCCATCTCTTTCCAATCATTATGTGATAGGTTGATTTTCCCCACCCAAGCAATCTTACTTGGTTGGAATGCTAACCTATCTTCCTTCGTTCTAATTTGTCCCCAGATTCTGGAAATTCCAAAAGACCTGGTCTTATTTCTGAAGGCAGTTCTCTAAAATTCATCATGCATCTGTTTCAACAACGGAATGACCCCTCACATGTCAGTTTCAGCATTACAAGGGGTTTGGGAGTCATTTGGCCGAATGTCAGTTTCGGCCCCATTATACTCTATGGACCATTGAAGTCAATGGTAAAAACTCATAGGGTATATGAGGGGCTGGAGGGGAGGGGGTTTGAGGGAGAGACTCCAATCTTGCAGGGTAGCTGCTGGGGCCTCTCCCCAAAATACCCACCAAGATTCAAGAAGATTAGACTGGGGGTCCAATTCTACGGGCACCCAAACTGGTTGCCCCCATCCCCTCCATTGTTCTTTATGGTGGAAAAAAAATGTTTGGTGGCAATTCAGCAGTGGGCCGAATCAGACAGAGAATCTGATTCGGCCCACGGCTGCCCGAAAGGGGGCCAAATGGGCCATTTTCAGCGGTGCTTTCGGTTTGTTCGAACTGAATCCCCACTCCACATCCTTACCCGAGAGCAAACTGCTTTCTGCAGCGGCCAACTCGCTCGCTCACAACTTTAATGCCAGTGGCTCACAAAGTCAGGTTTTTGCTCACAGGACTCCATGGCTTAGAGAGAGCATTGCAGCGGGGTCTGTAGATTTAAACCTAGCCTGCTACTGCACTTAAATCTAGCATGGATAAAGAAACAGCCCTGATGGACTAAGGAAAACAAGAACCTGGAACCTGGCTTCCTAACCTAGCTCAAACAGGAGAATCCTCTGGCTTTCTCTCTCTCTCTCTCTCTCTCTCCTGTTCTTTCCCTCCTTGTCTTTGGTGTCGGTTCTTTCACTAAATTATATGGTGTAAAGTGCAGGCATATGGCCTTGTAAATCTGGCATAAACAACTCCAGACTTCAAAAGAGAATGATGGATGATATTTCAGGCTGTCCCTCTGGGGCCTTTTCTGAAGTCCCCACTTGATCCAGGCAGCTGCGAGCGCTTCTAGTCATCCAAGTCTAGCTCTTCAGCTTCCTCTCCTTCCTTGCCCGGCCGTTGGTTTGGGGGGGATTTCTGGCTCAGTTTTTAGAAGAGCCTTGTTCCTTTGCAATGTGTGCTCATAGTCTGCCAGGTTGGCTCCAGGACTCGGCGGCATTTCTAGAGTGGCCTTTTCTTCCAACCCTGCCCTAGATGGCCCAGGCTGGCCTGATCGCATCACCTCTCAGAAGCTAAGCAGGGACAGTCCTGGAGAGTGCTTGGATGGAAGACCACTGAGGAAGTCCAGGGTGACTGCACAGAAGCAGGCAATGGCCAAAGAGCTCTGTTTTCTTTTCTTGCCTTGAAAACCTTTTGGTGTTACCACAAGTTGGCCGTGACATGATGGTGCCAGTTGGAAGTATCCTGACCAGTGTTCCCTCTAAGCTGAGTTAGTGTGAGCTAGCTCACAGTTTTTTAGCCTCCAGCTCACACATTTTTGTTTTAGCTCAGGAAGGAGGGCTCCAGAGCAAACTAATTTATGCAGCAGCCAAGCCGCCCGCTCACAACTTTAATGCCAGTAGCTCACAAAGTAGAATTTTTGCTCACAAGACTCTACAGCTTAGAGGGAACATTGAAAGCTAGTCCCATCCTGTCAGATCTCGGAAGCTAAGCAGGGTTAGCCCAGGTCAGGACTTGGATTGGGAGACCACCAAGGAAGTCCAGGTTCACTGTGCAGAGGCAGGCAATGACAAACCACCTCTGAATGTCTCTTGCCTTAAAAACCCTTTATTCTTCACTGCTTCTGTCCAGAGCACCTCAGTCCGCCTTCTCAGAGCCAGTTTGGTGTAGTGGTTGGTTAGGAGTGCGGACTCTAATCTGGGAGAACTAGGTTTGATTCCCCACTTCTCCACATGCAGCTGCTGGTGTGACTTTAGTTCAGTCACAAGTTCTCTCAGAGCTTTTCTCTCAAGGGCAGTCCTCGGGAGAGCTCTCTCAACCACACCTACCCCACAGGGTGTCTGTTGTGGGGAGGGGGAGGGAAAGGAGATCGTAAGCCGCTCTGAGACTCCGAGTGAAGGGCAGGGTATAAATCCAATCTCTTCTTCTTTGCCGTGGAATGAACTCTAATCTAGAGAACTGGGTGTGATTACCCACTCTTCCATATGCAGCCAGCTGGGTGACCTTGGGTCAGTCACAACTTCTCTCAGAGCTGTTCTCTCCGAGCTCTCACAGTGCTACCTACCTCACAGGGTGTCTGTTGGGGGGAGGGGAAGGGAAGGAGATCATAAGCTGCTTTATGACTGCAAGTGAAGGGCAGGGTATAAATATTACTACTACTACTACTAATTTAATTTAGTTTATACCCTGCCTTCCCTGTCAAGGTGGGCTCAGGGCAGCTTACATACTTCTTCTCCTTCTAATTCTCCTTCTCCTTCTTCTTTTTCTCCCAATAGATATAATTCAAACAACCTCATTTGTCCACAGGCTTATACCTGGCATTGAAGGGTGGGCATGTTATGATGGAGCGGAAGCTGGACCTTCAGTAATGATAGAACTTGTGGAATAACCGAATAAATGTGATGTTCAGCACTGGAAGTCCTCATGTGTACTGAATGTATCATAAATCAGAACTGCCACGGTGCTGCTGACTCCTTCCCTGGGGCCTGTCAAGTGTTTTTAGAAAGTGGGCAAATCCAGGTGTGGCTTTCGCCCAGCAAGGCTTCTTATTGGCCACTGGAGATTTGATTGGCTGTGCAGATCTCTAAAACATTGCCTCTGCAAGGACCTTCAGTGTGTTGCTGAAGGTAAGCTGCAGCAGCCATTTTTGTGGCCAACTCCTCCTCCTGCAGCAGCCATTTTGTGACAGCCATTTTGTGGCTGTGGCCAGATGTGCCTGCAGACTCAAAAAAGGTTGGAGACCCCTGTCATTAGTGAATGCTAAATGAAAGAGAAATGTTTGCCTCTCAACTGTTGACCCAGCATGACATATTGCAAGTTGATTACCTGTGATTTTAAAGAATAAAGAAAGGAATGGAACATTCACATCCAAGTAATGCTAAGTGCGGCTTTTAACAGCCGTGAAATTGCTAATCGCTTTGCACCCCTTAGAATTAGCATTCCAGATACTCTTTAGGGAGGGAAGGGGTGTCTGCTGGAATAATTATAGTCTAATCTAGGTATCATTAAGCCTCGAGTTTGCTCCTATGTGCATTGTGAGTGAACAATTTGGTAATGGCTCCACAAAAAGCCGAGAGAGCATTCCAGTTCATGGGGGCCAAGTGCTGGGGGCCACTCAACCCCAGCTGTTTTGAGCCAAGCCCAAAAGTTTGTGCCATTCACTTAAGAATTCAGATGCCACTGTGCATTGAAAGAAAACCCCAAAGAGTAGTAGCCTGCTCTCTGCAGTGAGCTAACACACAACTCATGTCAACAACGGTCAGGCTGCCATAAGTGAAAATGGCAGTGACAGATATTTTCCCGGCAGGATTCGAGGAGGAGAAGGGGGGAAAGGAACCACAGTGAGCTCTTGGAATGATGCAAATATTGGGAGATTTGGTTAATATAACAAAGTGTTGCCCAGTCGTAGTAATGAAATACTGAGTGCAGGAAATAAATCTCCCGAGAAGTATTTTTGGGGAAAAGAAGAAGAGAAGAGAAGAAGAAGAGAAGAGATTGGATTTATACCCCATCCTTCACTCACTTGGAGTCTCAGAGCGGCTTACAAACTCCTTTTCCCTTCTCCTCCCCACAACAGGCACTCTGTGAGGTGGGTGGGGCTGAGAGAGTTCTCTCTCGAGGACTGTCTTTGAGGGAACAGCTGGTACAGAGCTATGGCTTGCCCAAGGTCATCCAGCCAGGTGCCAGTGGAGGAGTGGGGAATCAAACCCGGTTCTCCCAGATTAGAGTCCGCGCACTTAACCACTACACCAAACTGGCTCTCCACCAAAAGGTAAACTTACATTTATTCAAGAAGATCCAGTTCACGTTAAGGTTGCAGTTGAAAGAACAGAGAGACCGATTTCCCATGAGGCGCTGTTCCACTGCCGCTCTTCCCTTTCCCTCGATTGTGTGCGTCAATTTCCCACTTTTTGCCCTGCACTGCACGGGCTTGGAGTCGGCTTGGTGCTGGAGGCCGAGGAGAGTGCGGCAATCTGGCTGGTGTACTGGCCACCTAACACGCCGGCTGAGAGCCTGCTGGCCCTGTTGGAGGCCATAGCAGGCTGGGCGCTGAAACACCCAAGGCTGATAGTCTTGGGTGATTTCAATGTCCACGCTGATGACACAGCTTCCATACAGGCGGTGGACCTGGCATCGTTCATGGCGGCGTTGAGACTCTCCCAGTTTGTAACAACCCCTACCAGTTTGGTGTAGTGGTTAGTAGTGCGGACTCTAATCTTGGAGAACCGGGTTTGATTCCCCACTCCCCCACTTGCACCTGCTGGATGACCTTGGGCAAGCCATAGCTCTGGCACAGCTGTTCTTGAACAAGAGCAGTTTCTGTCAGAGCTTTCTCAGCCCTGGCAGGGTATAAATCCAATCTCCTCCTCCTCCTCCTCCTCCTCCTCCTCTTCTTCTTCTCTCTGCCCTCCTGTAAGTGACAGCCCTTCAATTACTTAAAGAGAGCAACCCCCCCCCTCATCTCCAGACTGAACATTCCCAAGAAGTCCCTCAGCCTTTCCTCATAGGGCTTCTTGGTCTCCAGGCCCCTGATCATCCTCATCACTCTCCTCTGCACCTGCTCCATTCGGTCCACATCCTTTTGCAAGTGAGGCCTCCAGAACTGCTTCATCGTTGAATGGTGGGGCTTCTCCCGCCCCCAGCTCATCCCATCTAGGGTCAGCTGTTTCTTTCTGTTGTGTACTAGTCATGTAATGGCGACCGCCATGCGGTCAGAGCACATGGCCCAATTCTACCTGAGCTTCATTTAGGTAGAACAATAGACAGTCGGATCCAAAATGACCACCAATAGCCAGCCTAGGTCTCCCGCGGGGGCCCTATGAACTACAACTTAAGTCTTAAGGCCCTATCAGGACTATGCGCATATGCTAAGCTCCTATCAGGTATTTTGGGTGCGGCCAGAGGTGTGGCTCCAGCCAGCATAAAATGAGGGCCCTGGAGCCCGGGCCGCATGCTTGATCTGACCATCTCCTGAACATGCTGATTCAC
This sequence comes from Lepidodactylus listeri, assembly GCA_029233225.1. Classification (NCBI taxonomy): domain Eukaryota; kingdom Metazoa; phylum Chordata; class Lepidosauria; order Squamata; family Gekkonidae; genus Lepidodactylus; species Lepidodactylus listeri. The sequence goes on from JARCFY010000022.1 coordinate 989,416, forward strand.
TTAATAAAGTCTTTGCTATGATCATTCTACAACTCGCCTCCCGACTCCAGTACTTTCCACTTTCCTTCCCATGGCTTTTGACTACCAGTCTTAGCGGCTCATTAAAGACAAAGGCAACCCGTCCCATACGGGTTTTCAAAGGGAGCAAGGAGGCCACGCCAACCTTGCTGAGAGCAGAGCTGCGAAAAGCCCCCACCCAAAAAACAAACACGGAGAGAGGTCCCTCTGAAGTGTTTTTAACACGCTCACCTCCCCAGGTGGCATATGAGATGTTAATATTCACCAGGCATCCCGGTGGAGAAGAAAAAAATCAATTGCAACGTGCCGGAGGAGCCGGAGACGGTGGCAAAGGTGACCACGTAACGTGGAGCTTCTCTGTAGCTCCGTAGGCCAGGAAAGTGCGGTTTTCGCTGACATCTTCCTTCCCCCCCCCCCCATGAAAGAAAGAGAGGAAAAAGAAAAGTGGATTAACCAGCTCACTGATTTGCAAGCTGCGTGCTAAAGCGCATCGCTGAAAATTAATCTCCTGGTTTGTTAATAAGGACGGCCGCGTTTCCTTCTTCTCCTTCTTCTCCTACTGCCTTATGAGGGACGTGTGGGTTTGGGTTTCAATTAGTGCCGGGCAAGGATCTGAGGAACGCCTGGCTTTCATGTTCTCCGCTGCGCAGTAGCCTTTCTGCCCCCTGCTTCTGGGTCCCGGTAGCCCTTTGGTGCATCTAATCCAATTAAGTTTGCCTGGCGTTCTGTACGGCACTTAAGACTCTGCCGACTCCAGATCGGAGCTTCCCCCCCCCCCCCGTTGCTCGCGAAATGTAGGGAAACCATTGGAACAAAGACTGAGGCGGCCCGCCCTTGAAGGGAAGACAATTGCACAGCTGAAATAGGGCTGAACGGCATTTTAGGTACTAAAAGCAGGGATCCGTACTTTGTTAAACCTTGTTAAACCCACATCTCTTAGTGTAGAGGGTGGAGCCTGGGGAGGGCAAGGTGTGGGGAGAGGCGGGACTTCAGCACAGGATGCCAATCTCCAGGTCCTCTAAGCTGAGTTAGTGTGAGCTTGCTCACAGTTTTTTAGCCTCCGGCTCACACACTTTTTGTCTTAGCTCAGGAAGGACAGAGCCAGAGCGAAATAATTTATGCCATAGCCAAATCGCTCGCTCACAACTTCAATGCCAGTAGCTCACAAAGTGGAATCTTTGCTCACAGGACTCCAGCGCTTAGAGGGAGCATTGATCCAGAGATAACCTATCTCACTGAACCATGCAAATAATTAAAAATACTTCCATTCTCCACCTCCAGATTTCTACCCCAGACTCTTCCAGCATTAAGAGGAGAAAGTGCCCGGAATGCCTCCTTTCATTGGCTCAGTGGCATCGGCCTATCCCACCCACTCAGCTATCAGATGCCTGGGGGGGGGGAGAGTACAATGCACCCCATCGCTTTGGGTGAATGTGAGAACTGATCTTTTTTACCTGCATGTCTCCGATACGTATCGCTCTCTGAGCACACTGATTAAATCTCAATGCAAAAGGGATTCGTGGATGCATTCGTGAGCTCAGTAGTCCCTTCTTGCCACATGGTTCTTACAGCGGTCATCCATTGAGTTGCTCCATCTGAAGGGCATTGAAATCAGTGGGGTTGAACTGAAGGAGCTCCACATAGGATTGGACTGGTCATCGGCATGCCCACACACAAGCATAAGAAGGGGGGGGGAGACAAACTATGGCACGGTGCACCATGGACCAATTCTAAAATTATTTTTGAAGTTCTCCAACTTAAACTTTAAGGCAGGGGGAGAGAATGTTTTTTTTAGGATCAAGAAGACGTGTGGGGAATCTGGGGGAGATGCGGGTCAAAATGCAGCCGCTCAGCAAATAGTAATAGCAAATAGCAGTACAGCAGGGGGGAACGGGAGACCGAGGGTGGGACAACTGCTTCTGCGGAATTGGTCACTGGGGGGGGGGGGGGAATGGTTTTAGTTAGCAGAAGATTGGGAAATGCTGATCTAACCTTGGTCGCCATAGGAACTTCATTGATTGTAGTCAAAAGTCAAAGTGTCCCCTTCTCTTTTGCTTTCTCTCTCTTTCAGATATATGCATGTCCCCCTTCTGTTTCAATCGGGTGGCAAGCCCTTGATAACGAGCGTCCATATAAAAACCTTGTTTGAATAAATCGATGCAGGCAGTAATAGTGGCAAGCAGAGACATATCGATAGAGATGCCTCGGGGCACAATTAATCTGCCCTCCCCGTGGTCAAACCCTTCCACATTTCCACTTCGTTGAGGGGTATTGAAATGGCAGAGGTTCCGCTGCAAGGGCGATTTTGGTCTTAAAGCCTATACCCTTCGCCGGCAGCACCATGACCCTGCCAAATGTATTCGTTCAGCCATCTCGACAGGCCATTTCACACATTACACAGCAAGAATTTCAAGATAGGGACAGAGCAATGGTAGGGTCCTCACGTTTTCGGATAGCACATTGTTGTTATTTGGATAAACATATGGAGCAGAGGTCCATTAGTGGCTATTAGCCACAAGGGATAGATAGGAACTCTCAGTCTGGGGCAAGTGATGCTTTGTACTCTTGGTGCTTGAGGGGGAGGCAACAGTGGGAGGGCTTCTAGTGTCCTGGCCCCACTGCTGGAGCTCCTGAGGGCACCTGGTGTTTTTGGAACAGAGTGTTGGACTGGATGGGCCACTGGCCTGATCCAACACTGGCTTCTCTTATGTTCTTATGTTCTGCCCACAACAGACACCCTGTGAGGTAGGTGGGACTGAGAGAGTTCTTTCAAGAACGGCTCATGAGAGAACAGCTCTGAAAGGACTTGTAACTGACCCAAGGTCACCCAGCTGGCATCATGTGGAGAAGTGAGGAATCAAACCCAGTTCTCCCAGATTAGAGTCTGTGCTCCTAATCACTACACCAAACTACAAGCAGACTGGCTACATTTTGCTTTTGGTCAGTCTTCAAGGGAGCCCCATACAGGTCATCTTGCAGTAGTCTATATCAGAGGATACACTTTGCCACCTAACAAACATTGTGCAGGGCAAAAAAAAAAATCCATTTTTTCCAACTTTTATCATTTGCCACATGGGATGAGACACTAGCAAAAATGGAAATCACAGTCCACACTGGAGTTAATATATTTCTACTTATATGTAAACACAGCTGGATGGCTCTTCTCCTAAGGTGGAAGCCGTGTACATGGAAGCTGAAGTGATACAGAGAAATTCCTTGGCTTGAGCTCTCTCTGCTCTTTCGCCTTTCCCCTTTGGGATGCTGGTCTCTAAGTAGCTTAAAACTTGGGGATTCATATGATTTTTTAATCATTAAAGGCTATGTAAAAAACATATTTTACACGCAGCCTTTTAATCCCGCATTTATTTTTATATTTCTTCATCGCAATTTATTGCAACAGATATATCAACATTACTACAGACATTTATGGAGCCATTAAAATTCAATGCCACCGTAAATTTTGCCGGCTTAAAGTGTTGACATTTGTAACGGCTTTCACAAGGACATATTTTATCATGAAAGTGAAACTTGGAGCAGAAAACTTTTGTTAACCTAAGAAATAAGATATATTCAAGGAAGAGCATGTCGGAAGCAAAGCCAGCAATCTTGAAATGTGAGTTATCTTGCTGCAAGTCGGGCCAGAGAGATTTTACAGGAAGGGAAATCAGAAGGTGGGTGGTCAGGATTGAGCCCCAGATAGTATCTCCTTCTGGCCAGTAAACTATGCAAGATTAGAGTTTCCAGCCAGCTAGTATTAATCTACATAACAAAACTTTCATCCTGTAGCAGAGTGGAAACACTTGGAGGCAGAAAGTTAGCAACTGTAGTGAGATAAGTATCCTACGCTTCTACTCAGCTGGGGGGGGTGTGTTCATTATTCTAAACTTGTGAATGAACTCAAGTTCAGTGATCTCACATTGCAATCTCCACTTGAAGCTTCTTTGTTCGAGGACTGCCACTCTTAGGTCAACAATGGAATGACGGCAGCCCACCATGGCTTAGCCTCTGAAACTGTCTTCAGGCAGGGCAAATTCTTTCCCCACATGACACACACTTGAAGTTGAAAAGCTGAGGATCGAACTCAGGACTGAAGCATTTCCTCTGCTGTGAAGCTGCACCCTCTTCCTATCTGGGCAAGACGAGATCTAGAAGCCAGAATGCAGGACTAGAGTGCAGTCACATCCAAAGTTGCGAGGCGATTCTTGCATCCATAAATTATACGCTGCTACGACTAGATCGATCCGGTCCTATTTTGTTTAGCTCAGAGGCCTGGGGTAAATATTTGAAAAGGTGTTTAAAAAAAAACCCTTCCCTTATTTGAGGCAGAATCAAAGGAGGATAACAGGCTTCTTTTCTGCCTTTATCAATGGGGGAAAATGGGGACAATTAAGATTTCCACAGGATCTTCCCTCCTACGCCTTGGCAGAAAGGAACTATAGATGCCCCAATCATCTGTCATTATGTTTCCCCGCTACCACCACCTTTGCGGTTCCAGGCAATCAGTTTGGATTACTTCTGGATTACTTTTTGTCTGTTTCCTCCACTATTTGCCGGTGGGGAGTTGTTGCCTCCCAGTGGAATATTGACCCTCCGCTGCAAAATGGAATTGAAAGGTTGTGGCATTGTCTCAGCGGGACGTTAACCCATTTGTTTTTGTGGCACTAAGAGAGAGAGAAGAGACATATTTGGACTGTGAAACTATGAGAGGGGCCTGAAGGAGGGAAACCAGTAGCAGGAAATGAACATCATAACCATTCCCCCATATATAGTGTTTTTATATAGATATATTTATGGATAATGCTTGAAAACTCCAAGGAGAAAGGAGTCTTCCTGTGGTGTTACCCGAACCAGTCCCTCTGCCAAGCCTGTTATATCACAGCATCCTTCCTCTTACATGGGTACGGATAGAACGCAATGAACTGGTGCAAGATTGGAAGCATCCAGTACATTGCCCACGTAAGCCCCAAATTCACACAGCAAGGGGTCATGGCTCAGCGGCACAACATCTGCTTGGCAAGCAGCAGGTCCCAAGTTCAAACTCCAGCATCTCCAGTTAAAATGATTGGGTAGGAACCAGTTTGGTGTCGTGGTTAGGAGCGTGGACTCAAATCTGGGAGAACCGGGTTTGAGTCCCCACTCCTCCACATGCAGCTGCTGGTGTGACCTTGGGTCACACAAGTTCTCTCAGGAGGTTTTCTCGCACAAGCAGTTCTTGAAAGAGCTCTCTTAGCCCCACACAGGGTGTCTGTTGTGGGGTGGGGAAGGGAAAGAGATTGTAAGCCCCTCTGAGACTCCTTCGGGTAGTGAAGGGCAGGGTATACATCTAATCTCCTCCTCCTCCTCCTCTCCTCCTCCTCCTTCTCCAGAAGAACTGATTGGCCATTGTGAGAGACAGGGTGCTAGAGTAGATGGACCTCTGGCCTGATCCAGCAGGGCTCTTATGCTTTTATGACTTATGGAGATACAAGCAAGGGGCTTTCAAGGCAAGGGAGAAGCAGAGGTGGTTTATGATTGCCTTCCTCTACGTAGCCTTCTTTGGTGGGCCCCCATCCCAGTACCACCCCTCCTTAGCTTCCAAGATCTGATGAGGTCAGGCTATACCCCACCCTCTTCCACATCTCTACCATATAATGACTACAGTGGTAAATGGTGCTAGCTTCCTTTGGCTGAGGACAGACTGGCAATCTGGAGTGAGATGAATACGGAGGAAACTGCTGCGGGGGAAAAACTCCCCGGGGCTGGCTGTTCACACTGGCCGGTGTATTGCGCAACGGTGCCGATACGGAGCGTTCAGACTGCTGCGGAGTGGCCCCACATGGGCCGGCCTCCGCAGCTCGTGATAGGGCTGTTTTGGCAATTTGCGCATGTGTGCATGTGTGCTCATGCGCAAACTGGCAAAACGCCGCGTTCACACTGCCGCCTCCGCTTGCCTCCCGCCTTCTTCCGGTTCACACTGCCTGGAAGCGGGAGGCAAGCGCAAGACGGCCCCTGGACACCGGTTTCTCCCGGTGTCCTGTTAAAGCGGATGGAAAGCGAGTGGGAGACGGGTAAGTGCGAAACGGAGCCGATGGACAGATGCGCATGTCTGAACGCGCTCCCTTCTTCCAGTTCCAACGCGGGGCTGTCCCGCTTTACATTGCCAGTCTGTCCTCAGCCTTTGTCTCACACTCCTGACTACAGACACTGCACCATCGATATTTCGTGCCGGATGTCATTCAGCCCAAACGAAGACAAGAGAGATCGCGTGCCGTCTACCTTCGACAAGCTCTGGATCCCTTCTGTGGTGCCAATAATCTTTTCTTCTGACTTCTTACATATATCTTTTCCTTACTCGAACCAGATTGGACATAACTCACAGTAATAGATTGAAAAGAATTGTTCTTTTTTTTTTTAATCTCCCCCAGTCTATAGAATGCCTAATCAGTACATATAATATGTGGAATTTGTCCCACTCATGGGGAGGAAACTTCATAATTCATTAGTGTCCTCCAGCCGGCTTGAGTTATTCGTTGCTTGCTTCGTACGGGAGATAAAAAATCCATATCCCAGGAGTTCTCATTATACGCCTCTTCTGGATAAACCTATTCAGCTTCTGAACTGGAATAAAGCTGAATAGATAAAGACACTTATCAGCAATCATTACCGTATAAAGATCTCCGCTACGGCCTGCTGTAGGGAACTATCAGCGTGGAGGAAATGACCTCGATTGTTTCAGTTTCACCTGCCCTGGAAAGAAACCTGTTAGGAAGAAGTAGAAATGGAAAAGAGGGACATGTCCCTGAGAAGATAACTTGGGGGGGGGGGTCATTCCGGGGCCCTTCCCCTTGGAGCCAGAATGTGTGGAAAGTGGGTCAGGCTCTCCCCGATTGTTAGGTTTATTTTTTAGGGGAATTTGGAGGTTTCTGTGTAGCAACATTTTTAGGGAGATGTCCTCAATAAGGAAACAATGGGGTCAAAATAAGGGCAGTAATTTATCAGGTACCGGGATGGAAAAATCTGGGATGCTCTATGGATCTGTGGTCTAAAAGGGTCAAGCTAAAAATCAGTTATTATAAAAAAACAAATATTTATTATGGTTCCCGCCCCTTTTCCCTCCGTTTTTGCTCTACAGATCTACCTATGGGTTGCTCTATGGATATAAAGAACCAGTTTGGTGTAGGGCTTAGGAGCATGGACTCTAATCTGGGAATTTTCAGAGCTCTTTCAGCCCCACCTACCTCACAGGGTGTCTGTTGTGGGGAGGTGTTATGTATTGGGATTGAATCGTTCCTGATTGAATCACCCTGATTGAATCATCCCTTATTGAATCACCCTAGAGACTGGCTGAGCTTGGAGCACAAGAAGAATAGCCGACCAGGACTCTGGAGTAAACCAATCAAGTAGTAATGTTTTGTAAATAGTAAAGTTTTGTAAAAGTAGTAATGTTTTTTAAAAAATGTTTTGTTGAGAATCCAAGACAGTTGGAGGAAAAATTCAAAGTAGGGAACAACGGTTGGGGCTTTCCGCATTTGCCTGCCACTCCAGATTTTCTCAGAGTTTGAGCCGAGGCAATTTAAACCCACAGCAAAACAGCATCCAAATAACCCGGGGCAACAGCAGGCTGAAACCGGGCCGACCACTGAAGGGTGGGAATGTAATGCAGAATGGGGGGGAACCTAGAATAGAAAGAAGGTTGAACTCGATTTTAGTGCAGAATGGGGGGGGGGGGGGGGATTGGATTAGAAAGAAGGTTGAATTTGATTTTAGTGCTTAGAGGACACTGCGGTGAACATGGATCAAAAGGAGAGTGCAGAAAGGGTTGTTGTTAAGACCCGAGTTTTCAGGTCCCACCAAGCTTCACCTAATGTGAAATGTTGTTGTCAGGTATTTGCTTGGGAGAAAACGTATGTAGCTTACTGAAGAAAGCAGAAAGCATTTTGTCAAGGCCGACAGCATTTGAGGGTGGGTGCAAAATACGTCCCTGGAGCTGAACCGCAGGAAGTAGTACAAACTGCACATTTTTTCCCAGGGCTGTGAGGAGAGAAAAGTTTTGTGTATCCGGATACAAAACAAGGCAAACCCATTTCCTCCACGCAACTTAAAAATTACGTTATTTCTGTTTTTCACATTTCATTAGTACCAGACTGCACTGGCTAAGTTTGCCGTAATAAGAAAAAGAAATCATAATTGTTTTAAGCTGAGCTCCATAATGAATTATAAATGCCAAAATAAAATTGCTTCCAGCGTTTTTACGAAGAGTGCCATTGTGTCTGGCGAACTGATGAATTTTTTGTTGTTGTTTTTTTTGCTTTGTTTTCAATTTAGAAGAAAAGAACTTTACTGATATTAAAAAAGCACCACCCTGCACCTCAATTTAATATTTTATTAATAATGCACACTTAGTACGCGATTAGAGGGAAAACAGGAACTGAAGCGTTATTAGCACCGAAAACATTTCTGTAATTTCGACGGCGTAATTGTGTTAAAAATAATGAAGTGTGAGTCAAAAGAGCCTAGAGGTTCCACATGCTACGTGTGTGTCTAAGGTGTTATCTTCGCAGTATTCCATTCTGTCAAATTGTTTTGTCAAAAAGGTTATTAGGTAGCTGCATTTGCCACCTTATGCAGAGACTTATAGGTTCTTGGACTGAGGATCCGAAACTATTCTCCCCTTAGAAAGGACATCAGAAGAGCCCTGCTGGGTCAGACCAGTGGTTTATCTAGTCCAGCATCCTGTCTCACACAGTGGTCAGCCAGTTCCTCTAGAGACCCAACAACAGAATAGAGGACAAGGTGTTAAGAAGAGAACATTAGAAGAGCCCTGCTGGATCAGACCTTTGAGGGTCCATCTAGTCCAGGATCCTGTCTCACACAGTGGTCAGCCAGTTCCTCTAAAGAACCGACAACAGAGAATAGAGGACAAGACGTTAAGAAGAGAACATCAGAAGAGCCCTGCTGGATCAGACCAGTGAGGGTCCATCTAGTCCAGCATCCTGTCTCACAGACTGGCCAACCAGTTCCTCTGGAGGGATGATAACAGGGCGTAGAGGCCAAGGCCTTCATAAGAAAAGCCCTGCTGGATCAGTCCAGTGGTCCATCTAGTCCGGAGATTGGATTTATACCCCGCCCTTCCCTCAGAATCTCAGAGCAGTTTACAATCTCCTTCCCCCACCCCCCACAACAGACACCTTGTGAGGTAGGTGGGGCTGAGAGAGACCTCTTTTGAGGACTGCCCTTGAGAGAACAGCTCTGTGAGAACTTGCGACTGATCCAAAGTCACACCAGCAGCTGCAAGTGGAGGGGTGGGGAATCAAACCTGGTTCTCTCAGATGAGAGTCTGCGCTCTTAACCACTACTCCAAACTGGCTGTAAGGGACAAATGAATGACAAAAATAGCAATGCGAAGGAGCCCGTCGTTGTTACGGTAGACTGAGGCTATCCTCTCAGGTTAACACAACTGAGAGGACCAACCTGGAATGCGGACTGCACAAGCAATCCCTAGCCTGGCTCTCTTGACACTTCAGTTATGTCACAATTGTGACCCGAGGCCTGACTATTTGAAGAAATGTGGGCGTGAACATGTCCATTCCTGACAGCAGTTCCTCCTTGCCCGGCCAAGTCTCCTCTTCCAAAGAAGACAGTGCTACTGCAGTTTGGCCTCCTGTTTTTTGGGGTAATAAGCAAATTTGGTGTAGCGGTTATGATGTAGTGGAGTCTAATCAGGAGCAGTTTCTGTCGGATCTCTCTCAGCCCCACCTACCTCACAGGGTGTCTGTTGTGGGGAGAGGAAGGGAAGGAGATTATTAGCCACTCTGAGACTCTGATTGAAGGGTGGGTATAAATCCAATATCATTGTCTCCTCCTCCTCCTCCTCCTCCAGGTCCCCAGTAGGTGTCAGTCACCAGAGGTCGCCATGACTTCCAGGCAGTGTTCCCTCTAAGCTGAGTTAGTGTGAGCTAGCTCACAGTTTTTTGACCTCCAGCTCACAGATTTTTTTTTTGTCTTAGCTCAGGAAGGATGGCTCCAGAGCATGCTAATTTATTCAGGTGCCAAACTGCTCGCTCACACCTTTAATGCCAGTAGCTCACAAAGCAGAATCTTTGCTCAAGAGACTCCATGGCTTAGAGGAAACATTGCTTCCAGATGCACACACACTCGCATGCGCTCATACCAATACACATGCACATTCAAAAAAGGGTGGGGGGAAAGAATTTTTTTAAAACTTTGTATTTAATATAGTTTGTGGAGTCTGGCCTGGTGGGTGGCCTGGAAGAAAGTGATTTTTAAAAATCTCTTATTTTACCTTCAGCACTTATTGGGTTTTAATGTCTTGGTGGTTAAGCGGTGAAAGGGCTGAGGGAGTGTCATTGCCAGGCTGTGCCTAGGGCCTCAGTTGGCCTCAGTTCTGCCCTGATCCATACCATGCGGTCACAATACTTATGGAAGGCCGAGGCTCATCAGCTCCATATCTCTATGTGCTTCAGCAAGCGCACAAGACAGGTGCGAATCGCCGGGCTAAACAATTGCATCTGCGGTTTACAAAACGCATCTCGACATATTGCATGGTACTTCTAGCTGCCGGATTCATTATTTTCAGATTTCTCATCAGTGGTGGAAGATCTCACCACTTGTTCAGATAGCTTTCTGCTGCAAGGGGAGACGCGTAAAATATAGCATATGTGGTGTGTGTGTGTGTGTGTTGTTGTTGTTTTCATAACCCCCCTTTTTTAAAATTCTTAAATGAAGCCAGCCTGCCGAAAAGGCACAGAGCTTGGAAAACACTCGTGGCTCAGCAATGTGCTTTTGATGGGCTGTGTGGGAACACAGCACAAACTTCAAAACGAGCAACAATAACGGGTTGAGGCGTTCCTTGCTCGCAGTGATTGGGTCCTATTCATCAGCAACGTTCCTCCATGAACTATCGCTGCTGACTCCCTGGAGTAATTTTCTCTTTTCACATCACTGCCGCTTTTGTTCTAAGCTGTTTTCTGGAAGAAAAAAAAAAGGATCTTTTCCTTTTTGAGGTAAGCCACAAGTTTCTATGATCTCCTTTTAAACATGTGCACACACACACACACACACACACACACACACAGACGGTGAGGGTTTTGCATAATTCCCTTCTAAAATGTTTCTGGCACGTTAAATTGTTTTTTTGCTTCCTTCAAAGTTCCTTGGAAGTCTTGCTGAAGAACGTGAGAACTGAGGAGTGAGGCCCAATTATGAAATCCGGGTATCGCCAGCGTCAGTTTCCTTCTTCTCTCTTGGGAAACAAACCCACAGGTCTACGTTCTTGCCGCAGTTTGTCTTTACCCAAACAGAACGCTTCCTGTCTAAAATTAACTTAGTTCTCACTGCAGTTTTTGTGACAGCGGGCTCTTTCGCATTCTCGTTTTCATCCCTTGTGTGTCCCTTTTGTGAAGAAGAAGAAGAAGAAAAATAAGGAGGAGGAGAAGGAAAGGAGGAGGAGGAGGAGAGAAAGAGGAGAAGAAGAGGAGGAGAAGGAGGAAGAAGAAGAGTTTTATACCCCGCCCTCCACCCCGCCCTTCTCAGTTTTAGACCCTGCTCTTCTCAGATCGGCTTACAATCCCCTTCCCCTCCTCACAGCAGACACCCTGGGAGGTAGGTAGGGCTGAGACAGCTCTTGAGAGAAAAGAAGAAGAAAAATAAGGAGGAGGAAAAGAAGGAGAATAAGAGGAGGAGGAGGAGGAAGAAGAGATTTATACCCCGCCCTTCACTACCCGAAGGATTCTCAGATCGGCTTAAAATCTCCTTTCCCTTCCCCTCCCCACAACAGACACCCTGTGAATTAGGCTGGGCTGAGAGAGTTCGCTCAAGGACTGCTTTTCAGAGAACAGCTCTGAGAGAACTCATGACTGACCCAAGGTCACACCAGCAGCCGCATGTGGAGGAGTGGGGAATCAAACCCAGTTCTCCCAGATTCATTTATCCAGTGAATCACCTATGCATTGGCGCCATCATACAAATGCATGGCCTGGTCCCGTCTTTTATTTGACCTGAGGGAAAAAAGTGGTTTGGCACTTGAGGTATATAAACGTGTACTTGCCTGAGGGGAATTTAACTGCCACCAAAGAACAATGAACCTTTTCGGTGGGGCAATGAAATATCTTGCACCCAGGCCAATGCGGAGCATCTGATGACTAATTGATACCAAATGCCTTCCATTTGCAATTCATTTCTCTCTTCCTTTCTCGCCCCTCCAAAGGCGCAAACAGCACCTGCCCTGTGTGAATCAAGAAGTCATTATGGAGTCAATAAATGTATTGTTTCCCAGCGCTTGCCAAGGGGCTAATTGCGTGGTAATGCATTTGCATTTTCTTGAGCTGATTAGCACAGGTTGCTCAGAACCAGTTAGGGGGGAAGACAGATGTAACCCTCTTAAGGCTTGTTGGGGGCTTGCTGAAGAAGGCAGCCGAGATGATTATGGGCTTGGGGAGCCCCTTTCCAAGACAGAGAGGCTAAAGAGTCTGGGACTTTTCAGCTTTGAAAAAAAAGAGAGAAATAAAGAGCGATCTGAGATATATTTCTATATCTATCTATGATCTATCTGTCATCTATTTCTCCTTCTATCTCCCCCTCTATCATCTCTCCCTCCCTCCCTCCTCTACCTATCTATCTATCTATCTATCTATCTATCTATCTATCTATCTATCTATCTATCTATCTATCTATCTATCTATCTATCTACCTCTCTATCTCTCTATCTCTCTATCTCTCTATCTCCCTCCCCCCCTCTCTCTGTCTCTCTATCATCTCTCAACCTATCATCTATCTATCATTCTGTCATCTCTCTCTGTCTCTCTATCATCTATCTAGCTCTCTGTCTATCTATCACCTCTGTCTATCATCTATCTATCATCATTATTTCTATTTAAAGAGTTCAAAATTCACATAGATACTGGGAGAAAAGAGATAATGGACTCAGCATCTCAAAATTGTTTCATGCTGTTCCTATATATTACTGTTCTTTAGTATCTTTATGTTCCCTGGGCCATTTTTGCTTTTACTTAATCATTATAAGGTCACTCAACCCTCCTTAGATTCCAGTTCTTGACATGTTTCTTCAGATGGACTATGGATAAATCTGATGCATCTTGTCAAGTTCTTCCTGGCTTACTGCAGAAAAGCAGAGCCAGTTTGGTGGTTCAGAGTGCAGACTCTAATCTAGGAGAACCAGGTTTGATTCCCTATGCCTCCATAGGCAGCTGCTGGTGTGACCTTGGGCCAGTCACAAGTTCTCTCAGAGCTGTTCTCTCAAGAAGTGATTAACTTGCAGCAGCTGAGAACTGTCGTCTAAAGTGGCCAACAGCTTGCAATTTAGAGATCTTTCCTGGTAACAGCTTTCTATTGGCTAAATGGCTTTTCTTTCTGCACTGAGAACTTCAGCCCCACCAGGGAAAAAAAATTGCCCCACAAGTCACAAAATCCCAACTCCGGGCCTGTTCCATGATATTGTAGAGAGCAGGTAAGACGCACCAGTCCGCATTTTGCTCCCAGCGCTTTCTGCAAACGAACATTTCAGCTAGGATCCGGCTATTTGCAAAGGCCATCTGAGAAACCACCTAATTGCCTCTGGCATATTTGCATACCGCCAGCTGGCAGCTTGCCCAACGCAACAGCCATTTGAAGTGAAGTCTGTCAGTCAAGGCCATTCAGCCTCTTGCTCGGAAAACAGCGACATTTCTTCGAGGAGTAAAAGCTTTGCGTTTGGCCCCTCCTGGGTGACATTTGCTGTATTTCACAGGATTAAATCTGATAATATCTTCTGACTGGATGAACCCAGAGCAAAGGGAAACATCGTGATCAAAGTTCCTGTAGCAGCGTGGCTGTGAACAATGATGCTTACCTGGCAGATTTGCATTCCGCTGAATAGCACAGGGGGGAAGAATCTCAAATAACTAGCAGGCATGTGATATTTCTGTTTGGAACAATCCGCCGTGAATTCCTAACCCAAGTTACGCCTATTTCCCTGTGCAGATCTGGTTAGCAGAGATCCCCGGCTGGCTTTTTAAATATAAGCGATGCTTGGAAAACAAAATCTCAATTAATTATCTTAATTAAAATGTTGTCTTCCTTCTCTTCTAAAGACAAAAAAAAAAAAAACCCTCAGTGTTCGGGAAGCGCGTTAGTCCAGACGATTGGATAGGATGGTGGGGAGGGAGTGGGGAAGAGCAAAAGTGGAGGCTGCCTTGAGACCAAGTTTGGTGTCGTGGTTAGGAGCGCGGACTCTAATCTGGGAGAACTGGGTTTGATTCCCCACGCCTCCATATGCAGCTGTGGATGTGACCTTGAGTCAGTCACAAGTTCTCTCAGAGCTGTTCGATCAAGAGCAGTTCTCGAGAGAGCTCTTTCAGCCCCACCTACCTTACACGGTGTCTGTTGTGGGGAGGGGAAGGATATTGTAAGCCATTCTGAGACGCCTTTGGGTAGTGAAGGATGGGGTATAAATCCAATCTCCTCCTCCTCTTCTTCCTCCTCTTTGGATTCCTCTTCTTCAGATTTTTCTTCGTCTTCTTCAGATGGGAGGCTCTCTGTGGATCTTTTAGGGTTTAGCCTTCATGGTGATGGACCTACAGAGACTTGTGAAGCTGAGCCCCCACAGCCCAATACTTCAGTGAGATGAAAGGGGCTGGCTTCCTAGGCACTTGGTCTGGGCTCAGGTGAGGGCTGCCAAGCTGGTGGTAATGGGAGATGCTGTCAAGATATGGGCCCAATCTACATCTAGCATTTGCTCCACTGTCTTACCAAACCCACTGCATGCCACTTTTACTTTGATTGATTGCCAAATTTTATGCCAGAGTCCAAACTACATGCTTTCACTTCGTTTGATCTCTCGGTTCTATGGTGGCTGTCTGCATAGATTTATGGCTGTTTTAGGGCCATTCAGGGGTTACTCTGCAGTCAGTACTGCATTGGCCTGGGATATCTGAACTTGGTTTTGAGCCGCTTCTTTTTCCTTTCCAGTGTGGGTTTGGTAAAACAACAGAGCAAATGCTAGATGCAGATTGGGTCGTAGTCATGTTATGGTGACCCCTTATGGTTTTCAAGGCAAGAGAAGATCAGAAGTTCCATTGCCTGACTCTGCTTCCTTGGTGGTCTCCCATCCAAGTACTAACCAGGGCCGACCCTGCTTAGTTTCTGAGATCTGATGAGATCAAGCTAGCTTGGGCCATACAGGGCAAGCTAAGGACATTCAATGAATGAAGGAAAAGAGGGAATGTTTGTTAAATTGTTCAGTGATTGGGAGGGGTAGCAAATACAGTAGAAGACAGTCAAAATACAGGGTGATCTTGACAGGCTGGAAAACTGGGCTAAAACAAATAACATTAATTTCAATGTGGATAAATGTAAAGTTCTGCACTGAGGTAGGAAAAATCAAATGCATAATTATAGAATGAGGGAGACTTGTCTTGGCAGTAGTTTGTGTGAAAAGGATCTAGGGGTCTTAGTAGACCATACATTGAACATGAATCAGCAGTGTGATATGGTAGCTAAAAAGGCATATATGATTTTGGGCTGTATCAACAGAAGTATAGTGTCCAGATCACTCAAAGTGATGGTATTGCTTTGCTCCTCGCTGGTCAGACCTCATCTAGAGTATTGTGTTCAGTTTCGGGCACCACAGTTTAAGAAGGATATAGACAAGCTGGACTGTATTCAGAGGAGGGCAACGAAGATGGTGAGGGGTCTGTAGACCAAGTCCTGTGAGGAAAAGGTTGAAGGAGCTGGGTATGTTTAGCCTGGAGAGGAGACAACTGATATGATGGCCATCTTCAAGTACTTGAAGGGCTGTCCTCTAGAGGATGGGGCGGAGTTGTTTTCTGTTGCCCCAGAAGGTCGGACCAGAACCAGTGGGTTAAAAGTAAATCAAAAGGCTGAACATTAGGAAGAACTTCCTGACCGTTAGAGCGGTTCCTCATCGGAACAGGCTTCCTCAGGAGGTGGTGGGCTCTCCGTCTTTGGAGGTTTTGAAGCAGAGGCTAGATGGCCCTCTGGCAGCAATGCGGATGCTGTGAACTCAGGCAGATTATGAGAGGGAAGACAGGGAGGGCTGCATCAGTGAATTGTGTGCCCAGATTAACCAGAGTTTTCTGCCAGTTCTCGTGACACAGCATTAAGTGAATCTGGGAAAATATACACACAGATGGTTTGGTTTCCCGCTATAACAACCACTATTGTCGAATGATTCCTTGTGGTGCACCTCATCGTATCCCTTTGCTTCCCATTTTGCTATCCCTTTCAACTACGCCAACAATGGCATTAATATAGCAAAAGTGATTACTGGAACATGAAGAGGAAGTTGAAAAATATTCTTTTAAAAGTCACAGAGAATTCTTAAGAATGACCTTCATTATCAGACTATTGTAAATAAAAGTATACGCTGCTGATTTCCCTGTTAACCACTTCCCTTTCTTAGGGCATTAACCTCTCTAAATTTTTAAAATCCTCTCTATGGGTTCTCCTTTTTCCAATAAGATTCCCACCAATATTGGAGCACAATAAATCTTGATAGTCTGGTTTCACCGTTGGAGGCCTAATACCGTATTTTGTCACTAGAGGTCACTATTTTCAAGTTTGTATCTTTCTGTAGAAGTTCCAGTACTGTATTCTACCACTGGGTGCCACTGTTTGTTTGGTTTTTACTTCTAGCAATGAAGTGTAATGCTGCGCTATGTACTGTCACTTTGCAAGGTGGGATATAACTTTTAAAAGAGAATCCACAAATATTTGTGGTTCTTGCTTTCCCCTCACAAAAGCTAATGCTGTGGAATGTAATCGAAGCAGGGAAGAACAGAGCAATAGGACTGTCTTGGGGGGGGGGGGTTTGCTCATAATTCTAATATCCAGCAACAACAAAAAAGTTTGTCAAACATATTGATTTTGTAAGATCTTAGATGGCACAGAGAAAAACACACTGAGTAAAATCCACTGAAAATGTGGTGGTGTTAAGCCCCATTGATGGGACACATCCATCCCAGCAAGGAGACATAAGGCCTGGTTTACTTGGAAGTAAAGCCATCTCCACATTTTCTGCAGCAAACTTGATCATTGAGTATATATTTGTAGTATGTAGACATACATCCATGTACGTATATCTGGGAGCTCTCAGACCTGAGTGTGTAGGGATTTCAATGTATGTTCACGCACATGCATGTCTTTCACACTTTACAATCGTGCAGGCGGCAGCTGCTGCATTTCCACTGATCTCAATAGTAGCTACTCCCTAAGAGGAAAGGATGGAACATCTGAGACTTTTCAGTTTAGAAAAGAGGCAACTAGAGGTTTATAAAATTATGCATGGGTTGGAGAGAATTGACAAAAAGGAAATTTTCTCCCCCTCCTAAAATACTAGAACTTGAGGGCATTCAATGAAGCGAATGGGCAGTAGGTTCAAGATAGACTGAAGGAAATACCACTTTACGCAGAAGGCAATTAAACTGTGGGGTTCACTGCCGGAAAATGTTGTGATGGCCACAGGAATAAACAGCTTGAAAAGGGGATTAGATAGATTCATGGAGGAAAAGTTTATCAATGGCTACTAGCCATGGTGGCTGAGGGGAACCTCCATATTCAGAGACACTAATCCTCTGAATCCCAGAGCCAGGAGGCAACATAAGGGGAAGACCTTGGCCTCTATGCCCTATTGTTGGCCTTCCAGAGGAACTGCTTGGCTGGTGTGTGAGACAGGATGTTGGACTAAATGGACCACTGATCTAATCCAGCAGGGCTCTTCTGATGTTCTTTCCAGGGGAAGGCCTCGGCCACTATGCCTCTGTGCCCTGGTCTGACCCAGCAGGGCTCTTCTTAGGTACTTCTCAGGGGAAGGGTCTCAGCCTCTGTGCCCTGTTGTTGTCCCTCCAGAGGAACTGGTTGGCCACTGTGTGAGACAGGAGGCTGGACTAGATGGACCACTGGTCTGATCCAGCAGGGCTCTTCTGAGGTTCTTACACCACCTTAGAATGGTGTAGTGGTTAAGAGCTGTGGACTGTAACTGGAGAACAGGTTTTGATTCCCCATTTCTCCACATGAAGCTTTTTGGGTGATATTGGGGCAGTCACAGTTCTCTCAACTCTCTCAGCCCTACTTACCTCATAAGGTGTCTATTGTGGGGAGAGGAAGGGAAAGCCAATTTTTAAGCCCCTTTGAGACTCCTTATGGCAGAGAAAAGTGGGGTCTAAAACCCTCCCCCCCCCCCTCCTCTTCTTTTCTCTTTATCTGGTTTGGGCCTGGTGACTCCTAATGGTTTTGCTCAGACAGAGGAAGAACTGAGCCTAGTTTGCAGAATGCAGTTTTATAATGAAAGAGGAAGATGCATTAATGCCTGAGAGACGGATCCGTATGGGGACCAGGGGACTTACCTCTGCCCATGGAGGACAACCTACATCCACACACTTAGTGCTGTCAAGGGCTGATAACAAATGAGGTCAAACATAAAGCAGTAACTCCTACTTCCCCCCTCCTTTCCCGGAGCAAATATCTTATTTATTAGCCGAGGCTCTAATTGTTTCGGGGAAGACTGAACAAGGCACCGAAAGCCAGGTTGTGGTTTGGAATATAAATAAACACCTTATGACAGTTTCTAAATAAATAATACCATTAATCAAGCCGGCATGTGTTTCTTCTTTTGCTCCGTTCTCCGCTCCTGGTTTTTATGTATTTGAAGAGTTAGAAACAATATATTTTTTTTAATTCCTGGGGAAAAAAATGTCACCATGGCAACCCAATTCTACCGGGGGAGGGGGGGCAGATATTAGAGGCAGTTGCAAAGTTACTTGGGGTGGGTGAGGAATCCGTCAAAAAAGAAAGTAGATTATGAAAGATCCGGTTCGCTGGTAGCAGCTTTCAGGAAAGGGAGTCGAAATCACCATGGATCAAAGGGAAGGAAGGGAGAGAAAGGGGGATGAAACGGAATCGTATGAGTCAATTGTTCCGGAGTGATTCATTTTATATTAAGGCACCTCATTTTTCGCCATTGTTTTAGTGTGACAGTTTTGGGAAGGCTAGGATGGAGGAGTAACCATGGAAACCAAATTGCAACAAATTAAGATATCTCTCCCCCCCCCCCCGATCTGTACAGCAGAAGACTTTGGAGATGCGGCTGGTACAATTGCATTTGGTGGCACATAAATATTCTATGCGTAGTGGGTTGGATCGAAAGGTTGAATCCCACCTGCAGCAGAGAAGGTACACGATGCCACTGGAAGGAGAAGATGCATTTAAAAAAACAAAAACAAATAGACACATGAGTGTTTTAGAGCTGGGTCCCCATGGGCACGATGGAATCTAATTTGGGAGAACCGGGTTTGATTCCCCACTCCTTCACATGCAGCTGCTGGTGTGACCTTGGGCCAGTCACAAGTTCTCTCAGAGCCGTTCTCTCAAGAACAGTCTTCAAAAGAGCTCTCTCAGCCCCACCTACTTCACAGGCTGTCTGTTGTGGGGAGGGGAAGGGAAGGTTTTTATAAACTGCTCTGAGACTCCTTTGGGTAGTCAAGGGCAGGGTATAAATCCAATCTCCTCCTCCTCCTCCTCCTCTTCTCTTCTCTTCTCTTCTCTTCTCTTCTCTTCTCTTCTCTTCTCTTCTCTTCTCTCCTCCCCTCCCCTCCCCTCCCCTCCCCTCCTCCTCCCCTCCTCCTCCTTAAGGAAAGCAGGCTATAAAACCCAACTCTTCTTCTTCATATGTCTAAACACCATGTGAATTGAGTAAAATGTGTATTTTAAAAAAACAAAAAATAATCATAGTGACCAAAGGAAAAGGGCCAGCCAGGGTTATGATGGAAATATTTGAGATCTGAAGAAAAGCAACTAACCAACCAACTAACCAGCCAAGAGGCTCTCTGCCCAGTCTTCTATTGAAGTTTTCCATCTCCTTTCTTTCCTGAGAAAGCTGCCGTTCCCAAGAGTTTGACAATCCACTTCCAGAAGTCCACCTTCCAGTCCAAATATTGTCCTCCACTTAACCCTGGCGGTGAGGCTAATGGCTATTCATGGGGGCGATGTATCTTAATAAAAAATGGAAATAGGTTTGCCCCTTCATTTTAATTAACATTATGTCCACATTTGGATGATAATGGATAATTAAGTAAGTTACCTTGACATTGGAATGTTCTTGGAAATAATTTATGGTGTAATTTCTTTAGGTGGGGGGCGAGAAGACATTTGTCTGTTTTATTTTTCTACGGAGGGTTGGACATAAATATTTCTGGCTCTCATTTGCGTGTGAGCTAATTTATATTTATAGAGGTGAGGTTTCTACAAATCTTAGAAAGGTTTGTTGGATGCTGTGGGGGTTGTCCCTCCCTCCCTATTCCACAAACACAAATATTCATCTGTTCTTTCAAAGGAGGGAGTTATTATTTTAGTGCCAGATGTATTATTCTGAAAAGCAGGTTAAGATGGGGGGGGGGGAGACATTCCAAAAGCATCTTCATTATTTTTTTGAAGCAAGCAATACAAGAAGAGGAGATGTCAGAATTGATTATAATTTGGAAAGGGGGAGGGTGTTAATAACAAAAAAATAGACTGATAAAATCCAGGCAGAGTTTATTCGGCGAAAACAGCCTTGTGCATCAACTCGTGCCTGCCCTTCAGGTTAGGAAAAAAAAATTAAAAAAAGAAAGCTGCTAAGCAAATGTGTGTTCAAACAGCGCTAGTAAATAAGCTTCTGCGAAAATGTAGAAAAGTAAATATGAGGGAAAATATGAATATATATATATATATATATATATATATATATATATATATATATATATATTCCGTGAATATTTCATCCTGCTCCTTAATCTATGGGAAAGTCCTGTGATTTCAGCAAAAACGAAGTTTCGAGTAATGAGGTCGGAGTGTGGGACTCCGCTGGGCAGCTCTTATTCTTATTCTAAAAAGAAAAATTAAAAAAAAAAATTAAATTGCTTACATAGGGATAAGGTCAGTTCAGCCCTTCACCACCAGAAGGAGTCGTTGTCATCTTCTCCTCCTCCTGATCCTCCTCCTTCTCCTCCTCCTCCTCCCCCCTGTTGTTGGCCCTCCAGAGGAACTGGTTGGCCACTGTGTGAGACAGGATGCTGGACTAGATGGACCACTGGTCTGATCCAGCAGGGCTCTTCTGATGTTCTTTCCAGGGGAAGACCTTGGTCTCTATGCCTCTGTGCCCTGGTTGGATCCAGCAGGGATCTTCTTATGTTCTGTGAAGGTCTTGGCCACTATGCCCTGTTGATGGCCCTCCAGAGTAACTGGTTGGTCACTGTGTGAGACAGGATGCTGGACTAGATGGACCACTGGTCTAATTTAGCAGGGCTCTTCTCAGGTTCTTATCAAGGGTAGGCCTCAGGCTCTGTGCCCTGTTCTTGGCCCTCCAGAGGAACTGGTTGGCCACTGTGCAATACAGGATGCTGGACTAGATGGACTACTGGTCTGATCCAGCAGGGCTCTTCTGATGTTCTTTCCAGGGGAAGGCCTTGGCCTCTATGCCTCCATGCCCTGGTCTGATCCAGCAGGGCTCTTCTTACATTCTGTGAAGGCCTTGACCCCTCTGCTCTATTGTTGGACCTCCAGAGGAACTGGTTGGCCACTGGTTGGAATAAGATGCTGGACTAGATGGACTTTCACTGGTCTGATCCAGGAGGACTCTTTTGATGTTCTTCTCAGGAGAAGGCCTCGGCCTCTATGCCCTCTTGTTGGCTCTCCAGAGGAACTGTTTGGGCCACTGTGTGGGACAGGATGCTAGACTAGATGGACCACTGGTCTGATCCAGCAGGGCTCTTCTTAGGTTCTTTTGATCTAGATTCTGGCATGCAGCTATTAGCAGGAATGTAATAGAACTCAACCTCTTTGACTGAAATCCTTCAGACATTTCATGAAAGGAGGAACCTTCCTATCTACTTCCTGCATAAAGGAACATAAATGTTAGCCTTGGGATATCAGCCACCCCATGTCCAGAAGAAAGAGTTTCCTATCAGCCTTCTCTGCTACAGCTCTGCCTGGGTTAAACATGCCACGAAATCCCTTGAGAAGGTCTGTTCCCAAGGCCCAAGTCCTGGCAAACGCTCGACTTCTTGCGTGGGATGAAATCCCACAGAGCCCATTTCACCGTTCTCGAAGAAGAAGAGCATATGCTCAGCAAAGCTGGCTTCCCCACTGTGAATATTGTTTTCCTCTCGTCTCTCAGTGCTATTAGGGCTCCCCGCACACACGATAAGCGGCACCCCCCAATTGTTATCGCACAGCTCATCTCTCTTCTCATTTGCCACCGTTGTGCTTTTCCGCCCAAGAGACCTGGCCCTGACCAAAATCTCATTCCAGTTAAGTTACCCAAGTGAGTTATCAGTCGGGCACCATGGTGGTGGATGCGGCTCGCTCCAGATGCTACTGGGAGGCAATTAATTTTCCGGCTGTGTTGCTACGGAAGCCCACGAAGCTGGTTGTTGTACAGTAGAAAGTAATGGAAACGTTTCGCCAAGCAGGTTTGCGGAAAGTTCCTGGACAAATCCACATCACGGCACGCTGGGTCTTAGATCTGAAGCTGTTTGGGATACCAGCGAAGGGTGTTTACCTTTGAAGCTGAAAGGCAAGTTGGGCGCTTGGTTGCTCTGAGCTGTCCATATTAAGCTGGAATGATAAATAAGATCCCCACCTGTACCCAATCAAGGCAGGGAATAAGCTGGTATTAATTGAAAAGTCAGCTTGGGACTTCAAAAGTGTGTCTGTTTAAAGGGGATTCTGGGAACGGAAGAATTCAGAAAGATATTGGAGGAGGAGGAGGAGGAAGGAGGAGAAGGAGAAGATAAAGAAGGAGGAGGAGGAGGAGAAGAAGAAGAAGAAGAAGAAGAGCTGGATTCATACCCTACCCTTTATGCAGAGTCTCAAAGCGGCTTACAATCTCCTTCCCCTCCCCACAACAGACACACTGTGAGGTAGGTGGGGCTGAGAGAGCTCTCTCAAGGACTGCCCTTGAGAGAACAGCTCTGAAAGAACTTGTGACTGGCCCAAGGTCATCCAGCAGCTGCAAGTGAAGGAGTGGGGAATCAAACCTGGTTCTCCAGATTAGTGTCTGCTGCTCTTAATCACTACACCAAACCTCTGGGTAGTGACCCTGGTCGTCCTTGGTCATCTCCCATCCATGTACTAATCTTGGCCGACCCTGCTTAGCTTCCAAGATCTGACAAGGTCAGGCTAGCCCAGGCGATCTAGGTCAAGGCAAGAAATGACTGGAGGTGGTTTGCCATTCCCTTCCCCTGTGGAGCAACCTTGGGCTTCTCAGATCATGCTCCCCCCCACCCACCCCCGGCATCTATTTTCTTTCCAACTCCCTGTAGATACAAGAGTCCAAATTGAAGGGAAACAGTTGTGGGATAACCTTTTCCCTGATGTGCTGATTTTGAAACCGGGGACGAATGCTGTTCTCCTGCACCATGGCTCCTAAATCATCTGACTGGGGCTTGCAAAAGAGACGTCCTCCAAAGACCGAACACCACTGGTATTTGAGGTGGAAACATTAACCATAACCCGATAGGGAAAAGCTGGAAATAACCCTTCACTTCTCCTCCCGACCCTTCGTTAGAAACGATATCAAGGAAACCAACCTTTGGCCTGATTGCGCGGAGAAACAGCTTGCAATTTGCCAGACTTGAATAAAATTGGAGTGAGAGGAGAGGAAATCACCAAAATGGTTATTTGGTTTACATGCTGGGAATGGGGGGGGGGGGGGGGGGGAATAAGGTTAAGGGCCGAATGGGAGCCAGTGACAGCCGCGGCTTCTCTTGACTGTGAACAAATATTGTACCCTTCCGCTCCTCTTTAAGAATGAAAAGATCTTTTATGACTGTAAGCTAGACATCTCTGTGCAATTCTCAGGGCCAGTCCGGAGGCTCTGGAAAGGTTCTTTTTGCTGTCGTCGTTTCTTATCAGGCTCACACTGCTATCAAAAACAGCCCCATGCCGTTTCCTGAAACAATATTACTATTATTAGAACAATGGGAGATTAAATGTGCTAGAAAATTAAATGCTGAAGTCAGCTTGTTGATTAGGCTGTAAAGGGTTGGGGTTTTTTTTTTAAGTTCCTAAACTATGTTTTATGGAGATCAGCAGTCTATGGCTGTATAGTAAAGGTAAAGGTTTCCCTTGCTCGAAACCAGTCGAATCTGACTCTAGGGATGTGGTGCTCATCTCTGTTTCCAAGCCGAAGAGCCAGCGCTGTCCGAAGACTTCTCCATGGTCATGTGGCCGGCATGACTAGACATCGAGGTGCACAGAACACTGTTACCTCCCCACCGAAGCAGTACCTATTTATCTACTTGCAATTTCTTGCTTTCGAACTGCTAGGTTGGCAGGAACTGGGGCCAGAGACAGGAGTTCACTCCATCACGCAGCACTCGGGTCTTGAACTGCTGAACTACTGACCTTCCGGTCTGCAGTTCAGCATCTTAAACACTTGAGCCACTGCTGCTCAAGTATATGGCTGTATATGCCACACCAAATGAGAGAGGTTAAGTGAGAAGAGTCCCTCCTGGCCACTGGCTGGGGATGAGAGGGTGGGGTTGCCAGCTCCAGGCTGGGAGACTCCTGGAGATTTGGGGATGGAGCCTGAGGAGGACAGGGACCACAGTGGGGTACGATGCCACAGAGTCCACCCGCCAAAGCAGCCATTTTCTCCAGGGGAACTAATCTCTATAGTCTGGAGAGGAGCTATAAAGTCAAAGGATCCCCAGGTCTCACCTGGAGGCTGGCACCCCTACCCCCACCCAACCTGACCTCCCAACAGCCCCGGGAGATAGTGGGCAGTATTCTGACTTAAGTTACAATGGGGATTGTGAGAAGCAGAGAGTGCCAGTTTGGTGCAGTGGTTAAGAACGGAGGACTCTAATCTGGGAGAACCGGGTTTGGTTTCCCCCATGCCTCCACATGCAGCTGCTGGGTGACCTTGGGTCAATCACAAGTTCTCTCAGAGCTGTTCTCTCAAGGGTAGTCCTCGAGAGAGATCTCTCAGCCCCACCTACCTCACAGGGTGTGTCTGTTGTGGGGAGGAGAAGGGAAAGGAGATGGTAAGCCACTCTGAGACTCCAAGTGAAGGGCGGGGTATAAAACCAATCTCCTCTTCCTCCTCCTCCTGCTCCTCCTCATCTGGAGCACGATCCAGGCCCAGTGGAGGATTACCCTGCTTCCAGCCCCACCTCCTCCTCCCGTTCTTGGGAGGAGCCTGGGGAGGACAGGGACCTCAGTGGGGTACGATGCCACAGAGTCCACACGCCAAAGCAGCCATTTTCTCCAGGGGAACTAATCTCTGTAGTCTGGAGATGAGCTATAAAGTCAAAGGATCCCCAGGTCTCACCTGGAGGCTGGCACCCCTACCCCCACCCAACCTGACCTCCCAACAGCCCCGGGTGATAGTGGGCAGTATCCTGACTTAAGTTACAATGGGGGTTGTGAGAAGCAGAGAGAGCCAGTTTGGTGTCGTGGTTAAGTGCGTGGACTCTAATCTGGGAGAACTGGGTTTGATTCCCCACTCCTCCACTTGCACCTGGCTGGATGACCTGGGTAAGCCATAGCTCTGTACCAGCTGTTCCCTCAAGGACAGCGTGGGAAAAGAGCTCTCTCAGCCCCACCTACCTCACAGGGTGTCTGTTGTGGGGAGGGGAAGGGAAAAGGAGTTTGTAAGCTGCTCTGAGACTCCCTTGGGGAGTGGAGGGTGGGGTATAAATCCAATCTCTTCTTCTCTTCTCTTCTCTTCTCTTCTTCTCTTCTCTTCTCTTCTCTTCTCTTCTCTTCTCTTCTCTTCTCTTCTCTTCTCTTCTCTTCTTCTTCTTCTTGGTTAATGTGGCTCTTTCCTTGCATCACCCCTCCCAAATCCCAATACTCTCTGACAGTTGGCTTTCTGATTTGGAAGTTGCTTGTGGACAGCCAGATTTCCAAATGAGCTCCTGTCTCTTCCCCCCCCTCCCCCAATCCGGACCTTTTCTGCCTCCGTGCCTACGAGAACTGCCTGCCACCATCCGGACATCCATTTGCAGTGTCGGGCTGAGCGGCTGACAACTTCTTCGACATGAGCTCGGCGGAGCTGGCAGCCCCGAACACCCAGCAGCGGAGTCCTTGAATCTTTGTGGCACAGAGTCCTTTTCCTGCCTCTAATCCGGCACGAACTACAGAGGCCCCGCTAAGTAAGGGAGGAATCATCAAAATCTCTAATTAAATACATGACAGCTGGTGAACGAGAGCATTTTGTCTCCGCTCTTCCCTTCTCTAATACTTCATAATCCTGAGAGTCCAAAGTATGCATTAATTATGATCCCCCAGCCCTGATATACCCAACGAACTGGGGGAAGGGAGGGAGAGACGGAGGCGAGGAGGGAGAGACAGAGAGAATCCAAATGTGTCTTGAAGGTGCCTCCAAGAGACAAGTTGTTTGTTCTACAGAATACCAGTGGAAAAGCTTTCCGCGGCCTGGAGTGCTTGGGGCTGCCAAAGTGTGTCTGTGTTTGCATGTATTTGTCCTGGGCCCTGACCTGGATCGGCCCACGCTTGCCCGATCTCATCAGATCTTGGACGCTAAGCAGGGAGATGGATGGGAGACCCCCAAGGAAGTCCAGGGCTGCTGTTCGGAGGCAGGCAAGGACAAGCCACCTCTGCTTGTCTCTTGCCTTCACCTGGATGGGCCAGGATAGCTCAGTCTCATCGGGTCTCAGAAGCTGAGCAGGGTCAGCCCTGAATAGTCCTCGAATGGGAGACCACCACGGAAGACCAGGGTTGCTAGGCAGAGGCAGGCAAGGGCCAACCACCTCTGAACGTCTCTTGCCTTGAAAACTCTACAGGGTCACTATATACTGGAGGGAGGGAGGGACGGAGGGGATTTGGGAGCTGAAACAGAAGGGTTGAGAAATGTGAAATCATCCTTACACTGCAATCAGCTCTGAATCTAAAGAAATAACATAAGAGCTTAAGAAGAGCCCTGCTGGGTCAGACCAGTGAAGGTCCATCTAGTCCAGCATCCCGTCCCACACAGTGGCCAGCCAGTTCCTCTAGAGGGCCAACAACAGGGCAGAGAGGCTGAGGCCTTCCCCTGAGGAGAACCTCAGAAGAGCCCTGCTTGATCAGACCACTGACCCAACAAGAGGGCAGGGAGGTTGAGGCCTTCCCCTGAGAGGAACATCAGAAGAGCCCTGCTGGGTCAGACCAGTGAGGGTCCCTCTAGTCCAGCATCCTGTCTCACACAGTGGCCAACCAGTTCCTCTGCGGGGCTGACAACAGGGCACAAAGGCTGAGGCCTTCCCCTGATGCTGCCTCCTAGCCCTGGGATTCAGAGGTTGGCTGCCTCTGAACATGGCGGTTCCCTCTGTCTCCATGGCTAGTAGCTGCTGATAGATGCCTCCTCCATGATTCTGTCTAATCCCCCTTGAAGCGTGTGATTCCTGTCCGTTCTCCCACATCATGTCTATTGTCATTTCACTCCTTGTACTGGGGTCCCCACGAGGCTCTCTAGTGTTGTAGATTATACTGTTTTAAATCACTTTTCAGATTTCATTACATCCAGCAGCAGGAGTCTCGTATACGCTAAGTGTAATTAAGAACTTTAAAACAAAAACAATACATTTTGCAGATTATTAACAGTGAGAAACACGTCTTCTATTTACAGCATGGATTTCCACATGATGAGCAAACGCTGGGGGGAAACTGTTTCTTTGTGCATCTATTTTTGTCCCCTTATGTGTGAAATCCTGTCGCCAGAGGAATTTTTCAAATCCTCTCAAAACTTTTTCCTCCACAGTTTCTTGCAAAATCCCTCTGACGTTTCATTTCTGGCCCTAACCCAGATTCCCTTTGAATTTCACTTTTGGCAAAATGCAATAATAATAATAAAAAACTTCTAAGAAATCTAACTAGCCTGAAAGCTGTTTGTCTGGTTTCCCCCTTAGGAGGGCCCTGACTCCACTGGTCTCAGAGTTCTCAAGTATGTCACAAGGACTTTCAGTCAGACGTGACTAACAAGTTCTGTGCTCAAAGCGCAGTTCCAGGGCATGCAGGGCCCTGTTTTGGATTGGGACTACTGCTCCTTCTAAACTGTGGAGTCTTGTGAGCAAAAATCCTACTTTGTGAGCTGCTGGCATAAAAGTAGTGAGCGAGCGATTTGTCTGCTTCATTAATTAGTTGGCTCTGGAGCCGTCCTTCCTGAGCTAAGACAAAAATGTGTGAGCCGGAGGCTAA
Source organism: Lepidodactylus listeri (assembly GCA_029233225.1). Classification (NCBI taxonomy): domain Eukaryota; kingdom Metazoa; phylum Chordata; class Lepidosauria; order Squamata; family Gekkonidae; genus Lepidodactylus; species Lepidodactylus listeri. Next base: position 1,017,625 of record JARCFY010000022.1, read on the forward strand.
AGAATTGTGAGCTTGCTCACAGTAACTCAGCTTAGAGGGAACACTGATTGGGACTCAAGAGATTTTGTTTATTAGCATTTGTTGCATTATTTGCAGATCAGTGTCCTAAAATCCATTTGAAAATATGATCTTTGCAGCCACAAAGAAAGCCATTCTTAGATGTCTCAAGATGATGCACAATTAAACTAGTGGTTTAGATGTGCATTAATCTATTTAGAGAGGGTAATACGATGTGGACTGCCAAAAAGACAAGTAACTGACTTGGATTCTAGACCAAATCAAGCCTGAGTTCTCTCTAGAAACTAAGGCTGCGGTGACACACAGGCTGAGGACAGACTGGCAATCTGAAGCGGAGGCAAAGCGGAGGGAACTGGAGCGGGGGGGAAAACCCACGGAGCTGGCCGTTCACACTGGCCAGAGCAATGCAGATCAGCGGCGACACGGAGCGTTCAGACTGCCACGGAGCGTTCAGACTGCTGCATAGCCAGCGCGCGCGGCTTGCGCGTGCTGCTGCACTTTTTTTTGTTTTCCTTTGATGTTTTTCGCATGTGCGCACATGCGCACATGCGCAAAACTTTTTGCCGGTGCGTTCACACTTCCTCCGGATGCCTCCCGCTTCTTCCAGTTCACACTGTTTGGAAGCGGGAGGCATGCGGAGGAAGGCCCCTGAACACCGGGAAAAACCGGTGTCCGGGTAAAGCGGAAGGAAAGCGACTGGGAGACGGGTAAGTACGCAACGGAGCCGACGGGCAGATGCGTATGTCTGAACATGCTCCTTTCCTCCATTTGCGAAGCGTGCCTGCCCCGCTTTAGATTGCCAGTCTGTCCTCAGCCACACTAAATAATCCACTTTCAATCCACTTTTTTTTTTTTTAATTTTCAAGAATTTATTGAAATCAAAAGTAACATACAATATCAGCGTATCAATATTTCAAAATTTTCAAAGCTACAAAATATCGAACCAGCCAATACATAACCAAGAGAAGTCCAACCGTAAAAATCTGACTATCAAACAGAATTAAACAAGCCTAAAGCAATCTACCCAGACAGTTCTTGGGAAAAGGAGCATTATATGACCTTTTGATCTACTGGGATGGTGTAAACTAGAAGTACCACACTTTCAGAGTTCTACCACTCTGTTCAACAAAAGAAGTCTCAGCAGTAAGTCAGAACATCGGAGCGTGATCAAAAGTGGAGCCAGTCGTGGTAACTTATCCTTGAGGGAAGCAAACTATGTCCCACCATAAAACTTTCAATCCACTTTCAGTGCATTTTTCAACTGGATTTTACTGTGGCCCATTCTACATCTAGCATTTGCTCCGTCCAGAACAGAAAAAGATGCGGCTCAAAACCATATTCAAATACCCCACGCCAATGCCATACTGACTGTGGAGTCACCCCTGAGCGGCCATAAAATGGCCATAAATCTATGCAGACAATACTGTAAGGTCAAATCTACATCTGACTTTCCCACTGGAATCATTCTAGTTTTAAAAAAAATGCATCTATACCTGTTTCTAGTTTCAAACCATACTTGTTCTAGTTTAAAAATTACTGTTCACATTCGTTAATTGCCCTCCTGTGGTCAAGCTAGCATTTTACTGCTTTAAACAGATCCTGTTGCTTAGTGCTCTTCAGACCCAGGGAGTGAAATTTGAAACCAGCGTGAAATGAGTGTAGGAAAAGACAGCAGTCAAACTACTTCAGAGGGGAGGTGTAAACTGGGCCTTAAACTGAGAGATCAAAGAGAGTGAAACCAGCATGCCATGTGGAGGCTATAATAAAATCTGGCAATCAAAGAAAGTGAAAGTGGCATGCAATCTAAAGGGGAATTTCTGTTCCAATGTGGGTTTGGTAAAACAGCGGAGCAAATGATACATGCAGAATGGGCCTGTGTAAACTGGCACAATCCAGTTGGAAAGTGGATTGAAAGTGGATTATTTAGTGTGTGCGATCACAACCTCTAATGACTAAACTGAGGTTGTCGTACTGTGGTCACATTGTCGGAAGACAAGAGTCATTGGAAAAGACAATAACGCTAGGAAAAGTGGAAGCCAGCCGGAAAAGACGAAGACCCAACGTGAGATGGATGGATTCGATCAAGGAAGCCACAGCCCTTGGTTTTAAGACCTGAGCAAGGCTGTTAACTATAGGATGTTTTGGAGGTCATTAATTTATGGGGTTGCCGTAAGACAGAAATGACTTGACGGGACTTCACACATACACAATATGGCATGTAGTGAAACCAGTTTCAGATCCCTCTACAGCACGCACCGATCAGATTGTTTTGCAAAACCAGCTGGCGATCTTTCGAAAGATATGTCCCTCACCTGCAGTAACACTAAGGCGGGGAGGAGGAAATACAGGGGAGAGATTTCATGTCTTCTTAATTTGCAGTCAAATGATGTCTCGTATATCAGGAACCGTCTCCATGTTCTTTAGTGTAACCCTGCACGCCCAAATCCACTGAATAAGCCTTAACTCAAATTCTACCCAGAACCAATTAAAGGAAAAAAATACGCTTTATCACACACGCTACAGTTTCCCCATATATCTCGGCAAAACCAGCCCAATGAACCTTTTGTGCACACTTTGTTAACTAATCAAAGACAGATTGCGCTAGGGAGAAAACCATATCTAAATTTATTAAGAAAATTAATAGACCATTTCAATTTTACTAGACTTAAGCACAAAGATACAGCAAACCGTTTGAGGCAGCCGATCTCCATTACGCATAACTTTGACCCACTGCTGCCATATAATGAGGAATTGACATCTAGATTAGAACGGCAACAACAAAGCTATTAATACCATTCTGGATCATTAGGGAAATCAGGCAAAAAAAATGATACTTCTGTCCGTTTTTATTTCTCTTGTTGCTACTTCTGGGTCGATTGTATTGCATGAACACCATTCTGGCCTCAGCCATACATAAAGTATGTGGCCGTGGTGAACGCTCGAAATTTTCAGCCTCAGTCCTCCAGTCTGTGAAATGGGATTAATGGGGGACATAGCTCAAGGCTATACAGCATGAAGACTGCTGGGCTGGAAAATGCCACCAAGTCATAGCTGACTTATGGTGACTCATAAAGTTTTCTGATATTCAGAGGTGATTTGCCCTCAACTGCCTCTGAGCAGCACCCCTGGGCTTCCTTGGAGGTCTCCCATCCAAATAGTAACCAGGGCTGACCTGGCGTAGCTTCCGATATCTGACAAGATCAGGTCAGAAGATTGCTAAGCATCTTTATTTGTTGGCAGAGTTGAAGATATGCCATAAAGTGGAGCACAAGCTGTTTAAAGAATAAAGTCGGTTTATTAAGAAGAGAACAAACTTTGTAAAAAATAGGAGAGAGAAAGTGCAGTCTAACTGTCTAACTGGATAGGAGGGAGTCAGTAATGAACAGATCTCAGCAGGAGCAGGAAAAGCCCCAACTGAGCCAATCAGGAGACAGAAAGGAAACTATTTGAAAATGGTAGGAAGTCCCTAATCTCACTGTGCTAACTAGTGGTCCCCTCTGCTGCCCCCTGCAGGATGTTCTTATCATTTTCTCTGTCTATGCACAGCAGACCTTGCATATTCCAACATTAAGGCAGGGATGTTCCACCAGGCTTTTGGTTGAGGACAGCGACGGTTACCATCTTGGCTGGCACCCTCTTCTGCTCTTTAGACTCGCACTGCCCCTCTTCCCCCGCCCCCCACCCGCAAAGTGGTCGGCAGTCTGTAATCGGAAATAATTGGGACTTTGCCACCTGAGACTTTTAGATTAGTGGTATGAATGTTATTCAGATGTTTTGTTCTATGTTTGAATGCTTTTATCATTACTGTACATCACTCAGAGCTCTGCTTTAGCAGGGATTGGGCGATCCATAAGTCCAATAAATTATTATTACTATTATTCACATCCTTCAAAGTCCACCTTTCTGACCGAGACTTATGACGGATACATCATATTACCATTGACGTAACAATAATGTTAAATAGGCCCGGTATAGCTAAGAAGCTGCCTTGAAAAATTGACATTTCACAACATCTCATTGTTGTCACACAACAGCATTCGATATCTATTATATTTGATTGGCAGCTTGCAGGAGGATTTAGTATTGGGACAGCAGACAGCTGTAACATTTCAGAGTTGTCTTTGGGGCAAGAGTGAAATTCTTAAGTGAAAACCATTTAAGCAAAAAACCTCTCATCCCAGGGCCTCTCCCTCCCTGTAAGTATTCCATAGTCCAATTTCCTGCACTTTTCATCTTTCCCCGTTGCTGTCCCCTCCCCTAACAACCAAGGAATACCTTTCATTGTCCCACCACACACGTCTTCCAAAGACCATGGGCATTGCACATGGCCAATCTCCCTTCTGTGAAGATTGATTGATTGATTTTATATCCCGCCCTCCCCACCTCTTGGCAGGCTCAGGGCGGATAACAACAGACAGACAGACGGACAAAGAGACAGATACATTAAAACTCCAATATACTAAAACAGAATCAGATTAAAATTACAATATAAAACCGTAGTTATACTGCACAGAGCTATACTAAAAGATGGTGATCTTCTGTCATCATTTGAATGGAGCCTCCAAGCTCCTGCCAGGCTGTTAATCATCCGGTTGGTGGTGATGTTGACGTTAGGGCCAGGGCCATGATGTTAAGGCAGCACCCTACTTGAAGGCCTGGCGGAAGAGCTCCATTTTACAGACCCTGCGGAACTGTTAAAGGTCCTGCAGGGCCCTGATGTCATCTGGGAGCTCATTCCACCAGTGAGGGGCCACCACAAAAAAGGCCCGAGCCCTCGTTGTGGCCAACCTGGCCTCTTTAGGGCCCGGAAGAACCAGGCGATTTTGGGATCCTGATCTTAGTGCTCTCTGGGGCACATGTGGGGAAAGGCAGGTAGGTAGGTAGGTAGGTTCCTGACCATATAGGGCTTTAAAAGGTAAGAACCAGCACCTTGAACTGTATCTGGTATGCTCTAGGCAGCCAGTGCAGGGCTTTTAGGGCAGGCTGGATGTGTTCCTGCATGGGAAGACACAGCAACAGCCTCGCCTCTGGATTCTGAACCAGCTGCAGCTTCTGGATTTGAGACAAGGGCAGCCCCATGTAGAGAGCATTGCAGTAATCCATTCTCAAGGTGACCATTGCGTGGATCACTGTTGCTAGGTCATTCCATTCAAGGACGGAAACCAACTGCCTAATCAGACGTAGGTGATAAAAAGGCAGACTTTGCAGTGGCGTCTACCAGGGATAAAAGGAATTCCCTCTTCACCCAACGAGTAATGAACACATGGAACCCACTGCTGCAGGAACTGGTGGTGGCTTCAACCATAGACAGCTTCAACAGGGGACTGGATAAACGTACGGAGCAGAGGTCCGTCAGCCGCTCTTAGCCACGAGGTATAGATGGAAGACTCTGTCTGGGGCAAGTGGTGCTCTGTATTCTTGTTGCTTAGAGGACCACAGTGGGAGGGCTTCTGGAGTTCTGGCCCAACTGGTGGGCCTCCTGATGGGACCTGGGTTTTGGCCATTGTGTGACACAGAGTGTTTGACCAGATGTGCCATTGGCCTGATCCAACATGGCTTCTCTTATGTTCTTATGTCTGGTGCAGTGATGCTCTGTCTTCTTGCTGTTTGGGAGGCAACAGTGGGAGGGTTTCTGGAGTTCTGGCCCTACTGCTGGACCTCCTCATGGCACCTGGTATTTTTGGCCACTGAGTGGACTGGATGGGGCACTGGTGTAATTGAACATGGCTTCTCTTATGTTCTTATGTCTGGGGCAGTGATGCTGTGTCTTCTTGGTGCTTGGGGGGCAAGAATAGGGGGGCTTCTTGAGTTCTGGCCCAGCTAGCGGACCCTCTGATGGCACCTAGGTTTTGGGCACTGGCTGGATGGGCCATTGACCTGCTCCGACATGGCTTCTCTTACGTTCTTATGTTCTATAGTTTTCTTATATAGGCAGTTGTGTAGTTTGGGCCTTTAGCACAGGGCAAGCCAAGCCATACAGTTCACTGAGCAAAAGAGAACAATAACAGCAAGGAAAAACCTCCGCGGAACAGTTAAGGAGCCATAAATGACTTCTGGAAGTCTTCGTTACAAAGTGTATCAACCTGGTTTTAATTACAGATTTCATTTAAAACAACAAAGCGTGACATTAAAAGACCTTCCTTTATCAGCGCTTCTCCCTTGGCCGTCTCACCAACTGTTTTACTGCCCCGGCAGTTAATTTTATATATTTATTGCAGCACGTACATAGCTGACCTTTCTTTTTCTTTTTTAACACACATTTTCTGTTGATTCGGGTGACAGTCTTGGTAGGGTTTCCATTTTGCTGTGGAGTTGAAGAAGAGAAGAGAGAAGAAAAGAGACTGGATTTGTACCCCGCCCTTCACTCATTGTCTCAGATCAGCTTTCAGTTCCCTTTCCCTTCCCCTCCCCACAACAGGCACTCTGTGAGGTCGGTGGGGCTGAGAGAGCTCTTCCAAGAACTGCTCATGAGAGAACAGCTCTGAGAGAATTTGTAACTGACCCAAGGTCCCACCAGCAGCTGCATGTGGAGGAATGAGGAATCAAACCCAGTTCTCCCAGATTAGAGTCCACGCTCCTAACCACTACACCAAACGGGTCGTTATTTTGTTTGCTTTTATATTGGTCCAGGGTGGTTTATATGCTACTGTTCTTGTGTTATTTTAACTCGCTGGTGGGTTTGTTTGTTTGTCTTTATAGTATTCTGTTGTTTTAAATTTGGTGTGAGTCACCTCAAGCCATTTCCGGGGGGGGGGGGGGGCAGGATTGTTTGAAACCTTAACAGCATTTACAGTGCCATCCTAAGAACACGCTCCTGGGATAAAGTCAGGTTGAATAGGCTTGAGTAGGATTCTGAGTAGACCTACCTGGGATTGTTCTCAGAGTCTTCTGATGGAGGAGATTTAGGTTGTATAAGTGGCCCCGGCCTTAGGGAATGGCCTTCTACAAACTATGCAAAACTGAATTATTCGGGAGGGCTTTTTGCACAGGAAGATAGGACTGTATTTAGGGTTGCCAGGTCCTTCCTGGCGACTGGTGGGGGGGTCGGGGGGGATTACCAGGAGAAAGTGAAAGCCCAGGTCACATCGCCCATGTCACACAGGATGTTATCACACCAGTGACTTCTGGGAGGCACTCCGGTATCTGGGCAAAAACTCTATGGTAAAACTGGCTTCTGCCATAGAGTTTTTGCCCAAATGCCAGAGTGTCGCCAGGTGTGTGACAAAAACCAAGAAAAAAAAGGGGGGACACAACCCAAAATATGGCTGTGATCTAAGAGGGTCAAGCTAACAAGATAAGTTATTATAAAAATACAAGTATTTATTATGATGTACACATTAATAAAAGATATAAAAGGTTAAAAGGAGTGGTCCAGATATCAGACTCTTAAAACTTTTGACACATAGAGCAGATAGTTTTACATATACAGTGGTCTATATTACTATTGTAAGACAACACACATCCAGAAATAAATATATGAATCAAGTTGATTACTACCTTTGATGGAAGAGGCACACATCCAGACACACGGGATATTTGTCATCAGAACAATTTGGAGAGCGTGTGCAGTTCCCACGAGAGATTATCCATGGCCCACTGAGTAAACCTTTAGCAACTGCACATTACATGAGAAAGCAACACCTGGCTCTAAAGTAAATCTTTTTTTTTCATAGATTTTCATAGATTTTTCTATTCTTTTAACCTATTTTATCTTTTATTAATGCGTACACCATAATAAATATTTGTATTTTTATAATAGCTTATTTTGTTAGCTTGACCCTCTTAGGTCACAGCCATATTTTGGACTGAGTTCCTCCCCTGTTACCCTTGGTTTTTGTCACACAGGAAGTGACATCATCATATCAGTGACTTCCTGGTGACACTCTGGTATTCGGGCAAAAACTTGACCCACTTAGATCACTTCCTGTGTGACACCAGCAACCCCAACGAGTTCCTCAACCCTGTTGCTTTTCTGGTGGTTTCTCCTGGGGGGAATTGCTGGCGAAATTAAAGCGCTGGCCTTCTTAGGAGAGGCCCTAAAGACAGGTTGGGTTGGGAAATACCTGGAGATTGGGGGTGGGGGGGGATGGATCCTGGGCAGAGTGGGATTTTGGGAGGAGAGGGACAACAGCAGGATACAATGTAGGGTTGCCAGCCTCCAGGTGGGGCCTGGGGATCTCCTGCTTTTACAACTGATCTCCAGCCGACAGAGATCAGCTCCCCTGGAGAAAATGGCTGCTTTGAAGGGTGGACTCTATGGCATTGTACCATGCTGAGGCCCCTCCCCTCCCCAAACCCCACCCTCTCCTGGCTCCACCCCCAAAGTCCCCAGGTATTTTCCAACCCAGACTTGGCAACCCTAATACAATGCCATAGAGTCCACCCCTCCAAAGCAGCCATCTCCAGGGGAACCGATCTCGGTCACCTGGAGACTACTTGAAATGATGGGAGATCTCCAGGTGCTACCTGGAGGTTAGCAACACTACCCAAAGATGGGGGCAGTGTGTCCCTATGCACAGATCTTGGGAGCCTGTTCCATCACCCCACCCTTCCCGTATCTAAGGCCACTCCCTCCACCCATTCCTGCCATCCTAATGCCCAGATGTTTCCCCAGTGTTCAAGAAACCCCCCTGCCCCACCCACTCTGGATCCCTCCAGCAAAACCTCAAGGTTACCAGGCATGTGTGCTTCACACACACACACACACACACACACACACACACACACACACACACACACAAAACAGCCAAGCGTTTTAATTAGATTCCTTTACCAAAAAAGCTCTTGACCCCTCCGCGCAGAGCATTAATGCCGTTTGCTAATTATAAATGCAATTAAAAAGCACTGAAACAAAATTAGGCTGATCTATCTCATTTACATTCAAATTATGCAGATTTCGAAGACGCCCCCCCCTTCTGTGCCATTCTGCTCTCTCCGTCCCCCCCCCCCCCGGTTATGTATCCCAGGGTAAAATTGCTTGCTTTAAAACAGTTGGAACACAACATTGTAGGGAAACCAATTGTTGTGTGCCCCCCTCCCCCGTGATTACTCGCAGTGTGTGAGTTAATTTTTCAGGCGGCATTATCCTGAGCTGTCGTTATTAGGGCAGGCGGTTCGTACAACAGAGCCCGTCCCACGTTTGTGCGCTGCTGCGCTCACTACGGCTGTCCCCGGTCGCACATCTTTTGCTACCATGAACTGCGCTCCATGCAGACGGAACGAACGTTTGAAATTTGGGAGGGGAAAAACAAGGAAGGCGTATTGGTGGTGATGGAAAGCGCTGTCAAGGCACAGCCAAACTCATGGCGATCCCTCAAGGGGTTTTCAAGGCAAGAGGTGTTCAGAGACGGTGTGCCGTTGCTGCCTCTGCATAGCAACCCCGGACTTCCTCAGTGGTCTCCCATCCAAGTAGTAACCAGGCCAGCCCCGCTTCATTTGTGAGACCCAATGTGACCAAACCAGCCTGGGCCATCCAAGTCAGGGTATACATCCATCGGTTATGGAAAGCAATGTCAAGTAGCAGCTAACTTATGGTGACCTTGTACGGTTCTCAAGACAAGAGATGTTCAGGGACGGTTTGCCATTGCCTACCTCTGCATGGCAACCCTGGCTTTTCTCAGCAGTCTCCCATCCAAGTAGTAACCAGGCCAACCACGCTTAATTTCTGAGACCCAATGAGATCGAACCAGCCTGGGCCATTCTTCCTGGGAAACCCTGGACTTCCTTGGTGGTCTCCCATCCCAAGTACCATCCTAAGTTCTAGCAGCGCCGACCCTGCTTAGCAGTCAAGTCAAGTGCGGTCAAGTCACAGCTGACTTACGGTGATCCCTCAAGGGGTTTTCAAGGCAAAAGGTGTTTGGAAATCATTTGCCATTGCCTGCCGCTGCATAGCAACCCTGGACTTCCTTGGTGGTCTCCCATCCAAGTACTAACCAGGGCTGACCCAGCTTAGCTTCTGAGATCTGATGAGATCAGACTATCCTGGGACATCCAGGTCAGAGCTCAGGCTTCTTAGCAGTAACGATAGCTGACACTGATGACCTTTGATTAGGGATAGCTGACTTCTTCAGCCTGGTGGGGTGTGAAGTGACCATTCCCTCTCTTGACATTGGCTGGGGACCATCTGCTTTCCCCCAGGGGCTGACGAACCCTCCCGCCACCAAGCAAGAGAACCCCTAGAATTTTGGAATGAGGACTGTACAGAGGACCACCTCTGTTCTGAGTTGTGCTGTATACCCTCCGCCCCCTGCAATAATGGAACAATCTCTTAAGTATCCAACAACCGAATATGTGGCAATTGAGAATTTACAAACAGAGCTCGTACTATGTTGAACACTGCGATCAGAAGCATAGATCCCTGTGGCCAGCTCACACTTTCTGAGAAACAGCAGTTGTTGGTGAACCAGCCAGAAATGACAAAAAAGGTGCCGTGTACCACAGAGGAGACCTGAGCCTCCTACCACAAGCCAGGATCTAGTAGCACCCCCAAGCTATGAACCTGCTCCCTCGGAGGGAGTACAACCCCCTATAGGACAGGCTGTCTCCACAGTCCTAGAAGCAACTTCTCCATTGATCAGCAGCATCTCAGTCTTGTCTGGATTGTGTGGTGGGAGATGGGAGTTAATAGAAAATCTACTCGCTTCTGCCAACAGAAAACAATCCTTGGATCCAGCCTATATTTAGATATGTATTTTGAGTAGATCACCAAAAAGAATGACGGAGAGAGGGGCAGAAGGCCAGAGGAATGGAACCAGAGAATCCCAGAGTTGGAAGGGGCCCTACAGGCCATCTAGTCAAACCCCCTGCTCAATGCTGGATCAGCCTAGAGCAGGAGTGTCAAACATGCGGCCCGCAGGCTGGATCAGGCCCTCGGAGGGTTCAATCTGGCCCTCAAGACCCTGGCTGTTTCCTACTTCCTTTTTCAGTTCTCTTGCTGCTGCCACATCGCAGCTTGCTTTGCCAGTCTCTCTCAATCGCACAGGAGAGATAGATAGGCAAACCTCTCCTGTGCAATTGAAAGTGTCCGGTAAAGAACTGGCTGTGTGTTCTTTGTAAAGTTTATATCTCTACTACCTGGCATTACATTTTATGACACACATGACCCGGCCCAACAGGGTCTCATTTACGTCAGATCCGGCCCCCATAACAAGTGAGTTTGACACCTCTGGCCTAGAGCATCCCTGCGAAGGGTTTGTCCAGCCACTGCTTGAAGACCGACAGTGAAGGGGAGCTCACCACCTCCCTGGATAGCTGATTCCACTCTTGCACAACTCTGACTGTCAAAAAATTCTTCCTAAGATCCAGCTGGTACCTTCCTACACTTAATTTAATCCCATCATTGTGAGTCCTGTCCTCTGCTACCAACAGGAACAGCTCCCGGCCCTCCTCAAAGTGGCAGTGCTTTAAAGGCTTAAAGAGAGCGATCCTGTCCCGTCCCCCGTCCCCCATACTTCCTCTTCTCCAGACTGAACATTCCCAAGAAGTCCCAAGAAGTTTCCTCACAGGGCTTCTTGATCTCTAGAATCATCCTCATCACTCTCTTTAGCTCTTGAACGACCGATGTATGGTTAACACAGAACAACTCCAGTAGAACTTCCTCACCCTTTCATGTTAATTGACCCGTTTTGCCAGAAGACAGATGTTCCTGATCTGTTTCTAGCAGTATTTTGTCAGATCCGTGGACAACAGCCAACATCCCTCCGAATTCCACATGGCTTGAATGAGTAACAGAAGCCTAGAGTTGGAAGGAGTCTTACAGGTTGCATACGAACATTTTTATCCACAGTTGCCTTAACTGGCCATCATATTCCTCATTCAAATTCACAGACATCTCCTTAAGCCAGAAATGTGGATTTGAACCAGTATTGTGCATCAAGTGTGCACTCAGCTTTAATTGCACAACAGCCTATAAATCAGGTTGGTTATGTTCACAGCATTGGGAGGTGCCATCAAGCTGTGGCTGCCTTACAGTGGCCTGCATAGGGTTTTCAGGACAAGAGACATTCAGAAGTGGTTTGCCCATTGCCTACCTCTGAGTAGCAACCCTGGGCTTCCTTGGTGCTTTCCCACCAAAATACTCAACAGAAGAAGAAGAGAAAAAGGGAGTGGATTTATATACTTCCCTTCACTCAGGAGTCTCATAGTGGATTACAATCTCCTTTCCCTTCCCCTGTGAGGTAGGCGGGGCTGAGAGAGCTCTTTCGAGAGCTGCGCTTTCAAGGATAGCTCTGACAGAACTATGGCTTGCCCAAAGTCATCCAGCAGCTGCAAGTGGAGGAGTGGGGAATCAAAACCCAGTTCTCCCAGATTAGAGTCTGTACACTTAACCACTACACCCAACTGGGCCAACCTCATTTAGCTTTTGAGATCTGGCGAGATCATGTTAGCTCAGGCCATCCACAATATAATACAGTTCAGAATAATAATCTCAAACCCACCACCTATTTGGGGATTGGGACTACTCTCTGCAATATTTGAAGTTTTTGCAACAAGCCTGGGACACTGTAGATATCCGTAGCATCCCCGAACCCACTTAACACACTGGGCGGAGTTGCTACATGCTACACATAGCTTCCAAGGTGCCACAGGGGAGTTCTGCTTCCATTGGGCTCATTCCCCACCCTCCCCCTTAAAAAAATTATTCATTCTGCACACCCAGCCAGATTGCAAACGTCTGCAAATGCTCACATGAGATAAATATCCTCTCCCCCATAAAGGAGGTCAGATGAATCAAACATTTCCTTCCTGTTGAAACAAAAGCAGCCCTGGATTAGCCAAAGTGGGAGGAAGACCCGCTGTACAGAGGCAGCCTGACCAGAAAGATTTTCCATTAACCCAAGAGGAATCCATACAACCTTTGCTCACTGAGCTGGAAACGTCCCCCATCCTGGTCAGAGATCAGCTCGCATTTTGCGCTCCGGCTTTTTCTCCTACACCAGGAGTCACTGTCGAGAGTGGCCCAAAAACTTTAATACGGCGAGGGAGGGGGAAATATGGAAAGCAGAGCAATGGAGGAAGGGAGGACATGCCCAGAGAAAACAATGGAAAACCGCAGAGACAAACCTTCTTGACTGACAAGGAAAAGAAAATCAGCACTGTGCATAGACTGCAACGCGGCACGAAGCAGTTCCCAGAGTCCGCTGTCCTTCTTGTTTATATAATTAATTGTATCAAAGTCACACACGGAGTTTCCGTTTTGCTGTTCAAGACGCTTCTATCCTGCTAGGCTTCTTCGGGCAAGATAAATGTACCGCATGAAAGGATGGACCCTTCTTGAGAGGAAGACGGTGTTATTAATTTAGTTTTCTTCCTTTGCCTGTATCAAAGGGGCAACAATCTCCAAGCCCCTTTATTTGTTGTTATTTATTCAGATTTCTGTTCCCATTGGCTCCAGGGCTGTGCACAGCAGATTATAGCCATCGCTAGAGGGGCTACAGAAAAAAAAACCAAGTTGGAGAGTGGTAGAAAAGTGGTCTCCATACACTGCTGGTGTAGCATCATGGTTAAGAAAATAAGCAGTGATCCGGGAAGTGCACGGTTCAAATCTTGCCTTTGCTTTTGTAGAGTTTTAGTTTAGTTTTAGAAAACTGCCATTTGTTCCAAGCCACTTGTCGTGCCCTTGTTTGTCCAGTTTGGTGTAGTGGTCAAGGGCGGCGGACTCTAATCTGGGAGAACCGGGTTTGATTCCCCACTCCTCCACATGCAGCTGCTGGGTGACCTTGGGCAAGCCACAGTTGTCTCGGAGCTGTTCTTGAAAGAGCAGTTCTCTCCGAGCTCTCTCAGCCCCACCTTCCTCCCAGGGTGTCTGTTGTGGGGAGAGGAAGGGAAGCAGATTGTAAACTACTCTGATACTTCTAGTGAAGGGCAAGGTATAAGCCCAATCTCCTCCTCCCCTTCCCCTTCTCCTTCCTCCTCCTATTTGCAACAGGGACAATGGCAGGGAGTTCCACAGGTAAGGTAGGAAAACTTCCGGAGATTTGGGGATGGAGCCTGGGGAGGACAGGGACGGTGGGGTACAATGCCACAGAGTCCACCCTCCGAAGCATCCATTTTCTCCAGACGAACTGATCTCCGTAGTCTGGAGATGAGTTGTAGTTCCAGGGGATCCCCAGGTCCAACCTGGAGGCTGGCATCCCTAGCTGAGCCCCTGGACATACTGTATAAAAGACACAGACTTAGGGCCAAAGGGACACAACACCGGTCACAGGTTTCCATCCGTCTGTAAAAGCTCAACTGGATGCACGTGCATTATTTGGATCAGGCCCACGTGGGAAGGGTCATTTAAGTCTTTACACCCGCTCATTTTCACTGATGAACAGCAGGCCCCTGGCAGTGCCGTTATAGGGGCAGGAAGAGGAAGAAGAAATGTTTTCCTTTATCCTTTTCCCTACTTAAAATGCCAGCGACAGCCCAGGGGCCCCAATTTCAGTGGGCAAGACATGCTCCGGGGGAAGCGTCAGATGTCCTCTTCCCTTCCTGCTAGCCCGGGTTCAAATCGTGGCCTCCACGTGAGCTCCAGATACCCCATGCAGTCTGATCAGATTGGGCTCTCTTGGGAGCCTGAACGAAAAGATTCCCTGGACCTCAGCCGCAGTCCAGAGCCGTCTCCTACCCAGCCCACGCTCTTGGATCCGGCGCTCGATGGAAATCCTCCAGTGTTGTTTTTTTTTTCTCATTTGTTTCATTCGCTATTATTACATCGGTTTGGCCGCCGTGGGATTTATCTTAGCTTTTTTCAAAGACTCTCCTCCCCGTTAGATATTCAATCAAAAGACGGATGTGTTTACTTTTCTTTCAAGCGCGGCCATGATGGGTTGAGTGGACCTTAAATCATCTTCAGATTCCTATTTGTAGCTGGGTTTCGGAACGAACCCAAGCCTAGATGTAAAATTATTTATCATTTCACAGTTTCGGCTTTATTGCCTGGCCTTCTCCAGTTGATTTCTCCCAATGCGCTTTAGTAGTAAAACAGTCAACACGGAGGTGAAAGCCCTTGTGGAATTACCTCACGTTGGACTCAAGGACTTATTAAAATTACTAAAGGGGGGGGGAGAAGGAAAGAAGGAAATTCTTCCTTTTGCTTATTCTTGATAAATCTTCTTACAGTCGGCTGAAGAGAAGTCAGGGCAGAGCCTACTCAAGTCGAGATTAATATAGGGAGAAGGCAGCCGCTGCTGAATTTTGATGAAAGCTGTGTTGAGAGTTCGGGAGGAATTCAGAGAGAAGCGTCGAAAGGAAGGGGGGGGGAGCGGATTTTGGCAATGCTGGCAAAGTCGGGGGAGAGGAGAGGGCAACAGGGGTCCATGCCTATCCTTACTTAGGACTCACAGAAAAAAATATGAACACACATCTACATACATGAAGCTGCCTTAACCTGAATCCGACCCTTGGCCTGTAAAGGTCAGTTTTGTCAGACTGGCAGCGGCTCTCCAGGGTCTCAGGCGGAGGTCTTTCCCATCCCCCCCTGCCTGGTCCTTTTTAACTGGAGATGCCGGGGATTGAACCTGGGACTTTCTGCATGCCAAGCAGAGGCTCCACCACTGAGCCACAGCCCCTCTTGACAGCTCTCCAGGGTCTCAGGCAGAGGTCTTTCCCATCACCTCCTGCCTGGTCCTTTGAACTGGAGATGCCGGGGATTGAACCTGGGACCTTCTGCATGCCAAGCAGAGGCTCTTCCACTAAGCCACAGCCCCTCTTGACAGCTCTCCAGGGTCTCAGGCGGAGGTCTTTCCCATCACCTCCTGCCTGGTCCTTTTAATTGGAGATGCTGCCAGGGATTGAACCTGGGACCTTCTGCATGCCAAGCAGATGCTCTGCCACTGAGCCACAGCCCCTCTTTACAGTTCTTCAGGGTCTCAGACTGAGGTCTTTCCCATCACCTACTGTCTGGTCCTTTTTAATTGGAGATGCCAGGGATTGAACCTGGGACCTTCTGCATGCCAAGCAAATGCTCCGCCACTGAACCACAGCCACTCTTTACAGCTCTTCAGGGTCCAGGGTGATATTTTTTAATACCACCTGCTGCTTGGTCCTTTTAACTGGAGATGCTAGGGATTGAACCTGGGCCCTTCTGCATGCTAAGCAGATGCTCTGCTGCTGAGCCACAGCCCCTCCCCTTAATCATCAAGGGGGAAAAAGGGGTTTTGCTAATGCTGGCAAAGTTGGAGAGGGGGCAACAGAAGTTAACACCTATCCTTACTGAGGACGTGCAGAGAAAAATGGACACATATTTCTCACTATGGACACATATTTTTCACTACCCAAAGGAGTCTCAGAGTGGCTTACAATCTCCTTTCCCTTCCCCTCTCCACAACAGACACCCTGTGAGGTCGGTGGGGCTGAGAGAGCTCTTTCGAGAACTGCTCCTGAGAGAATAGCTCTGAAAGAACTTGTGACTGTCCCAAGGTCACACCAGCAGCTTCATGTGGAGGCATGGGGAATCAAATCCAGTTCTCCCAGATCAGAGTCTGTGCTCCTAACTGCTACACCAATCTACGTCAAATACACAGTTTGCGGAAAGCCAGGAGGGTGGGATCGTTCCTGACTTCCTCGGGCAGACCATTCCACAGGGTGGGGCCACAGTGGAGAGGGCACTGTGTATGGGCAGTTGCTGATTTTGCCCATTTGCAGGTCGGCAACTGCAGAAGAGCCTGCTCCAATGGGTGAAGCTGTCACGGTGGAGCATGGTAGGAGAGGTGGTTTCACAGATAAGGAGGTTAAGAACATAAGAGAAGCCAATGTTGGAACAGACCAATGGCCCATCCAGTCCAATACACAGTGGCCAAAAATGCCAGGTGCCATCAGGAAGTTGACCAGTGGGGCCAGGACACTAGAAGCCCTCCAACTGTTGTCCCCCAAGCACCAAGAATACAGTGCATCACTTGCCCAAGACTGAGAGATCCTATCTATACCTTGTGGCTAATAGCCACTGATGGACCTCTGCTCCATATGTTTATCCAATTCCCCCTTGAAGCCGTCCATGCTTGTAGCTGCCACCATTTTCTGTGGTTCCCACCAGCCATGTATGGAGATGTACCAAGAGCCTAATAAACTACCTTTTTTGTGCGCTAGCTTTTTTTGGTGGGGGGGCATGATTGCTGAGAGGTTTAGATACTGAGCTGCCAACCAGAAGGTCGGTAGTTCGGCAGTTTGAGATCAGAGTGCCATGTGATTGAATGAGCTCCCGTCTCTGGCCCCAGCTCCTGCCAACCAGCAGTTCGAAAGCAAGACATTGCAAGTAGATAAACAGGTACCGCTTCAGTGGGAAGGTAACAACATTCTGTGTGCCTTGGCATTTATTCATGCCAGCCACATGACCACAGAAACATCTTTGGACAGCGCTGGCTCTTTGGCTTGGAAACGGAGATGAGCATCGCCCCTTAGAGTCGGATTCAGTTTGCTTTTGAGCGAGAGAAACCTTTATCTTTACCTTTTTTCTTGGACCAACGTTGCCAAGTATTCGGCAGGCTGCAGAACAAAGTTGGGTGTCCCCCATTTGGCTTGGGGGTGGGGGTCACGTGTTGTGCAGCCGGTGGCCGGATCATTTCCCATTTGCTCTTCTTCTGAATACGACCGTCTTAAAGACTGGGGCTCGTTCCTTCCTTTGTTTCCTCATCTTGCCAGCTCTCTCCTCTGCGGTGCTCACAACAGAGCCACGATCCTTATCAACACATGCTTTGTTCTGCGGGAAACAGCCTGTATTATTTGGATATGGCTCACTGGGACAACCAGGGACTGGGAAGGGGAGGGAGAAACCCTGCAGGTGGAATGTTGCTCGGAAACTTGCTGGAGGGGAGATCAGGCCTCCTGATTGAAGCATCGGAGCGAAGGCAGGCAGCCGAGACACAAATAATTTCACTGCCGTGCAGCCTTGAGCCTCCTGAAGGCTGCACCATGCTCCGCAAACATACAAGTCTATTTCTCCTGTGGTATTTGTTTGTTACCATGGCTGTCAGCGCGCTGTTTTCCACTGTTGCCTCGTGGCTGTAGGAGAGATGAGTAAACACTTGGGGACTTTACTGAGGCTTGCGGGTTAATGTTTCCGCTTGCAAAAAGAAGTGGCTCTTCGGTGTGTGGCAAAGCCGTGTTCCTGGGTGGCGGGCTGGAAATGTCCTTGGGGGGGGGGGGGGTTCGGCGGTGTTGGAAATTCGGGTGTGCTTGGAAAGGAAAATTCCAACAGCATTCTTGTTACCTGGTGAACACCCATGAACAGTGCTGGAAAACAGGATTTTGCTCGTGAATATATTGATTGATTTGATTGATTGATTTTGTTTTATTAGATTTTAACCCCATCCTCCCGGTATATGAGGGTTACCTTATGCTGAAGCAGAATTTTTGTCCATCACAGTCTGTCTCATGTACTCAAACTGCAGTGGCTCTCTTTTAAGCAGAGGTCTTTCACATCACCTACAGCATGATCATTTAACTGGAGATGCCTGGGATTGAAGCAGGGACCATCTGCATGCCAAGCAGATACTCTACCAATTAACCACGGCCTCTCCCTGAGAGCCAGTTTGGTGTAGCGATTAGGAGCGCGGACTCTAATCTGGGAGAACCGGGTTTGAGACCCCACTCCTCCACATGCAGCTGCTGGTGTGAACTTGGGTCAGTTACAAGTTCTTTCAGAGCTGTTCTCTCACAGGCAGTTCTTGAAAGAGCTCTCTCAGACCCACCGACCTCACAGGGTGTCTGTTGTGTGGAGGGGAAGGGAAAGGAGATCGTAAGCTGTTCTGAGACTCCTTCGGGGAGTGAAGTTGCTGTTGTTCAGTCACACAGTCGAGTCCGACTCTTTGCAACCACATCACGCCAGGCCCTCCTGTCTTCTGCCATCCCCCAAAGTTTGCTTAACTTCATGTTCACTGCATCAATAACACTGTCTAACCATCTCATCCTTTGCCATCCCCTTCTTGTCCACTTTAGTTCACTGATTCCCAAGATGTCGATGTTCAGTCTTGCCATCTCATTTTTGACCACATCAAGCTTACCTTGATTCAGAGGCTAAGGACAGACTGGCGATCTGCCCTGGGACAGTTCTGCTTGGGAAGCGGGGGAAGGGAGCCCATTCAGACATGCGCAGCTGTCCCTCGGCTCCCTTCCGCACTTACTCGCTTTGAAGCTGGGTTTCTTGCGCTTTAGCCGGACACCGGGAGAAACTGGTGTCCGGAGGCCGTCTTGTGCTTGCCTCCCGCTTCCAGGCAGTGTGAACCGGAAGAAGGCGGGAGGCAAGCGGAGGCGGCAGGGCGAATGCGGCGTTTTGCCAGTTTGCGCATGCACGCACATGCGCACATAAGCGTGTGCGCACATGCGCAAAATGCCGAAATAGCCCTATCACGAGCTGCGGAGGCCAGCCCACCTGGGGCCACTCTGCAGCAGTCTGAACGCTCCGTAACAGCATCCTTGCGCAATACACTGGCCAGTGTGAATGGCCAGCCCCAGGGAGTTTTCCCCCGCAGCAGTTGCCTCCGCATTCATCCCGCTCCAGATAGCCAGTCTGTCCTCAGCCATAGATCCTACATTCCAGGTTCCTCTGCAGTACTGTTCTTTGCCGCATCGGACTTTCCTTTCATCATCAGGCACATCCACAACTGAGCGTCCTTTCGGCTTTGGCCCAGCCGCTTCACTCTTTCTGGGGTTCCTTGTACCGGCCCTCTGCTTTTCCCCAGTAGCCTATTGGACACCTTTGGACCTGAGGGGCTCATCTTCCGGTGTCATATCTTTTAGCCTTTTGTTACTGTCCATGGGGTTTTCTTGGCAAAGATACTGGAGTGGGTTGCCATTGAAGAACAGGGTATAAATCCAACCTCCTCCTCCTCCTCCTCTTCTCCTTGGTGGATCCCTAGAGAAATACCTGCTCTTTTCATGGATGAGATCTTCCCCTCCAGCTTACTATCTACTCCATTCTTCTGGATCTCTTCTCATTCAGTACCTTCAGCCTTGATGTTTCTCTGGGCTGCCTGGCAAAGATAAGACTAGGGGGAATATCTTGAAGTAGCTGACATCCTTCTTAACAGGTAGCTCTCACAAGATGGGAACAGAGAGACTGCTCTTCCCTCTCATAACCATTGGCATAGCCTCCATTCTTCTTTAGGCATGCTGATCTGGGACAGGGTGGTGGCTGCATTAAGCCAACCTGCCCGGCCAGACCATCAATTTACAGCATCCTGTTTCCCCTCGGTGGCCAACTCAGCACCCACAAGAAGACTTACTAGCAGGACACAAAGGCAACAGCCACCTGGCACCGCTGTAACAAGCAGCTGTCATTCAGTTCTGTGGAGCTCTCAGTGGTCATTTGATAGACCTGTCCTCTGTGTATTTGACTTTTAATGCCATCTAGCCTCACAGCCATCTCCATATGTGCTCAGCTCATTGTTAATGCATTATGTTGTGCGAGAAGAAGAGGAGGAGGAGGAGGAGGAGATTATTGTATTTATACCCTGCCCTTCATTACCCAAAGGAGTCTCAGAGCAGCTTACAAAGTCCTTTCCCTTCCCCTCCCCACAACAGACACCCTGTGAGGGAGGTGGGGCTGAGAGAGCTCTGACAGAAACTGCTCTTTTTCAAGAACAGCTGTGCCAGACTACGGCTTGCCCAAGGTCATCCAGCAGCTATGAGTGGAGGAGTGGGGAATCAAACCCGGTTCTCCCAGATTAGAGTCCGCACACTTAACCACTACACCAAACTGGCTCTTGGATTTATACCCCGCCCTTCACTCAAAGTCTCAGAGCGGCTTACAATCTCCTTTCGCTTCCCCTCCCCACAACAGACACCTTGTGAGGCAGGTGCAGCTGAGAGAGCTCTTTCGAGGACTGCCCTTGAGAGAACAGCTCTGAGAGAACTTGTGACTGACCCAAGCTGCATGTGGAGGAGTGGGGAATCAAACCTCGTTCCCCCAGATTAGTGTCCGCGCACTTAACCACTACACCACTCATATATAAGGTTGCCAGCTTCTAGATGGGAACTGGATATCTCCTGGAATTACAACTGATCTCTGGGCCCCAGAGATTGGTTCATAGAACCATAGAAGCATAGAGCTAGAAGAAACCCTTAAGATCATTCAGTCCAACCTCCTGGACAATGCAGGAAATTCACAATTACCTCCCCTCCACACTCCCCTAGGAACCCCTGCTGTATGCCTGGAGGAAGGCAAAAAAAACCCCTCCAGGTTCCCCTGGAGAAAATGGCTGCTTTGGAGGGTGGACTCTATGGCATTCTACCATGCGGAGGACCCTGCCTTCCCCAGGCTGTTCCCCTAAATATCCAGGAATCTCCAACCCAGAGTTGCCAAGCCTTGCCTGTATGAACACAGTTCATTTGACTGTCGACGTGTTGCCCATGAAATCTGTAGCATCCCCAAGTCACCGCTAAATAGAAATTAGTTGTAACGTTAAATCCTGTAGAAGTACTGAAAGATGCCTATTTTCTTGGGAAGAAGATCAAAAAGCAAGATTATATGAAATAAACACAAAGCGTTTTCCACTGTGATTGCTCCACTTTGTTCCAACACAGTAATAAAAAGAGGTATTCAATACTGAATCACAAACACCGAGAAATTCGAAATCGTCCTCGATGCGGGCTATTACGGGAATGGAGCCTGTCAGAGCTCGGAGAGCGGAACAATGTATTTGTTTTCTTCATTTTCCAGTGATAAAGATCTGAACATTAAATCACCGTTTTGATCTGTTTTCTATTTTAGTTCTCTGTATATGGCATTTCCAATTAATTTTTCAGCACTTCATTTAGGGACTTTGACTAAGTACTGGGCGCCAACAAAAACAACTCGTTTGTCATTGGCAGGTCATCATTTGGTTAGATGAGAAATGCCCAGAAATTGATATTAAGCTATTTTCCTCCATAAAGGGCAAAATCCCATCACAGTAAACTCTGCTTGCGAAAGAGATGTTTTGTGTGTGTGCAAAACGATGTAAATAGTTTTAATTAAACCACATTTCAGTGTGGGAGTCACTCCATGAGATGCAATATATTTGCCGCTCGGATCGAGCATAAATCCAGACAGATAAGCAGTCGGGACACGCAAACAACCATTCCTGTTTGTTCTGCTGGAAAGTCAAAATCAGTTAATTTCAGAGCTACAGTGAATGCATTCAAATGGAAGATCTTTTTTTAAAAAACACAACAACCCTGTTATCAAATTAGCCAACAACTGCAAACACGATTTGAGAACACATGAAAACCGGACTTCGAAGTAAGTCAAGGAGGGAATCAAAGCGGTTTTCTGACCTCACCATTGCTCCTGTTCCAGTTCATTTGGCATTGTAGCTTTTGAATAAATCGGTATGAGGTTTCTGTCCTAAACCCTAAATTATATATGATTACTTGAAAGGGCATTTTGAGCAGGTTAACAGGAACATCTAACCTTTGAAGACACTTAGTATCCTGGTGAACTTTTTAAAAAAAATTATTTGGTCATGTAAGTGTCCTCCTTTTCTCCAAGTAGCTTCAGGAGGCTTGCACAGTTGTTTTCTGGGGCTGTGTCATCCTCATGACAACCTTCTGATGTTGTTTTGCACTGCAAAACTGTGACTGGCTCAAAAAATGTCTAATTAAGCTAGCATTGCCAGCCTCCTCAATGAACACAGGCTGAAATCACAGTTGCAGCCTGATCATGTATGCTTCTCAATCACAGGAAGAGGGCTATTGGGATTTGTAAGAACATGAACCAGCTAGGATTACCAGTTCTCCAAAATTGGAGTCCGGCACTCTTAACCACTGTACCAGAGTTACCACTACGTCATAGGACATGAACCAGGACGTGGTTCTTCAAAGCAAGGCTTACTTGTTGTGTGTTATCCTTCTCTACTAATGTATAGGCTTCGGTACTGTCCGTCCCCCCCCCCCCCATTAGCGTAGAATCCCTGGTGTTGCATTGGAGGCCTCATACAAATTCTGCCCTGTCCTTCCTCCGCTCGCCTTGTGCGAGCTGATGAGATCGCTATTCAAGGTGGTGCGGCCTACAGAAAATTGAGGGGAAAGGTCTTCGGCGCACGATGTTCTTCATCAGTGGGATTGTACACCTGAGATTAAGATTCTCGGCCGTCCCTGTCAGAGTTCAAATTCATCCCGAAGATATATTTATTAAAGCTGGCATGGCTTGATTTATAAAATCACTTTGAGCTGACCACACAAGGGAGAACCAGGCGGATGCGGCAGTGATTTACACTCACACGCTAAGATCAGGATGGTGAGGGGAAGAATTATAATATATTATTTTTTTAAAGAAATGTGACTTTTCAAGGGAATGCAGAAATAATTTCAGAGCAGGGCGTGCTCACACGATGACCCCAGAAATAACTCAAGATGTGATTTGGCTCAGGGTCAGGGATTTCGAAGTCCCGTGGTTTTTCAGCCGGCAAGATTTAAAATGCTTTGTTCTCTCGACGAAATCACTGGGCTTCAAGGTATTCTCTGTTTTTAAAAAATGTCTATGTAAGGTGTATAAAGGGGAGAGATGTGGAACCCTTCTGCAAAACATCACTAAGTTTAATCAAAAGGCTTTGGATTGCTTCTGAAACTGGGGGATCTTCAGACCCTACTTGGAGGCCGGTCAATTCTCACAGAAAGGAATACGCCAACCCCGATGGGCACTGTAGAGTCTTTAAATGACTGCTGCAGTTGGGAATCCAAGCAGCTTTTCTTGGTCGAGGGCAAAAGGAAGCAATAAAAGCCATTACATGTCAGGAGAAGGCAAAGAAGAGAATAATTGTTTTCGGAGCTAGATACGACATGCGTACATGGGGCCTACCGGGACTCATTTACACAAGACAGCAATGCTCCCTCTAACCGGTGGAATCTTGTGAGCAAAAATTCTCCTTTGTGAGCAACTGGCATTAAAGTTGTGAGCGAGCGATTTGGCGACTGCATAACTTAGTTTGCTCTAGAGCCATCCTTCCTGAGCAGAGACAAAAACGTGTGAGCCGGAGGCTAAAAAACTGCGAGCTGGCTCACACTAACTCAGCTTAGAGGGAACACTGCACAAGAGCTTCTTCTTCTTTTTTTTTTTTAAATTACATTTGATTTGGGTCACAAAACTATCTCCTCTCTGTATTTTTCTTAGGGGGCTTCCCCCATCCCGCACTTCCATTATCTTCCACGTGTACCATTAGCGCCGAGCATTCCGGTAGATATTAATAACAAAGCCGTCACAATAGTTCAAAGAGATCCATTTTTTAAAAAAGGTGTTTTTAATTGATTCCCCGAAGCCGAGGCGTTTGGAGGCGGCTGCCTTGGATTTATCCGGCACGGTTGTTTAGATCAAAGCTGAGGAGCCTTTGGTAGCGGGGCGGGGGGGTGGCGGGGGGGGGAGAACAACCCCCCAAACACACACGCAAGGGCAGCCGAAGTGCAGACAGTTTCAATCACAGCTTTCTGAACTGCATTTTACTCGGGGTTGCACAGATCATAAATGGCTCACCTGCTTTTCCCCTTCAGAACTCAGAGCGATGAAAAGGGGCTCAAATAGTCGGCAGCTGCGGGAATGGATTTTTGGAGACAGTTTTCAATTAATGGCTTGGGCCCGTGGGCCCGTGCTAGCGGCGGTGTGAAATAGTTGGTGGAGGCAGTTGCTAGGGGCCACGGTGCAGAGTCCGGGGTGAGGTGGAGGGCGCGGAGGGTGGGGAAGCAGGTGGCGTGGGATTCCCAGGCCGGTGCCTGGAGGGAATCCAGGGAGAAGGATGCCTGGGTAGGCAGCCAGGGGGAGAATCGTAAATGACTGTGCACTGGAACAGTTGGTCTCAGAGCCAACTGGAGAGGTAGTGATCTTGGACTTGGCTGTACTAATCCTCTGAATCCCAGAGCCAGGAGGAGGTGACATCAGGGTAGGCCTCGGCCTCTAGGCCCTGTTGTTGGCCATCCAGAGGAACTGGTTTGCGATGGTGTGCTGGGTGGGCGGAGTCATTCTGAGGCCCAAGGGGGACTTCCTTGTTTAAAGAAGGGTTCCCCAACATTTCCCAGTCCATGGACACTATTGGAATCCTGACACATTTGTGACACAAAATGGCCGCCACGTGCATCCCAGCTTACCTTCAGTCACACAGAGACAATCCTCGTGCTGTGGTGGCAGCTGCTGCTAAGGCAATGTTTTTGATGAAATCTGCACAGCTAATCAGATCTTCGGGAGCCAATCAGAAGCCTTGCTGGGCAAAACTTCACTCAGCCCTGCCCGTTTTCTAGAACTTTTTGGTGGGCAGCAGGGAAGTTGGTGATGGTTTCTGTGGTGTCCACAGGCACTGCATTGGTGACCTCTAGGGAACTTTTATCCCCGCATTATCAAGTGGCACTCCACAGGAGCAAAGCACTAAAAGTTGCTAGGTCGAGTCCTGGTAGGTGCTGAACACATCAAGCTGCCTGACACTGAAACAGACCATCAGCATCATGTTGTCTACTCAGACTGGTAGAGGTCCTTACCATCGTCTGCAACCTGATCCCTTAGCTGGAGGTGGAACTTGGCACCTGTATGCTGAGTAGATGCTCTACCACAGAGCCAGGCCCCTCCCCTTCTGCTTATTGCCAACTTGCCACTCAGTTGGAACTTTGCTGGAGTTATACACATCTGGGCTAGGTTGCCAAACGCTGGAAGATGTTTAGCCCAGAACAAGCCCAGTTGAATACAGGACGACATGCTGGCGTTTTTGGGAAGTGATTTGTTGAGGCCACCCCAAAGTCAACACCAGGAGCCAGTTTGGTGTAGTGGTTAGGAGTGCAGACTCTGATCTGGGAGAGCCAGGTTTGATTCCCCACTCCGCCACATGCAACTGCTGGAGGAACCTTGGGTCAGTCACAAGTTCTCTCAGAGCTGTTCTTTCACTGGCAGTTTTTGAAAGAACTCTCTCAGCCCCACCTACCTAACAGGGTGCCAGAAGGGAAAGGAGATCATAAGCCACTCTGAGACTCCTTTGGGTAATTAGGGGCAGGGTATGAATCTAATCTCTTCTTCTTCTTCTTCTTCATCTGTTCTTCCTCAGCCTAACCAACATCACAGGTCTGTTGTGAGGATCAGACAGGGAGGGGGGATAGGATAAAAAGACAATAGGTAGTTCCAATAAGCCAGGAAAGCCAGAAAGGGTCAGAGAGATGATACTCTTCAAGTGAAAATGAGTTCGTGAGCTCCTGAATAACAGAAGTCATTACCACCTCTCAGTCCATATGGCTTTTAACGGATTGTAGAGCTTCTCCCATCTCCAGCCCCACCACCCTAAATCCTGATCAATACTGATAGCTGGATAGTAAAACTGTTCCTAGACTGTACCATTCCAGACTGCAGGTAAGGGCTACCAACCTCCAGGTGGGACCTGGGTATCCCCTGGAATTACAGCTCTCTCCAGACTACCAATATCAGTTCCCCTGGAGAAAATGGATGCTTTGAAGGGTGGACTCTATGGCAGGGGTGGCCAACCTGTGGCTCGGGAGCCACATGCGGCTCTTTCACACATATTGTGCGGCTCCTGGCAGGGCGGCTGGGGAAGCAAAGGGGAGGCATGCTTTTTCTCTCTTTCTCCCTTCCTTCCTTCCCTCCTCCCTCCCATCTATTTGCTTTCCTAGTTTCTCTCTCTCTCTTTCTTTCCACTTCTTTAATTCTTTCTTTCCATCTCTCTCTTTTTCTCTCTCTCTCTCAATATCATTAGCAAACAAGTAATATCATTATCAATAACCGGTTTTCCTCATTTGTTTTTATTTTTGGCAGTCCCATTTAACGTTAATAAAAAGCAAATTTGCATATTTTTAAAAATAAAAACGTGTGTGTGATATTTGTTCCTGTCTTGCGGCTCTCAGACATCTCTATGTGGCTCTTACGTTTATTCTATGTGGCTCTTACGTTAAGCAAGGTTGGCCACCCCTGCTCTATGGCATTGTACCCCACTGAGGTCCCTGTTCTCCCCAAGCCCCAACCCCAAATCTCCAGGATTTTCCCACCCACGACCTGACCGCTCTAACTGCACATGGAAGACAAAAATCCCTGTACATTGAAAACAGTCACACCAGGAAGAGTCCACTGTTATCCTGACATCCCGTTTACAGTGTGCCTGGTGTTTGTCTGCAGGGAAGCATTTAACACTTCTTGTTGTTCAGTCGCACAGTCGAGTCCGACTCTTTGCGACCTCGTGGACCACATCAGGACAGGCTCTCCTGTCTTCCAATATCCCCTGGAGCTTGCTGAACTTCAAGTTCACTGCATCGATAACACTGTCTCGCCATCTCATCCTTTGCCGCCCCCTTCTTCTCTGACCTTCAGTCTTTCCCAGCATCAGGGTCTTCTTCTCCAGGGAGTGCTCCCTTCTCATTGGGTGGCCAAAGTATTGGAGCTTCAGCCTCAGTATCTGGCCTTCCAGGGAACAGTCAGGGTTGATTTCTTTTAGGATTGACTGATCTGATCTCCTTGCAGTCCACGGGACTCTCAAGAGTCTTCTCCAGCACCATAATTCGAAAGCATCTATTCTTCAGTGCTCGGCCTTCCTTACAGTCCAACTCTCACAGCCATATGTTAATACTGGGAATACCATTGCTTTGACCGTACGGACCATATGGCAGGGGGATGTCTCTATTTTGTATTATGCTGCCTAGGTTTGCCATAGCTTTCCTCCCAAGGAGCAGGTGTCTTTTAATTTCATGACAGCAGTCATCATCCGCTGTTAGTTAAACCAGATCTGTTGAGGCCTTGTCCATTTCCTACGTTTCCACTGATTTTTTTTTTTTAAAAGCCTCCGTCTGATAGATTATCCTGCAGCAGACAAAATGTGTCCTTCTCAGGTCTAACCACCACCACCCCTCGACATTTATCAGATGTGTTCCCATTTTTCCTAGAGACTCGAGAGGGTAGAGTTGGCAATGACCCAAGCGTAGCATTATTTGTAAAGATCTACAGCTGCCGCGCATACAGATAAGTGTCGGTTGAATGGCAGGGCAAAGCTACATGTATGGAGGGGGGTGGGGGGAAGCAATCCAATCCAGTGCAAGGCAAGGCATTGGTATCCAAGACAGGGATGGGAGGAGGCTCTCAACGATGACTCATGCGGCAAGTCCTTCCTGAGGGTAGAGAAGGCATTAAGCTGTTCCCATTTGGAGCTGGAGTCTCGGCTGCGAAGAAGACCAAAAATAATTTCAGGACTCTGAATAGCTCTTGGAAGGGGGGAAGGGGAGGAATCGGCAGAGTATAAAGATAAATATAAAAAGCAGCATAGGAATTCCCCTAGCCCCATTTCCTTTCTGTAAAGGTAAAGGTCGCCCTTGCTCAAAAGCCAGTCAAATCTGACTCTCGGGGGCGGTGTTAATCTCTGTTCCTAAATTGAAGAGCCAGCGCTGTCCAAAGACTCCTCCATGGTCATGGGGCTGGCATTGACTAGACGCCGAGGTGCATGGAATGCTGTTACCTTCCCATCGAAGCAATACCTGTTTATCTATCTGCAGTTTCTTGCTTGCAGACTGCTAGGTTGGCAGGAGCTGGGGCCAGAGACGGGAGTTCACTCCATCACGCAGCACTCAGGTCTCGAACTGCCGAGCTACCGGTCTGCAGTTCAGTGTCTTAACCTCTGAGCCACCGTGGCCCCCTTTCTTTCTGTATTTAAACTGAATTGCTAGGTGGTTCCTTACCGGACAGAGAAAACACCAGAGATCTTTTGCCTCTTAAGGGTGATACTTCCATTTCAAGAACGAGAGCTTCTTTTCCAAAGCAGGACAAGACAAATCTGGTTGAAAAAGGATCAGCTTGTTGCCTTTTCTTCTATCAGCCTTGATCAGCTCAGTGCTGCCCACCCCACACTCCTGGGGAATTCCTGTAGATTGGGGGGAGGGACCCTGTGAAGGGCAGAGTTTGGGGAGGGACCTCAATGGCATATAGTGCCGTAGAGTCCGACCCTCCAAAGCAGCCATTTTCTCCAGGGGAACTGATCTCTGTCATCTGGAGATCAGTTATTGTTCTGGGAGATCTCTAGGCCGAGGGTCGCCAACTTTTAAAACCACCTAGTTTAGCAGTCATCACTGTCTCTCACCACATTCTCCGCAGTGTACCACATCTGTTAAGATAGGCTCAGGTGAGTAGCTGTGTTGGGAAGAAGGAGGAGGAGGAAGAAGAGGAGGAGGAAACTGGGTTTATACCCCGCTCTTCACTTGGAGTCCCAGAGTGGCTTACAGTCTCCTTTCCCTTCCCCTCCCCATGACAGACACTTTGTGAAAGTAATGTTCCCTCCAAGCTGTGGAATCCTGTGAGCAAAAATTCTACATTGTGAGCTACTGGCGCTAAAGTTCTGAGTGAGTAATTTGGCTGCTGCATAAATCAGTTTGCTCTGGAGCCACCCTTCCTGAACTGAGGCAAAAAAGTGTAAGCCAGAGGCTAAAAAATTGCGAGCTAGCTCACACTAACTCAGCTTAGCGGGATCACTGCCTGTGAGGTAGGTGGGGCTGAGAGAGCTCTTTCAAGGACTGCTCTTGAGAGAACAGCTCTGAGAGAACTGTGACTGACCCAAGGTCACTCCAGCAGCTGCTCTTAACCACTGCACCAAACTGGCTCTCCAGATTTGTGTCCAGTCTCCCCCTGAAGACTAAGCAGATTTCCAGAGTATAAGCTTTCAGGAGTGTGAGCTTCTTTGGTCAGAAGGGAGCTCATAATCTGGATAGCTTGTTGGTCTTCAAGTTGCTATTAGACTCAAATTTTGCACATCTATTAATGGTAGGTTTGCCAGCTCTGGACTAGGAAAAGTCTGGAGATTTTTTGGGAGGGGGGTGGAGCCTCAGGAGGGCGGGGTTTGGGGAGGGGAGGGACTTCACTGGGGTATTCCACCATAGAGTCCACCTACCAAAGCAGCCATTTTCTCCAGGGGAACTGATCTCTGTCACTTGGCAATCAGTCATAATAGTGGGAGATTGACAGCCGGCACCTAGACGTTCCATACAAATTCAGATTATTAAAACCAGCACATAACCAGGACTGTAAAGACAACACACTGCAACAGTTAAGTATAATGCTACCTCAATACAATATGACTTATTCCACAAGTATGGTGAAGTCCCCAACGGGTACAAAACGGTCTGGTCCTTTGTAGCAAAAGTTCAAGAAGATTCCAAGCGGTCGACATCCTATTTCGGACTGGTGGGGGTTTCCTCAGTCTTCATCAGGACTGCATTAATCGTCAATGGAACCAAAGCC
This sequence comes from Lepidodactylus listeri, assembly GCA_029233225.1. Classification (NCBI taxonomy): domain Eukaryota; kingdom Metazoa; phylum Chordata; class Lepidosauria; order Squamata; family Gekkonidae; genus Lepidodactylus; species Lepidodactylus listeri. Next base: position 1,047,794 of record JARCFY010000022.1, read on the forward strand.
TTAAAGGCTTCAGCCTAACAGTGCTTGTTCAGGAATGTGACCACTGTCTAGTCAATTTCAGATCAGTCAGATCTGAAATTGACTAGACAGTGGTGGCATTCCTGAATAAGTGACTGTGTCCTGTTAGCCTATAGGGGCTGTTAGCCTGTGTACTGTTAGCCTATAGGGGCTCAGTGGTTAAGACGCTGAACTGCAGGCCGGAAGGTCGGTAGTTCGGCAGTTCAAGACCCGAGTGTTGCGTGATGGAGTGAGCGCCCATCTCTGGCCCCAGCTCCTGCCAACCTAGCAGTTCAAAAGCAAGAAGTTGCAAGTAGATAAACAGGTACCGCTTCGGTGGGAAGATAATAGTGTTCTATGCACCTCAGTTTCTAATCATGCCGGCCACATGACTACGGAGACATCTTCGGACAGCGCTGGCTCTTTGGCTTGGAAATGGAGAAGAGCACCACCCCCTAGAGTCGGATTCGACTGACTTTCGAGCAAGGGAAACCTTTACCTTACTGTTACCCTGTACTGTCAGGCTGAACTATCACACCGAGTTTGTTCGGTTGGACTCCTTTGTTCACTGTGGTCCCTTAGCTTTATTGCTTACCACCCTCCCAATTAACTAATATTTTTCTTAAGAAACAAACAAACAACACAGACTTCAGCCTTTCTTTGTAGGGAAGATGGCCCAGCTATTGGAGTAATGCAGTTTTCAGAATCGTACCAATACCTCCTAGTTCTGATGAAACTGCTCTGGCGCTATTGAAGAAGAATGGATATCTTCCTCCACCCTACACAGCTCAGCCTCCGGTGACATTTCAGCCAGTGACTTTAGATGGCATGCATCGCAACTGATTTCTCAGTGTCTCCTGGAACTCCTCCGAGGAATGGTCTAATTTTAGACAACTCCAGCTGACAAGCTGTAAATAACGGGCGCTGCAGCAGGAAAGCAGGTCCCTTTCAAAGAAACCTGATCCCAGACGCCAGGAATCATTGCTTTACCTTGCCGCATTTTGGATCTTTTGTTGGTTCAAATTGGTGGTGGGGGAAACTACTTTGGCATTTATTTTTTTTATTTTTTTTTAAAAACCTGTTTTATTTTAAGAAGGTATGGGAATTGTTTTGGTGAGAAATAATAGCTGCCCTTCCAACACTTTGCTTCTCTGATTCAGAAATCTGCCTATATAATATGTTGCACTCTGGTCTCTGCCAGCAATTTGAAAAGAATCCAGCAGTGAAACAAATGGTCGAAGAAGACGCATCTTTTACAGACTGAGATTTCAAGTTCAGGATAGGGTAAAGAAAGCCTTATTCCTATTTATAGGCAGTGGAGCCTCACAGCACACATCCTGATGGACCATTACAGCTGAGCTGCAGGTCAAAGACGTCCTGAACTTTTTGAGTGACCCATTAGATGAAGGGCAGAAACACATAGGTTTATCTAGAATCGTTAGGACATGCAAATAACATTTATAGTGGTTCCAGGTGTGTTCTGGTTTCCCGTTCTCTGAGGCTGGTGGAGAGGGTCTGTTTGCAAGGACAGTTACAAAGGAAGTAAGAGCTCTCGGTGCTTCGTGCAGGGCTTTCTTGGTTGTGGCATTACACTTCTGGACGTTCAGCCCACAGCAGGTGTTGAGAGGACAAAACATTACAAAAATTGCAGAAAACAACATTGCCTTTTCCCCTCATTTGCCCCCTAAACTGAAGAGCTTGGGGGGGGGGGGGACCAGATACATTGAGGCTGCAGGATCTGAAACTGCCATAGCAACTGGTTGTAAGCACTTTGGCTTTAGTTGGCTGAAATGATATCTAAACATTGGCTAAGCTGCTGTGGTATTATGGAATGCTTATGGACATTTCAGTGGCTCAGGAATTTAGCAAATAGCCAACACACAGGAAGGCTCCATGTTCAGAGGCAGTCAACATCCGAATTCCAGTGCCAGAAGAAAACATCAGGGGAAGGCCTCGGCCACTGTGCCCTGTAGTTGAACCTCCAGGGGTCTTATATTCTTATGTAATGTAATGTATATTCTTATGTTTAGCAGCATGCACTATTCAAATATAAAACAAACAAATTAAAAAAAACAACAAAAGCATGCAACAGCATAGATGCCAGACTACCTTAAACATAAGAAGAGCCCTGCTGGATCAGACCAGTGGTCCATCCGGTCTAACATCCCATCTCACACAGTGGCCAACCAGTAATTTTCTAAACCCCTATCATGTCCCCCCTTAGCCGTTTCTTTTCTAAACTGAAAAGTCTTAGACTCTTCAGCCTTTCCTCCTTGGGAAGGTGCTCCAACCCCCTAATCATCTTGGTTGCCCTCCTCTGTTCTTTTTCCAGCTCTGCAATGTCCTTGAAAGGATACGATCTATACTGTGGCTGAAATAATTTAGGAAGGCCCTGGGAATGGAGGAAAGAATTTATGATCAAAGTTCCCTCCAAGTTGTGCAAGGGGCACTGAAGCACAACATTTTAGCAAGCAGCACAGGGAATTTAGGTGGCAGCACAGCCTACAAGTGAACTGGGAAGTGAACTGAGAAGGCATTTCTCCCTCTATTGGAAACAATGGAGGATGGGGGCACCTCCTTCTGGGGATCATAGAATTGGACACCCTGGTCCAATCTTTTTGAAACTTAAGGGTTTTTTGACGAGAGGCACCAGCACCTATGCTGCAAATTTGGTACCTCTACCTCAAAAAACAGCCCCCCCAAGCCCCAGATACCCCTGGATCAATTCTCCATTATAGCCTATAGGGCCCATTGACTATAATGGTCCCCATACACAATAATGGAGATGGGGGAAATTGTTTGTTTGGGGTGGGTTGGTGGGTTTGTTTGTTTTTTTGCACATCCCTATTATTCTTTTCAGTATGATTTGTAAGCTACCTTCAGTCACAGGGGAAAGGGGGATATAAATATTTAAATAAATAAGTAGTTGGGCAGATTGATAACATTTAAGCAACTTCCTGTTTGTTAGGCTAGGCAGGGTTCTGAGAGTGATTGTTCCACCTCTGTTATACTTGACCTGTAATGCTGGTTGTCATATTTCATTTTAAAAAATCCAAAGTTCCCCCCTCCCACAAGTTTTGGTGTGTTTTCTAAAGCACAGTATAGGGCAATGGTCTAAGGCCAGGTCTACCAATAGAGTGGAAAGGGGAGGGTAGACTGGTTCTCTGGAGGCCAGGTCCACCAATAGAGTGGAAAGGGGTGGGTAGACTGGTTCTCTGGAGGCCAGGTCTACCAATAGAGTGGAAAGGGGAGGGTAGACTGGTTCTCTGGAGGCCAGGTCCACCAATAGAGTGGAAAGGGGAGGGTAGACTGGTTCTCTGGAGGCCAGGTCTACCAATAGAGTGGAAAGGGGTGGGTAGACTGGTTCTCTGGAGGCCAGGTCTACCAATAGAGTGGAAAGGGGAGGGTAGACTGGTTCTCTGGAGGCCAGGTCCACCAATAGAGTGGAAAGGGGTGGGTAGACTGGTTCTCTGGAGGCCAGGTCTACCAATAGAGTGGAAAGGGGAGGGTAGACTGGTTCTCTGGAGGCCAGGTCCACCAATAGAGTGGAAAGGGGAGGGTAGACTGGTTCTCTGGAGGCCAGGTCTACCAATAGAGTGGAAAGGGGTGGGTAGACTGGTTCTCTGGAGGCCAGGTCTACCAATAGAGTGGAAAGGGGAGGGTAGACTGGTTCTCTGGAGGCCAGGTCCACCAATAGAGTGGAAAGGGGTGGGTAGACCTGTAAAAGGATGGGTGAAATTCGACTTGATTCTGTTTTCTCTTATAATGTTTAAATTATTCTTAAAATATAGTTTAACTATAATTTAAAAGAATTCATTCTGGGATTTTTACAAAGCTAAAGAAATAATCTTTAAAAAAGCCCCCTAATTTACGTGATAGCCCAGTGTAGACTCGCTCACAACTTTAATGCTCCCAACTTTTTTTTGCTCACAGGGTAGAATTTCTGTTCACAGCACCATGGAGCTCAGAGGGAACATTGTGATGGGGATGAATATGCCCCCCCCCCCAAATCCTGCAAGCACTGCTTTGTTCCAAAGTGGCAAGTTCTAATTCTCAGCATGAGGAGCACCATGTAGGTGGTACAGATCGAGAGTGGCCAACGAGGAACTATGAAACAAGTGGCTGGTGAAGTGGTATCAGCTAAGGTGTTCCCAAGTTAATGAGACTGACCATTAGAGCTGCCAAGTGGACCTTAAAGCAGTATGGCTTGAAATAAAGTGTGAAAGGCACATAATTTGTGTGTGTGGGCTCGCATGCGCAGATAAGTGATTCCTTGAGATCACTCCTGGGCACTCCATGAAATTGCTGAGCAGTCAGGTTTGAACAGATAAAAGGAAGTCTTTCTTCACCCAGAGAGTGATTAACACATGGAATTCACTGCCACAAGAGGAGGCGGTGGCTACAAGCATGGACGGCTCCAAGAGGGAATTGGATAAACATATGGAGCAGAGGTCCATCGGTGGCTATTAGCCACAAGGTATAGATAGGATCCCTCAGTCTGGGGCAAGTGATGCTCTGTGTTCTTGGTGCTTGGGGGGGGGCAACAGTGGGAGGTCTTCTAGTGTCCTGGCCCCATGCTGGACCTCCTGATGGCACTTGGTATTTTGACCACTTTGTGACAGAGTGTTGGACTGGATGAGCCACCGGCCTGACCCAACTTTGGCTGGACCCATGACTCTTATGCCTTTGGGGGTGGAGTTGACTATTGGAATTCCAGCTGTGTCCCTCTGCTTTAATACGAGCTCTTGATTCTGAAGACAAATTCATATCTGATTCCTGTTCTTGTTTTTATACACGTTTGGGCATAATGCTCAGCTATGCATCACAGAGGAGGGAAGCATTCAACATGGCTTTCCCAAAGACATGCAAATCTATAGGCCGCTCGTGTCTGGAGGTGTTACGTTTTTGCCCCATCTTTTAATTATTCCGAATTATTTCCTGAATACTTCCACCGGGGAACCGCTTGCATTGTTCGCTTTGTGTCAAAACAGTTGGGGCTGCTACATCCCCACGCATGAGAAGTGCTCTGATTAGACATTGTCACTTGAAAAGCGCCACTCACGGAATCCAGCTCCAGGTGTTGCTCAGAACGTAATTGCAAATTCAGATGACGCTTTCCGCAGATGTCTGGGAAGAGCGGTTTGCAACCTTCCTCTTCTGTTTTCTTTTTTCCCCCGTGGAATATCACCACTGCTTGCTAGAGAAACCATGCAAGGAAACATAGCACATTTGAACTGCATTTAGTTGAAGGGGCGTGAGTGCAAATTAACACTTGCAGAGAATGTTATTCTGCTCCTGTTTGAGATGCACTGCAACTGAAAGCATTTATGTAATAGGATCTGGTGGGGAGTAAATTATTCAAAGAACCGGTCTGTTGGTTTCCCAGGTTGGTACCAAGCCTCGCCAGTTGATTCGAGATGTTTTGCAAGGCAGATCGGCACAGAACATTGAATGCCCCCTAGCTATCGAGCCTCCGTGCTCATTGGGTGGGCTGCTGTGATGTCATGACATTTGCAAATGCTGCTGTGACGTCACGGTGCTCACAAAGGCTGTTCGCTCACGTCTTCAGGCACTGAAAACTGATGCTGCTGCTGTGAAGCTGTGCCGATTGGCTTAAACCAGCAGAGCATCTTGTGACAAGAATCCCATGGGGCAGAGCTAACCGAAGAAATCGCCCCATATAGGGCTGCTGAGGAGATGCCAGGGTTGGGAAAGATGGGTGCCCAGGGTGTGCAGAACAGTGGGCCTGTGAATTTTTGAGGAGCCGGGGTGCAGAGACTATAGGAGAGCAGCATTTCCAATAGCCGTTAAAAAAAATAGCCAGTGTAGAATTTGGAGTCCCGAGAAAGGACAGCAGTAGGGTTGCCAGCCTCCAGGGGATGGCTGGAGATCTTCTGGGATTACGACTGATCTCCAGGTGACAAAGATCAGTTCACCTGGGGGGAAATTGCCACTTTGGAAGGTGGACTCTATGGCATACTACCCCACTGAAGCCCCTCCCCTCCCCAACCCCCCCCTCCTCGGGCTCCACCCCCAAAATATCCAGGTGCTTCCCAACCTGGAGCTGGTAACCTTAGCCAGCAGTGATTTTTATGCTCTAGGGACCACTGATTTTTAAATACTGGGGTTTAATTAATAGCGTCTGACCTTTTCTTTCAATTGCTTTTATTTTGTAAGCTTCCCGGAGAAGTGGAATAATAATTCTTTTTTAAAAAATCAACCAAATATAAAATAAAGTTCACTCAAAGCATTTTAGTCCCCTTCTGCAAGACCCTGACAGAAATGGCTTACAAAATAGAAATAATAAAAACAAAAAGAATTAAATGGTATTAATTAAAATATGCTGAGGAGGAGGAGGAGAAGAAGAAGAGAAGAGATTGGATTTATATGCTGCCCTTCATTACCCAAATGAGTCTCAGAGTGGCTTACAGTCTTCTTTCTCTTCCCTTCCCCACAACAGACACCCTGGGAGGTCGGTGGGGCTGAGAGAGCTCTTCCGAGGACTGGTCTTGAGAGAACAGCTCTGAAAGAACTTGTAACTGACCCAAGGTCACACCAACAGCTGCCTGTAGAGGAGTGGGAAACGAGTTCTCCCAGATTAGAGTCCACATTCCTAACCACTACACCACATTCCTAACCACTACACTTGGCTCTCGAACTGGCACTATGCTCAAGCCTTCAACATCTGTTGGAAGTCCGTGGCCTAAAGATGGCGGTTCTCAATACAATATGCCAATACAAAAACAATGTTGGAAAACATGTTGATTTCAATGGAAGGAATCAGGAGCCAGGAAAAGATACTCCTGGTTGACATGGAGACCCCTTGGAAAGGAAAACAGACATTGGGGGGGAATTCAAATCTCCCCTGCTAGTTTTCTCGATTTAGCCTCATCCCTAGAAATCGGGGGCAAGTGCCACGCATACCCAGAGAATATTACCACCGTGCTCAGTTACAAAGATCCATCCGTCTGCCTGTCTGTTGCTATCAATCAAACATCACTCGTCTCCAGAACACATCTGATGACTTCATCACTGCGAATGGGATTAAATCATCTTCCATCGCGATTAAATAATCTTCCCTGGCTTAGGTAGCAAGAGGGGCCAGGCTGTCGTTGGCGTAAGCGCTGTGATCTCTAACTCGCCGGCACCAGCAGGAGCCCCCATCTGATTATGTCGGGCCTCAATGGGCCTCCCGCCAAGGGAATTGATTTGAGGATCAGGCTAGCAGCGCTGCGGCTCCCGAGCACTGATCTCAGAGGCAATTTGCTGGCGGCTTGAAGATCATCCCAGTGGGAGGGGAGGCGCACATCGCCAGATTGCATCGTGTTTGCCAAACACACAATATCAGCGCCGAGCCGCTCTGGCTAAAAGCATTCAGCTCGAAGTCCCAGGAGCAAGAGGGTTGAGAACGACAACTGTGTATTGGCAAAGGCTCTACTGGGGGAGAGTCAGGGGGGGAGGAATGCACCCGAGTCAATAGCTTGTGGTGCGTTTCAAAGGAGGCCTCAAAATTCATTGCCATGTCAAGTCCTGTTGAACCAGTAGCCATGGCAGGGCATTTGGGGGCAGAGCCCCACCACCCACAAGCCCTGCCCCACCATTTGATGATGCCAGACACCCTCACCCCAACGCACCTAGCCCCGCAGCAGCAGTGAGGCTGGGGAAAGGAAAGTGAGGCTGGTCAGTTTCACTCCCCTCCGATCAGCTGTTAACCCTAACAGCTGATTGGAGGGGAGTGAAACTGAGCAGAAGTGGCAGGGCAGCTTTGCTTTCCTTCCCCAGACTCCCTGCTGCTGGGAGGGCTGGGGAAGGGGAGGGAGAGAGGGAGGCATGGTGATGGTGGCGAGGAAGCCAATCACTCTCTCCCCCATAACTTTCCATGGCAGGGGGCGTGTGAGTTTGGTGATGGTGGGGGAAGCCACCAAAAGCCGCCACCAGGGGATTGAGGACAACTATGCCCCTGGAACTTGCTGGCTGAGACCCTGCCAGAGGCGGCTTAATTTGGATGCTGCCCCTTTCACTGTTCTGACTCCGACTGCCGCCATTTTTATCTGTTACTTATTTGTTTATTATGCTGGGTTTTAAATTTTGTAACTATTGTTTTATGATATTTTAACTGTTGGAAGCTGCCTTGAGCCAGCTTGTCTGGCAAGGTGGGGTATGAAGAAAGAAAGAAAGAAAGAAAGAAAGACAGAGAGAGAGAGAGAGAGAGAGAGAGAAAGAAAGAAGGAAAGAAGGAAGGAAGGAAGGAAGGAAAGAAGGAAAGAAAAAAAGAAAGAAAAGAAAAGAAAAGAAAAGAAAAGAAAAGAAAGAAGACTTCCAGCCAGGTAGAACATAGGACTGGTTTGCTGCTACTGTAAATAATATTACAGTGTTCATGGAGAGCATTTAAGCCAGCATGATATAGAAGGCTTTTGCACCTAGTTAAAGAAGACAAGATTGGCTTGCTCCCAGTACAAACACTTGAAATGGAACCAGAAGACAATTTGCAGAAAACAAAGAAGAAGAAAAGCATTGGTTTGCTCCTAACAAGACACTGAGCTGTATCAAGAGGCTGATGCCTTTCAATACAATAGAATCACTCCTGAGGAAGATTGGGATGAAATGAGTTTATATCCGGGTGCTCATTGAGTAGGATGAACTTTTCCTTTTAATTTTGGAAAAATATATAATATGTTCCTTATTAAATGTCAAGTGTGATGGACTTGTCTTTGTAATTGTGTAAAGTTTTACCTTTAATATAATACGATCCTTATTAAATGTCCTAGTCATTTGTATCACTGGGTTTGCTTGTTTGTTGTATTTCCTACATGGAACCTGTGATCCCGTCTTGGTTTCTCTAATCTCAGTGGTGCCTGGAGATCTCCTGGCATTACACCTAATCCCCAGGTGGACTCAGTGTCTTCAATATTATTCTACACCAACTTTACTGTGTTATGTAACCTATGTTTACATAGTAAAATTGGCTTAGATTACAGGAGACATTTTGAGGCGGAACGAGCAGGAGCGGTGTTATAAGTAATAAGCCCAGGACTAGGGAACCCAGACATGCTTGCATGCCTGCCCTTTGTCAGGGGGTGTGGTATATGCAAATAAGTTATGCTAATCAGTTGTGCTAATGAGCTCCTGCACCTCTTATTCTACAAAATGACCCCTGGTTTAGAATCATATTGAAGACACTGAGATTACTATAATAATAGTAATATTTAATGCATATCAGTTTGTTTACAGTTTTGGCGGTTTGTCCTCGGTGGTTTTTCTCGTCCTTGGCTCAACATCCGGGAGGTGGCTGGAGATCTGCTAGGACTGCAATTGATCTCCAGGCAACAGAGATCAATTCATTTGGAGAAAACGGCTGCTTTGGAAGGTGGACAATATGGCATTACGTCCCACTGAAGTCTCTCTCCTCCCCAAATCCCGCACTTCGTAGGCTCCACCCCCCAATCTCTAGGTATTTCCCAACCCGGAGCTGGCAACCCTAATTGTTGCTTTTTTAAAAAAAAAACAAATCTGCATATCCAATTAGAAACCTTACTGGGCAGAACCCCACTGGCCCCACCCACATTCTAAAAACACTTGGCAGGAGCCAGGAAAGGTGTTTAGTGCCCCTGGGCCCAAGCCCCACATTGCACACACACAAGCAAAGCTTACAAAAAAACATGGAACGGATCATCAGAAGGGTGCAGAATGGTACAGTCGACGCAGCCATACTACAGACTTTGTACAGACCCAAACCAGTGATATTCGCCGAACCCTGGCCACAGCCAAGTGGGTTAAATGGCAAATGTGGGCAACTGAGGTCAAGGGCAGTGAGAGCACAGAAAGGAAACAGCGCCAAGTGAGAGGCAAGGAAATTATTTCTGGTGCAGTAGTGTAGGAGCGGATTCTACCCACTAAAGCTGGAGAGCCAGTTTGGTGTAGCGGTTAGGAGCGCAGACTCTAATCTGGGAGAACTGGGTTTGATTCCCCACTGCTCCATATGCAGCTGTTGGTGTGACCGTGGGTCAGTCACAAGTCCTCTCAGAGCTGTCCTCTCAAGGGCAGTTCTCGAAAGAGCTCTCTCAGCCCCACCTACCTCCCAGGGTGTCTGTTCTGGGGAAGGGGAGGGAAAGGAGATTGCAAGCTGCTCTGAGACTCCAAGTGAAGGGCGGGGTATAAATCCAATCTCTTCTTCTTATGCTGGAATAAAAACCTGTATGTCTTTAAAGTGTTGTGTGAGCTTCTTTTTGCATGGTATTGCTGTGGGGGAGCACGGGTACCATACCATGCTTGAAACTCTGCTTCCAGTCTTCGCGTGCCTTCTTGCATCCTTTTCCTACTCCATCCGTGTTCCCCCCACCAAGCAGAAATATTTCATAAGACTCATAAAACTGTACTAATCTCTCTCTCTCTTTTGCCGAATGGCTGCCCTGAAACATGCGGTTTCCCAGGGAAAACGGAAGCACACAACAATATAAAATGATAGATTAATAATTTTTTTTCCAGGTATTGCTTTCCTCTCTCTGCTTCTTAATATCGTCGTGGGCTCCAGTGCTGGAGCTCAGAACCTCTGGCAGTGCAATCCGATACTGAGTTACTCCCTTCTAAGCCCAATGATTTCAGTGGCATTAGAAGGGTTCCACTCTGTTTAGGACTCTCTCTGTGTTAGGGTTGCCAACCTCCATGCTAGGCCTGGAGAACTTCTGGAATTTCGTCTGGTCTCCAAGCTACAGAGATCAGTTCCCCTGGAGAAAATGGCTGCTTTGGAGGGTAGATACGGTGCCATTATGTCCCAATAGAAGTGCCTCCCTTCCCCAAACTCCAGTCTGCAGCCCCAAATCTCCAGGAATTTACCAACTCAGAACTGGAAGCCCTGCTCAGTTCTCAAGCCACTGTGCCCTTTGCAGAAGTGAAAGGGAATGGAGAGGTGTGAACTATCAGCCCTGCCACCAACGTTCCCTCTAAGCTGAGTTAGTGTGAGCTAGCTCATAGTTTTTTAGCCTCCGGCTCACAGATTTTTTTTGTCTCAACTCAGAAAGGATGGGCTCCAGAGCAAACTGATTTATGCAGTAGTCAAATCACTCGCTCACAACTTTAATGCCAGCAACTCACAAAGAAGAATTTTTGCTCACAAGACTCCACAGTTTAGAGGGAGCATTGCCTGCCACTCTCAGGGAATACAGAGGCTCTGGAGGAGTCTGCTCCGGTCTAAATATTTGGGGTCTGGCCTTCTCCCTGGGCTTGGCCAGCAACAAAACAGTACTTTCTGTTGGCTACCCTGTGGGACCCAGCCGATCTCAGGGATTCTGAGCTGAAGAATGTGGTGGTTTGGTGTGGTGGTTAGGAGCGTGGACTCTAATCTGGGAGAACTGGGTTTGATTCCCCACTGCTCCACATGCAGCTGCTGGTGTGACTGTGGGTCAGTCACAAGTTCTCCCAGAGCTGTTCTCTCAGGAGCAGTGCTTGAAAGAGCTCTCTCAGCCCTCACCAGGTGTCTGTTGTGGGGAGGGGAAGGGAAAGGTGATTGTAAGCCGCTCTGAGACTCCTTTGGGTAGTGAAGGGTGGGGTATAAAGCCAATCTCCACGTCCTCCTCCTCCTCCTCCTCTTCTTCTTCTTCTTCTTCTTCCATCTTCCATCCTCCAAGTCCAAATGAGGACACAGCTGCCTTACAGCCTAGGCTTTGCCTGATAAATAATTAGTTTAGGATTTCAGTTGCACAGAGACATTCCCACCAGCTTTCTGGGTTACCACCTCAGCTTCCCCCTGCCCTGTCCATCAACAGGCACTGAACAATCACAGCTGTTCTGCCACCAAAGAGGCAAAAGGGACAGAGGATGCAGGCAAAAGGTACACCTTTTTTTGCCTTTTACCTCTTCCTCGGCCCAAAGAGACAACTGGCCTCTTTGGACTGGCCCTCGGCCATCTGAGCAGATGGGTGTGAGGCCTGCCAGCTGAGAACCCTGAATGCCCCTACCATGAGTCCAGAGGGGGAATTTCCAGCAGGGAAACAAACAGCTGTCTGCCCGAGAGCTTGCATGCCTATTATGGGCTAGGCTGGCTTCTGTTTGAATGGCTGGAGTACGTCCCACCTGCGATGCGGCTTGCAGCTGTGGGCTCCTGTGCCAACTTTATTTCCTCCTTTTCCTCTCTCTGCTGCCACCTGCTCGTAGAGTCTCTCAGCCCTGAGCTGTAGAATGCAAAACGTAAGACGAACCCTGCTGGATCGGACGAGAAGTCCATCTCGTCCGGCGTCCTCTCCTTCTTAACAGATGCCCCCGGAAGGCCTACAAGTACAGAAGAAAGGGCAAAGCTGTTGTGGGGAGGGGAAGGGAAAGGAGATTGTAAGCAGCTCTGGGACGCCGAATGAAGGGTGGGGTATAAATCCAACTCTGTTTCTTGTCTGAGTGGTGTTGCCAACTCTGGGTTGGGAAATTCATGGTGATTCAGGGGTAGATCCTGGAAAGGGTGGGTTTGGGGGAGGAGAGGGACCTCAGCTGGGTATAATGTCCTACAGTCCCCCTGCCAAAGCAGCCACTTTCTCCTGGGAAACTCATCTTTGTCATCTGCAATTCCAGGAGATCTCTAGGCCCCACCTGGAGGTTGGCAAATCCCCCTCTGGGTGGGCATTCTGGCAGAAGAGGAATCTTATTGTAACTCAACGTATCCCCTCCCCTGTATGTGCCCCAGATCTCCATGAATTTCCCAAGCTGGCATTGTCTTGGTGGGAACCAAACTTCCCTTCCTCTGTGCCAAGATTCTTTGGCAGTCATAGCATTTACCTGGGCAATTAATTCCTGGTTTAATGGCTACCCTGTGCAGCCATCCAGCTGTTTGCAACACAAAGGTACAGATGTGGACCATTTACACATTGCCTGGGTACAGCCAATTAAACCCCTCATTATAGGTTTTTGCACCACTGTGTCATTTATTAGTAAGCGCCGCGAAGGTGAAGTGCCTTTCCGTTGTGATGAATTTGTCAGGTTGTCAGACTCCGGAGACCGGAAAGAAGGAGCTGTGAAGTTTCTCCCTGTTCGTTCTTTTGGTTCTGACACAGATGATTCAGCTTGGGGGTCAGGAGCTTGGGGGACCACATCGACACTTTCACTTAACCTGCCCAGGCTAGCCTGATCTTGTCAGATCTTGGAAGCTGTGCACAGTCGGTCTTGGTGAGTACTTGGATGGGAAACCCCCAAGGAAGACCATGGTTGCTACTCAGAAAGGCAATGAATGGCAAACCACCTTTTCTCATTTCTTCAGATGTTGTTCAGTCGCACAGTTGAGTCCGACTCTTCGCGACCCCATGGACCTCATCACGCCAGGCCCTCCTGTCTTCCGTCGTGCTCCAGAGTTTGCTTAATTTCATGTTTGTTGCATCCATCACTGTCTAACCCTCTCATCCTTTGCCGTCCCCTTCTTCTTTGACCTTCAGTCTTCCCCAGCATCAGGGTCTTCTCCAGGGAGTGCTCCCTTCTCATTGGGTGGCCAAAGTCAGATTCCCTGCCACAAATTGTGTTCGTCTTTAAGGTGCTACTGGACTCTTGCTCTTTTCTACTGCTTCAGACAGATTAACACAACTAGTCATCTTGATCTACCCCTGTTCATCTTTTGCCTTGACCCAGATGGCCCAGCCTAGCCTGATCTTGACAAGATCTCAGAAGCTAAGCCGGGTCGGCCCTGGTTAGTACTTGGATGGGAGACCATCAAGGAAGTCCAGGGTTGCTATGCAGAGGCAGGCGAGGGCAAACCACCTCTAAACGTCTCTTGCCTCAAAACCCCTACAGGGTAGCCATAAGTCGGCGGCAACATGAGGGCAAAACCCCAGGGGTTTCCGACCACTCCAAGGCTGCGGCCACACGGCCCTTAAATGTGGGAGGAAGGGCTATTTCCTCCCGCATTTAAAGGGGCCGACCACACGGCCCGCCCCAAGTCCCACGCTGAAGCGGGCTCAAATGCGGGTTCCTCCTGCATTTTCCGACCCCGGGAAAATCTAGTGTTTTCCCGGGTGTTGCGGGAGGAACCCGCATTTGAGGTATCTGGACAGCCCTCTCTCGCAAGCATTGCGAGAGCAGGGCTGTCCAGATAGTCCCACCGGCCATTTCCCCCCCTCCCTTTTACACTTGGGCGCTTGGCCACTCAAGCGCCCAAATGTAAAAGGGGGGGGAACCCCACACTCACCAGGCGGCTGGCGGGTCCTTGGCCGCCACCGCCGCTTTTGCCGCTGCTGCAGTCGCCTCTTCAGCGGCCGCCATCACCATTCCCGCCACGGCTGCCTCTTCAGTGGCTGCCGCTGCCGTTCCCGCCGCCGCCACTGCCACAGGGGTTGGGATGTGTAGACATCCCAACCCGCGGTAGAAAAATGCGGCCCCTTTAAATCCAGGAGCCCTCCCGGATTTAAAGGGGCCTTATGACTGCAGCCCAAGTCTGTGAGCACATCTGGAATTCTGACACAGGGTGGCGGGCGCACCCACAAAATGGCTGCCAGAGGAGGTGGAGCCAGCCACAGAGATTGGATTTATAACCTGCCTCTCACTACCTGAAGGAGTTTCAGAGCAGCTTACAGACCAGCAGCTGCATGTGGAGGAGTGGGGAATCAAAACCCGGTTCTCCCCGATTAGAGTCCACGCTCCTAACCACGACACCAAACTGATAAAATAAAGAACAGAAAAAGAAAAGAGACCTTGTCATGGTCCGGCCTGTGAAATGTTTTGTCTGTGAGCCTAAACTTTGGAGGGGGAGTCACTGATCGGGCTGGAAGAGCCAGGCGACATCGGTGCAAATTTCGCCGCATTAGAAAAACTAAACATGAGCCATCCGTAGCGAAGATAACAGCCCCTTCATTCCAGAGTTATGGCCAGGGGCATTTTTATTCCTATTATTATAATTGAAGACTCTTATACGTTCGTGTTGTCAGGTTTTTTGGGGGGTGTTTTTTTTTGTCTTCCCCCTCGGAGATTATGCAAGCCGCATGCGAGAATCCAGATCAAGGGAGGGAGGCTGTTGAGAAGACAGAGGCGGAAATAAATCAAGCGGAGGGCTGACAGCCCCCAAATGAAAGTCTTGCTATCAGGGCAACAAAATTCCACATAATTGATAGAAGCACAAGGTGCTGGAGAGCTGCGGGGCCGGTAGTTGGGAGAAGGTGGGTTTTCTTCCCCCCTTCTTTTTAATAAATAAACTAACTGGAAATGCATTCTGGTTACCGGATATGGGCTGATTATCAGCAAATAATCGAAATGGCCCATGGAGAACTTAGGAGAGAAAGAGCAGAGAATTGGGAAGTAAAACCTGGAGAGATAAGCTCACATTCCTAGATTCCGATACATTTCCATCCCGTTACCTTTAACAATTTACCAGTAGAGGCTTGGGTCTCTAGGGCAGCCATTTTCAACTTACTGGTTCCCAGGGAACACTTTTTTACTTTGACATGCTTCCTGTGGAGAGCCAGCTTAGTGTAGTGCTGAAGAGCTGTGGACTCTAATCTGGAGAAACACCTTTGATTCCCCACTCCTCATCCCCATGAAGCCTGTTGTGTGACCTTGGGCCAGTCACAGCTCTCTCCAAGCTCTCTCAGGCCCACCTGCCTTACAAGGTGTCTGCTGTGGGGAGGGGAAGGGAAAGGAGACTGTAAGCTGCTCTGAGACTTCAAGTGAAGGGAGGGTATAAACCTCCTCCTCCTTCTCCTCCTCCTTCTTCCCCCCCAACAGCTTCATTTACTTCTAGTCTTTGGGGAGATGGAGAAAAACTAACTGGAGTTGCCAAGGGTCAAGCAGTGCTTAAAAGCTGCGGACTCTAATCTGGAGAACTGGGTTTGATTCCCCACTCCTTCCCCCATGAAGCCTGCTGGGTGACCTTGGGCCAGTCACAGCTCTCTCCAAACTCTCTCAGGCCCACCTGCCTCACAAGGTGCCTCTTATGGGGAGAGGAAGGCAATCGTAAGCCATTTTAAGACTCCTTAAGGTAGAGAGAAGCGGCATATAAAAACCAACTCTTCTTCTTCTTCAAAAATTTCATGTAATCGCTACACGCTACAGGGAATTCTGGGGCACTTTCTAAAGGACATGTTCCATTTGCACAGAGCATATGGAGGCTGGGTCCACAAGCCATGGGTCTGTATTTGGAAGCAGTAAACCTCTTTAGGCCAGGGTAAGGAGGCAACATCACGGCAAGGCCTTGGAAATAACAACAATAATAATAGCTGCATATTTATGGAAGGCCCTGCCTTGTCTCTCAGTTTAGCAGCTATAGCTGTTTTTTGCTGCAATCGATAATGTCGCTATTAGTTCTTAGTAAATTTTGGTATCTCTAGGTCTGACCAGTAGTTTAGAAATCAGAGTTCCGGTACCATAAGTATATTAAACCCAGCCATTATATAAATCCGATATAAAACCTGTTCCCAAAATGCTATGACAACCTGGCACCGCCTGATCTCCTCAGCTCTTGGGAGTAAGCAGGGTTGGCGCAAGTTAGGACTTCAGTGGGAGACCACCTAGGAAGTCCAGGGTCGCTACGCAGAGGCAGGCAATGGCAAACCACCTCTGCATGCCTGTTGTGCTGAAAACCCTACAGGGGTTGCCATAACTCATAGGAACATACAAAGAGCCCAGCTGGATCAGACCAGTGGTCCATCCACCTCTGCTCATCTCTTTCTTTGAAAATCCTATGGGGTTGCCATAAGTCAGTTGCAACGCAATGGTGCTTTATGCACTCATGTGCCCCTGCCTATTCTCAGCATCTCTTTCCCCTCCTCAATGAGTGGGCTGGGGGTCCCAAAAATAGAGACAGTTTGGTGTAGTGGTTAAGTGCGTGGACTGTGATCTGGGAGAACCGGGTTTGATTCCCCACGCTTCCACATGCAGCTGCTGGTATGACCTTGGGTGAGTCACAAGTTTTCTCCAAGCCATTCTCTCAGGGGCAGTTCTGGAGAGAGCTCTCTCAGCCCCGCCTACCTCCCAGAGTGTCTGTTGTGGGGAGGGGAAGGGAAAGGAGTTTGTAAGCTGCTCTGAGACTCCCTTGGGTAGTGAAGGGTGGGGTATAAAGCCATTCTCTTCTTCTTCTCTTCAAAGAAGCAGGATCTGCCACATGTTGCGAAATTGTGGGTTTATTGTTTCCCCAGGTAGAGTAAACAAGGAAAATCTCAGCAGCGGCTTGGTGCACACCGCTGGATATGAGAAAGCTTCCCCCCACCCCACCCCTCTCTCTACCTGTCAGCCACTCGCCGTAAATAGATATTGGTGCTTAATATGACATTCTCGGCTTGCGTAATTGTATTAAAGCGAGGGCTGCTACAAGCATCAGCAGTCAGAGCTTCTGAGGGAGCATAGTGTTTGCTGGAGATCGGATGGGGCCTCTGACAGAATTTCATTCACTTAGCACAGCTCTGTTCTCCCCCCGTTTATAGGGTGGTAATGAGAAAGCCTTTCCCATTGAGATGTGGCTGAAATAATAATAATAATAATAATAACAACAACAACAATAATACACACAACACGTGCCCACACACGCACTAGACAACTGCCCGTTTTGGGCAGCAGGCGGTTGGCACATTTCCTTAAAAGTGGTGATCTGTCGCAACTGTAGCAGAAACATTGGTTCTCAAGGCCTAACGCGGTGCCTTATTTGTTTCAATTGAGTGGTATTGGACACGTCACTGTTACAAATGATCGCACTGGGATGGGAAACTGATTTTAAAGGGATTTGTTGGTGGTGTTTCTGTTCCATTATTCCCTGAAGGAACTCAGAATAGCATTTTATTCTTGCGGTCATCAGGAAAGAAGGAGGAGGAGGAGGAGGAGATGGAGATTAGATTTATACCCCACCCTTCACTCAGAGTGGCTTGCAATCTCCTTTCCCTTCCTCTCCCACAACAGACACCCTGTAAATTAAGTGGGGCTGAAAGAGCTCTTAGAGAACGGCTTTCGAGAGCTCTGAAAGAACTTGTAATTAGCCCAAAGTCACACCAGCAGCTGCATGTGGAGGAGTGGGGAATAAAACCCAGTTCTCCCAGATTACAGTCTGCACTCTTAACCACTACACCAAACTGGCTCTCTGGGAGAGGGAGGTCAGCCAGTGTGACCCAATGTCTATGTGGCCACATCTGTTTATTTCTCTTATACTCGTAACTTTCCTCCAAAGAGCTCAGGGCAAGCCGCATGATTTTTCTCCCCCGCTTTATCTTACACCAACCCTATGAGGTTGGTTCAGCTGAGAAAGAGCGACAGCCCAAGGTCACCCACTGAAGGTCATGGCAGAGAAGGAATTTGAATCTGTGTCTTTGAAGGCCACTTCTAACTGCCATGCGTCTCTGGTTTATTTTGGACCCCAGCGGGGTCTTTTAACTTATGCAGTTCTTTAACTAAGTACAAGACCACATTAGGTTAGGTAAAGGTTTCTCTTGCTCGAAAGCCAGTTGAATACGACTCTAGGGATGTGATGCTCATCTCTGTTCCCAAGCTGAAGAGCCAGCACTGTCCAAAGATGTTTCCGTGTTCATGTGGCCGGCATGACTAGACACTGAGGCGCACAGAACTCTGTTACCTTCCCACCAAAGTGGTACCTATTTATCTACTTGCAATTCCTTGCTTTCGAACTGCTGGGTTGGCAGGAGCTGGGGCCAGAGACGGGACCTCACTTCGTCATGCAGCATTCGGGTCTCGAACTGCTGAACTACCAACCTTTCGGTCTGCAGTGCAGCATCTTAACCGCTTGAGCCACTGCCCCTCCGCACTACAGGACCACATTAATCTGGAGCAATTCTGAGCAACCGACGCCGTGCTTCATCCAAACATCATTTGAAGTCTTTCACTTTTTTTGGGGTCAGAGTTATTTGATCACTCCCATAACAAACTGTATTTAAAAAAAAAAAATTGTACGCTGTTGATGGTCTCCTCTGTTTCTGGTTTCTAGCCACCATCCATCATGTCATCACCAACTAATACTATCTTGTCCAATGACAAGCAAGAGGATAACCTGGTGGCTGCCTCCTCCAGGAGATGACTAGAGGTTATTGGGAGTTGAGGATGAGAAGTGTCAGTCCAAGATCTCCTGCAGGGTTGACCCAGTCGTGCGTTCCTCAGAGTTCTCGTCCCAGGTGATGTATCCAATCCGGATGCCTCCAGCTTTCCCATACATCCCTGACAGCTAAAGAGTCTGCCAACATCTTCAGTCGGAGTGGCAAAGTAAATGCCTGGAAGCACTCCTATTACAGTGCTCAGTTATAGTTTTGACTCTTGGAAAGTGCCATGGGTTAAAGTTGACCTGCTTTGGTACTTAAATTCTTTAGGTGCTCTTTCCCTATTTTGGGATTGGGGGGAGGGGGGGGGGGTTCTCTTGGCTGCCTGGCCGCTGTCCTTGGTCCTGAAGGTGCTGCCAACTGGTGCCTATTGCAGATAGACTGTGGAATTGGGGTGATTCTGCACCAGCTTTGCCTTCCGTTGTTTTGCAAAACCCAGCTTGGAACAGAAATTCCCCTCTGCATTGTGTGCTGCTGTCACTTTCTTTGATCATCGGTTTTTATGGTTCCCTCTACGCTGCATGCCACTTTTGCTTTCTTTGATCATTGGGTTTTATGGTACCTTCTGCATATATTTATGGCCATTCAGGGGTGACTTTGCGGTCAGTACGGCATTGCCCCGGGGTATTTGAATGTGTTTTTGTGCTGCACCTTGGATCTGAACCCTTTGAGCTCAGTTTCAATTCCATCCTTGTGGGCTCTGCATAACTGTCTGTGAGTAGGATGTCTTATCTGAATAGTTGGGATACAGTTGGCTCCCCCCTCCCCCCGCACCTACTGTAAACAATACTAAAGGCAGGAAATGCTTATTTTAAGGGATTAGTCCCTCTTCTAAGAGGACTTTTTTTTAAAAAAAATCCTTCCCTGAAAGGTTAGCCTTTTACTGGTGATCTGGGGCAGTGGTTCACTTAGTCATGACTGAACCTTCCATATTTTATTACTTGTTATATTTATTTGTCCATGTTTTCTGTTCTCCTCTGCTTGATTGCCTAGCTCTGTCTTGTTTTGAGTGCATGTCATATGAAACTTGGCCACAATTTCTGCATTATTTAGAAGAAGGAAGAGGAGGAAATTTTCATAATCCATTTTCCTGTACCTTAAGAAGTCTCAGAGTGGCTTACAGTCACCTTCCTCTACCCATAACAGGCACCTTGTGAGGTAGGTGGGGCTGAGAGAGTTCTGAGAGAACTGTGACTGGCCCAAGGTCACCCAGCTGGCTTCATGCGAAGGAGGAGTGGGGAATCAAACCTGGTTCTCCAGATTAGAGTCCTCCTCTGCTCTTCACCAGTACACCATGCTGGCTCTTACATATTCTTACTGGCACGAGAGCTAGTTTGGTGTAGTGGTTAAGTGTGTGGACTCTAATCTGGGAGAACCGGGTTTGATTCCCCACTACTCCACTTGCAGCTGCTGGATGACCTTAAGCAAGCCATAGTTCTGTCAGAACTGTTCTCTTAAGGGCAGTTCTCCTCTCCTCCTCCTCCTCCTTCTTCCATCACAGCATCATAGAAGCATAGCATTGGAAGGGACCTCCAGGGTTAACTAGTCCAACATCCTGCACAATGCAGGAAATTCACAAAAAAACACACACACACCAGTGACCCCTGTTCCACACCCAGAAGATGACCAAAAAAACCCCTCCAGGATCCCTGGCCAAACTGGCCTGTAGAAAAATTCCTGACCCGAAAGTGGCGATCAGCATTTCCCTGAGCATGTGAGAAAGGGCCACGAGAACTAAGCACTGAGAACTAAGCCCCCTTCCTGCCCTCCCTTCTTGTGATCTGCCTAAGTTCACAGAATCAGCACTGCTGTCCGGTGTCCATCTAGCCTCTGCTTGAAAACCTCCCAAGAAGGAGAGCCCACCACCTCCCGAGGAAGCCTGTTCACCTGAGGAACCACTCTGACTGTCAGGAAGTTCTTCCTAATGTTTAGCTGAAAACTCTTCTGGTTAAATTTCAACCCATTGGTTCTGGTCTGACCTTCTGGAGCAACAGAAAACATCTTTGTAACATACGTGTAACCTGTAATGCTAATCTGTTGATAACACCCATAGCTTTAGAAAAATATTCGGGGGAGAAATTTCACACCAGGACACAGAAAAAATGAAGAAAAGCAAAGAATCATAGGTTTGAGTTGTACAAGGAAGGAGGGAAATCCAAGTGGGAATGCAGAATTTGATAGCAGGAATGCACAATTATTAAAGTAAAGAAAAGGCTACACAATACAGCTGTGTCTGTGTCCTGTGCTCCAGACCAATGCTCCCTCTAAGCTGTGGGGTGAGCAAAAATTCTGCTTTGTGAGCTACTGGCATTAAAGTTGTGAGTGAGTGATTTGGCTCCTGCATAAATCAGTTTGCTCTGGAGCCCATCCCTTCCTGAGCTGAGACAAAAATGTGTGAACTGGAGGCTAAAAAACTGTGAGCCAGCTCATACTACCTCAACTTAGAGGGAACACTGCTCCAGGCATGAATTTTGTCTTACAAGCACCCTCCAGAGATCCCACGAACTGTTTTGTAGCCTGGCCACAGAAGTGAGGAAGAAAAGTCTCTTTTGTTGGATGTGCCGGAAGACTTATCGAGAAGGAAAGGGCAAAATGTGATAGATTACGCCTTTCAGCAAATTCTCTCCCAAGCTGGGTTACCACCTTTTTTGGAGAAGAGCCTCAACCCTGCCAAGGAATCTCGGCTTGACAAATGATGGGGCCTCTACCAGCACAGCCCCTAGGTCTTAGAAGCCTGACTAGCTCTGATCATCTGCCAAAGGGGAGGGTCGTGAAGACTGAGACCCGGTCTGCACAGACAAATAGGTTGTGTGCTGAAATTCTTTCTGGATTGCAGATGGGGCTGGGGGGGGGGGGAGTTGCTGAACAGACAGCTAGTTCAGGCTTTGGAAAACCTCCTGAGTTAAGTAAATTAAATATCCATCTGGTAGTGAGGGATGCTAGCCTGACCTCTGACACCACCAAGGAAGACCAGGGTTGTGACGCAGAGGCAGGCGATGGCAAACCACCTCAGAATGCCTCTTGCCTTGAAAACCCCAGAGGGGGTTTCCTCCACCAATGAGAGTTGGGCCCTACACCTGTGGCAAGTGCAGCGGGTGTTCCTTGCTCTCGAAACATTACTAGAAAAAGAAAACATGTCTTCCAGGATGTGGCTAATAATGATCTTGTGGCATCGACAATACTGTTTGGTGTAGTAGTTAAGAGAGTGGACTCTAATCTGGGAGAACCGGGTTTGATTCCCCACTCCTCCACATGCAGCTGCTGGTGTGACCTTGGGTCAGTCACAAGTTCTCTCGGAGCTGTTCTCTGAAGGGCAGTCCTCGAAAGAGCTGCTCTCAGCCCCACTTACCTCATAGGGCGTCTGTTGTGGGAAAGGGAAAGGAGATAGTAAGCTGCTCTGAGACTCCGAGTGAAGGGCAGAGTATAAACCCAATCTCCTTCTCCTCCTCCTCTTCTTCCTCTTCTTCTTCTTTGCCACTTGGCCACTTCGCCTCTATGCTCAAAAATGACTGAAAATTCGTGCATATGATAATTCCATCATTAGGATTTACTTTTCATTTTTTGGTTTCCAGTGTCCGTCCTTCCTTCCTTCCTTCCTTCCTTCCTTCCTTCCTTCCTTCCTTCCTTCCTTCCTTCCTTCCTTCCTTCCTTCCTTCCTTCCTTTCTTTCTTTCTTTCTTTCTTTCTTTCTTTCTTTCTTTTTTTCTTTCTTTCTGCAAATTAAACACAACACGCTGTTGCATGAGGGTGAGAGAAACGCTAACAGAAAATAATTGGCAGCGTGGTATTGATAAATGCTTGGTGCCGTAATAGCAATATGCCATCTATCATCCGGGCTCACGTTCGATGGCATCACGCAAGCTCATTCGAGGTGGATGTCCTCTGCTTTAACCTTGGGCATTCTTGCAACTTAGATGGGAGAGAAGTAATAATCCTTCATTAACAGCTCGTCATGACACAGTCTGTATCAAGAGCTGAGAGGAAGGCCTTTAGACATGCAGGCAAGTGTATGCCCCAAGTATAAAGTACACTTCTGTTCTTATTGGAGACGCCTTTCCATCCAAATCTCCTGGCTTAGGATCTCAACCTGTTAATGCCTCTAAAAGTAAGGTAGGGAGTCTGAAAGGCTTTGGAATGTTTAATATTTAAGACATCGTCGAGTTCTACAGAATTGTGAACCGTAGTGGAAAGGCTCTCTCTCTCTTTTTAAGTATAGTACTCCAGCTAAAGACAAGGCATTAAAATTGGTAAGCAGTAACTTCAGAGCTGGCAGATGGAAGTAATATTCTATGCCATGGGTGCATAACCTGTGGAACTCCTTGTCACAAGATATAGAAGACCAAAAAGTAATTGCCACAATATGGCCTCTGCCTTTGGAAGGTTTTTTTTTTTAAAGGATCAGATGGATTTTTTTTTTTATTTATCGAAACACTTATATCCCTCAGGGGAGTTTGCTGTATTGCACATACCTATTCTACTCCTCGATTTGGTGTCATGGATAGGAGCACAGACCCTGATCTGGGAGAGCCAGGTTTGATTCCCCACTCCTCCACGTGCAGCCAGCTGGGTGACCTTGGGCAAGCCACAGTTCTCTCACAGCTGTCGTCTCATGAGCAGTTCTCGAAAGAGCTCCCTCAGCCCCACCTACCTCACAGGCTGTCTGTTGTGGGGAGAGGAAGGGAAAGGAGATTGTAAGCCGCTCTGAGGCTCTTTGGATAGTGAAAAATGGGGTATGAAAACCAGCTCTTCTTCTAATCTGGAGAGCTGGGTTTGATTCCCCACTTATCCACATGCAGCTGTTGGGTGACCTTGGGCAAGCCACAGTTCTCTCAGAGTTGTTCTCTCAAGAGCAGATCTTGAAAGAGCCCCACCGACCTCACAGGGTTCCTGTTGTGGGATGGGGAAGGGAAAGGAGATTGTAAGCTGCTCTGAGACTCCGAGCGAAGGATGGGATATAAATCCAATCTCCTCCTCGTTTTCTCCTTGTCCTTCTCCTCTTCCTCCTCCTCCTCCTTCTTCTTCCATTCCAGAGCAGGAGATACATCTTTTCCCATGTCCTGTGTGTGCACCAAACCCTTCCTCCCATTCCAGACACTATCAGGTAGTGGACAATTGGGCCAAATGGGGCCTGGCGGCTTCTTCCCACCCCTCCAGCTCTGCAGCACAGGAAGTATTCATCTGGCAACCCATCCAGCGTGCCTACCCATCCGCCTCTCTCCAAGTCTCAAGGGCAAGACCACATCATTGATTTCGCCACCACTCTACGTTCTCAGAGAGCTGCATGAGATAGCATTTTACATTATACATTAAGAAGATGCTGGTAATTAGGCAATTGTGGTAATGGCCCCATTCTCAGATGGAAGAGCTCTCTTCCTTATTTCCCATTAAGTGCGCCGGGGAGTTTATTTGCGGAGAATTGAATTTAATTCAATTAACAGGAATTGTGAGACATTTACAACACTAGGTATATTAGCATAGTGCTTTGTTTGTAATGAGAGCCAAAAAGCATTTAGGGGAAGAGCTAATTATCTCCCTTTCCCCCCTCCCCTCCCTTTTCCTATAATAAGGAGGGTTTATTCCAAATATCAAAATCCCCTAAGCTTTAATTAATGGCTAAGAGAGGGAAAGCGCATTGCTGAGATTCGGTGGAGAGGCCCGTTCTCCCACTCCCGAGTCAAGCGCAAGCCCCTCTTGTTTTCAGCTTGCAAGCCAGAAGGAAAGTTGGCGCACGGACTGAAAATCCCACGGCGGGTTCTACAGACGCGCTGATAATGAAGCGCGGGACGGGAAGCTGCCCATTTCGAGCGGAAGAAGCTGTGTGCAGAAAGTAGGTGCGAAACGAAAGCCCTTGTGAATCCCTGGTTTCGGCAGGAGAGATTTCGGCAGGTGCTTAACCTCACTGATCTGTTCCGCCAAGGTGGCGGATTGCTCTGAAGCGGTGGGCCTTCTGCAGACCTTCTGGCACGGGATCTTGTTGCTCCGAGTTCTTAGAATGTATTATACCACATCTGGCATTGGAGATGTTTTTCCCCATTGCTCCTTGTTTCAACTTTTAGACCTGTGGTTTCTGTATTTTAATTGTTATAAGCAACCTGGTGGGGGGGGGGGGGCGATGTGTGAAATCGAGCGCGTAAAATGCAACCGCTTCAAGTCAATAAATGCAGCCATCGTAAAATCCGAGACTTGAAAGGGACCTCCATGGTCATCTAGTCCAACCTCCTGCACAATGCGGGAAATTCACAAATGCCTCCCCCCCACACACACACCCAGCGACCCCTGCTCCATGCCCAGAAGATGGCAAAAAAAAAAAAGTCTCTAGGATCCCTGGCCAAATTGGCCTGGAGAAAAATTGCTTCCTGACCGCAAAGTGATGATCAGCATTTCCCTGGGCGTATAAGAAAGGGCCACGAGAACTAAGCACTGAAGCAACCCTTCCTGCCCTCCCTTCTCGTGATCTGCCTCAGTTCACAGAATCAGCATTGCTGTCAAAGGGCCATCTAGCCTCTGTATGAAAACCTCCAAAGAAGGAGAGCCCACCACCTCCCGAGGAAGCCTGTCCCACTGAGGAACCACTCTCACTGCCAGGAAGTTCTTCCTGATGTTTAGTCGAAAACTCTTCGGATTTAATTTCAACCCATTGGTTCTGGTCTGGCCTTCTGGGGCAACAGAAAATGACTCCACCCCCTCCCCTCTATAATAGCCCTTCAAGTACTTGAAGTCAGTTATCACATCACCTCTCAGTCGTCTCCCCTCCAGGCTGAACATACCCAGCTCCTTCAACCTTTCCTCCTAGGACTTGGTCTCCAGACCCCTCCCCATCTTCGTTGCCCTCTTCTGGACACATTCCAGCTTGTCTATATCCTTCTTAAATTGTGGTGTCGGCTGCAGTGTGAACAGAACGTTGGACTGCTCTGCTTAAAATCCTCTGAAACCTTCAACCTCCATCGTGGGTCTTAGCTGCCGATGGAAGTCTTTTCATCGCTCTGAATGGTTGCACTCTGTACTTTAGTTATCTGATGGCAAGGATGACTCCCCCCACGCCCCGAAAGCTTCAAAACAGAACTTTGGTAGAATGCAGCTGGAAGTCTGCACATGGTGAACGCTGGGGGTGGGGGGAGAAATTGTAGGGGAACAGTTGCCGAGGCAAACAAACGGCCAAGTTAACATTTAGACACTTCTGCAATCACACTGTAAATCTGCCAGAAATACAGGATTTCCGCCCATATAATTTTTATTCTATGTGCTGCAGCACAGTCGCCATGTCCGTTTGCTCTAGCAGGAAACCAATTATTTCTCCGTGAGCGCCATCCAATCCCGCTTCGAAACAAAATCCACGATTCAAGATCTCCCCGGCTCCCTTAAATTACTGTGAAAATTTTAATATTAACATAATTCTAATAAGTAACTCTTGGTGTGTGTTTACCGAGTAAAACGATGTTTACGGTTCCAAATGACTCTCGTTTGCTGTATCAGGATTTGCAACGTTCTATTAACAACCTGTTATTATTTATATGTAAATCGCCGCACAATTGCTTTGTTTATCCTGTCTCTCTTCCTTTCCTGGAGTTGCCGTGATTCTGATTGGGACGAGAACCTTTTTTTAAAAAAAAACAAAAACTCATGTTTCCTCCGTGCCATTTGGATGCCAGGAGCTTGTAATTAGAACTGCGCAAATATTGCCTGTACACAAAGGCTGTTGCAGATCGCAGTTTAGGAATCTCTAAACTAATGCACCTCGACGAGTGTGTGCACACCTGTTTTGCTGTTTGCCTGCCACAAATATTTTAACAGATGACAGGGAAGGATAAGCATCCAATCCCAGCAGTCTGATTTTTAAGGGAAACAGGTCTAAAATTGCGCAGTTTTAAATCACTGCAGTGGTATTTATTAATTGCCATTTGTTATTACTGTAGTAGTGATGACAGTCGCCTGGCCTGGGTAGCCCAGGATAGCCTGATCTTGTCAGATCTTGGATTCCCCACTCCTCCACATGCCGCTGCTGGCGTGACCTCGGGTCAATCACAAGTTCTATCAGAGCTGTTCTCTCAAGGGCAGTTCTCGAGAGAGCTCTCTCAGCCCCACCTGCCTCACAGGGTGTCTGTGGTGGGGAGGGGAAGGGAAAGGAGATTGTAAGCCTCTGGCTTACACACATGTTTGTCTTGGCCCCGGAAGGATGGCTCCAGAGCAAACTGATTTATTCAGTCACCAAGTCGCTCACTTACAACTGGAGGCATCTCTGGAATTCCGGCACAGAGTGGTGGGTTGGGCCACAAGATGGCTGCTTTAGAAGGCAGAAGCGGCTGCAGAATGGTGGCCAGAGCTTACCTTCGGTTGGGGTCCTCTGACTTAAAGGACCAGCCTTTGAAGCCCGTTCACCTTCTGGCCCCTTCACACTGCAGGAAGAGAAACAGCTCTGCGAAGGAGGCAAGAGCTAACAGTCAGATTGGTTGTTGGAAGACCAGCCAGCGGTGACAGAGTTCTGGCGGGTCGCCAGCCCTGCTTGCTCGCGGACACCAGTAGAGACAAGATGAGTCCAGTTCACTGACAGGCAGAGCTCACCGAGGGGGCGCCGTGCCCGCCATCCCTCTTTGAACTGCCGCCTACTTGGATTGGCTTTCAGCGCTGGCAAACGCAGCTCCACATTTGGCGGCATTCAGTACAACCTCGGTTACTAATGAACTGCATTTTTTTTTAAATGGGTGGCGCAGTTGGAGAAATACACGGGGCCCAGAGACATCATTGGGTGCTCAAGATTAATTACTCTGATTAGGAGTAAGTCAACCTGTTTCCCCCTCCACACCCTTCCTCTCTCCTCAGGCCTCCTTGCCAGAGCTAAACCAGAGGAGCTGGTGTGCAATCTTATTTTTAAGTTTCCCCCCCTCTGCGCATACCCTCCTGTTTGCTCTCCGGCAATGGCTCAGAGCTGATTACATTCACAAAACAAATACAATGAGGCCAGCGTTGAGTGCTCTTCTTTCCCCTTCCATCTTCCGTGTGGCGATTCTTATTCTTGACTTGCGAGCATGCAGTCACATGTTCATTACTTCTCTTGTTTGCTGTAATGATTATTTATTTTTACTCCCCACCACGGTTTATTTTACTCGTTGGCGCATGACAGCAGGCGAAATACACCTCCTGGGCATTTGCCAGTCGGCGAGAATGGCAGGGTTCTTCCCTTGGCAACTCTGTCCCGGTGTAGCTCTCGAGAGTTTTGGCAGCCAGCATGCAAAGGAAAGCTAGGTAAAGGTAAAAGTTTCCTTTGCTTGAAAGCCGGTCAAACCTGACTCTAGGGATGTGGTGCTCATCTCCGTTTCCAAGCCGAAGAGCCAGCACTGTCCGAAGATGTCTCTTTGGTCATGTGGCCGGCATGACTAGACGCCGAGGCGCATAGAACACTGTTAGCTAGCTGGCTATTTATTGATCAGATGCAGACCTTGCCTTTTGAATGCATGAACACAGGAAGCCAGCTTCTACTGAATCTGACCATGGGTCCATCAAGGTTAGTGTTGCCTACTCAGACAGGCAGTGACTCTCCAGGGTGTCAGGCGGAGGAGGAGGAGGAGGAGGAGGAGGAGGAGGAGGCTGGCTTTATACCCCACCCTTCACTCGGAGTCTCAGAGCAACTTACAGTATCCTTTCCCTTCCTCTCCCCACATCAAACAGCCTGTGAGGCAGGTGGAGCTGAGAGAGCTCTGAGAGAACTGTGGCTTGCCCAAGGTCACCCAGCTGGCTGCATGTGGAGGAGTGGGGAATCAAACCGGGCTTTCTAGGTTAGAAGAAGAAGAGTTGGTTTTTATACCCCCACTTTTCACAAATACCTCCCCCCCCACACACACCCAGTGACCCCTGTTCCATGCCCAGAAGATGACAAAAACCCTCCAGGATCCCTGGCCAAACTGGCCTGGAGATAAATTGCTTCCTGTCCACAGAGTGGTGATTGGCATTTCCCTGGGCATGTAAGAAAGGGCCACGAGAACTAAGCACTGAGGCAACCCTTCCTGCCCTCCCTCTCACCACCTTCCTAAGTTCACAGAATGAACATTGCTGTCAGATGGTCATCTAGCATCTGCTTAAAACCCTCCCAAGAAGGAGAGCCCACCACCTCCCGAGGAAGCCTGTTCCATTGAGGAACTGCTCTGACTGTCAGGGAGTTCTTCCCAATGCTTCACCGAAAACTCTTTTGATTGAATTTCAGCCCGTCAGTTCTGATCTGACCTTCTGGGGCAACAGAAAATGGCTCTGCACCACCCTCTGTATTTTATTTATTTATTTATTTGTTGGATTTTTATCCCGCCCTCCCCGCCTCACGGCGGGCTCAGGACAGCTACCAACATAATACAATAAAATTCTACAAAACAACCACATTTAAAACATACAGTATAAACTTTAAAACTACAATCCAGGATGTATCAGCCATTGCAAATTGGGTTTTAATGAATTATTTATTTATTGTTTTAATATTGTTGTTGGTACTGTCAGTACCCGCCCTGGCCCTTCCTGTGCAGGGGAGGGAGGGCTATAAGCCACAATCAATCAATCAATCAGCCAATCAAATCTCAATAGGACCTCCGTGTTCAGAGGTGGTATCCCTCTGAATAACAGTTCTTATGCAGCAGATAAAAGGGCAATAGCTGCCCTGACCCAAATGAATCTTGGAAGTTAAGCAGGGTCAGCCCCAAGTAGTCCTTGGATGGGAGACCAACAAGGATGTCCAGGATAATTACACAGGGGCCGGCAAGGGCAAACCACCTTTGTTTGTCTCTTGCCTTGAAAACTCTCAGGGTCGACTTTCATGCCCCATTTCGGGGCTACCTAGAAAAGGTCGTGAGGAAGACAGCCCAGTCCAAAATGGATGGGCTTTTTTCTGATCCCGCAGAGCTTCTGGCATTCCCAGCAATTCCATCCCTAGCTCTGCCAAGGGACCAACTCGTTTCGGAAATCAAACCTTGGCAGCTCGGACTTGAATTGTGAATGATGTCACGGGCTCCCGTCGGATCAAGCATATTTTTTCGCTTATTTCCCTCCATCGCCTGCCCACCGTCCCCCTGAAGCGTCTACAAAGTGTAGCCCAGCAGGATCCTTATCCTAACTCAAAATTAAATGTCATAGACTGGATCTGTTTATCTCCCCGCATCCGACTCTCGCAGATGTTTGTCCTTTGGCTTGTTCCTTTTTTCTAATTAATTTTTGATTGCGGCCAGAAGCACCTTCTGTCTCGTCCGTTTCCCTCATCTCCATAGGTTCATTTTGAACGCAGCTACCCACAGTGAAAGTCCGCTCCCCCCGCCCCAAAATTAAACTTTATTAACTTCAGGTTGAAAGTGACCTCTCTTTGATAACAGGCTGGAGGGAGCAATATTCGTTATGTATAAAGAGCAATGAATAATACTATAAAACAGTGTGCATTTTGTTGTTGTAGTAGCAGGAATACCAATAGTTGACATCCTACAAGTAATTCTGTATGTTGACAATGTTTCATTGTTTAAAAGCAGCCCAAAGTGTGCGTTTTTGTCTCTTAATATCTGCAGTCTTAGGTGGCGATTTGCATTTGTCTTGCATTTGTCTTAATGTTTTAAGTAGATTTGTGAATGAGCCACTGTTCAACCCAATGTTGGAATGGCCGTTGAATGCTCCAACCCTTCCATCTGTGACAAGATCTAGAGATGTGCAAGGGGAAAAAATTCAGTATTTTTCAGATTTGGGGATTTTGGAACCTTAAAAATTTGGTATTGCCTTGAAAACCTGAATTCCAATATTGGTATTGTATTGGAATTCAGGTAAAATTCGGGAATCCTGATTCCCCCCTCCTGCTCCATTATATCCTATGGGGCCTTTTAGAGTCAATGGCAAACCTCCTGGGGAATATTCAGTGGGCTGGGTTGGGGGGAGAGGGTTTGAGGTAGAGGCACCAAATTTGCAGTATGGCCGCCGGAGCCTTAGCCCTGTTGGGTTTTGGCACTGCCGCATTGGCACTGGTTCTGCTGGGCACGTTGCACTGGGTCTGCTGCTGGCCTTGCAAACATGCCCCTCCACACTTCACTTTCTACTGCAGAGATTCTCTTAGAGCAGGGGTGGGCAATTGTTTTGGCTCGGGGGCCACTTTGTGGGAGCGGAGGTTAGCGGAGGGCCGCACCTTTTAAAATGATTGCATTCATTACTTAACTTTGCATTTCAGAAAAGGTATAAATTGTATCATAAAAATCAATAGATATAAATTAAATTAAATAGTGGTAGTTTTATTCAATTTATTTATTGTGCTAATTTCATATCATCTATAGCTGCAAGCACATTTAATTTTAGAATCAGTTTAATGAGACAAATGTACCCTATCACACTTTTCTACAATCAGGAGTGAGATTGCTTGTTGAGATTCTCATCACAGCCTGCAAGTTAATGTCTGTCAAAGAGCATCTGTATTTACTCTTGTTAATCTTCATGTCTTGGCAGGCCGCAAAAAACTCTGTGGTGGGCCGCATGTGGCCCGCGGGCTGCCATTTGCCCACCCCTGTCTTAGAGAATCTGCTGGGCTTGTTGTATGCCTTGCTTTTTTCACCCCCACTGGAAATAATGGAGGATAGGGGCATCCTCTTTGAGTGCCCATAGAATTGGACCCCCTGGTCCAATCTTTTTAATACTTGGGGGTTCTTTTGGGGAGAGGCTCCAGGAGCTACACTGCAAATTCGGTGCCTCTATCTCAAACCCCTCTCCCCCCCCAGCTTCTTGAAAGTACCCTAGGAGATTTGCCATTGACATAGGGTATGATGGCGCTGGAAAATTCAGGATTCCCAAATTTATTTGGGAATCTATTACTGGTCAGCCGAATCAGATCAGAGAATCTGATTTGGCTTAACAAATGCCTGAATCATGCCAAAAGGCGTGATTCAGGTATTAATTCAGCTTGGAAATGCCAAAACCTGAATGCCCTGGGAGCCAGGCGGAAAGGAATGCCATTATGAGCCCGCTTGCGGGGAGGGCGGGATATAAATGCGAAAAATAAATAAATAAATAAATATAAATATATTCTGCTGTGCCATAATTTCATTGATGGGTTTGAAAGGAGGAGACCCAAAAGGGATTCAATAAGTCTTGTATGAGTGTAGGATGACTGTTAAAGCTGGTAGAACACATTCTGCTGTATTGTGGCACAACAACAACAACAATGGGATATGTAATCAGGCAGAGGTGTCCACATACCTACTGACTTGCCAACCACTCCGAGGTTCGCTTGGGGACTTCAATGCTGAGTGTGGGAAATGGGGTAGTACAAGTGGGGGGCCACAATCTTGCAGGGGAGATCCCATCCTCCTCCCACATGCTTGCTGGGCCCAGCATGGCCCCCTGGCTCTGCCAGAACCATTGCCAGGCCCAAGGTGGTTCCTAGACTTCATGGCCACTGCTGCCATGCCTGGAGGAGCTCCCAGGCTCTGCTGAAACCACTGGGTCTGGAGTGGTTTCTGGGATGGGCAGCAGTAACTGCTGAGCCTGGAGCAGCTCCATGCCTCCACAGCCACCACCATCAGGCCCGGAGCAGATCCCAGGGTTCCAGTTGAAGCTGTCTCTGGGCCAAGAGCGCCTCCATACCTCCTTGATCACCACGTCTGGGCCCAGAGTCTTCTGGGCTCCACCTCAGCTGCCCAGAGCAGCCACCTCACTCCAGAAGGCAATGCAGGAAGTAGGCTGTATTCTTTACCATTGCACAGAGAAATTCCTTTTCTTTGGGGATGATTTTCTTTAAAAGACTGCTTTTTTTTTAGTTTTCAGATTTTTCTGCTGACCTGGAGGGTCCCCCAAGTTTTTTTTTTTTTTTTAAATCTGTTTTGTGTCAGAGTGGCCCTGATCTATGGATTTAGATACCCACAGATTGGGCCTCACTTGTCATAAGTCAGTCTGTGCTGAGTTATGGCTCAGATTTCTCAGATGAAGAGCTACCTGCTAGCCCTGAGCCAGTAACTGGACAGCCATCTGCAGCTGGCTCTGAGCCAGAAGGAGAACAACAAGAGATCAGGTTGCTGGCTGATCAGGAGTCACGGCCTACAGCTGAAACTGAGCCAACACCTTGTAGCTCCGAAGCAGTAAGCAAGTCTTCAGAAACTACTTCTGGCCCACCTAGCTCACCGACACTCTTGCAGAGCCAACACTGTCAGAGACTCTTAGAGTTGCAAGAAAGGAGAAGAAGTGCAAGACTCATGGCCCATCGTCAGCTGTCAATTTCAGGATGACTGCCAAGGAGTTGGCTGGGAGTTTAGCACATTAAGACTTGGCTATAAATTCAGCCAGGAGAAGCAGCAGTTTGTGGATGCAACAAGTACACTTTGCTACTGAGCCACAAACCTTGCTGCTACTGGACTTCTGCATCACTGAACCTTGGACTGGACCTGAAAACTGGCTTTTCTGGAACCCCTTGGACTGCTGCCTAGAACTCCTCGACCCTAGCCTGGGCTTTGGAAAACCTGCTCTCTGGAACCCCTGACTTTTGGACTGGACTCTGGTTACTTTCTGCAACCTTGCCTGTGACCTGCCCTGCTGGACCCCAGCCTGTGCCTCTTGGGGAAGCTACATCAGTACACACATGGCTATTAGAGTATAAGATCCTCCCTTTAGCTTCCAGTTTGAAGAGCAAAAAATATTGCTCTCCACCAGATCTGTCTGCTGGGAGGGAGGGGATCTGGCTCCGCGCAATATGGAGGGTGAGACCAACTGTAAACGGCAGTCTCTTGCATGGTATACATGCATGGCAGTGCCGTGCGCCATTGAGTACGCGCCTATGGCTGGTCAGAAGGAGTCTCCACATTCCTATTGCAACAACGTGCAAACCTCCATATACTCATGTGACTAAGTGTGCTGTTGCCTAGCAACCAAGGCTTCCCCCTGCCGCTCTCCTCTTCCTGGCATGGTATCCCCCGCCTGGCATGCTCAGTCATTTGCCCAGGAGCCAGAATACAAACAGAGAGTGCTGCCTTCGCTCAATAGCCTCTGGATGGATTCTTCTTTGTTCTTGTTGACAATGTAGCATTGCAATTAAATAACCTAATTAACTTTTTTTTTTCCCTGAAAGAGAAATGCGGGCATCTGCTCGCAGGGCGATTCTGCCACTCTTCCCCCACACACACACACCCAGTAACAAAGTCAATTGTTACTGCAAGTTAATTTTAGTTGAAAATACAACCTGACCAGATAATTTAATGTGTGCCGTCAAATGGCCAGAATGGGAGGGAATCGTCCTTGCAGATGTACATGGTGGCTTGTGGCTGGATGAATGGGGAATGAAATAAATGGCTGGGAATCCTATTTGGTGCAGGTATGTCGGCTGAAAACCTTCAAACGACAGCAGAGGAACTGAGCAATACCTTCCTGTATCTGTTCCAAGCAGGGGTCCGTTGGGGCCGGAGTGAGGCGGAGCAAAGCTCCGCCAGCTCAGGACTGGCCAGTAGGGCAGCCACGGGCTCGCCGCCAAATAGCCGCTGAAATTCGGCTGCAACTTTAAAAGGGAGGGGGTTTTGAGGGAGAGGCTCCAAACTTGCAGGGTAGCTGCTGGGGCCCCTCCTTGAAATACCCACCAAGTTTCAAGAAGATTGGACCAGGGGGTCCAATTCTACAGGCCCCCAAACAGGTTGCCCTCATTCCCTCCATTGTTCTCTATGGTAGGAAAAAAGATAACATTTTTTCCCACCATAGAGAACAATGGAGGGGATGGGACAATCTGTTTGGGGGCCCATAGAATTGGACCCCGTGGTCCAATCTTCTTGAACCTTGGTGGGTATTTCGAGGAGAGGCCCCAGCAGCTACCCTGCAAGTTTGGAGCCTCTCCCTCAAATCCCCTTTCCTCCAGCCCCTCATATACCCTATGAGTTTTTGCCATTGATTTCAATGGCCCATAGGATATAATGGGGCTGAAACTGACATTCCCTTTCTGACACACTTCTGGTGATGTCAGGGGACATGGCATATGCTAATGAGTTATGTTAATGAGTTATGTTAATGAGCTCCTGCACCTCTTTTTCTACGAAAGGACCCCTGGTTCCAAGCATACCGTTGGCATAACTGTAGCGTCCCTCCGAAGCCTGCCTTCCTGCACTGCAAAACTCTGACTGCAATCACACACACACAAAGGAATCCTCCTTCAGTGCAGTGCAGACAGTAAAATCAAGTTGGAAAGTGAACTGAGAGTGGATTGAAAGTGGATTATTTAGGGTGTGTGATCCGCAGCCTCTGTTGGCTTTGTAGCATTTTGACTGTGTATTGCTCCAGAGAATTCTGGGAATTGTAGTTGGTTGGAGTACTTCAGGATGAACAAAAGGGATTCTGTTTCCCCAAAGAGAGAATAAACTGTAGAATTCACTGCCAGTGGATGGAGTGATGGCCACAAGTGTAGAAGGCTTTAGAGGAAGAAGAGGCACATTTATGGAAGAGACATCCATCAAGAGCTTCTAGTCATGATGACTGAAGATAACTGAACAGCCTGTGAGGTGTAATGGTTAGGAGTGTGGACTGGGTTTGATTCCCCACTCCTCTGCATGCAGCTGCTGGTGTGACCTTGGGTCAGTCACAAGTTCTCTTAGAGCTGTTATCTCAAGAGCAGTTCTCCAAGAGCTCTTTCAGCCCTACCTTCCTCACAGGGTCTGTTGTGGGGAGAAGAAGGGAAGGAGATTGTAAGCTGCTCTGAGACTCCACGTGAAGTTGTTGTTCAGTTGTACAGTCGAGACTGACCAAGTGAAGAGCGAGTTCATGACCAAGTGAAGAGCGGGGTATAAATCCAATCTCCTCCTCCTCCTCCCCTGGAGAGCCAACAACATGGCAGAGAGGTTGAGACCCTCACCTCATGTTGCCTCCTGACTCTGGGATCCAGAGCTTGACTGCCTCTGAATGTGGAGGTTCCCCTCAGTCACCATGGATAAATAGCCACTGAAAGACTTACCCTCCATAAATCTATCTCATCCCCTTTGAAAGGTAATTGTTCATGTGGCCATCACTACATCCTCTGGCAGAGAATTTCATATTTCAATCATTTTCTGTGTAAAGGAATATTTCCTTTTGTCTGTACTGAAAATTCCCTGCAAGAGAGCCTTACCCTCACCCTATAGAATAAGCAATTCAGGGCTTTGTCTTGGTAAACTCTGTTAAAGCCATTTGGGTCAACTGTGTAGAGGCATTTGTACCTTGAAAGACTGTAAAGCAGCAGCAATAGGCAAGGCCACTTATCTGTTCATTTATTTAAAACATTCTAATGCTGCCTTTCCACCCAATCCGGGTCATGAAGGCAGTGAGCATAACAACATTATAAAGTTTAAAAAACTGAAACACATTAGAAATACAAAATTCGATTAAAACACATAGGCAAACGACACTCATAGGAGGGACAAAAACCATTTTTGAGGGTGTGCCAGATGAAACCGTAACTCCCCAAATCCAAGAAAATACTTCCTTACACAGAGAGCGCTTGAAACGTGGAGTTCACTGCCAGAGGATGTAGTGATGGCCACAGGAATAAAAATCCCTTAAAAGGGATTAAGATTCATGGAGGAGAGGTTTATCAGAGGCTACTAGCCATGGTGACCGAGAGGAACCTCTACAGTCAGAAGCAGTCAACCGCTGAGTACCAATGCCAGGAGGCAATATCAAAGGAAGACCTCGGCCACTCTACCCTGTTTTTGGCCCTCCAGAGGAACTGTTTGGCCACTGTGCTATATAAAGCCAATCTCCTCCTCTTCTGTGTTTGACAGGATGCTGGACTCAATGGACTGCTGGTCTGACCCAGCAGGGCTCTTCTTATATTCCTACGTGATTAAGAATAAATTTGGATGAGAAAAATTTGGAAGCCTTCCAACTGGAAGCGGAGAGGGTTCCGCAACAGGAGAGATAAACAAAGTACGGAGAGGAGAGACGTGAATTATGTCGACGCTGTCCTTTGGTTCATTTAAACAAGGTTTGCGTGCACATATGGAATTATTCTGTTTTTAATATGGAGGAGAAAAAAATCATTATGAACTAGCAATGGAGAAAGATTTCTAGGTACCCCTCTGGATTAGCACTTCTCGATTACCGAGCCTCTCCTAGCGTTAGTTACACATTTAGTTTTTATGAAGGGAGCAAGTTTACCGCACTGCAGCCAAGGATCGTTCAGCGTTTACCTGCATGCAAGTTCAGGCAGACATGATCCGAGTTCCCCCAAGCAGAGAAAGTCTGGTTGGCAGCCCTGTTGTTCCATCCATTATTTACGTGCTTACGCTCTTCAGCTACTTACAGCAATGTCACAATAACCTCCATGAATTCTTGATTGAGGGATGAAAAATTAACCAGAGGAACTGAGTTTGCTATTCAGCCCGGTTTCAAAACAGCCCCAGTGAAGTTGCATGATGGATGGGCGGAAGGGACCTTAAAGCTACAGTGCCATCGTCTCAATTGTGTGGATGACAGTTCACAAAATAGGGAAAGCATAGGCTCACAGGCCGTGGCCACACGAGCGAGATAGTCCGGGGGGGGGGGGGGGGGAAGCAAGGCTATTTTGCCCTGGAGCAATTTGCCCCACAGTTGCGTGATCACACAGCTCTGTGAAGCTGCCAGCACAGCATGCCGCTGCGTGATCAGACGCAACCACGGGCGAGTTGGGGGGGGGGGTTTGTCCATTTCTGATTCGCTTATTCACTTAAACAGGGGATCAATGAATTGCCTCTCCACCCTGGGGGTCGTCCACTGGCAGTATGCAATGAAGTGCATACTGAGAAGGGGGAAAAAACAACAGACATGGCATCGGGATAGCCTGATCAGACTATCCCTGACGCCACAAGTTTGCACTGGTGTGATCACACGGAGAAAGTCTGGCTGTGGACCGCAGCAACCTGTTTGATACTAGAGTTTCTCTAGTAGTTTTTTACTCCACTTCTCCGGCAGAGCAAATTGGTTTGCCCATGGCTTGCTGATGGCTGTGGGATGCCTCCCAGATGTGCTGGTGTGATTGTGCCAGTTTGATCCGTCGGCGAATCGTCCCTCTCGCGCGGCTAATGGGTGCATATGATCACACCCATAGAATCGTAGCATTGGAAGGGACTTCCGGGGTAATCTAGTCCAACCACCTGCACAATGTACGAAATTCACAAATGCCTTCCACTCACACACCCCAGTGACCCCTGCTCCACACCCAGAAGATGGCCAACCCCCCCCCCACAAAAACCCTCCAGGATCCCCAGCCAAACTGGCCTGGAGAACAATTGCTTCCTGACCCCAAAGTGGTGATCAGCATTTCCCTGGGTGTGTAAGAAAGGGCCACAAGAACGAAGCCCTGAGGCAACCATTCCTGCCTCACCGTCTTCCTAAGTTCACAGAATCAGCAGTGCTGTCAGATGGCCCTCTGGCCTCCATCTGCAAACCTCCCAAGAAGGAGAGCCCACCACCTCCCGAGGAAGCCTGTTCCACCGAGGAACCGCTCTAACTGTCAGGAAGTTCTTCCTCGGCTTTGGACACTGTGGCTGGATGGTTGTGGCAGAGTCGATTGAAGTTAAATCCATTGAAGACAGAGGTCCTGTTCCTGGGTCGCAGGGGTATGGATGTGGGCACCAGACTTCCCACCTTCGGTGCCACCCCAGTCTGTGAAGAGCCTGGGAGTAAAGCTGGATGCCTCTCTTTCCATGGAGGCCCAGGTTGCTGCAGTCGCCAGATCTGCATTCTTCCATCTTAGGCAGAACAGGCTACCGAAGCCTTACCTCTCCCCCCAGGACCTAGCTGCGGTGACCCATGCAATGGTCGCTTCCAGGCTTGATGACTGCAACTCACTCGATGCAGGCTTACCCCCGAAGCTGATTTGGAAATTACAGCTGGTGCAAAATGCGGCGGTGCGCCGGATGACATTGACGCCTGTACAGGCTCACGTTCAGCATGTGCTTTGCCAGCTGCGTTGGTTACCAGCTGAGTACCAGATCCGCTTCAAGGTGTTGGTAATAACCTTCAAAGCCTTATACGGCCTGGGACTAGTGATGTGCATTCGGTTCATTTGAACCAAATGCACCCGCTTTTGGGCAGCCACGGGCCGAATCAGATTCTCTTAAAAAGCAGCTGGAGGGGAGAGGGTTTGAGGGAGAGGCTTCAATGGCCCACAGGGTATAATGGGACCGAAACTGACATTTGGCTGGCCAAATGACTCCTGAATCAGCTTGCATTGCCGAAACTGACGTGCAGGGGTCATTCGGCAGTTGGAACAGATACAGCCTGATTCGGCCCGATCCGGATATATATATATTTTTGTACACCCCTATCTGGGACCAACATACCTAAGGGACCGCCTCTTCCTGTATATGCCTCAAAGAGCTTTATGTTCTGACAGCCAACATCTCCTGGTGGTCCCTGGCCCACAGGACATCTGCTTCGCCTCAACCAGGGCTTTTTCTGCCCTGGACCCTACCTGGTGAAACATGCTCCTTATGGAGATCAGGGCCCTGCGGGATCTTATTCAATTCCACAGGGCCTGCAAGATGGAGCTGTTCTGCCAGACCTTTGGCTGAGGCAGCGGGTGTCCACACATGCCACCCCCCCAAGGTTGCAGTCACCCACCCACTGATAACCAGCCAGATCTATTTACATCAATGGGCCAGAATCTCCCAATGGTAAGCTGTGACTATTGATTTTATACATTATTTATAATGCGTTTTAAATTTTATTGTATTTATTGAAATGATGTAGCCTGCCTTGAGCCCGCTCACAGGATGGGAGGGATATAAATGCAAATAAATAAATAAAGTTTAGCTGAAAACTCTTCTGATTTAACCCATTGGTTCTGGTCTGACCTTCTGGGGCAACAGAAAATAACTCCAAACCCTCCTTTATATGACAGCCCTTCAGGTACTTAAAGATGGGGATCCTTTCACCTCTCGGTCGTCTCCTCTCCAGACCAAACGTATGATGTTAAGCAACCTTGCTTGACTTGTATTCTGTTTTGCATGTTGTTGTGGCTTGTGTTTTGTCCTTTGGCATGGTACACATATATGTTTAAGATTTAGTTCATTCGACTGAGTGATACTGTTGGTCTGTCAAGGTTTGGGCTGTCAATTCTAACCAGCCGTGGCCCTCCAGGGTCTCAGGCAGAGGTCTTCCGCATCAGCCTCCTTCCTTGCTCGTGTTCCTACAGAAAAGCCTAACCGTGCATGCGGGTCCCTCGCTCGCTCACACTAACTCAGCTTAGAGGGAACACTGGTCCCTCACTCATGTTCCTACAGAAAGCCTAACCGTACATGTGGGTCCCTCGCTTACGTTCCCAACAGCTGCTTTGGTGCATGCCCTCTGTCTTTGCTTATTTTCAGAGCCAGACATCTGCTTCACCCTCCAGGGAGAAGTCCCAGCTCTGCAGGAACGAACTAAACGCCCTCCAGCCAGGGATGGAAATGAGATTCAGATTAAAACTTGAGCTGCACTTTACCTGTCTCCGAGTCATGTCATTTTGCCTTTTTAGAGCCGCATTAGGGGAAAAGCAGCCTTAACAGCCTCTCTTTTCCCTTGTTGATCTCCTCCCCCCCTCCCCATCTCACTTCACAGTGAGGAATCCAATTACCTGTAGCTGACTTGGTAGGATATAGGGATGCCGAAGTAAATCAGCGGAAATGGGCATCCAGAACACTGCAGGGATAACAAACAGTCTAGAATCGGTGAAATCAAATCATAGGTGACAACCTCATTTTATTAGACTGCAGAATAATGATGAGGATTATTCAGAAGAGCACAAGTGTGTGTGTGTGTGTGTGTGTGTGTGTACGTGGATTGAACATTCGTGCGCGGCTTGCCTTCTTGGGAATAGCTAAAGTCAAAATGGTCGGTGAAGCCGCCACTTAAGCATCCCGTTAGCATTCTTTTGCGGGCGCTCGCATCAAACTGTGGTGAAGAGTGCTTTGGTTTTGTCTAGCTGGGGAGAGCTTTATCCCATCTTGTCAGTCGATTAGTTGCCCTGGAAGGTGGCAGACAGTTGAAGACGAATCCAGATAATCCATCTGGAAGTTGATGGTGGTTAAGTGCCCATGTGTTCTAGGCAGAACAGTGGCACTGATTGGTTTAGGGCGCGCCCTAATGTTGTAGGGTTACCAAATCGTGGCTCTTGGTCTGGAAAGGTCATCACCTCTGTGATGTAAATCGACACCCCACTAAGATTAAATCTCCTGAATGATCACCACCGGGGAATAGAGAATATTCTTCTTTAAATCCTGGTAAAATGCCAAGGAAGTCTGGAGTTACAGGATGGCACAGAGAGATCAGCTTCTTTTTGTCCCCCAAGAAGGACAAATGAATACTTCTTGAAGAATTCCCATCACCCAAAGACACCTTTTACAATATTTTTTTTAACCCCAAACAGAAAATATGTCCAGCAGTTTGTCAGTTATCATAATATGGCAAAGCTCATTTTAAAGTAGTCTTTGGGGACTGTAAGACCTTCTTTAACAAAATGAGAGACCAAATAAGGAATAAAAACTTAAGAGTTCTTCAAGAGAAACCAGGTGGTATGTGTGTCTCCAATGAGATGATCCTGGAAGCCTTACACCATGCTCTTTAAGAGATGAGTTATCCTGGGCCAAATATTCTCAAGTTACCTCAACTTTCTTCCATGACGAGATGGTGGTTTTAAGCCTGAAATTAAGGACACCAGTTCTATTGGTTGCCTTCAAACCCATTTCTCTTTTTTTCTCAGAGCCTTTTGCAGTGGAGTCATCTGTTTTGATTCAAGTGGGCCTTATATCAAGAGGGCACATTTCTACAGATAAAGGTCAAAGGCCCGTTGACGGTGTCTAAAAGCGACTAGATCCAAGGCAGGATTCCTGTGCCGTTTAGCAGTGGGGAGAAGAAAGACGGTAATAGGGCCGCAGTGGCTCAGAGGCTATGATGCTGAGCTGCAGGCCAGAAGGTCAGTAGTTCGAGACCTGAGTGCTGCGTGATGGACTGAGCTCCCATCTCTGGCCCCAGCTCCTGCCACCCTAGCAGTTCGAAAGCAAGGAATTGCAATCAGATAAATAGGTACCGCTTCGGTGGGAAGGTAGCAGCGTTCCGTGTGCCTCGCCATCTAGTCGTGTCAGCCACATGACCACAGAAATGTCTTTGGACAGTGCTGGCTCTTCAGCTTGAAAACAGCAATGAGCACCACCCCCCAGAGTCTGATTCGACTGGCTTTCGAGCAAGGGAAACCTTTACCTTAATAGGGAACAAGCCTCCCCAGGATGGCCCGGGCTAGCCCAGTCCCATCAGATCTCGGAAGCTAAGCAGGGTTGACCTCGGTTAGCACTTGGATGGGAGACCGCCAAAGAATTGTACAGGGTTGCTGTGCAGAGGCAGGCAATGCCAAACCGCTTCTTTCCCTCAGTCATACTGCACAGCCAATTTTCAGGGCAGAATATCTGGACCTCCACCTGCTGTTGTCTTTTGCCTGCTGTTGACATTTGGTATCTGAAATCACTCCCCTCTCCAAGATATAAGGACAGGTGGACTCCCATTCTAGCTGTATCTGAAGAGGTGAGCAGTGACTCTGGAAAGCTCCTCATGACAGCAGGGTTGGCCCTGGTTAGTACTTGGATGGGAGACCACCAAGGAAGTCTGGGGTTGCTACCAGAGGCATGCAATGGCAAACCACCTCTGTTCATCTCTTGCCTTGGAAACCCTGTGGGGTAGCCATAAGTCAGCTGTGACTTGATGGCACTTTCCATCACTGATAGGACACAAGAATTTCAGCTGGGGGAGGGCCTGACCCTTAGTAAGGTTGAACAGGCTGCTGGAGATAGATATAGATAGCATGTTTTGAAAGCCATTTGTCACGGTTTCTTTTTCTTAAATCTCATAATTACTACAGCAATGCCTATCGGTACGGTTCAATCAGCCTCGCAACCTGCCCCGTCGAGGTCAGCCTGCAAGCTCTTTGTACGCGTGTCTTGAATTAAGTTGTTTGCATTGCAAAGTCTGGGCTTTATGGGTATTAAAAAAAGCAACCCTCACGCAGGAGATTGGTATCTTTTCAATATTTCCTTTAAACGCAGAGAAATGATCCGAGGCACCGGCTATTGTGGCGCAGACGGCACGCAGCTCTCGGTTTGGTATGCCTACGTCTATAGCGTCACGCTGCCCAGATTCGATGTGTTGTTTCGACAATCCTAGACGGACGATAAGGATCGGCTGTTACGGCTTGTCTTTCTAAGGATTAAAAGCTTTCTTTTTTTAAAAATATGCATCCTTCTGGAAGATTACAATGAAATGCCGGTGATCTATGGATAACCGCCACTGGGGTCCTTTTGAAAGCGGGAGAATGCGCCACAGAGATGCTTGGTTTGTTAAAGCGGAGGCAATCTCTTATGCGCTCATTGAGAAGGTAGACGCTTAGAGGGCAATTTTAAGATCCTGGCAGATGGGACTGTGAATGCATTGATTCACCACAGTGCAAGAGACTTTGTAAAAATAACTTTAAGGGAAAACAGGCTGATATATTCAGGGGAAGACAGCAAGTCTGCTATAGGTTCTAGGAAAAAAGCCCACAGGGAAAAAAGGCCACAGAAAAAACCACACGGACATAAGTGCTAACAGGAAAAAAAGCCCACATGGAAAAATGCCCACATGGAAAAATGCCCGCATGGAAATAAGCCCACACAGAAAAAGCCCACTGGGGAAAAAGCCCATACGCACAATAGCCCACGGGGGGAAAGCCCACATGGAAAGAAGCCCACATGGAAAAATACCACATAAAGTGCCATAGATATTTATAATGGTGGGTAGCTATTCATCTCCATTTAGGAGAATGAACAAGTATTACCTATATTCACATGGAACAATTTGAGCTTTTTTCCTCTGGGCTTTTTTCCAGTCACCCTGCTATAAGCCTATTAATCAGAAGGACTGCAGGGATGAGGGTTGTCCTGCTCTGTGTCAGTACGAAGTGAAGACATGCCATGAATGGGCGTACCTCATTTCTTTCTGTTAATTTGATTACATTGATAGCCTGCTTTCCCTCAGCCCACCCGTGTGGCACTCACTGCATCCCGTCCAGCCACAGATGTGTGGCTTCAGCAAGGTTGCACCTCTGTGTTTGCAAAGTTCTTTTTGTAAACACTCAGGAAATGGTAATGTTTATGACTGAACAACTGAACTGAGGCTATCATGAGAAGAAGAAGAGGAAGAGGAGGAGGAGGAGGAGGTGATTGGATTTATTCCCCACCCTGGTGGGTTCATTGTTCTTAA
This sequence comes from Lepidodactylus listeri, assembly GCA_029233225.1. Taxonomy (NCBI): domain Eukaryota; kingdom Metazoa; phylum Chordata; class Lepidosauria; order Squamata; family Gekkonidae; genus Lepidodactylus; species Lepidodactylus listeri. The sequence continues at coordinate 1,091,964 of JARCFY010000022.1, forward strand.
TCTGTGAATGAGCTCAAGTTCAGCAATCTCATACTGTAATCTCCCCTTGAAGCTTCATTGTTTGAGGAGCACCACTCTGGAAAAGACAGTAATGCTAGGAAAAAGCGGAAAGAGCAGGAAAAGAGGAAGACCCAACAAGCCAAGTCCCACAGGGCCCTGATCTCACATGGGAGCCCATTCCGCCAGGCCGGGGCCAGGGCAGAAAAAGCCCTGGCCCTGACTGAGGCTAAGCAGACATCTCTCAGGCCAGGGACGACCAGTAGGTGTTGGTCAGCAGAGCTCAGAGAGAGACAGCCAGTATGGTGTAGTGGTTAAGTGCGCGGACTCTAATCTGGGAGAACCGGGTTTGATTCCCCACTCCTCCACTCGCAGCTGCTGGATGACCTTGGGCAAGCCATAGCTCTGTACCAGCTGTTCTCTCAAGGACAGCCCTGGAAAGAGCTCTCTCAGCCCCACCTACCTCCCGGGGTGTCTGTTGTGGGGAGGGGAAGGGAAAGGAGTTTGTAAGCCGATCTGAGACTCTGAGTGAAGGGCAGGATATAAATCCAATCCCCTCCATCTCCTCCTCCTCTTCCTCCTCTCTCTGGGGCACATTGTTTGGAGGTCGTTAATTCATAGAGTTGCCATAAGTCAGAAGTCGCTTGACGCATAGCACACACAACAGTGATATTCGGTGTTATATCATGGCAAGTTGTGAATTTGATGATGTTCCCTTATCGAACTGTTATTTTCCCCTGAACCCTTAGGGCCAAAAAGCCTGTGCTGTAGTTTGGTTTCACTTCCTCTTCTGGTTGTTGGCTGTTTTTTTGCTGCTCAAGCAGAGGTTAGGAAAGGCCCTGCTTTTGTTCCAATAAAACTTTAGATTCTTCTGGCACGGTGTGCCTGTGGAACTATTACATTTAGCTCAGTAATGTTACAATCTGTGCCGTCAAGAGGAGCCCGCTTGGCTTCCCCATGTGATTTGCACTCATTTCCATCCCTTGGGTGACCTGCCCCTGCCTTGCTTCCCTTCCATCTTGCACATAACCTCGACGGGTGTCAGATATCCAGCAGGCAAATACTTAGGAAAGAGTATTTTGTCTCCTACACCAACAAGACACCCCGAACCAGATTCTCACCCTAATTCACGTATTTGAATTGAGTGTCGAAGTGTCCTTTTCCTCCCCCCTTATGGAATACTGTGAAGACATTTGTCATTTATCAGAACACCATGACACTGGCATCAAATGTATTTGCCTGTGTCCCTTTGGCTGCATTTGTCCGCACAACAGCAATCCCGGACTGTGATAGTCCCGGACAAAAGCAGCGCGTGGGACTAATATGTTAACATCTGTTCCGTACAGCCGCCGTGCAATGACCTTGGTGTATTATCATTAATTTTCTCTCCAAACAAACCAGCCAGAACTCATGCTAGTAGAAACAATTTGAGGAACATCAGCATATAGTCAAACTTATTTATTCGCTGACATTGATAGAAGGGCCGTTGCTGTTCCAACAGAAATTCATCAGCAAAGGAAGGGACGCTCGCTTTGACCGAACGTGCAGAAACACTTGGATACGCTGGAGATTTCTTTCTCCCCACTTCCCTCCGCAAGGCAGAACGGGCCATGCCTCCTCCAGGAAAAACCCTGAGTAGATGAATTTAATCTGGACACATCCAAGCATAGACGGAGAGATTTGTCTTCATTTCTACGCATTATCATTTCAGAGCTCAAAGGCTTAAATTGACAACAACAAAGGAAACGGGCAGCCCTTTTGCTGCAGAAATCTCAGTACATTGTGCACGTCTGGCCCCGACATTGCGTCTATGGGAAATCACTTTCTTCCTAGTTTTATATATTTGAATGGCCAGAAGAACTTGTGGTCAGTGGAAGCTGGAGGTGGGTGGAGCAGAGTGAATGAACGCACAGTCGACTTACTCCAAAGTTGAGGAGCTATGAAGCCCAGCTGAATCTGTGTATCTCTCTAGGCCCCACCCTTTATTAGAAAGTGGGCAGGGCTTAAAGAAACTGAGCTATGCTGATCTGTAAATTTTAGGCACATCTGTTGAGACCATAGATAAGGGGATACAAGGAGAGCATTGAGTTATGGGTAGTACATGGCTTCTAGCTTGGACAATTGTCACTTTTTATATTACAAACTAGTTCCTTCTGGGAGGTGGCCTGGTATAGCCTGATCTCATCAGATCTTGGAAGCTAAGCTGGGTCAGTCCTTGGATGGGAGACCATCAAGAAAGGCTGTGCAGAGGAAGACGATGGCCAACCACCTCTGCTTCTCACTCGCCTTGAAAGCTGCTTTCTGGGGTTGCCATAAGTCAGCTGCGACTCGACAGCATTTTAATCCTGTTGCATCCTGTTCTTCATCCATCCTGAGATACAGTGTGAGAACTGAATGCCTGTTTTGATACATTTGCTTTATGGGGTGTGACAGGCTGAGCTCCAAACTTTGTATCCAAACATATCCAAATTTTATCTAATGCATCCCCTCCAAAAACCCAGACTAACTGAAAACCAGGGAAAAGAATACAGGGTTCTGTTCCATATCATGAATGACTTCAGATCAGAACAGAGTATTCCTAGGAGAATGCCTGTTGGGGAGGAATTAGGAATGATTTTAAGTGGATTTCAAATCTTGGGTTGCTCAGACTGACCATTCTGGTGGTCCAGATTGCTTAGTTCTGGATATGCATCCAAAACGCACCCTCCCCCCCGGGAGAATGGAAAGTCTACGCCCCTGGATGTGCTAAGATGCCTCTTCTACCAGCTGTGGTAAGACACCTCTCCTTCCAGTCATGGGAAGACTCCTCATTCATGGAGACAGAGGAGGAGAACGTCCCTTCCACCTTCCAACTGTGGTAGGATGCCTCTTTCCAAACGTGGAAAGATGTATCTTCCAGCTGTGCTAAGACACCACTAAGAAGAAGATGAGAGCCAGTTTGGTGTAGTGGTTAAGTGTGCGGACTCTTATCTGGGAGAACCGGGTTTGATTCCCCACTACTTCTCCACTTGCACCTGGCTGGATGACCTTGGGCAAGCCATAGTTCTGTACCAGCTGTTCTCTCAAGGACAGTTGTCTCAGAGCTCTCTCAGCCCCACCCACCTCACAGGGTGTCTGTTGTGGGGAGGGGGAGGGAAAGGAGTTTGTAAGCTGCTCTGAGACTCCAAGTGAGTGGAGGGCGGGATATAAATCCAATCTCTTCTTCTTCTTCTTCCACCAACTGCTGTAAGCTACCTCTCCTTCCAGCCACACGAAGACCCATCTTCTCATTCATGCAGAGAGAGAGGAAAAATATCCTTTCCCAACATTAAAGACCAGTCACAGATTTTCCCCTTTCCTTGCTGAACTGATGGAAAGTGGGAAGACTTTGGGAAAAAAACGCGAACAGTTGTCAAGAAACTTAAGAATCCCTTAAAATCACGGACAAAACTTTATGGAACATTGTGTACCGTTACAGTAACTGCTTTAGGTTCATTTCCCCCCGCTCAGGCCAAGCTCTGTGCCACTCACTCATTTATTTATATGTCCTGTACGATGCCAAGCGTCCTCTTAGAATTAAATATTTAGCAACAGGCCTGATGATGCCAGTCAGAGTGGAGAGGTGTCCGTCCCCAGCTGCATTCTCTCTCTGTATGTCTTTCGGAGCCTCTCGCTGTTGGAACTTTACTCCTGCCTTCAGGGCATTGAGAAGACCTCTTTGAAACCTCGTTTCTTCACCTCAGAGCATCTCAGGGTGATCTTTTATCTCTGCTTCCCTCTGCTTCCCTCTCCCTCTCTCCCCCGCTATGTTCTTTCCCTTCTACGGGATCCTCTCTTGACCTTGTGAGACAAAGGGCAGGGCCTATTGTCTTTAATTTCATTCTGTGCATAATTCTTCTTTACTGGATGAGCTCTGGAATTCTCAGCGATCGGGCGGTAGTAACACAGTTGTTGCAGGGATACCAAAGGCCGGCCTGGACACGAGCAAAGCTTTTCCTACCAAGCTTGACATCCAGGAGAGCTGGAGAGGTTGAAGAAATCAGCACAGGAGTACAGGAGGCCCCTGAGGAAATTCATTCAGTTCGCCCTAGGCCCCAGAGACGAGGGCTTCTTCGGAACTCTGAGCCCCCAGTTCCTTGAGAGACAGTTTTGTGTAGTGGTTAGGAGCGTGGACTCTAATCTGGGACAACTGGGTTTGATTCCCCACTCCTCCACATGCAGCTGCTGGTGTGATCTTGAGTCAGTCACAAGTTCTCTCAGAGCTGTTCTCTCAAGAGAAGTCCTCGAAAGAGCTCTCTCAGCCCCACCTTCGCAGGGTGTCTGTTGTGGAGAGGAAACAGGAAAGGAGATGGTAAGCCGCTCTAAGTCTCCTAGACTCCAGGGGTCATTTCAAGCAGGAGTTCGAGGGAGCGCAGTTCCGGCAGTTGGTGCCAGCCCCCCCCCCCCGGTGGGGGAATGCCTGCTTGTGTCATGGCTGCAGCAAAATGACCCCATCCCCTGGAAAGGTTCCTTTGACCAGCCTTCTGAAGGCTTCAGCCACCACTGAAGCTATCCTCCCAGAATAGTGGTATTTCTGAGGCTTGGATTAGTAGCTGTCCCCTCTCTGCCAGCGCTCTCTCTCTCTCTCCCTCTCCTTTCTTTCTTGCCTTCTGACATACTTCTGGTGATGTCAAGTGGTGTAGCATATGCAAATAAGTTATGCTAATGAGTTATGCTAATGAGCTCCTGCACCTCTTTTTCTACGAAATGACCCCTGCTAGACTCTATGTGAATGGCGGGATGTAAATCCAGTCTCCTCCTCCTCCTCCTCCTCTTCTTGTTAATGGAGTCAGCACACCAAGTTTGGCCAATGGATTGACCTCCCCCCTTTAGGAGCGTGCTGTGGTGCGGCAGCGGCTTCTCTCTGTCACACCAAAATGGCCGTGATGCAATTTTCGGGGCTAACGATTCGGCTGACCTAACATCTTCTCCCAGCTGCTTTCCATTACTGTTGCTTAGCGGGGGAGGTTGGAGACTCAAGGGACCGGCTTCATATAATGAACTCACAGTACAATTATGGACTTCTGCAGCCAGGAACCTAGAAACTAAATCTGTCTTTCCCTCGTGGCATTCTCCCATCTCTTTGTAATCTTGGCCTGGTGAAATGTGGGCATTCCAAACAAGCCGAGATGCCGTTTAAGACACAGCCTGGTCACTTTCTGATTGATCCTTTTTTTCAATGAATTCCATGGAGGCTGTCTTCAAGGCATATCTGGAAACTTCCTCCGGTGCAGTGTTGCCTTTCTTTCTGTTCATACATGGCCAAGTGCATGCACACTGTAGTGGTGGGAAGTGCCACAAATCACAGCTGACTTATGGCAACCCTGTAGGGTTTTCAATGCAAGAGACATTCAGAGGTGGTTTGCCATTGCCTGCCTCTGTGCAACAACCTTGGACTTCTGTGGTGGTCTCCCATCCAAGTTCTAACCAGGACCAACCCTGCTTAGCTTCTGAGGTTGGATGAGATCGGGCTAGCTTGGGCTATCCAAGCCAGGGCAAACAATCAGCAGTGGTTTCCCTGGTCGGCTTTCTGTGTAACAACCCTGGACTTCCGTGGTGGTCTCCCATCCAAGAACTAACCAGGGCTGACCCTGCTTAGCTTCTAAGATCTGATGAGATCAGGCTAGTCTGGGCAGTCCATGTCAAGGTGCATAGCAGTAGGAGATGAGATACATCCATTCCCCTCTCTGAGAAGTAACTTCTAGAGATGCTCAGGTAGGAGATGATCCTTGAAAAGTATTGACTGTAGCAAGGCCTACTGCCATAAGGAATGAGGCCTCCCCAGAAGCAGAAAATGAGGATAGGGAGCCCAAAATTGGAGTTGTTATTAAAGAGGGATTAATTGGAACATTGGTCACACATCAGTTCTTCTGCACTTGAGCATACATCACAAAGTGGCGACCTAGACTGTGGAAGCCCTGGTCCATCTTGAGGCTTTATTTGTCCATGATGGAATTAATGCACATTGGCTGCTGCAGTTACTGCAGTTACTGCAGATTCTAAGTCCAGACATGTCACAAAAAAGGGCTAATGTCCTCCCAGGAACAAAGGGTTATCTTCTGCCTGCTTGGGAACACTGGACTCTTCAGCAGATGCTGGGTTAATACAGTCTTCCTTTATACTCCCACAACACCAGGTCATCCCTGAAGCAGGAAACCATCAGCTTAGGTTTTGTGATTAAAGCAAGATCAAGATGGGTAGCCGTGTTAGTCTGTGGCAGCAGAAAAGAGCAAGAGTCAAGTAGCACATTAAAGACTAACAACATTTGTAGCAGGGGGTGAGCTTTCAGGAGGAACTGCTCACTCCTTCAGATTCAGCAAGAATGAGAGTCAATCTGTCCTAATATCTTGGAGAGTGGAGTGATTTCAGATGCCAAATGCCAATAGCGGGTGAATGCCAATAGGAGGTGAATGCCAATAGCAGGCATAATTGGATTAGGTGTGATATGCAGACAGGTAGTAGGTGTGGAGAAATCAGAACTGGTAATGAGACAGGAAACCTAGATTTCGATTCAGTTCAGGAGGATGCATTGTCTTGAGCATCCTCATCAGTTGCAATTCAGCTAAATCCTTTCATGGAGACAGATCAAGATGGGTAGCCCTGTTAGTCTGTCTGTTGCAGCTGAAAAAAAGCAAGACTCCAGTGTAGCACTTTAAAGACTAACAAAATTTGTGGCAGAGTATGAGTTTCTGTGAGTCATCACTTCAGATACAGCTAGAATGTGAGTTCATCTGTCCTTATACCTTGAAGAGCGGAGTGATTTCAGATGCCAAAAGACAATAGCAGGCGAATGACAATAGCAAGTGTGATTGGATTAGGTGTGATATTAAGAGGGGCAGTAGGTGTGGAGAAATCAGAATTGGTAATGAGACAGGAAGCCTAGGTCTCAGTTCAGTCCAGGAGGATGCATTGTCTTGAGCTTCATTATCAGTTGCAATTCAGCAGCCTTTTCTTCTAATCTTCCTTTGAAATTCCTCTGTAAGAGAACTGCTACTCTTAGGTCAGCGACTAAATGTCCTGGAAAGTTAAAATGTTCCCTTGCTTGTTTTTGAATGTTGTGGTTTCTGACGTCAGACTTATGTCCATTTACTCTTTCTTGTAGAGACTGGCCTGTTTGTCCAATGTGGAAGGGCAAGACCGAATCTTACAGAAGGCCCCAGCTGTAGGGCTGTTTGGTTCAGCAGAGCCTCTTAAAAAGCCTTAACCGGCCACTCCAGCAGCCTTGTGAGGCAAACCAGCTGGGCTTAGGTGGGCTAAATTAGTATGCTCACACCTTCTGTGCAATGCGCTTGTTATGTATATTGCATGGAGAATTTCCAATGTTGCACATTCATAAGGACGTAAGAGAAGCCAATGCTGGATCAGGCCAATGGCCCATCCAGTCCGTCACTCTGTCAGACAGTGGCCAAAAATACCAGGGGCCATCAGGAGGTCCAGCAGCGGGGCCAGAACTCCAGAAGCCCTCCCACTGTTGCCCCCCCTCAAGCACCAAGAAGACAGAGCATCACTGCCCCAGACCAAGAGTTCGTATTTATACCTTGTGGCTAAGAGCCACTGAGGGACCTCTGCTCCATGTGTTTATCTAATTACCTCTTGAAGCCGTCCATGCTTGTAGCTGCCACCCCGTCCTGTGGCAGTGACTTCCACGTGTTAATCACTCTTTGGGTGAAGAAGGGCTTCCTTTTATCCGTTCTAACCTAACAGATCAGCAATTTCATTGAGTGCCCACAAGTTCGTATATTGTGAGAAAGGGGGGAAAGTGCTTCTTTCTCTACCTGCTCTATCCCATGCATAATCTTGTAAACCTCGATTATGTCACCCCTCAGCCGTCGTTTCTCCAGGCTAAAGAGCCCCCTCAGTCACAGGTAGGCTGAGGGTTTATGTTGGAGGGGAGCAGCAAACATCCCATATGTTTTTCTTTTTATGTTCATTTATATTTTGCCAGCTTTTCCAGGGCTCCAGTTTCCACTATTTGTTTTGTCAATATGCTTGTAAGGATTTATACTGGCAACTTGTACATTTGATGGGCATCACTGATAATGTGTAAGGTAATGCTGATGTACTGATACACATGTTGAAAAAGTTGTACATTTATGGGGGGGGGGCGGGGGGATTTGAGTGTGGAAACACAAAATGGCACAGAAAGGAAGGATCGTGGATTCTGTTTCCACGAGGAAGAAGCAGAACTGTGAAGAGGATTTGGGGGTCAAGTAAGTAGAGGGGGGGAATCAAAAATTGTCTTTTGTTCTTTTCCCGAATGCGAAAGTTAGCTGCTGAAATACCCTTTAGAGGGCCTGCTGGGGTTGGGTTGTCAGCTCTGGGTTGGGAAGTGCTGGGGGCGGAGCCTGTGGAGGGCGGGGTTTGAGAAGGGGCAGGACCTGAGCAGGGTACAATGCCATAGAGTCCACCCTCCACAGCAGCTGTTTCCTCCAGGGGAACTGGTCTTGGTCATCTGGAAATTAACTGTAACAGCAGGAGATCTCCAGGTGCCACCTGGAGGCTGGCATACGGTTGCCAAGTGACTTATCTGGTGCGGCGGGGGAGAGTGGGTCCCGTTCCTGGACATTCACACATGCACGGCATGATGACATCGCCCAAAGGTGACGTCATCACGCTGGGCACGTTGCTGGCCAACGCTCTAGCAATCAGCCTGGAAACTCTGTGGTACGCTCTTTGAGAGACATAGTGGGAGAGGCAGTCCTGTAGATATGTAAGTCCCAGACAGCTCAGGGCTCTGAAGGTTAATACTGGATTCAGTACTCCACTGGAAGCCAACGCAGCTGGCGGAGCACTGCTTGGATATGCGCTCTAAGAGGTGTCTCCATAAGGATATGTGCTGCTGAATTTTGAACCAGTTGGAGTTTCTAAGTCAGCATCAAGGGCAGCCTAGTGTAGAGTGAGTTACAGTAATCCAGCCTGGAAGGGATAGAAAACTGTTCTGGCAGTGGGCATAACCTCTGCCTCCATACCTGCTTTTCTCTACCTTTAGGAGTCACAAAGAGGCTCACAGTTGCCTTCCCTTCCTCACTCTACAACAGACACCCTGAGAGGCCAGTGGGGCTGAGAGAGCTCCAAGAGAACTTGTGACTGACTCAAGGTCACCCAGCTGGCTTCATGTGGAGGAGTGGGGAATCAAACCCAGTTCTCCAGATTAGAGTCCGCCACTCTTAACCACCACACCACCCTGGCTTTGTGCAGACTGACGTTGAGATCATTAATAAATGTGCGTAATGACTTCGAGACAGCTAACAATAATAATAATAATAATAATAATAATAATAATAATAATTGCAAGATAGTTTCCAATTTAATAAGCAAACACTAAATGGGAAAACTCTCATCAACTTTTTCTTCTCTAATTCTTCTAACACACCAAAATGTCCAAAAATCCCTTCTAAATTAACCGCTCAACCTTAGAGCACAGTGCCACTGATTACCGCTGGCCTTCAAGTAAAACTTTAGTTCCTTAATTTCCCAATTAAATAAATGAAAGCTTGCAGCCCTGCTTTTAATACTGTTTTTATGAGTGCAGCTTCCTAAGTCTGATTTCCTTCTATGGAAACGACGCTTTTTTAATGCTACCTATATTAACTAAGAGGAGCCGTGGTGGCTCAAAGGTTAAGATGCTGAGCTGCAGACTGGAAGGTCGGTAGCTTGGTAGTTCAAGACCTGAGTGGTGCATGATGGAGTGAGCTCCCGTCTCTGGCCCCAGCTCCTGCCAACCTAGTACAAAAGCAAGAAATTGCAAGGAGATAAATAGGTATCACTTTGGTGGGAAGGTAACAGCATTCCGTGCACCTCGGTGTCTAGTCATGCCGGCCACATGACCACGGAAAAAGTCTTTGGACAGCGCTGGCTCTTTGGCTTGGAAACGGAGATAAGCACCGCCCCCTAGAGTTGGATTCAACTGGCTTTAGAGCAAGGGAAACCTTTACCTTATATTAACAAAGCCATGAACAGAACAGGAGAGCCAGCAGGACTCCTGAGACCCAGTGAGTATGCCAGTCCTTGGATGGCACAGGCCTGGGCTAAAATCCCCCACATATGGGGTTGCCCATTCCTGGTTGAGGTTTTGGGGGTGGAGCCTGAAGAGGGTGGGGTTTGTGGGGGGAGGGACCTCAGCACAGGGTTGCCAGGACCCTCCTGGCAACTGACGGGATGGAGGGGGGATTTTCCAGGAGAAAGTGAAAGGCCCGGGCAACATTGCCAGCGATGTGACTACGTCACTTCTGGCGCACACCAGAAGTGGCATCATTACACGGTGACATTGTGGGGCACTCTGGCATTTGGGTAAAAACTGAGCTGAGAATAAAATGCATGAGCCGGAGGCTAAAAAACTGTGAGCTAACTCACACTAACACAACTTAGAGGGAACACTGCTCAGCACTACAGTTTTGCTTTTCAGAGAGCACCATGTTCACCGTACCAAGCTCCATGTGTATCTGTCCTCGTGTTCAAGGCGTAGGAACATAAGATCAGACCAATACTCAGTTTAGACGAGCTGGATGCAAGTCCCCCAGCACCACAGAGCAAAGATCCCCAATGGGGGAGGCACCATGATGCCCGCCAACACCTTTCTTAGCACCCAGCAATTTTTTTTTAAAGAAAGTGGAGCTTTTGCCCAGCACAAGAACTGTTAAACTGGAGGTCAGCGGTAGCAGCCATTTTGTGGCTGGCTCCGCCCCCTGTGGCGACCATTCATGGCAACCATTTTGCGGCCGAGACCACCGTACTCTCAGAATTCCAAAGGTCCCGCAGGCTCAAAAAGTTCAGGGACCCCTGCCTTAGAGACCCACAAGATTTTGCAAGAGTCAAAGCTCCCTCCGTCAGATACCAGATTCATGCTGTGGCACAACAGATGTTCGGCAAGAGCTGTGGCAAAGACAGCCGTTTCTCTCTGTTGCTGTCCTCAGAAACTGGCATTCGGAGTTCTTGGAACATGGCGGTCCCATTCAGCAATCATGGCCGTTGATGGATCTGTCCTCTGTGACTTTATTTCGCCGTCACTGGATCCTCTGGCGGCCCATTCCACAAGTTCCTTAGGTATCATTGAAGAAGTATTTCCTTTCTGTCCTTCCCGAAGCTACCCTCCGTCAGTTTCATTAGGCACCTGCAAGCGTCAATGTTTTGGGAGGCGGAGAAGGAGGGGGCTCCACTGAGAGCAGGCACTCCAAATGAAAGGGTTTTTTTTCCAGAAGCACGGCCTCAGCTTTTATTCAGAAGAGGAGTGTGCCTCGTCTAGCAAAACACCACAAAACTTTATTGGGATATTAGGTTAATATAACAGAGTCCGCCCAGTCACAGAAGCGAGAAACTGAGTGGAGGAAATAAATCTCCCAAGAAGTATTTTGCAAAAAAAAAAAAAAGGTATACTTACATTTATTCAAGTAGATCCAGTTCACATCCAGGCTGCAGTCGAAAGGAGAGAGAGAGAGAAAGAAGCCTAATCTAGTCCGCTAGTCAGCTAGTCCGGCATCATGTGTGTTGGAGTTTGAGGGCATTGTCTCTACAAGAGAGACCTGCAAAAAAATGTGTCTCCATGGAAGGCCATGTGCAGTGAGTGAGAAGACAAGGCGAGAAAAGAGGGCAGCTCCCATGTTAAGATAAAGAGAGGCATCCCATTCGAGGAGGTGACAACTATACACATTTAGAGTGATGTAGCCAGTTTGGTGTAGTGGTTGGGAACGCAGACTCTAATCTGGCAAACTGGGTTTGGTCCCCCACGTCTCCACATACAGCTGCTGGGTGACCTTGGGCCAGTCACAGTTCTCTCAGAGCTGTTCTCTCAAGAGCAGTTCTCAGAGCTCTCTCAGCCCCGCCTACCTCACAAGGTGCCTGTTGTGGGAGAGAGGAAGGGAAGGAGATTGTAAACTGCTCTGAGTGAAGTGAGGGGTATAAATCCAATCTCCTCTCCTTCTTCCTATCCTTCTAATACCCTCCAACATCCAAGCATGCTGAATCACTCATTCCAACAAATTTAACATTGCAACTTTGGTCAAGTGCCAGGGTAACATGAAAATATGTTCATATGAAACTGCCTTATATTGAATCAGACCATTGGTCCATCGAAGTCAGTACTGTCCACTCAAACTGGCAGTAGCTCTCCAGGGTCTCAGGCAGAGGTCTTCATATCACCATCTACTTGACCCTTTTAACTGGAGATGCCAGGGATTGAACCTGGGACCTTCTGCATGCCAAAGGGGATGCTGTACAGCTGACTACGGTCCATCTAGCTTTTCTTTCTCAGTCCCGGAGGAAGGGGAGGCGGAGGAGATTAGATATATCCCCTGCCCTTCACTACCCAAAGGAGTCTCAGAGCGGCTGACAAACTCCTTTCCCTCCCCCTCCCCACAGCAGACACCCTGTGAGGTAGATGGGGCTGAGAGAGCTCTTTTGAGGACTGCTCATGAGAGAGCAGCTCTGAGAGAACTTGTGACTGACCCAAGGTCACACCAGCAGCTGCATGTGGAGGAGTGGGGAATCCAACCCGGTTCTCCCAGATCAGAGTCCGTGCTCCTAACCACTAGGCCCTTCTGACTTCCTTTTATTGCTGAAGGGAACTTGTGACAATTGGATAAAAAAAATTAACATGCTCTCTGTAGTGTGTTCCTTGAGTTTCATTGCCTGGCATAACACTTGCAGTAAAAGTTCAGGCAGAGCTCACAACTTGTATATTCCAACCAACAGATCTGTTGGAGCATCTGTCAACCACCTATCGCGCCGACGGCTCTCGGGGTCCTGCTGCTAACACTGACAGCAGGAATGAGAAATTGTCCCCCGTGCTGTCTTGCTCTGCTTGTGATCACCCCAAGGCTGATGGCTCCCCCCACCTCTCCACTTTCGAATTAGGATTCCAAAGGGTTTGCTAGGCTGCGCCTTTTCGAGCAGAGCTTAGGACCAAAGGGAAAGATACCTGGGAAGGGAACAAATTGCATTGTGGGATTTCTCTTTCAGCCAGCTGTGGCTCAGTGGTAGAACACCTGCTTGGCATGCAGAAGGTCCCTGGTTCAGTCCCTGGTATCTCCAGTTTTTTAAAAAAGGACCAGGCAGGAGGTGATCGGAAAGACCTTGGCCCGAGACTCTGGAGAGCTGTCAAGAGGGACTGTAGCTCAGTGGCAAAGACTCTGCTTGGCATCAGAAGGTCCCAGGTTCAATCCCCAGCATCTCCAGTTGAAAAGGACCAGGCAGCTGGTGATGTGAAAGGGCTTGAGACCCTGGAGAGCTGCTGCCAGCCCAAGTAGACAATACTGACCTCAATGGACTGATGGTCTAATTCAGGCTAAGGCATGTGAATGCCAAGACTAGAACTTTGATTTCTCTTGGCTCCCTCGTCGTCTTCCTTAAATGAGAGAGAGCTTGTCAGCCGCGCAGGGAGAAAACTCAATGCATCCTGGAAGCCATAAGAAAGAAAGAACATTGGCAGGAATAAAAGGAATCCAGGGAGCGAAAGAGTCGGCAAAGGGAAGCGGCGGGCGGGTGCCACACGATCAAAGGGTGCCAGGAGTCGCGGTGCGGTGTCGTCCTTTTCATCTAGCGCCACTGGTTGGCTCGTCAGCTGCCCCCGGAGCGGTGACGCTTCTCAGAAACCAGCAGACGTTGCCAAAGAAGAAGAAGAGAGGGAAGTTCATGTAGGATGACAGCGTGTGGGGAAGAATAGCAATAATTTAGAAAGCACAGGCTCATAGGGACAGATCTTTTTTTTTGCTGCTGGGGGGGTGGGGGCAGAAGGAGGGGAGGCACATCTTTATTTATAAGTGCCAGTTTGCAAAAAGTCTGTCCCGTTATCCCAATGATTTGTCACACACTCTACCAAGAAATGATGCCCAGGAGGGGCTAGGAAGGCGTCTTTCTCTCTGCTCCCTGTCGTTTTATATCTCTATCTGTATCTCTACCACTGTTTCTGCCTCTGTCTGTATCGGTCTATCTCTGTCCCTATCTCTCTAGATAGATGTTAAATACTGGGTTCCATGGATGGTCCGACCCCAAGCCTAATGATCAGCTCTGCTTTATTAGTGATTCAGCAAGAACAAGACAAAAGACCCAGGGCAACGGCCTTGTTTAAATAGCATGCAAACTTCACCCGCTTCTCAAACAACTACCAATGATAGGCTATTGTCAGAACCATTCATTCCTCATTGGCCACCTCCAGAGTCCTGGTGGGCTATTGTTCTTGAGCACCACGCTCAGCCAGACTCTGGTAGAACCAGTCCTGCAGTGTTCCAGCCCCAATACATAACAATAGAGATAGGTATAAAACATTTTTACCCTCTCGTTTTCTTTTGGTAATTCCCCTAAGTTGTATTCCTCCCTCCTGGGCAAGTCCCCTGAGTATGTAAAGATCCCCACTTTGTCTGTGAGTAACCCAGTTCTGTTGCTTCCATTGTCAGCACATGTGGTTTGCTATTAGCTATGGGGATGAACTGGGTCACCTGGCTGGGAGCTGCATCTCAGCTGGCTGGGAGCTGCAGTTATCCCTCCACTGCAGTGGGGGTGCTGTGAGGAGCCAAAAAGTGGACCAGTGACTCCTTCTTTGGCTGATCTGTTCATGGTGAAGGAGAGTGTGGAGTGGTGTGTCTAGTGCCAGACTAGTGTCTGGGAATAATTATAATTATCGTATGGCACTGTATGTAGAATAGCCAGGAGATCCTAAGATTGTCTTGCAGGCACCACTAGGTGGCAATCTAGACTTGTTTTTAAGGCAAGAGATGTTTCAGAGGTGGTTTACTGTCGCCCTTCCAAATACTGGCCACGGTTGACCCTGCTGAGCTTTTGAGATTTGATGAGATCAGGCTAACCTGGGCCATCCAGGTCAGGGCAGTGTCTGAGAGGCCAGTGGTCAAGCCCCATTCTGCTAGGAAGCTTGGGGAGTTCAGTCAGACCCAAAATGAGGAAGGGCAAGTCATGACATCCTTGGAGGAAGGGTGGAATTAAAATGTCTGAGAGAGAGAGAGAGAAGGAATGAAGAGCTGGGGTTCCAGTTGCTTGAATCAATGGCTCGAGACGTTATCTTGGCATAAAGCTCTAAGATGTGGTGCTTGCATTAATTTTATTTCTGCCATATCTTATCCTCCTCTCGGATATGAATTTCCTTTGAAACGTTTTCTCTTTTTCATCAGGGCTTAGAGAAACGGTCGCATCAACGGTATCCCCATTGTCTTTGACTGCGGGTGGCCCTCGAGCCATAGCGAGCCGTTGACGTCTATTAGTTTAAAAGGCAATTAATCCAATTACTCGTTTGTTGAATCAATACTAATACAGAGGTTTTTTTGTGTCTCCCCCCCCCCTAATTTGCAGACTTTGACGGCGATGACTACAATCAACACTGAGGTAGGAAACTCTGGTTTGAACCAGTTGCATTGATGCATCTGTGCGGTTGTGTAAATTTGCAGATTGGGGATCATGCCAGGATTGGGCCCCAACGTCAGGTTTTGTGAATTTTTGATTGTGCTCCCCTTCGGAATTTGTTTTTATCAGGGTTGCTTGGAATGAGTTCGCGCACTGTTTGGGAAAGGCTCTCTAATCCTCTTGTTTAAATTTCCTAATCCTCGGCATTGTTGTGATCCAGCATTCGTCAAAGGCATAATGCTCTTACATTATACTCGGAGTTGTATTGATGCCACAGCCCTGTAGGAGTGTGGGGGAAACACATGATGGGATAACTGCTCCAGAAGGCGTCTCCCAGAGCAGGGGTCTCCAACCGTTTTGAGCCTGTGAACTCATTTGGAATTCTGACGCGGCATGTTGTGCGCAGCGACAAAATGGCTGCTACAAAATGGCGGCCACAGGAGGCAGAGCCAGCCACAAAATGGTTGCCACCGGTTAACTTCAGTAACACTTCTGCCATGCTGGCAGCTGCCACCAAAGCAATGGTGTAAAAAAATCTGCACAGCCGATCCAATCTCCAGTAGTAGTTCAGAAGTCTTGCAGGGCCAGTGCTCTACCTGACCCCACCCACTTCCTAAAAACACGTGGCAGCCCCCAGAAAAGATGTTGGTAGATGCCATGGCATCCACAGGTACCATGTTGGGGACCCCTGTTCCAGAGATTTTGTCACTTGAAGCAAGTTTCAAGCCTCTATGAGTGTGAAGATACATCTGACAGCATTCTGCCAAGGCCTGCTCTGATCTTGGGGACTGGCAGGAAGTTTGGCCCGTGTGGATTGCCGAGTGCGATTCCCAGCTGTCGGCAGCAAAGACAGAATAAATTATGTGAAAACTGCAGAACGAAATTGTGAAAAGAGGAAGGGATACCTAGCTGGAAGACGCCTAGCAAATGATACTGTGGGAGGATTCGATCCATTGAGAAGCGTATTGCTCCGGTATTTAGGCACTGTCCTAGATGTGTAATAACCTACAACTCTGTGAGGTTTTATGGCGAAGGAAGTGGTTTGTGGAAGCCATCTAACTTGGTAGAAGGCCTTGCGATACATTTCACACACACCCACCCCCACGAAAACTGTGCCAGCAGTAGGGTTGTCAGGCCCCTCTTGGCAACTGGCGGGGGGACTTAGGAGTAGGGTTGCCAGCCTCCAGGTGGGGCCTGGGGATCTCCCGCTTTGACAACTGATCCCCAGCTGACAGAGATCAGCTCCCCTGGAGAAAATGGCTGCTTTGAAGGGTGGACTCTATGGCATTGCACCATGCTGAGGCCTCTCCTCTCTCCAGACCCTGCCCTCTCCCGGCTCCACCCTCAAAGTCCCCAGATATTTTTCAACCCGGACTTGGCAACCCTACTGAGGAGCAGGAAAGAGGTCCAGACTAAACTGCCAGCGATATGGCAACATCACTCCTGTCATACACTGGAAGTGGCATCATCACACTGGAAGGTCCCAGTGACACTTGGGCATTTGGGCAAAAAACTCTATGGTAAAAATGGCCTCTACCATCAAGCTTTGGCCCAAATACCAGAGCACTGCCTAGGCATTACCGATGTGATGATGTCACTTCCGGTACACGCCGGAAGTGACATTTCATATTGCTGGCAATGTAGCCTAGGCCTCTCTCCTACCTTTGGTCAGTCCCCCACTGGTCAGCTGGTCAGCAGTGGGGGTGGGTGGGGCCCAGAGCAGGGGATCCCTTGCCTCCAGTGGGGGTCAAGCAATCCTAGCTAGTAGGTGCCCAGCCAACCACATCGATGGGTCCCTAGTTCTGCTTTTCTAATTGACACATCAGCCCGTCTTTTCATTGCTCGCTTTGCTTCACTCTGTAATCTTGCTCTATATGTCCCATCTTGTTCATGGCTTTTGTACACACTTTTGCATCCTGTGTAAAAGTTCATGAGGTTTTACCGGGTTTGTTGGTGGCAGCTGGAGATGGGCACGGTTTTATCACTGGCAGGGTTGACGCCAGTGAAGTCTTTTTACTGAGCTTCGTTTTAATTTCCGCTTTGGGTCGTTTTATCTTTACCATCTTAGCTGCCTCCAGCAAGTCTTCTGGGAGGCATCCTCCAAATACCTTAAATAAAACAAAGCAATGGAATGAATGGCTGCCCTTTCGGTCCCATTGTATGAGGGCCAGATTACATGCTATATCTGGAGATCCGAGCCCTTAATTCAGGGGGTCCCCAGCCTTTTTGAGCTGGCGGGTACCCCTGGAATCCTGACCAAGCATCACGGGTGGAGCCACAAAATGGCTGCTATAAAATGGCTGCTGCAGGAGGCGGAGCCAGCCACAAAATGCCTGCCACAGCTTACCTTCAGTTACACAGTGAAGATAATAACTAAAGAGAAGCCAGTGTTAGATCAGGCCAATGGCCCATCCAGTCCAACACTCTGTGTCACACAGTGGCAAAAAACACCAGGTGCCCTCAGGAGGTCCACCAGTGGGGCCAGGACACTAGAAGCCCTCCCACTGTTGCCCCCCCACCAAGTACCAAGAATACAGAGCATCACTTGCCCTTTGATGGTAGCTGCTGTCAAAACAACCATTTTTTTTAAAAAAAATCCAGCCCTGACCTGGCAAGCCCGATCTTATCAGATTTCGGAAGCTAAGCAGGGTCGATTCTGGCAAGTGTTTGTTTGTTTGTTTAATTTGTAACCTGCCCGGCACACAGGGCGGCTCACAGCAGCTCACAGCAGATAGATAGATAGATAGATAGATAGATAGATAGATAGATAGATAGACAGACAGACAGACAGACAGACAGACAGACAGACAGACAGACAGACAGACAGATATAGATACACACACACATTAAAATAGCCAGCTACATTAAAAGATTAATAAAGTTACAACATGTGCAAACAAGTGCTAGCATATATGGTACTAATAAATGATGGTGGCGTTGTACTTGGATGGGAGACCTCCTTGGGATACCAGCAGTCGGGAGGCAGGGGCAGGCTTCATTCAGCCACCTCTCTGAATATCCTCCAGGCCCCCAGTAGCAGTCAGTCACCAGAGGTCACTGTGACTTCCAGGCGCACGCACACACACACGCGCGCACACACACAGACATAAAAATACAAAAAATACCCCCCAAAAAATCTGCACAGCCAGTGATATCTCCAGTGACCAGTCAGACCCCATGCTGAGCCCTGTCCCCACCCACTTTCCAAATACTCTGGTTGGGGACCAGGAAAGGTCTTGGGGGGGGGGCACCATTGGTGCCCATGGGCACAGTGTTGGAGACCCCTGCTTTCAGCCAGGGTGCAGGCCCTGAAAGAGGCTTCAGCCATTCCCCCTATTGAATCCAACAACACTGAGGGTTGCTTTTTGCTCTGGTCGAGAAAAATGGCAGGCAAGGGGAACGTGGGCATCTTTCCCCCCCATCCTAGAGGTACAAACAACTGCCTGGGGACAAGTTAGAGAAATGGTGAGTCCGCTAAGGGGAATTCCCTCTCGAGATCCTCAGCGTAGACACTTAAACTGCTCCACTGGGCTAGAAGATTGGCGTTACTAGAACATGGGGGTCGGTATACATTGAACACCAGCAGGCTTGGATGGGGCAGTTGAACAAGGGCTGCGTGAGCAAAAGAAGGGCCAGAAGGCAAAATAATGAACTCGCCCTTCATCTGGGAGGATATTAAGCAGCGAAGGTTGAAGGAGCTGGGTATGTTTAGCCTGGAGAGGAGACGACTGAGAGGTGATACGATAGCCACCTTCTAGTACTTGAAGGGCTGTCATATGGAGGATGGTGTGGTGGAATTGTTTCTGTTGCCCCAGAAGATCGGACCAGAACCAACGGGTTGAAATTAAATCAGAAAAGTTTTGGGGTAATAAACATTAGGAAGAACTTCCTGACATTTAGAGCGGTTCCTCGGTGGAACAGGCTTCCTCGGGAGGTGGTGGGCTCTCCTTCTTTGGAGGGTTTCAAGCAGAGGCTAAATGGCAATGCTGATCCTGTGAACTCAGCCAGATCATGAGAGGGAGGGCAGGAAGGGTTGCCTCAGTGCTTAGTTCTCATGGCCCTTTCTTACACGCCCAGGGAAATGCTGGTCGCCACTTTGGGGTCAGGAAGCAATTGTTCTCCAGGCCAGTTTGGCTGGAGATCCTGGAAGTTTTTTTGTCATCTTCTGAGCATGGAGCAGGGGTCACCATGTGTGTGTGGGGGAGGGAGGTATTTGTGAGTTTCCTGCATTGTACAGGGGGACTAGATGACCCTGGAGGTCCCTTCCAACTCTCTATGATTATGTGAATCTATGGTTCTAAGCTCTGGAGGGATGATGGTCCTCCGTATATTAAAACTGTGGCTCTTGTTATGCTTCTAACCTGTTGTCAATAAAGATACTGAACTGAACTGAGAAACAACCTTCCCCAGCACTAGAGCCACAAATCACCCCCCGACACAAACACTTTCTCCTGCATTTGGGGGGGCTTCTTATAGATCCCCCAAGAAAACACATGGTTTGACTGTTTCTTGGTCACGCTGAAGTGCGACGGAACGACAGCCAGGGAATATACGCAGTTGCTCGTGGGGAGGAAAAAAATTGCTCCACAGCTAACTCCCCCCCCCTTGCAAAAGTAAATCATTAATTTGCCATTGCTGAGAAACTCTGGCCACCATGCCTTTTAATAATCACTATTACTTTATTTCAGAGAACAGAGCCCGGCCTCATTTAAATGCAATATCAATTGACGGGCCCGGAGAACATTTCTATATGAAGCCAACCCCGGCTTCACAGCAGGAAATTTGTGATGTGCGCTAAAGCTAATGTTTAACTATAACAACATGTCTAGGTGGCTCCGACTGCTGCAGTCCTATAAATTTTTAATAGGAACCTCTGGTAAATTAAATTGCATTATTAAAGAGAGAAGATAAACTTGGCTGGTTGCTTTCAAGAACAAAGGCGTTAGGTTCGCTGGCGCTTGGGTGCAAGAGTGGCAGCCTAATTCATTCAGGTTTTACTTGAAAGCCCTGGTTTCTGAAGCCCGCCTGCCTTCCCGGCACAAACGCCAGATTAAACATGTGTTAGGATGAGCAGGACGGAGCCCTGGATTGCAGCAGATGGCGCTCTCCAAAGTTTCTGCTCATACCGATGAACTTTGCGGTTTTATTTATTTTCTGGTGCAAAAGCTGCCTGCTTGGATTTTGGAGTGGAGCTGAAACTGGGGGAAGAGGAACAAATCAAATTCCAGTGACATGGCCATGCTCGGCATTTGGGGGGGGGGGATTTGGGCATGTGGTTGTTCAGGTAAAGGGTTGCTGTTTGCCATTGCTGAAGAAGAAGAGGGGAGGGGAGGGGAGGGGAAGGGAAGGGAAGGGAAGGGAAGGGAAGGGAAGGAAGGGAAGGGAAGAGAAGAACAGGATTTACACCCACTCTTCACTACCCAAAGGAGTCTCAGAGTAGCTTACAATCTCCTTTCCCTTCCCCTCCCAACAACAGATACCCTGTGAGGTAGGTGGGGCTGAGAGAGCTCTTCTGAGGACTGCTCTGAGAGAACTTGTGACTTACTTGTGACTGACGCAAGGTCCCACCAGCAGCTGCATGTGGAGGAGTGGGGAATCAAACCCAGATCTCCCAGATTAACGTCCACGCTCCTAACCACTACACCAAACTAGCTCTTAAGCAATGAGGATGATGCTACTTATTTTGCTGGGCTGGGCTGTAAGACAGAAAGTTCCTAATAGAGAGTACCGCAGGGGTCCCCGAACTTTTTGAGCCCACGGGCACCTTTGAAATTTAGACACAGCATGGTGAGCGCAGCTGCAAAATGGCTGCCACGGGAGGCAGAGCCAGTCCCAAAACCATGGCCAGAGCTTAACTTCAGTAGCTTGGTGTCAATCCTGTGTTGGCAGCAATATTTTTTTAAAAAAATCTACACAGCCAATCAGATATCCAGTTGTCAACCAGAACCCTTGCTGGGCAAAAGCCCTACCTGGCCCCATCTTAAGAACATCAGCAGAGCCCTGCTGGATGAGACCAGTGATCCATCCAGTCCAGCATCCTGTCTCACACAGTGGCCAACCAGTTCCCCTGGAGGGCCAACAAAGAGGGCAGAGAGGCCAAGACCTTCCCCTGATAAGAACAACAGAAGAGCCCCGCTGGATCAGACCAGTGGGGGTCCCTCTAGTCCAGCATCCTGTCTCACACAGTGGCCAACCAGTTCCTCTGGAGGGCCAACAACAGGGCAGAGAGGCCGAGGCCTTCCCTTGATAAGAACATCAGAAGAGCCCTGCTGGATGAGACCAGTGATCCATCCAGTCCAGCATCCTGTCTCACACAGTGGCCAACCAGTTCCCCTGGAGGGCCAACAAAGAGGGCAGAGAGGCTGAGGCCTTCCCCTGAGAAGAGCCTCAGAAGAGCCCCACTGGATCAGACCAGTGGGGGTCCCTCTAGTCCAGCATCCTGTCTCCCACAGTGGCCAACCAGTTCCTCTGGAGGGCCAACAACAGGGCAGAGAGGCCGAGGCCTTCCCCTGAGAAGAGCCTCAGAAGAGCCCCACTGGATCAGACCAGTGGGGGTCCCTCTAGTCCAGCATCCTGTCTCACACAGTGGCCAACCAGTTCCTCAGGACGGCCAACAACAGGACAGAGAGGCCGAGGCCTTCCCTTGATGTTGTCTCCTAGCTTTGGGATTCAGAGCTTGACTGCCTCTGAATGTGAAGGTTCCCCATAGCCACCATGGGCAGTAGCCCCTGATAGACATGCCGTCGGAACAGACAGTCACCTTACATCGTATCATGAATAACTTCTGCTCTCACTTTCATGAGCACTTTATGTTCCAGCATTCTAGGAATATTTTAAATGAATGTTATTTTATGTTCATCACATGTACACATGATAGGTTGTAATTGCATTTATGTGAAATTTTATGTAAGCCAACCTGAGCCCGCCTCGGTGGGAGTGGCGGGGCATAAACCGAATTAATTAATTAAATAAATAATCCCTTTTTAAATGCTCTTTGTTCCTGTGGCCATCACTACACCCTCTGGCAATGAATCCCACATTTTAATCACTCTCTGTATAAAGCAGTATAGAAGAACATATTCTAAAAACACTTGGTGGTACTGGGCACCGTGGCCTCCACAGGTGCCACGCCGGCGACCCCTGGCGTCGCAAGTCACGGGGGCACAGAAGGTGCTCATAATCCCAGTCCCTTCGTATTTAATTTTACTCCTGAATCATTTTAGCTTATTTACTTCATATATATCCTAACATTCTTTCCCAGTGGGGATGCAAAGTAGCTCATGTCGTTCTCTTCTCCTCCACTTTTCGTGAACCACAAACTGGCCAAAATTCATCACAAACTGTAGTTTGTGAGCTGGTTTGTGCCCATCCCTAACTGGGTAGTTCTTCCGGCGTGTCTCCAGTGCATTAACGATTTGCCATTCTTCTGCTGTGGACTCTGTTGGCCCTGGGACCCAAGGCATTGTTCTCGCCATTTTCAGCTTCTGTACTGTTTTTCTGAGAAGGTACAGATGCACTGTATTGTGTGGGCATATCAAGAGGGATCTGGCTGCCATTACTGGGAAGGGATGGAAGAATATGGGGCATTTCTGGAACTGTACAGGGTACAGAGCCCAAAGTATCTCTTCATCATTTTGTCTGGTCCTGCCACAGTAATCCGAACTACGACTGATCGGATGAAGTTTTTGCTTCTGAAGTCCGCCATTTTGTAAATGAAAACTCTGGCAATGTTTGGAAGTGGACCTTTGTAATACGAATGGGAAAGGAGTACCAGATGAGCATCTGGTTGTGTGTTACCTTGTACTGAATATCTGTAAATAGAGAATGTAGGATTGGCTTTGGGTGGCTTAAGCTTTGTAAGCCTCGACATATAACAGGAGAATCCACAAAAGCTGCCGGCGTTTCTGCCCTTTTCGCTGGGTTGAAGCAAGAAACTCGCACAATCTTCTTAATTCTTTGTTGCTCTCTGGTTGCGTACTTCCTCGGTTCCTGGGTCTTTTCTTAAATTCCAGAGTATCAATGTGTACCGAGTGTCTCTCTGTGTTTGTAAGGAGACGGTTTATGCAAAGGAGTCATCTCTTCGAATTGTTACGGGCTTTCCTCATTCTTGAACGGAGGATCCAACGCCGTTCTAACACCTGCTTAATCCGATTTTGTACTCTCGGATTATTTGGCCGTGCTCTTTTTCGTAAGGATACGGCAGAAAGAGAAATCCCAAGGAAGAAAAAAGTGAGCGTGCCTTCGTCTCTCTTACATATTTAAGAGTCAAATAGCTTTTCTTTGGGGCATCTTGTTAACAGCGGTTCAATTTTCAGAGAGACGAATTCGCGGAGAAGGAGCCGCCGTGGCAATTGTGAGGCTCGATTCACTAATTTTAACTTACAGGTGTAACAACCGCTGACAGAGATTCATGGCAGTTGAGCCTCCCTTGAATAAAAGCCACCTCTGCCTGCTCGGTGTCTTTTCAGTGTCCTTTGCCCTGTAAATATTCAAATTACAAGATTTTTTTTTTAAAAAAATAAAGAATATCTCATGCATATGGATTCTAATAAAAAGATTGTTATCGCAAATGGCTCTGCTCTCTTGTACAATAATACACTTAATGGGGCATGTTAATGTCATTACAAAGTAGACTTCTGAACAGGCTCGAATACAGCCATTTATTATCTAAACGGCGGTAATAGCCGACATTTAGCAATCAGATTTCTGTGCAATTCATCATCGCGGCCTGTTATAAGAGAACGAACACACATGCTCATATTTGTGGGTTGTGGATACGTGGGGCCACATGTTGGCCGCACTTGAGCTTGGATCCAGAATGTGGTGTTCTACAACCTAGGAGCTCTGAGAATATTGACTGGACGCAGGACAGAAGCTTTACAGTGGGTAGGATGAGCCAGGATTGGTCTTGATTGAAGCCAGTTTGGTGTAGTGGTTAAGTGCGCAGACTCTGATCTGGGAGAACTGGGTTTGATTCCCCACTCCTCCACTTGCACCTGCTGGGTGACCTTGGGCAAGCCATAGTTCTGGCACAGCTGTTCTTGAAAAAGAGCAGTTTCTGTCAGAGCTCTCTCAGCCCCACCTACCTCACAGGGTGTCTGTTGTGGGGAGAGGAAGGGAAAGGGATTTGTAAGCCACTCTGAGACTCCCTTGGGTAGTGAAGGGTGGAGTATAAATCTAATCTCTTCTTCTTCTAAGTTGTCCAAGTACATACATCAGGCTCGGCCAATCTAGTAGCACCATACCGCCCACCAGTTGGAAAGGACGATGTTGCACACCATGTTCTTTTTTTGTCCTCAAAGAGAACTGACTTTTTTGCCATCAAATTACAGCTGACTTATGACGACCCCCATAGGGTTTTCAAGGCAAGAGACCCTCAGACGTGGTTTGCCATTGCCTGCCTCTGCATCACTACCCTGGTATTCCTTGGAGGTCTCCCATCCAAATACTAGCCAGGACTGACCATGCTTAGCTTCTGAGATCTGACAAATAGAGGCAGATAGTGAACATACTGTATGGGATGTGAGGGCGATCTGGCTGCAACATCTGTCACTCCACTGATCGTCAGGGTTGATTCGGCTGATCTGGCTGGCTAGGCAGGTGTCCCCTACCTCCCTCACCACTCCATGTGCGACCCTCTCGAAGCTGCATGCTCGGTCAAAGAGGATGACCATTCCAGATAGAAGGAGTGTACCATTCTTCGGTCAAGGGCATACGATAGACTATATCTACCATATATATTTTTTTAATCCTGTCTTTTTTCCAAGGAATTTAGTGGCTCAAGTAGTTAAGATGCTGAACTGCAGACTGGTAGTTCAGCAGTTCGAGACCCGAGTGCCACATGACGAAGTGAGCTCCCGTCTCTGGCCCCAGCTCCTGCCAACCTAGCAGTTCAAAAGCAAGAAATTGCAAGTAGATAAATAGGTACAGCTTCGGTGGGGAGGTAACAGTGTTCCATGCGCTTTGGCATCTAGTCATGCCGGCAACATGACCATGGGAAAAAGTCTTCAGACAGCGCTGGCTCTTTGGCTTGGAAACGGAGATGAGCACCACATTCCTAGAGTCATATTCACTGGCTTTCAAGCAAGGGAAACCTTTACCTTTACCCATGTCTTCTTCACAACAACTTGATTAGACTGAGACAGAGAAAGTGATTGGCCCAAGGTTACCCATGGCTGAATTTGAACCCAGGCCTCTCTGGGCTGCATCTAATATTTTAACCACGGTGAGGATTATATCTGGTGTTAACAATATTCCTTCCCAATTACGTACCTGTGTGAGCTGCTCGTGGGAGAAATAGGGGGGCAGGGAAAGGAGTTACCCCCGAGTCAGACAAAAGTCTGCCAAGCTGTTTCCGTGGCAGATGAGAGTCCCCTGTCCGTTGCACGAGCGTGGCACAAAACTGCCCATGAGCAGCTCCAGCTGAGGACGGAGGTAAGACAGGTTATCAGCGCTCTCCTTGCTTATCAAGAAATGCCATTTGGAGCCCCCCCCCCCATCCCATCCTCAGAAATGATAGGTCAGACCGAGTGAGAAGCGTGTTACGGAAAAGGCCAATAAATATGTTACTCTTTGGGTGCCCTTTTTACTGTGATTTATTTTTTTAAGAGAAAGAGAAAATCCCTGACAGCCATCGAGCTCTTCACCTTGCTGTCTTCTTAGTGTTTTGCAGAATACCATGTATGGCTTGTGGGGGTCACGTCATTTATTTCTGTTAACCATGATAGCCCGTGGTGTTTTCAGAGAGGACAAAGCCCAGGAATCATAGAAACAGTCTTGGCTGTTTGCATTCGGCAGTGTCTGCATTTTGCAACGGGAGGTTTGTATTGCATGCTGTTCCACCGAAAGCTTCCCATGTGCTCAGATATATATATATATATGTGCTTGATCAAAAGCTCAACATGAGCCTGCAGTGCGATGTGACTGCGAAGAAAGCTAATGCAATCTTAGGATGCAGTAACAGAAGCATTGTGTCCAGATCATGGGAGGTGGTAGTTCCACTCCATTCTGCTATGGCCAGGCCTCACCTGGAGTATTGTGTCCAGTTTTGGGCACCACATTTTAAGAAGGATGTTGACAAGCTCGAGCGTGTCCAGAAGAGGGCAACCAGGATGGCGAGAGGCTTGGTATCCAAGTCTTATGAGGAAAGGCTGAAAGAGCTGGATGCATTTAGCCTGGGAAAGAGAAGGCTTAGAGGGGACACGATGACAGTCTTTAAATATTTGAAGGGCTGTCATGTAGAAGATGGAGCAGATCTGTTCTCTCTTGCTGTGGACTGCAAGACGAGATCTAATGGGGGGAAATTACAAGGGAGTCGATACCGGCTAAATATCAGGAGGAACTTCCTAACTGTAAAAGTGGTTGAGCAGTGGAACAGATTGCCTCAGGTGGTTGTGGCTGCTCCATTGCTGGATGTTTTCAAGCGGAGGCTGGATGACCATCTGTCGGGTATGTCGTAGGGCTATCTTTTGGCTACGCCCCTGCAGAGTTGTCTAGATGTCCTGCAAGGTCCCTTCCAACTCTAACATTCAGAGAGAGAGAGAGAGAGAGGCTGTCAAAGCACAGCTGAGTTTTGGCAACCCCTGGTGAGGTTTTGAAGGCAAGAGACATTCAGAGGTGGGTTCACCATTGCCTGCCTCTTCATCCCTACCCCGGTATTCCTTGGAGGTTTCCCATCCAAATACTAGCCAAGGCCGACCCTGTTTAGCATTCAAGATCTGATGAAACTGGATTAACTTCGGCTATCCAGCATGTGCTTCTATAGTTATAAGAAATCACTGTTTCAGAGCAGGTTTGGTTCAATTTCACCTTTTCCCAACCTGTATTTATGTAGCACTTCCATGATTATAATACATATCCAAAGGCATGTCTTCTGAAACTGCAGCCTGCACAACCCCACCAATGGAAGTGGGCCCAAGGGATATCAGCTGCCTCGGGAGGTGGTGAGCTCCCCTTCACTGGCAGTCTTTAGAAGAAGAAGAAGAAGAGATTGGATTTATATCCCGCCCTTCACTCACTTAAGAGTCTCAGAGGGGCTTACAAACTCCTTTCCCTCCCCCTCCCCACAACAGACACCCTGTGAGGTAGGTGGGGCTGAGAGAGCTTTTTCCCAAGCTGTCCTTGAGGGAACAGCTGGTACAGAGCTATGGCTTGCCCAAGGTCATCCAGCCAGGTGCAAGTGGAGGAGTGGGGAATCAAACCCGGTTCTCCCAGATTAGAGTCCGCGCACTTAACCACTACACCAGACTGGACAAACAGCGTCTGGACAAACACTCGTCAGGGATGCTCCAGCCTGATCCTGCATTGAGCAGGGGGTTGGACTGGATGGCCTCTAGGGCCCCTTCCAACTCTGTGATTCTAGAATCCCAGGATATGCAAGCAGTTCTGCCCCACACAATGAACACCTTGAATCATAATGGCATATCCCAGAGAGAATTGCCTGCAGGGAGGAAGTAAAAATAACCCCGAGCTCAGGAGGAATGCTTCCACCCCAACGTTCCAATCAAGCTGGTTTGCAGTAGAGAAACTGCTTTCTCCGTGGTTAGCTACCTGACCTGTCAAATCAGTGCATCCTCTCTAGAGTAAACTGAAACAGGAAGATCATTGCATTCCAAAGGGAATGCCAGACTTCCTCCAGATCTACAGACTTCCTCCAGATCAACAGCCAGACTTCCTCCAGATCTATTTCCTTGTGAGTGCCAATGGGATTCTCAACTCTGTGAGCCACTCCCACGCTCAGGGAAGAAGACTGGATTGACCCCTTCATTTAAAGCAGGGGCCTCCAAGTCAGGCTTCTGACTGGTCATTGGAGGTTTGATTGGCGGTGCAGATTTTTAAAGACATTGCATGGCAGCAGTTGCTACCACCTCACGAGGATCTTCACTGTGTGGCTGAAAGTAAGTTGCCGCAGCCATGTTGTGGCTAGCTCCGCCTCCTGTGGCAGCCATTTTGCGGCAGTCATTTTGTGCTGCGCCCACCGCAGTGTTTCAGAATTCCAAATGTGAGCACAGGGTAAAAAAGGATGAGGATCCCTGACTTAAAGACTATCTCCCCACATCTAAATACACCAAAAAATGATAAGAAAACTCTCTTTCAACCTGCTTTTTTAACCTTCTTGCCATAATGTGTTTTGGCCAAGGACCATTCAATACTCTGCCCATGGAGCATCAGATTGGCTTGGTTGGGGGTTGGGGAGGAAGTCCTTAAGATGCTTCAAAACATCTGATAGTTATTGAACTTTAGAGGCAAAGTCAAGCAGGGAGCTGGATCTGTAAAGTCTAATTTGCTAGATAAAATATGAGAGTGGTGGTGAAATATGAGCCTGGAGGATAACTCCTTTTGATCTGAAGTAGTCAGAAAGCTGGCGTTTATAATGCTATGAAAATAAATGATGTAGAGGAGAAAAAATGGCAGGGAATAATTTATGGCACTGGGACTTCATAGGCAGAGGTAGAGCCCCCAGTGGCTGGCATACAACCCAGCTAAACGAAAAGTGAGACTTAATCACAGCATGGTGTAAAATACAGATGTGTGGTTGATGGAGTCAAGCGGGCCCAGTGTTTCGGATTGCACTTTGTTGATGGCGCACAGGAAGACTTCATTGAGCCAATGGGAAAAAAATTACTGAAATCAAGTGTACCCCTCTTTGTTTTTACAATGGGCTTCCCCGCATTCTTGTTTTTCTTGCTTGTGGGTTCCTGTTGCTTTTGGGGGGGGGGGTTCTGTTCCACTTGTGTTGTGCTCCCTCTAGTGGTCGATTCAATATTGCAGTAAGCTCAACAACACATGGAGGATATGAAGACTACACATGAAGAACCTAGTTTGAGTTTACATAAAAACAAGGCCTAAAAACAGAAGAAGAGGAGGAAAAGGAGGAGGAGGAGTTGTAGTTTGGATTTATACCTCACCCTTCACTTGGAGTCTCAGAGCAGCTTACAAACTCTTTTCCCTTTCCCTCCCCACAACAGACACCCTGTGAGGTAGGTGGGGCTGAGAGAGCTCTTTCAAGAACTGCTCTTTCAAGAGCAGCTCTGACAGAACTGTGGCTTGCCCAAGGTCATCCAGAAGCTGCATGTGGATGAGTGGGGAATCAAACCCAGTTCTCTCAGATTAGAGTCCACACACTTAACCACTGCACCAAACTGGTTCTCTGCCAGATCTGCCCCTTGCTTTTTTCTTTTTTTAAAAAATAATAATTCTGACTCCCGAGTGGAAGGAACTGTGTGGGAAAGAGCAGTACGTCAGTATTAAGGCTTGGGAACAACTGGGCAGTTCGAGGGTTTAGCCAAGGTGGAATCATGGGGAACAGAAGGCGGAGCAAGGCTAGGGGTCTGTG
Organism: Lepidodactylus listeri; assembly: GCA_029233225.1. Lineage (NCBI taxonomy): Eukaryota > Metazoa > Chordata > Lepidosauria > Squamata > Gekkonidae > Lepidodactylus > Lepidodactylus listeri. Next base: position 1,121,659 of record JARCFY010000022.1, read on the forward strand.
GTTCATCAGTGGAATCACTGAAAATCTGGAAGGAAAGGCATGGGTCTTGCCCAACATTTGGTGCTTTGGGGTAGGTTTGCCATTCCTAGGAAGATAAGACTATAAGGCTTTTTGCCAGGCGTGAGGGAGTAAAGATGTTGTTTTGATTCTGGAAAGATCGTAAGGCTAATGCCAGTGATTAAAGGGATAAGAGATTGAAAGCTTTTTTTTGATTTGGCTACTAACAAGTAGATCTGTTTTTGAAGGAGTTCTATGGAATGGGTTCTCCATCTAACCCCCCGTAAGACTGGAGGTTCCCTTTCCATGGAGAAAAAGCCTCTCAACATTGGGCGATTCTGCATCTAGCATTCGCTCCACCTTTTCTCAACTGGGAGGGGAAAGTGCAGCTCAAAACCACATTCAGATACCCCGGGCCAACGCCGTACTGACTGCAAAGTCACCCAAGAATAGCCATAAATCTGTGCAGAAGTACCATAAACACCCAATTATTGAAGGAAGTGAATGCAGCATGCAACGCAGATGGTAACATGAAATTCAATGATTAAAGGAAGTGAAAGCAGCATGCAATGCAGAAGGTAACATAAAATCTGATGATTAAAGGAAGTGAAAGCAGCATGCAATGCAGAGGGGAATTTCTGTTCCAACATGGGTTTCATAAAACAATGGGGGGAAAAGCCAGTACAGAATCAGCCCTCATCTGAAATAAATTTTGTCCTTATGACTTATTTCTCATACAACCAGGGGTCATTTCGTAGAAAAAGAGGTGCAGGAGCTCATTAGCATACCTATTAGCATAACTCATTAGCATGGATGGCCGAATGTCAGTTTCAGCCCCATTATACCCTATGGGCCATTGAAGTCAATGGCAAAAACTCATAGGGTATATGAGGGGCTGGAGGAGAGGGGGTTTGAGGGAGAGGCTACAAACTTGAAGGGTAGCTTCTGGGACCTCTCCCCGAAATACCCACCAAGTTTCAAGAAGATTTCTATGGGCCCCCAAACAGGTTGCCCCATCCCCTCCATTGTTCTCTATGGTGGGAAAAAACGTTACTTGTCTCCCACCATAGAGAATAATGGAGGGCATGGGGGCAACTTGTTTGGGGGCCCGTAGAATTGGACCCCCTGGTCCAATCTTCTTGAAACTTGGTGGGTATTTCGGGGAGAGGCTCCAGCAGCTACCCTGTAAGTTTGGAGCCTCTCCCTCAAACCCCCTCCCTCCAGCTGCTTTTAAAGCCGCCACCGAATTTCGCTGGCAATTCGGCAGCAGGCTGAATCAGATCAGAAAATCTGATTCAGCCAGTGGCTGCCCTAGTGCCCACTCCTGGGCTGGTGGAGTGCCGCTACGCCTCGCTCCGGCCCCAAATGACCCCTGCATACAACATATAGGAATAAAAGTATTCATGCACAGTCAAAGTGTACAGCATTACAATACTTGAAAAAAGGACACTTCTTAGCTTTATTGCACTGTTTGTTAATATTTATTAGCTTTTCTAGATGTTTGTAAGAATATAGTGATTTAAAGGGATTTGTTAATCAGAAGACTATGTAAATGATTTTGTTAAATTGTTTATTATTTATTTGTTATTTGTTTTTATATCCTGCCCATCCCATGAATGGGCTCAGGGCAGGTAACATCATTTGTAATAAATACAGTCAGAATTTAAAACTCAAACCACAAAACAATATAAAAAGTTAAAACATTAAAATTGGTAGTTACAGCTTAAAACAAAATTCAGCTGGCTATAATAGGTTCTGCGAGCAGAGAGTGTCAAGCTAACAAAAGAATTATTATAAAAAATATAAACATTTATTAGGGTGTACACATAAATAAAACATAATAAAATTAAAAGAGACAGTCCAAATATCAGACAATTAAAACTTGGTTCATTAGGAACTTAATTGCAGTACATATCAAACTGATGGATAAAACTTTTGACCTAAGGACCATACACGTTTCGGCCCCTATGGGCCTTCCTCAGTGGTCAATATTCCTTATTATACAATGACACACATCCAAAAAGACATACATTCAGAATTTTGTATATACATATATATAAATGAGACCAGGTGTTGCTTTCTTAAATGCTGTGTATTTGCTACAACTAGTAAAATGAGCCTGTGGTAGCTGTGCAAATTCTCCAAATTAAGCTGGTGTCAAATGTCCTATTTGTCAGGATGTGTGTCACTTCCATCAAGTGAAATAGTTTCTGGCCTGGTTATATAGATGGAATAGTGTACAGCTATCAGGGGCCAGCTATCCACCAGTAGATGACAGCAATGGACACAGAGGTATTATTTCTACCATGTGATACTTATGTTCTTAGTAAATTGGTATATTTAAAAAGAGATTTGTTTAGACTTAATTAGGTGTTTTTCTATAGTATTGTCTTTCCTGTTTGGACTCGTTTCTGTAGTTCTTTCCTGTATTGAACCGCCAGGTGGTGGCTGGAGAAATTACAACTCATTCCGGGCAACAGAGATCAGTTCATCTGGAAAAAATGGCCACTTTCAAAGGCGGACTCTGTGGCATTATACCCAGTTGATCCCATCCCCAAACCCCGCCCTCCCCAGGCTCCACCCCCAAATCTCCAGGTATTTCTCAACCCAGAACTGCCAACCCTGTTTTATGGTCAGTGTCAGGGAGGAAACTAGTGGGCTGAGGGGGAAAAGAGAGAGACTTGGCCAAATAAAACATTTCCTGGCTTTCCCAGAGCCCAGTACTGGCTAGCTGGCGGGACTCGGTTTTGCTCCTTGGACAAGCAAAATTCTCGCTGTCGACCCTTCTTGTATATGCTGGAATCCAGAGCCGTACACAAGCCACACCATGCAATTTCATCTCTAGCAGCAGATAAAGTGGGAGAGCAGCAGAGTTAATTAGCCAGAATCATCCAGTGAACTCACAGTTCAGTTTCATTGCTTAGCTTTATGGCATCGTGGGCAAGGTCTTCTCCTCACCCACTTCTGAACCATCAGGGAAAGGGGCAGGGGGGTGGTGTCTTTGGCAGGTTTCGGTGCCTCGAGAACAATTTTCCACGTACAGAGATAAGGAATGCAAAGCTGAATCGCGTTAATAAACATCTCTTCATTCATTCATTCGTTCATTCATGGGGGGGGGGGGAGAGCTGGAATTTCAAAAGCATCAAGGTGTCAATATGGTTATCGAGCCTTGCCGTGGAATGAATGGCCAAAATGGACCAAAAAAGCCTTCTATAACTGAGAGAGGCAAGAAATATGGCCTATGGCAGATTTTAAAGGGATGAAACATGCAAATATCTTGGTTCAGAAATGTGATCAAGGGGGCCTAGCTTTAAGAACAGTGTTTGCATGTATTGGAGCTTCTTAAGTAGACGTGCAAGCTTTCAGGCTGCAGAGATGTGTAAAAAAAATACCCGATGAGCACCTCTGTAGAACCTGAAAGCTTGTGGATTCATAAGGACATAGGAAGAGCCCTGCTGGATCAGAGCAGTAGTCCCTCTAGTCTAGTATCCTGTCTCACGCAGCAGCCAAACAGTTCCTCTGGAGAACAAAGATTAGGGCATGGAGTCCGAGGCCTTTCCTTGATGTCAAGAATGTCAGAAGACCCCTGGTGGACCAGACCAGTGGTCCATCGAGTCCAGAATCCTGTCTCACATAGCAGCCAACCAGTTCCTCTGAAGGACCAACAACACCGCATAGAGACCGAGGCCTTCCTCCAATGTTAAGAATGTAGAAATGTCAGAAGAGCCCTGCTGGATCAGACCAGTAGTCCATCTAGTCCAGCATTCGGTCTCACTCAGTGGTCAACGAGTTCCTCTTGAGATCCAATAGTAGGACATAGAGGCCCAGGCATTCCCCTGATGTTGCCTCCTTGCATTGGTATTCAGAGATTAACTGCCTCTGAATGTGGAGGTTTTCTTTAGTGACCATGGCTAGTAGCCATTGATAGATCTCTCTTCCATGAATTGGTCTAATCCTCTTTTAAAGCAGTCTACGCGTGTGGCCGTCAATACATTCTCCAGCAGCAAATTCCACATTTCCATAACTTGTTATGTAAAGAAGTATTTCCTTTTGTCCGTCCTCAATCTACTGCCCATTGGCTTTGTTGGATGCCCTACTATTTGGGGAGGAAAAGTTCTCTTTGTCAACTCTCTCCACCCTTACATGTATTCCTTGCACTTCCTTCCATTTCTTTGTCACTCCCGAAATATTGGGAATACCCGAGAAGGAGATTGCCGTTACCTTTACATTCCCCTTGTGGGTTTCCCCAGAGCACCTGGCATTTTGGGAAGGTTGCATTCTCACTCATATAGGGAGAAAGTCTCACTGAACTCAGTAGGGATTCCTTTGGAGTAAGTATCGCATAGGATCGGGTTGCAAAATCACTTTAGAAAAATAAAGACACGCTGGAAGCACTTAGAACGACAGCCCAAAAAAAAAAAAAAAAAAGCTCGAAACCGCAGCTTCCCGGTGACCCTGCAGGCGTCACGTCCCCATTTCACAAAGCTATTAAGTTCGGCTGTGTCTGTTATTTTCAGGTGCTCGTGCACCGAGTATATCCATCACGCTCAGAATATCAATCACGGTTTTGGATTACAGTGGTTTCGTACATTGAAAAACTCGACCCGGACAACAGTCTCTTATTGGAAGAAATTGCTTTTTTTACCTTCCCCTCCCCTTCCCGTGGTATATATTTTCTGCAGCAGTTCTGCAGCAAATGAGAAGCCAAGCCTCCCTCCATGGAACACAGTTTCTGTCTTACAGCTGGCCACAGATTTCGCTCTTGGTAGAAGGAGTTGGTTCATTTTGCCCGTCTATGCACTGTATGTTTGCCAGCTGTCATTTGAGTGTGTGGACAGTTTCCCTCGAAGTATGTCTGCATTTGAGGCGATGTGGTTGCTGAGTACTAGTGGCAGTGTTAGAGCTTAGGCAGGGTTGCCAACCTCCAGGTGGGGCCTGGAGATCTCCTAGAACAGCTCTGACAGAACCAGTCTCTAGATGACAGAGCTCACTTCCCCTGGAGAAAATGGCTGCTTTAGAGGGTAGACCCCCCCCACGCTACCGTCTCTAGCGCCACTCCCAAATCTCCAGGAATTTCGTAACCTAGTGTTGGCAACCGTAATGTAGGGGTTTTTTTTCAATCTTTCCTTTCCTCCAAGGAGTTGAGAATGGTGCATGTAGGGGGTTTTTCTTCCCCAATTGCTCCTCACCACAACCCTGTGCTGTAGCATAGGGTGAAAGTATGTGATTTGCCCAGGGTTGTGTAGTGGGATTCACAGCTGAATGTAGAAAGGAAGAACCTTCCATAGCTGACCATGGGGAAGGAAAAACCTTGTACAGAACTGATAACCAATGGAAATGGAAGAATGTTCTATAGCTGACCATGAAGAAGAAGAGAAGAGATTGGATTTATACCTCACCCTTCACTACCCAAGGGAGTCTCAGAGTGGCTTACAAACTCCTTTCCTTTCCCCTCCCCACAACAGACACCCTGAGAGGTAGGGGGGGCTGAGAGAGCTCTGACAGAAACTGCTCTTTTTCAAGAACAGCTCTGACAGAACTATGGCTTGCCCAAGGTCATCCAGCCAGGTGCAAGTGAAGGAGTGGGGACTCAAACCCGGTTCTCCCAGATTAGAGTCCGCGCACTTAACCACTACACCAAAAGGAACGAAGGAAAAACCTTGTACTGAAACAATAACTGAAATAATAACCAATGGAAATGGAAGAATGTTCCATAGCTGATCATGGGGAAGGAAGAACCATGCACTGAAAGGATAACCAGTGGAAATGGAAGAACGTTCTATAGCTGACCATGGGGAAGGAAAAACCTCATACAATGGAAATGGAAGGACGTTTCATAGCTGGCCATGGGGAAGGAAGAACCTTGTATGGAAATGATAACCAATGGAAATGGACATGGAAGGACGTTCCAATGCTGACCATGGGGAAGGCTGAACCTTGTACAGAAATGATAACCAATGGAAATGGACATGGAAGGACGTTCCAATGCTGACCATGGGGAAGGAAGAACCTTGTATGGAAACGATAACCAATGGAAATGGAAATAGAAGAACATTCCATAGCTGACCATGGGGAAGGTTGAACCTTGTATGGAAATGATAACCAAGAAATGAATGCTGAATGGAGAGTTTGTATAGTCAGCAACATCAGAAAGGCACATGTGCTGCTTATCAGAGGTCTAATTGAAAACAAGAGTCATAGCTTATGAAATATCATTTCCATGTGCTGCGGTGCAGATACTGTTGATGTCCATTCATATACTGCAACTGGTGTGCATGAGCGCGTGTGGGAGGAGGGTACCCATTCCAGCTTTTGCTATGCAAACTGTAGCCATGCAGACTTCAGGGTTCTCTTGTTCCCAGGGGGGTCTGATTTTTCATTGAGAAACTGTTAATGTGCGGCAACAGACTAATGAAGCAAGGTAACATGAATACATGAAGCTGCCTTATACTGAATCAGGCCCTAGGTCCATCAAAGTCAGTATTGTCTGCTCAGACTGGTAGTGGCTTTCCAGGGTCTCAGGCAGAGGTCTTTCACAAAACCTACTATCTCATCCCTTAAACTGGAGATGCCAGGGATTGAACCTGGGACCTTCTGCATGCCAAGCAGATGCTCTGCCACTGAGCCACAGCCTTTTCCAGTTAACAGAGTAAATAGAAAATAATAAAATCATAGACTTGGAAGAGGCCATCCATCCCTTCTGATCCATTATAACCTAATGGCCATTGAAGTCAATGGCAAAAACTCATAGGGTATATGAGGGCTGGAGGAGAGGGGATTTGAGGGGGAGGCTCCAAACTTGCAGGGTAGCTGCTGGGGCCTCTCCCCCAAATACCCACCAAACTTCAAGAAGAGTGGACCACGGGGTCCAAGTCTATGGGCCCCCAAACAGGTTGCCCCCATGCCCTCCATTGTTCTCTATGGTGGGGGAAAAACGTTACTTTTTCCCCACCATAGAGAACAATGGAGGGCATGGGGGCAACCTGTTTGGGGGCCCGTAGAATTGGACCCCCTGGTCCAATCTTCTTGAAACTTGGTAGGTATTTGGGGGAGAGGCCCCAGCAGCTACCCTGTAAGTTTGGAGCCTCTCCCTCAACCCCCCTCCCCTCCAGCCACTTTTTAAGCCGCCACCAAATTTCAGCAGCAATTCGGCGGCGGGCCAAATCAGATCAGAGAATTTGATTTGGTCTGTGGCTGCCCTAGTGCCCACTCCTGGGCTGGCAGAGTGCAGCTCTGCCACACTCCGGCTCTAAATGACCCCTGAGCGTGACTGTCGTATCTTGTGACTGGGATATACACGTGCTCTACCTTACTACATTTCTGAAAGTGGCCTACATCCCACGGTGCTGGCCACGGTTTTGATTCAAGAGGAATGACTCAAACGAAAAAGCCTGGCCCTCCCCATTCATCCTTACCTGAGTATGGTTGATGAATATGTGTGTTAAACTACAAGCCTATCAAGGTGGAAATGCAGCTAGATTTGTTTTTTGAAATGTTATTGTGTGTTTGCAGTTTTGCATGGCGTTGGACAAAAAAGGGGTTCGGTTCCTGGTGTCTCCAGTTTAAAAGGACCAGACCATGGGCAATGTTCCCTCTAAGCTGAGTTAGTGTGAGCTAGCTCATAGTTTTTTATCCTCCAGCTCACACATTTTATATCTTAGCTCAGGACGGATGGCTGCAGAGCAAACTAATTTATGCAGTAGCCAAACTGCTCGCTCACAACTTTAATGCCAGCAGCTCACAAAGTAGAGTTTTTGATCACAAGACTCCACAGCTTAGAGGGAGTGTTGACCATAAATTATGTGAAGGACCTCTTCCTGAGAACACGGAGAGCTGCTGCCAGTCGGAGTAGACAATACTGACCTTGATGGACCAAGGGTCTGATTTAGTATCGGGCAGCTTCTGTTGTGTGTTCCTGTGTCTGATGTGTGCTCCTTTTGTCTGATGTGGCCTTCAGGAATTTGTCTGATGTGGCCTTCAGGAATTTAACATCTGTTTCTCGGTCTCCTGGTTCTATTGATTTCTATTTCCTTTCTCCAAAGTAACATCGTCCAGCGCAGCTTACATAAGAAGCAGAATCACATCAACACAGTAAAATCAAAAACAACTAGTAGCAGTAAAGTGTCAAGACCAAAAAAAAACCCTCAGGGTAAAAAGCTGGGAAAGATCATCATAAAAACCAGCCGGCCAAACAAATAACAGCAACAACAAGTAAAACCATTGGGACATATAAATCTTAAAGACCGCATACAAAATTGAGATGTCTATCAAAAGAAGAGCATCGATCAACTAAAACAGAAGCACCAGTGAAACAAAAGCCTTATTTCCTTGCCTAGCCAAATATTTTTTACCCATTAACCAATCCCCAAACTCCTGTGGGTATAACCACACTGTACCCCGGTACCGATGCAACAAACATAAAATTAAGCAAACTCTGGAGCATGACAGAAGACAGGAGGGCCTAGAGTGATGTGGTCCATGAAATCGTAAAGAGTCAGACTCGACTGTGCGACTGAACAACAACAACAACAACAACAACAAAGCCCGGTACCAAGAACTCAGTAAGGTCCCCCCCCCCTTAAATTCAAATGTTGTAGAGTTGGACAACTGTTGCCCCGCTGTTTCTCTGATTTCTGTCTCTGTGGGGTTTTGCACTTAATAAAATTTATTTTATGTGGTTTGTTAGGCTTATATGATTTATGGGGCTTATATGCCATTTATAATTTATACACATTTAGGGTTTATACCCAATATGAATCTTATACCCATTATCCCCATAATGGGAATATACCCATTACGAATTGTGCAAATTAATAAGAATCAAATAAAGTAGCCTTCTTTGAGATCCCAGCATCATACCAATCCAGCCAGACCCGAAATAGTTAAATAAATGGCTTTTGTTTATACATACATGCATACACACACACACATACATATATACAAACATACACACACACCCCTTTATTGGCTTGTTAACAATCACAGAATGAATAAAACATCTTATCCATAACATGTAAAATTGGACAAATATAAAGTTTACATAAAATAAAACAATACTATCTAAAATCTAAGGAGAACTTCTACAAGAAATTTGGCGACAGCATCAGAAATTTCAGGATCCAAATCGTTCAGAAGAAACTGACATTTCAGTTTGTTACTCAAGTATCTTTTAGGGTGGGGTATGTCTGAGAGCAGTTTTTTAAAATTTATGCCCAAATCGTAAAAGAAACATAATGTACCTGTGCCGTGTTTAATACACCTCATCCTCTTCATCTTAGGAGAATTTTCTGCACCGACATCGATTTTTTAATATAAATGTTTCGCAGTTTTTCCTCCAAGCTCTTTCAGCGCTATCGTTCAATAGAAAGATTCTCCAGTTCGACTTCAGGTTTTCTCGGGCTCCAAGCATTTAAATGTGGCTGTTTCCTAGCCGTGTTTTTTTGACGGCAGAAGGTGTAACCGTCAGCTTCCTCCATGAGTTTCTGTGATCAGAATTTATTACAGGACCTCGGGGAAATGTTGCAACATCTATTAAAAAAAAGTTACCATTAATTTTGTGGAATTAGAACATCGATTTAATTTGGCCTCCTTTAATTGATGTTAGGTAGCTGGGGAACTGATGGCCTCACTTTGCCAACACACTTAATCACTTCTTGCCGCACAAACCTTGAATGTTATTCTCCCCCCACATCGTTCCTGACAATTGTAGGGTTAAAGCTCAGCACTAATGAATTCACGGTGGTTTAGCACAAAATCCAGTGCCCCTTCTTTAGGGGGAAAAATATTTATATTGCCTCGCAAGGTATCAAGCTTTTAGCCTCATGGACCACTCCATTAAATATACTTTATTTGCTTGCCTTAGCACTGTAATATAGTTTGTTAGGATGTACCCCGCCACCCCACTTCACGGAGAAATACCCACAAGGGTGTTACTGACATCTTCAGTAATAGAAAGTATGGTTAGGTTTTTTTAGGATGGAACATAAAACTTGACTAAAAGGGTTAAAAGGGTTGGAACACTTTCCCTATGAAGAAAGATTAAATCGTCTGGGACTCTTTAGCTTGGAGAAACGAAGACTGCGGAGTGATATGATCGAGGTTTACAAGATTATGCATGGGACACAGCAGGTAGAGAAAGAAGTACTTTTCTCCCTTTCTCACAATACAAGAACTTGGGGGCACTCCATGAGATTGCAGCACAAGAAGAAGAAGAGATTGGATTTATACCCCGCCCTTCACTCACTTGGAGTCTCAGAGCAGCTTACAAACTCCTTTTCCCTTCCCCTCCCCACAACAGACACCCTGTGAGGTAAGTGGGGCTGAGAGAGCTCTGACAGAAACTGCTCTTTTTCAAGAACAGCTGTACCAGAGCTATGGCTTGCCCAAGGTCATCCAGCAGGTGCAAGTGGAGGAGTGGGGAATCAAACCTGGTTCTCCCAGATTAGAGTCCACACACTTAACCATTATACCAAACTGGCTCCTCGTGTGAGCAGGAAGTGATGTTGCAGCATCGCTGGTGACACTGGCTTAGGCCTCCCCTCACAGCCAGCAAGTTCCCCTTCCCACTGGTTACAAGGAGAGATCTCTCAACTTTAAATTCTGTACAGGCAACTCCACTAGAAATTTTGTAACTGGGGACTGGAATGACGAACTTGGAGTTTACTCCCCCTGACACCATCAGGAACTGGGCTCGAACTTTCATAGGGTTTGAGCTCAGTGTCTAAAGGCCTGTTGCGTTCGCAATTTAGAACCCTCCAATAACAAGCCGTGTCCCTTCCCCTGGAAGCTGTGAAATCTCACGGGAAGGGGCAGGCAGGATGGGGGCTACGGTTCTGTGCTCAACCCCGAGCAAGCCAAACGTCGTCTTGAAGCGAAACTGTTTTCTGCAAGAAAGGGCAGGACGTGATTGGCACGGCTATTAGAAGAAGGGGCTGAGGGCTTTGAAAGAGCCGGGGCTGCACATCTTGCAATGAGATGTCACAAGGCAGGATGGACCGTGTGATGGAAACTGTCGGGCGGGGAGCTCGTGGGGGTTTCTCACGGCGGCAGTGGCAATTTTTAATGAGGCTTGAAAATGGAGCTGCAATGGGAAAAACCAGTTCAGAAGCAAAATGCTGGCCTGCGTTTGGCTCTGTCTCTGTGGCTAAATTGTCTTCTGGAGGGAACTCTGGGATCTGTCAAGAGAGATGTCACGCTTCCTGAGTGTGAAATTTGGGACACGATTGTTTTTTGTTGGTGTCTGTCCAGAACACAAGCTTGTGGTTTGACTGGACCAAGACGCAGAAAGTTTGCTAACCGGTGTAAGTAAAAACTGGGGTGCACCACAGGTAGTGTCTAGGGTTGCCAATCTCCAGGTGGTGGATGGAGATCTCCCACAATTACAAGTGATCTCCAGGCAAGTGAGATCAGCTCACCTGGAGAAAATGGCCGCTTGGGAAGGTGGACTCTGTGGCATCATGCCCCATTGAAGTCCCGCCCCTCTGTAAGGCCTGCCCTCCTTAGGCTCCACCCCCAAATCTCCAGGCATTTCCTAATCTGGAGCTGGCAACCCTAAGGGGCCACCAGAAGACCACAGATGGTCTAGCAGATTTGCTACTTCACAGGGTGCCTGTTTTGAACTCCACTTGCGTTCTTGCAAAATATTTGCAAATAGAGATTTGCCAAAGTAGGAAACGTTTTAGAGACATCGTACATCACTTCAAAAAGGGAGACAAACCTGGACAGAAACTTCCCGCCGCTCCTTCAAGACACCATGTTTCTTGTTTGTCACATGGAAAACCTGTGAAATCGTTGCAGAGCCTTAACTATTTTTACCCAATGGTGTGGATTTTATGTAACTGTTTTCCTGAAGGACTCACTTTAAAACTTTGGGACACTTTGGGACCAGAGCAGTGTCGTGATTAGGGTGTCAGACTATGCCCCTGGGATAGGGTTGCCCCGGCTGGTGGTGGGTGGGAGGGAGCCTTCTGGGAGTGGAGAGGGTGGGGTGACATCATGAAAGTGATGTCATCATGCCAGGCACACGATACTGTGATGCTCTAGCATTTTGGTCAAAACTCTATGGTTACCATAGAGTTTTGGCCAAAATGCTAGAGCGTCACCGTGCAATGTGCCCAGCATGATGATGTCACTTCCATGTGATGTCATCGTGCCAACAACATCAATAGAGATCAGTTCCCCTGGAACAAATGGCTGCTTTGAAAGGTGGACTCTATGGCATTGTCCCCTCTGAGGTCCCTCCCCTCTCCAAACCCCGCCCTCCCCAGGCTCCACCCCCCCAAAAATTTCCAGGAATGATTCAGCCCAGAGACAACCTTAATGGCTGTGGCTTCACATTCCACATTGGCAGTTCAAGGTCAGTGAGATGAGGGGAACCTTGTTTTGAAAACACACCATTTAACGTGCCATTTAAATGCCTTTTATAGGGAAGAAAACCTGCCTTTATCTCTGCACTCTGAGTGTTCTTGGCAACAATCCAGCAACATGTTTGGCCATAAAATTTAAGCAGGTGCACAGGGCACAGCTGTGGCTACAAATGCTTGTCTCTTTCCTTGGAAGGGAACCGGGGGGGGGGGGGGGGGAGCACAGCCAACCATTCCGCCAAGCAAGAAGGGGGAAATTTCCCCGATGTTGTTCATTTCCAAATAAATATTTCATTACGGCAACGAGTCCCACGCTTGGGGAGCTCTATGCCGGAAGCGCCGCTCTTGGTGACTCTCTTTCATGATACCTGTAAACAAATGCAGGATCACATGGATGATCTTACACTGTCTGAGGGTGGGGGGAAGCCAGCCACCACACTGATATAATGTCTCCATATTTTGGATGTCTACAGATTTAATGACGTGATGAGGTATGTTTCTTTCCCACTGTGGGAAAAGATAGAAAAGGATGAACAGAGGCTGTGACCTTGATAGCCCAGGCAAACCTGATCTCATCAGATCTCAGAAGCTAAGCAGGGTGGTCTCTTGGATGGGAGACCTCCTTGGAATACCAGAGATGGGGGGCAGGCTTTATCCAGCCAGCTCTCTGACTATCCTCCAGGCCCCCAATAGGAGGTCAGTCACCAGAGGTCGCCATGACTTCCGGGTGCACATATACTCACACACAGACACACAGACACATACCAAAAAATGCCAAAAAAATACCCAAAGAAAAGCAAAGGATGAACAGAGCATTTGTTTGCTTACTTTTAAAATTCATTTACATTATTTATAGTCCGCCTTTCTCACATGGACTCTATATGAATGAATGAATGAATGAATGAATGAATGAATGAATGAATGAATGACGTTCCAGAAAGCTATGGTGGTGGTGGAAAGTTGCATCAAGTCACAGCTGACTTATGGCAACCCCTGGTGGGGTTTTCAATGCAAGAGATGTTCAGGGATGTTTTGCCATTTCCTGCCCCACGTCATGACCCTGGTATTCCTTGGAGGTCTCCCATCCAAGTGTTAGCCAGGGCCAACCCTGCTTAACGTCTGAGATCTGACGAGATTGGGCTAGCCTGGGTAACCCGGGTCAGGCTCAGCTAGCTATACACTGTAGCATAGACCACAGTCCCTAGAAATTTATCCAAGTACGTTTGTGAATCATTTAGTCCAGTGCAACTCTACTGCCTAGGCAGAAAAGCCCTCTTGAATAATCCAGCTTTGCATAGTTTGCAGAAAGCCAGCAGAGCGGGGCCCTTCCTGACCTCCTCAGGCGGGCCGTTCCATAAATTGGGGGCGGGGGGGTGCTATGGAGAAGGCAGTTGTTGATTCCCTAATACGGAAGGATTGGCTGCAGTTCTTCTGCCAGCTTCTGTGCCACCGGGAGAATCCCAAGCAGGGTTGTCCTTATGGAACTGGGTTCCCATTATTTTTTATAAACGGCTGCCCCAGCCCCCTCATATTCATTCCCCATTGAGAACAGGGATGCCAGCCTCCAGGTGGGACCAGGGGACCCCCCAGAATTACAAGTCATCTCCAGACTACAGAGATCAGTTCCCCTGGAGAGAATGGAGGCTTTAGAGGGTGGACTCTGTGGCTGGCATTGTACCCCACTGAGGTACCAGTCCTCCCCAGGCTCCATCCCCAAATCCCCATGAGTTTCCTAAACTGGAGCTGGCAATCCCACCCCTCCAAACCCCTGCTGGTGTCCAGAGATGACCTGGCAATCTTAACTGGCAATGTCCTCTCCAAAAATTAGCAATCACGGTAAAAATCCCTCCCTGAAGCCCAGATATGAAGTTATGATGGATTTTTTTCTTGGTGCACACCCCAACTTTTTGTTCCCGCGACGTGGTGTACATTTAGCAGGGACCATCAGTGCAAGGAAACAGGATGTGCCAGGGCAACTGAGGCCGAGGACAGACTGGCAATCTAAAGCGGGGCAGGCACGCTTCGCAAACGGAAGAAAGGAGCACGTTCAGACATGCGCATCTGTCCATCGGCACCGTTTCGTACTTACCCGTCTCCCAGTCGCTTTCCTTCCGCTTTAACAGGACACCGGTTTTACCCGGTGTTCAGGGGCCTTCCTCCGCATGCCTCCCGCTTCCAAACAGTGTGAACACATCAAAGGAAAACAAAAAAAACACAGCGGCACGCACAAGCCGCGCGCGCTGGCTACGCGGCAGTCTGAACGCTCCGTGGCAGTCTGAACGCTCCGTATTGCCGCTGATCCGCATTGCTCTGGCCAGTGTGAACGGCCAGCTCCATGGGGTTTTCCCCCCGCTCCAGTTCCCTCCACTTTGCCTCCGCTTTAGATTGCCAGTCTGTCCTCAGCCTGAGACTCACCAGTTCAGTTCCCCAAAGAGGAAAGGGCAAATGAAGGGGATTTTTGATTTTAAACAATGGAGATGCAAAATTAAGCAATTGCCCTGTTTAATAACACTACCGTCAAGACTCTGTGTTTCGGCATACACATAAAAAGCACGAATCATATGAAAACAGTGCCTTTCATATGGTGCGGATGCTACTGCGCGGACATAAATGACATTACCAATATTAAAGCTGACGCCGCGCGGGTATCCTGTTTCTTTCAAGGACAACAAAATTGTTGAGATTATTCCTCTGCCTAACCTCAAGTAATTGCTTTTTCATTCCCGTCTTTTTTCGCAGTGAAGGGTGAAAATTCATGCTTATCCTATTGTGTGTTGCTTACATCCCTCACGAGTCGGTTATGTGCCAATTTCCTGCTTTAAGTCGGGGAGTGTTCAGAAATGCTATTTGGTGTATCGTTGCGGCAAAGTTTGTACGGGGATTTGATTTAATTGGGTTTATAAAGTGCACATTCTCTAGATCTGATGATTCTCTCTCTCTCTCTCTCATTTTAAATATTGATTGCCTATGTTAGTATTTTGTGCTGGCCATTTTGCTGAAGAAATGGGAAGCATCTTGAAAAGCTCAGAAACAGCAGAAGGAAATTTATCAGCGTAATCTTCCGTTGCATTGCGGTGCCTTGATTTATATACCTGAAGCTTGACCCGAGAGCCTATAGGTTTGCCAAAGATTAGGCTGGTACCTGTCCCTTTGCTTGCAGGGAGTTTTCCTCATGAGCGAGTATTCCAAAAGGTGATCCTCCTGGCAATCAGTGTGGTCCATCCACAGGGTCTCCTCGGAATGTGGCCGTTGAAAGACTGCTTGGACTACAAGCAAAGACAGCTTCAAGAGGGATTGGGTAAACATCTGTAGCAGAGGTCCATCTCAGGCTATTAGCTCCAACGTATAGATGGAACACTCTGTCTGGGGCAAGTGATGCTCTGTATTCCTGGTGCTTGGAAGGCAAGAGTGGGAGGACTTCTGGAATTCTGGCACCACTTGTGGATTTCCTGATGGCCCCTGGGTTTTGGCCACTGTGTGACACAGAGTGTTGGAATGGATGGGCCACTGGTCTTATCCAGCATGGCTTCTCTTATGTTCTTATGTCTGGGGCAGTGATACCCTGTATTCTTAGTTTCTGGTTTCTCTCCTCAAAAAATGCCCCAAGTTTCAAAAAGATTAGACTAGGGGGTCCAATTCTATGACCCGCAAAAGAAGGTGCCCCCATCCTCCATTAGTTACAATGGAGGGAAGGCATTTAAAAGTAATACGGTCCCTTTTAAATGTGACAGCCAGAACTCCCTTCGGAGTTCAATTGTGCTTCTTCCCTTCCCTTTCCCAGAGGCTTCTGGAAAGTCCCCCACCAGCTTGTAACCCTCACCCAGCAACCCTAAGAAAAGCAGGGTATTAAAAACCAACTCTTCTTCTTCTCTTCTTAGAAGTAAGTTTCATTCTTTTCAATGGAGCTTACTCCCAGGAAACTGTTCTTACAATTATATTCTCCGCACTCACCTCCTCACGCTAGCTCCACTCAGTTCCTTCTGCACTTTACAGGCAGACGTCTATATCTCTCTTTGAACCACCTTGAACTGCGCAGTCCTACTTCCCAGCTTCCTCCTGCTGAATTATTTAAAAACCCTATTTTTTTTTTAAAAGGTCTATATTAGAAAGAACCCGCAAACAGCTCAATCTAGTCTCCGCTAATCTCAGATCTGTCTTTGAAGTGCAGATTTTATTTGTTATAGCGCTCTGTTGCAAAGAAGGGGGGGAAAAGGCAGCTCATCTGCATTTTTCAATTCAGCCAGGAATTGTTCAGAAGTCAACCCCATTTCGAATGCCTTCCCGGAGCGAAGGGGAAGTTCATTGTGAAAATATGAGCTGTCCTGTTTTAATACTAATGACATCTTCAGAAAGGCTGCAGCTATTTTGGGTTCCTCAAGAGCACCTGGGAAGGTCTTTCTTCTTTCTCTGTACTTTTCAATCTTAAAATAGAGCACACTAGCAGGATGGGTGGGGGGCCAAGTAGAGATGTGGGGACAAAGGGCATATAAAAGATGGGGGGGGGGAGAAAAAGAAATATTTATCTGCTTCCCGGTGACTTAGTCGACCGTAGAAAAAGGATTGCAAAAATTTATGGAGGACAGAACTATCAACAGCTGTTAAGAATAATAAATTAAACCTCCATGTTCAGATAGAGCAGGGGTCCCTGACCTTCGTGAAACTGTGGACCCCTTCGAGACTCTGACACAGGGTGGTGGACACAATCACAAAATGGCTGTCGCAGGAGGTGGACCCAGTCACAAAATGGCTGTCACAGAAGGTGGAGCCAATCACAAAATGGCTGTCACAGAAGGTGGAGCCAATCACAAAATGGCTGTCACAGAAAGTGGAGCCAATCACAAAATGGCTTTCACAGGGGGCAGAGGCAACCATAAGATGTCAGGGAGCGAGGTTATATATAAATCTGATTGTAACTCTTCAACCTGAAGATCTCCCCTCCCCAAACCCTGCCTTCCTCAGGCGCCACCTCCCCCCAAATCCCCAGGTATTTCCCAACCCAGAGGGCTTGTGCAGATTTGATATCCAGAATTAGGCCTCTGAAGGGAGATTGCAGCCACAAAAAGCCCTGATTCAGAGTGGGAAGCCGAGGCCGAACTCTTTTACTCCTGCATGGTTTCATGAGGCAACCCTATCCCAGGCTGTTGTCAGCCGTGGAATGAGGGGGGAAATGTACAGACTAGGGGTGGGTATGAACTAGGAAAATGGTGGTTCGTGGTTTATTTGATTACATGAACCATGAGCTTTCATGAACTTTCACGAACTTTTCCCGTTTCCTGAACTGGTTTGTGGTTCATTTAGATTATGAGTTTGGGAGGTGGTAGAACAGCCCCCTCATGAGTTAGAGATGCCAAAGTCACAGGGAGCCTTCAGCCGGCTCTCCTCTACCTACCCGCCAAGTATGGCAAATATTGGATTTTGGATGTCTGAGTTATAGACCCCAAAGCAGGTTCTCCCAGCACAGAACTTGCTCTCACATGATGACTAACTCCTCTCTCTTCCTGCTGCAAAGTAAAAGCAGCTGAGCCAGGGTGTGGCACATGTTTATACAACCTGCTCTCATACAGAAGAATGGGAGCTCCGTGGTTGGCTCCCAGAGCTGCCAGTCAAGCTATGGATAACTGATATGGGTGTTTCTAGGGCTCAAATGAACCAAATGAACCTCCACGAAAAAAAAGGTGGTTTGTATTTGGATTCGGGAATGACGCAACCAAATGAACTGGTTCGAAATGAACCACGAACTGGCCTGGTTCGTGCTCAAACCAAGGTTCGTTTCTCAGTTTGTGCCCATCCTTAGTGCAGACCACTGTGCTCACAAAGTCTGAAGGCTTCCTCTGGCCTAAAGAGCCTCCCTCTTCAGTCGTGTTTGTGAGCTTTGTGGAAGCACAGAACGGAAACTAAGTCAGCTGATAACCTCCATCGCTTCCAGCCCCCAGGTGGTCTCCAGACTGCAGAGATCAGCTCCCCTGGAGAAAATGGCTCCTTTGGAGTGGGGACTGTATGGCATTCTACCTTGCTGAGGTCCCGTCCCCTCCCCAAATCCCGCCCTCCCCAGGCTCCACTCCAAAATTTCTAGGAATTTCCCTACCCAGACCTAGATCTGGAGCAGTATGACGAGAAGGGACACACTGACTAGAACACACGATGCTCTGAAAAATTTAAAAGCATTATGAACAATAGCACAGAGCAGGCTGAACCTGACTTGTTAGGTCTGTGGAGGGGTGGAGATGTCTGAACTTTTCTCTCCCCGTGTTCTGGTTCTGAACTAAACCAGAGCCCTCCTCAGCTGGTGTCCGCCTTTAAAAACTCGAGTGCAGTGTCAGTTATGGATTTCTGAGCATTTTAACCCTTTAGAGGGCAACTAGGGATTGGGTTGGCTCCGACTCATACTACGCTCCATTGCTCTGGGGTTTCCTTGACTGAGTTCCTTCCTTCACCATCCATCGCTCCTTCCTCCCCATGCTGTGAAGATCTGTGAATGGGCGAACGGTTAAACCGAGATATAAAGAAAATGAACATTTGTGTGTGTGTGTGTGTGTTACTGATTCACATAATTTTTGGACTGCACATTTGCCAGTTGGACAACACGCAATGCAGGATAGAGACCAAATGCTATAGTTTTTAAAAACATAGTCTGTTGTGTGTGCGGTTGTGTGGAGGAAGACAGACACAATCGCTTTAATAGTTAGTCGTTCCCCAGCCCCTTTTCCTATTGTCTCTCTTTGCTCAGGTCCATGTTCTTTTTCTTCAGTCCCTCTGCATAGTTACTCTGCAGGCAAATAAATAAAACATTGGGCGTTTGATTTTCATATAAATAAGCCAACAGTGGGATTAAACTGATTCACTTTTTTTAAAAAAAAGATGCATACAATCTTCAGTCACCACAAGAGATTTTCGCACGATCGCCCTTCCTTTCCACAATATCTAGAGTACCATTTTGCTCTGTGCTGGACCAAATAGATTGGATCTCTAATATAGGGGCACAGGGGAAATAGCTTTCTTTCTCAGTGATCCTTCTAAGCTAATTTTTGTGGCAATACATGATTGTCTCCCCCCCCCCCCCCCCCCAGCCCATGGGACACAGTAAGTTCCAACTTTGGGAGTGGAAGGGGAGAAAATATATCTATTTTTCATGTCTGGGATAGAAGCATTCCGCTGGGGAAACAACGATATCCCACCTCCACACCCTGGGATTCTGAAAAGATCCTTATGCCAGGGAAATATGCATAAGGGGATTTAAAATTTTGATCACTCTCCAAGCTCTCCCAGGAAATTCATCAAAGATGCTGATTTATAATGAGCTGAGTTTAGAAGGGGAGTTGTGGGGGTAGAGAAGGATATTTCAAACAGATCCATTTGTTGCCAGGGCGGGCACCCCGGGCGACCCTCCGTTCATTGTTATTCCATGCAGGCCACATTGATAAAGGAGCCATTTGTTTTTGTCCTCTTAAGACATTTGCAGGGCAAAAAAACAAATCGCGGGGCTTCTCAAGATCACCCGTGGCTCGTGAGGAGGTTGAAGATTCTCCCATCGTTCACCAGTTTCGAAATGGCTCACGCCTCCCATTTGCAGTCTGGCTGGACCTGTTTTCGAACGGATCAGCTTCACAAAGACGTTTTTAAAAATGGTTCAGTTTTGATGGGGTCAGTGATGACCGTGATCCATTGTTGTTTCCCCTTCTGGAAAATCTTCATGTTTGGGGGCTCTTGTTGCTCTGCTTTCGGAGAGAGTAGAGAAAACAGATGAAAAAACTTGTTTTATCACCTTCCTTTAATGCTAGACCTCATGGGCACCTAGAGTAGGGGTGTGTGTGTGTGAGAGAGAGAGAGAGAGAGAGAGAGGTGTTGTGGCACTTCTTTGGACTTATGTTGACCCTATAAATTAATTACCTCTAAAAAGTCCTATCATTAACAACCTTGCTCATGTCTTGCAAACTGAGGGCCATTGCTTCCTTGATTGAGTCCATCCATCTCATATTGAGTCTTCCTCTTTTCCTGCTGCCTTCAATTTTTCCTAGCATTATTGTCTTTGCCTCTGAATTAATGACCTCCAAATAATCCAACCGTTAACAGCCTTGCTCTGGTCTTGCAAATGGAGGGCCTTGGCCCCCTTGAGTGAGTCAATCCATCTCACATTGGGTCTTCCTCTTTTTTAGCTGCCTTCAACTTTTCCTACCATTAGGCGAGGGGTAGTAAATTCAAGGCAGACAAAAGAGCGATTAACTGGTGGAACTCACTGCTACAGGACATAGTGATGGCCACTAGTTTAATTGGCTTTCCAAAGGGGTTAGACAGATTCATGGAGGAGAGGTCCATCAATGGTTACTAGCCAAGATGAGTAAATGGAACCTCCAAGTATACCTCTGCATGCCAGTTGCAAGAGGGTCATATCAGGGGAAGCTTCAGCCTCAGGACCCTGCTGGGGGCCCTGATTATAGGTCTTCTCTAGGGTTGCCAGACGCCCCCCTCCAGGTGGAGGTGGAGATTCCCTACTGCAAGGCCCGACTCCCAACCACCAATCAACTTGCTAGTGGGGGGAACTTACCCCCCCAAAAGAGGTTCTGGGCAATTTACAAGAGAGATTAAACATACAAGTCATGTATAATCAAAGTCACTGACAGTAAACAAAAAGTTAAAACCAACCAAGATGGCAAGAAAATAGTCCTTCTTTGCTGGCTATCCCACACAGCAAGGCAGGGAAGGCTATGGGGGCGCCATAGAAGAGAAGAGAGAGGGCGCCAGTCAACTTCCCGTTGCTGCCCTCAACTGAAAGCCTGGCAGAACATCTCTGCCATACGGGCCCTGCAGAATTGCGTCAGATCCCGCAGGGCCTTGATATCGTTCAGCAGAGAGTTCCATTAGATCGGGGCCAGGACCGAAAAGGCCCTAGCATTAGTTGGGGGCAGCCAGTCATGAGCCCATGATGTGCAGGACACAATCATGCTTTCCGCCCATCAGCAACAGACTTTCCCCAAACCGCTGCACTCCTGCCGGCTCTAGCAATACGCATGTGGAAACCAGATGAGAGATGTCAGGCGGAGAGTATGCATCCCTTTACAGATGTCTGCCTCAATGCAACCACACCAATACATATATATATATAAAGAATTAATCTAAGTAGCTAGATACACTCCCTGTAGCAGGTGTATTCAGCCGTGTTTCATGGGCTGACAATTCCTCAGTCTCCTGGAGAGGTATCTTGTTGGGGGAGGGGGGGGAGATGTGCTCTTATTTACTGTACAGTTGCATTCACTTTTGGAACTAATGCCTTGTATTCGAGTCACCGAACAGGCGTCCTCCCCGGCGTCGAGTGGGCAAGTTGATTTAGGCAATTTTTCCCCTCCCCCTATAGATCTGTACATATGTCACCTTCGGGCAAAAGACGAGCTAATAGAATTGAAATTAATGTAATTGGCAGAAGGTCAGCCGGGGAGCTCTGTATGTCTAAGGCTTCCCGAAAAGCCCGACTCGATTCTCGCCCGCCTATTGCCTGATTAGTATGCAGGTAAGGTTATTGTGCCTCAGCAGAATAATTGGATCATTCAAATATCTCCAAGCCCTGGTGTATCTACAAAGCCTGAGCACTGATTAGATCCTGCCTGTTCATCTCAGCAAGCCTTGAAATCCTTCCCACTGTGAAAAACTAATTTTCAGTGGGAATTTATTAAATAAGAAATCTGCATGCCACTTTACCTTGTAAGCATTACCGATGGAATACAAAGATTTCCCCTGACTTTGATGTATGCACTTCATGGATGCGTGTGTGTGTGTGTGTGTGTATGTATATATGTATATATATATATATATATATATATATATATATATATATATATATATGGATGAAATCATTGTCTTCTGGCATATTTTGCAGCTGAGCAGAGAGTGTCCTTTTCTTTGCATCGGCTCCTGGCTTAAGTTTTGTCGTAACACAGGTGGGTCGTCGCAAAGGCGAGGAGGGGGATGCTTCTGGGAAACGCACCTGCGATGTGCCAGAAGGGAAACAATCAAATGAAACATGGCTCAAATATCGCTGGAGGGAAATGTAGGCATGGAAAGGTCAGGGTCTGTCTCTCCTTCCTCCTGTGTGCGTGCGCACATACATACATACACACACACACACACACACACACACACACGTTGCTGTGTTTTAGCCGATGAACAATAATAGGCCATTACTGTGGAATCCAGAAAGGGATTTTCCCTCTGACTCTTGCACTCATGGACAGATAAAGGCGACTTATGAGCTCAGAACTGACTCCTCCAGCTGCCAGTGGCTCTCCAGCATCTCAGGGAGAGAAGGCTCTTTGCTGGAACCTACCGGGACCTGAGATCCTAATGTAAGACCATAAGACAGGGGTGTCAAACATAAGACCCACGAGCAAGACCCGGCCCACCCAGGGCTCTTATGCAGCCTGTGAGCAATCGGTGCAAGGGAAGGGCACTGAGGAAGTCCAGGTTGGCCATTGTCTGCCTCGTTATAGCAACCCCAGACATCCTTGGTGGTCTCTCGTCCAAGTACTAACCAGGACCAACCCAGCTTAGCTTCTGAGATCTGACAGCATCAGGCTAGACAGATGGGGCCTTCATGTTCAGAGGCAGACACCATTGGAATACCAGTGCCTTCCAGCAATGGACAGCCCCACCTCCTAATCTCTTCTTATAGCAAGGGGAGGTCCACCTTCAAGGGTGGGGGATAATAATGCAGTGAATGGAGTTAAAACTGTCAAAGCTGCACAAGAAGAGGAGGAGGAGGAGGAGGAGGAGGAGGAGATTGGATTTATACCCCGCCCTTCACTTGGAATCTCAGAGTAGCTTACAACCTCCTTTCCCTTCCCCTCCCCACAACAGACACCCTGTGAGGGTAGTGGGGCTGAGAGAGCTCTTGAGAGAACTGCTCTTGAGAGAACAGCTCTGACAGAGCTATGGCTTGCCCAAGGTCATCCAGCAGCTGCAAGTGGAGAAGTGGGGAATCAAACCCGGTTCTCCCAGATTAGAGTCCGGGCACTTAACTACTACACCCAACTGGGTAACAAGATAAGTGTGTAGGTGAAAATATGTCCCGACATTTTGTTTACATTTCCAACAGGTGTTTGTTAAATTTAGGTAGCATTTAGCTAATCTATCTGGAGACAAATGCTACCTGTAGAACATTTTGTATATGTTCTCCTTATAGGCAGTGGCTCTAGTAATTTTTATATTAGTCTCCCACACCCTTGTCCATTGATCTAAATCTACATTATATCCTAAGTTTTGTGCCCAAGTTATCATAGCGGGTTTAACAGTCTCATCTTGCATCTTGAATTCCAAGAAAAAGTTATACTATTCCTTTATAAGTTTCTCCTCTGTATCCAACCATAATTTATCCAAATCTACTGGTTTCTCATAAAATCCGTTCTTTTGATCCTTTGTGAACCTTGACTGCAGTTGCATTCTTTCCCACTATATAAGTTCTATATTTTGACTTTGTAATACTTCTAATGACTTCACATTGCTTTTACTGTCTAATAGGTCCTCATATCTCCACATCATGTCTTCAGTATATAATGTAGGTTTTACGAAGGCCTCCAAGGGCGAAACCCACTTGGGGTTTTTCCTATAATAGTATTGCTTTGTTTCTTCCCAGATTTTCAGAAGTGGGCCTCTAAGAAAGTGCTGTCTATAATATGACCTTTCTTTGCCATACCAGACAAAGGCATGCCATCCCATTGACAGGTCATGCCCTTCTAGCTTTAGGGGTCAACAGACATCACCATTGGCAGACATCAGCATGGATTTGGCTGCCTTACAAGATGATGGAGGGAAAACCCAGTCTTGGCTATAATCGAGTACATGGATAGAGAAAACAAAACACTACAGTTCAACCCCTGCATTCTTAACCTTGTATATTTCTAGGCAGGGCTTTTTTTGTAGAATAATAGGCCACACCCAACAGCAGAAACTCATTAGCATATTAGGTCACACCACTGACAACACATCTTATTAGCATATTAGGCCACATCCCCATGTTACCAGAAGAGTGGTCATCCAGTCACACCCACCTTTTGCTTCTTATTCTGTTTACCTTGTTTGTTGTCAAAACCCAGGGCTTTTTTTGTAGCAGGAATTAATTTGCATGTTAGGCCACATACCCCTAATGTAGCCAATCCTACTGAGTTTCTGCTGTTGGGTGTGGCCTATTATGCTAATGAGTACCTGCTGGGTGTGGCCAACTCAGGAGCCAGCCAGAACTCCATTCCTGTGCGTTCCTGCCCCAAAATAGCCCTGTTTCTAGGCATGAGTTAGAGTTGCCACGCACCAGGGGGTGGCTGGAGATCTTCTGGGATGTAATTCTGGGAGATCCCCAAGTCCCACCTGGAGGCTGGCATCCTTACTCCAGATGGTGGCTGAAGATCTCCTGGAATCACAACCCATCTCCACATTACAGAGATTAGTTCCCCTGGAGAAAATGGCTGCTTTGGAAGGTGAACTTTATGATATTATATACCATTGAGGTCCCTCCCCTTCCCAAACCCCGCCCTCCCCAAGCTCCACCCCCCAAATCTCCAAGTATTTCCCAACCCCTGATTGGGGTAGAGTAGAGAATCGTAGCCTCCGTTTGCTGTTCCCATCAGTAAAGTTTCAGCTGGATTGGGGTGAGTAAGGCAACGGCAGAGGAAAAGTTTGTGAATGCAAATGTCCATTTTGAATTTTTTTAAAAAGGAAAAAGAAACCTTAGGTGTCTGCGGTTGTGTACAGAGAGCGAGCGAGCCCTGAGGATATTTCGAGCATCAGAGAACAGGTGTCTGGTATGATAACCAAATCAGAACAGATATTAAAAAAATCCCCCCCCCCCCGTATTCCTGTTTTGCATATTTTCCATCAAATCAATGCAGTCATTTAAACGAGTCTCTTAAAGAAAGATGTTAAGATGGTTCTTCTAGGAGGAGAGGTTGGAGCTGCAGGGGACGGCTTGAATTCCAGCCTTCAGACTTTTTGCGAGAATAGTAGGCACCTGAAAAGTTTCAAATTTCAGTTCCGGGTGTTCAGAAGAACATTTGAAGAGTGTTTTGGAGCTGCAGCTAATGCAGAATGCCGCAGCAAGACTGCTGGTCAGGGCCAACTATCGGGAGCATGTGACCCCAATACTACAACAATTGCACTGGTGACCAATCTGCTCCCAAGCCAAATTCAGGTTGTTTGTTTAGACTTTTAAAGCCCTACATGGCTCGGGACAAGAGTCTTCTCCTATATATTCCTGCCCGGGAATTAATAACACAGGGAGAGACTCTCCTTACTGTCCCAACAATCAAAGAAACTCATTTCATGTATACACAAGACAGGGCCTTTTCAGTGGCAGTCCCACAACTGGGGAACAACTTCTCCAGGGAGGCATGCTTGGCCCCCTTGCTTTCAGTCTTCAGGAGGCAGTTGAAGACAGTTTCATTTAGGACTGCATTCGATTCAAGAAACTCTAAATTGCGATTTTTCAAATTTTTGGTTTGATGTATTTGATTTATGTCATAAACCGCTATGAGCTCCGCCAGGAAGAACGGCAGCTAATAAATGTTTAAAATAAATAAGTAAATAACGTTTTAGTAGAGTATGTTTGGGTCAGCATTTGGCTGCTGTGCCTTCAGTGTTTTATCAAGCTGTGATGTTTGACTGCTTTGATGTCTCTCTATTCTATTTGTTAAATGGTTTGAGCATAGGATAAAGTGGCGCATGTTTAAACAAATAAACATCTTTGCTACCAAAATAAAAGACATATAGAAACTGCATCATGCGTGAGGGGCTGTGGCTCAGTGATACAGCATCGGCTTGGCATGCAGAAGGTCCCAGGTTCAATCCCCGGCATCTCCAGTTTAAAGGACCAGAGAGTAGTCGATGTGAAAGACCTCTGCCTGAAACCCTGGGGAACCACTGCCTGTCTAAGTAGATGATACTGAACTTGATGGATCAAGAGTCTGATTCAGTATACGGCAGATTCAGGTGTTCCTGGTTGGAGCCCATCTGCGCAAGGATCAGGGAACTTTCCCATGTCCCCTCTAACTTCAGGCTAGTGGATTCCCAGAGTTCATGGGAACTGTGACAGGGTATGCTGGGAATCTGTGTGGATGAGGGGGAAGGGGGGGAATCGCCTTTCCTACCATCTATGGAGCCATGCTGATCAGAGGAGGAGTGATTTCACCCGAGGATTCCCTGACCCCTGGTGAAGGTGTGGATCCCCCACTGAGAAGCCCCATCACCCAGCTCTCCATCAGCTGGCTGGGGGGGGGGGATTTACCCCCCAAAGAGGGAGATTCTGCCGAGATGCAGCAACATCACTGCCCACATAACCAGAAAGTAACGTCATGGCTTCCAGGACGTTGGGGGGACTCTCTGGTATCTGGGCAAAATCTCTATGGTAAGTTTGGCTTCTACCATAGAGTTTTTGCCCAAATATCAGAGTGTTGTCCCCCAACATCCTGGACGTGATGGCATCACTTCCTGGTCACATGGGCAGTGACGTGAGCATGTTGTTGCATCTCGGCAAAGCCTCCCTAGAGGCTGGCATTCCCAAGATGGGTCCAGACCTGTTCAGGGAAGCTCTACAGATGCCCTGGGAGTAGGGCTGCCATCCCTCCAGTGGAGCCAGGGGATACCCTGATTTCGGGATCCCCAATCCTCTGTTGCCCAGCTGGCTGGCCGGCAGGGGAAGCCCCACCCCCGAGAAGCCCCCTCCCATTGCCGCTGGCGCCAGTGTGATGACATCACCCGGGAATGATGACATTACATTTCTGACATCGGGGGTGACTCTTTAGGTTTAGGGCAAAACTCTATGGTTTTGAGGCCAAAAAATCCATAGAGTTTTGCCCAAAACCTAGAACGTTTCCCCAGTGGGACCTGGCAACTCTATTTCACCCTCTTTCCCCTGTCCTCAGTGTAGCCCTCCAAGCTCATGTAGCTAGTCTTCCCTCAGTAGCTGCAGATTGGATATTCTGTTATTATTGAGACTTGCGCAAGCTGAGAGGTGTGTGTGGGATGACTTTGAAAAGGATACGCAAGTCTTTCCCCTAAAACCTTAGTGTTGTACGCTTCATATGTGCAGATTCTGTACTCAAATCTATTTTTCTGCATTTTCTTCCTTGGAAAATACTTTGGCATGAGAGCTACCGTCAAAGAAACCTCTGCCGCTATTCCACCCGCATCAAAAGCGGCTAGGCTAAATTATTCATTGCCGCTTATTTGTTCAGCGTTGGTAATTTATTAATATTTGTCAAAAGCTGCTTAAACAGAAAATGGAACGGGTCTCTGTATTAATCGTATCAAATGCTATTATTGCTAGTTTATATCATGTTAAAATGATGCTTTGTTCTCATCGGGCGGAATGCAGATGATCAGCCACGATCGGTTGCGGATGCTGAAGGACCATCCCTGTGGCTCATTTGGGCAAGATCTGCTGGCGCCTGAAGACTGTTCATGACCCTGAGCCCTTTGGAGGAAAGGCAGGATAGAAATCGAGGGTATCCAATGGAGCTGATGGGCAATAGGTTCAGGACAGACAAAAGGAAATACAGCTTTACACAGAGAGTGGTTAAAATGTGGAATTTGCTGACAGGGGCCACAGAAATGATGGCCACAGAAACAAACAGCATCAAAAGTGGATTAGATAGATTCATGGGGGATAAGTCTATCAGTGGCTACTAGCCATGGTGACTGAGGAGAACCTCCACATTCAGAGGCACTAAACCTCTGAATCCCAGAGCCAGGAAGAAACATTAGGGGGAAGCCTCAGCCTCTATGCCCTGTTGTTGGGTGTACACAGAAACTGGTTGGCCACTGTGTGAGACAGGATGTTGGACTAGATGGACTGCTGGTCTGATCCAGCAGGGTTCTTCTGATGTTCTTCTCAGGGGGAGGCCTCAGCCTCAGTGCTCTGTTTATGGCCCTCCAGAAGAACTGGCTGGCCCCTATGTGAGACAGAATGCTGGACTAGATGGGCCACTTCTCTGATTCAGCAGGGCTCTTCTTATCTTCTTCTCAGGGAAAGGCCTCAGCCTCTATATCCTGAGGAACTGGTTTGCTCCATTCCAACGTGCCCCGCTCTTAAAAATCAGTTGCCAACCCAGGCTTTTGAAACACCGAATCCAAGGACTGTCCTTTGTGTGGGAGGCAATCACGGACTAAGTTGCCAAATAGGGAGACCGTGAAATTGCTCAGGTTGTGAGTCATCATCTTCAGCGGACACAGCTGACCTGCCTAATTTCCAGATTAGCCCGAAGGAATCTCAGATGCTTTTGACCTTCTTTGGGGGTGTGGGGCACAGACTATCACAGGCAAAAGCAAAGGGGATGACAGCAATGCAGCTGAAACAGTGTGTCGAAACAGCTCTCCGACATCTTAGGCAATATCCCTGCCTAATTTGATATCAACTGGCACGTTTTCGTTTAAGAATTCAGCTGGAATTGCACTGAGACCAATTTGATCTGTATTATGCGGAGAACTGGCATTGGTTGCGAGCGTGTGTGTTAGAGAGCGAGAGAAGCAGAAAGGGGGGGCGGGAGGAATCATATTTGTGTCTAGTGAATTACACTTGAAAGGTCAAGCTCGATCATTTATCTTCAATCAGGACTCCAAATCTCGGGCTCAATCGTTAGTTTCAGCTGTGAGTTGTAAAGTTCACCATACAGGAGGTGAGAAGAATGACAAGATAGGAAATTCCAACAGCCGGTGATGGTTATTCAAGAGTCAACCTCCTCTCCGCACAGTCTTCAATGGATTGGGGAGTCGAACGAATGGTTCGAAGTGAGAGGAGTTAAATTATTCAGAATGACTCTGCATTTCTTCAGCACCCACTTTTGGTAAGGAGGGCAAAAAACTGCAGTAGGACAACAGGGCTGGCCACAACTTCTGGTGACTTTCAGCCCAAGAAGAACTTTCCATCTGCTTCTCTAAAAGGAGGAGGAACTATGATCTTTGGTGAATCCCTTTCTCTTTGCATCACTGTGTGCCTAACCTTCCAGGACATTCAGTTGCTGACCTAAAAGGAGCAGTTATCTTACAAGTGAATTTCAAAGGGAGATTAGAAAGAGAGACTGCTGAATTGCAACTGATAATGAAGCTCAAGTCAATGCATCCACCTGGACTGAATCAAGACTTAGGTTCCCTGTCTCGTTAACAATGCTGATTTCTCCATGCCTATTACCCTCTCTGCATATCACACCTAATCCAATCACACCTGCCATTGTCATCCACCTGCTATTGTCATTTGCCTGCTAATGTCATTTGACATCTGAAATCTGTGTGCATGATATTCGGCCATGGGCATGCGATTTGTGCAAGGCCTGGTATGTGGAGTCCTCCACTGATGTCAGTGTTCAGTGAATCTCCAGATGCAGTTTCATATAAAGGTTTAACTAGACCGGACATGGAGGAACACACTGGGACCGAGAAAAAAAGGATGGACTGCTTCATCCCGCGGGTAGCTGACTTATGGGATTCATGGCCTCAAGATGTGGCAGTGACTACTGGTTTGGTTGGACTTAAAGCAGGGCCAAATTAAGTCCAACCGATGCCCAAAGCATGGCCCAATAATGGTGCCACTCGGCACTAAAACTGACTTCATATATGTGAAAAGTCAGTAAAATAAATAATAAAAAGGAGCTTTAGGGTCCATTCCACAAATCAGCTGATGAGTTAAATGCTAGCCAAACCCAGCCGGCTTTTGAAAGAACTTTCTCAGCCCCACCTGTTTCACAGGGTGTTTGTTGTGGGGAGGGGAAGGGAAAGTAGATTGGAAGTCATGGGCACGGTGCCTGTTAGGAATGATTGTGGATTTCTCGTGCTAGTTGTTTCAACCTGCAGAACCCAAGTTTTAGTTTTGGCTCTCTCACAGTTGTGCAGAGCAAACCTCTGGTTCTTTACTTTGCCACTGGTTTTTTTCGTTTCTTTGTTCGTTTCCTCTCCCTGAACATTTTTCTCTCCATTGAATTTATCTGACCAAGCGAGATCTGAGCCTGCCATAAGGTGGGGAGGGCGGGATATAAATCGCATATATATATATATATATATATATGTAATTAGTACATAATTGAACCGTTACTACAGGAAAGTGTACCTGACCAGGCAGCAAGCTATCAGGAAAGGTCTCTGATTAATATCTTTGCCTTTGGTCACAGACAATAATCATTAAAAAAAATCATCTTGGTCAATTTATAAGAAATGACTGTTGCATTGTAATGTCAGGAGCTGTTCTGGAACATCATTTGTTTGACCACCAAGGAAAGCCAATGGGCCGAAACACGTATGGTCAGGGTCAATAATGGCCATTTTGGGTTGTCACTGTACAATTCAATTCTTAATTGAGGCTATTACCAGGGCCAATATCTGATTTTTAATTTTCTTTGTAATAAATACATGTATACTTCAGTATATCCATCAATATTTAATGTCTTTTATTTGACTAACATGATTAGTGGGCCTATACCCTCAGATATTCTTATCGTTTAGGTTTTTAATTCAATTCCATTTGGGTTAAGTCCTCTTCCCCTTTTTCATTTTTTCAGTGGCATCCCAAAATCAACATTACATGTGCAAAGTACACATGGCTGTTTAAGTATCACATGAGTATAATGCATGAATACCATCGGTTGCTCCTGAAAAAAACAGCACAATGTGCATACAATTAGGGTTGCCAGGTAAACTTTCTTGGCCAGCAGGGGTCTCCCAGCATCCTTCTGGGAGACTGGAAGTGATGTTGAACATTTTCGGGCCTACTTCCAGCTTTGGGCCTACTTCCATTTTCAAGCCTACTTCTGGTCAGGGGTAACACTCTGCTTTTGGGGCAAAACTCTATAGTAAATCTGGCTTCAAATCATGGAGTTTTGCCCTCAAACCAGAGCCTCACCAGGTACATTCAGATGGGCAGCTAATCCCGCCATTGGCCCAGCTCTAATTTGATACTGATCTTTTTTATCCAGTGTTTCATGACCAGACAGCTCCCCCATGAATCGCCTTACCGTGCGCTGATTCTGCAGTAGATTGTCTAGATGGCATCCACCTTAAGGAGGCGATCGGGTTTTTCTTTAAAAAAAATCTGTTTGCACATTCGCATATGTGCCTCATTGTGTACTTGTTTTTTCCGCACATGTGCGGACTTGAATGATAAAAGCACCCCCAGTGGTACCTTCCTCTAGGTACCATTTCAATTAACAAAGTTCATAAATTTCACAGGCCATTCAGAAACATGAAATTGTCCAGAACATTTGAGTGGAGCTCTGCGACCATCACATGTTGATGCGTTTATGCACATATTGCTAAGAATTTTTTTAAATGGCAGCCAGGATGGTCTGGAGTCAGACCATCCCGACAGGCTGATTGTACACTGGAACAATCAGACAGGGGAAAGTCTGCCATTGGCCCACCGGCGAGCATTAGACTGGACTTTCACTAGTATCTTTAAAGTTTGGCTCCCTGGCGAGGCTCGACAGGCTGATCACAGAAGCGGCACCTTTCCCAGATGTCACTGTCTGGACATTTCCTTAAAACTGCCAGGCACTCATTCCTGGGTCAGATCTAAAGAGCCATCTGATCATCACCATCTCCAACCAGAATTAGGCTTGAAACCAGAAGTAGGCCTGAAACCAGAAGTAGGCCCGAAAAGGTCAATTAGGGGTGGGATTTCCCCCTGCGGGCCAGCTGGTTGGTGGTGGGCAAGAGCCTGCAAAAGAGGGAGTTCCCCCCGTGTCTTCTGGGGTGGGGGGCTGGCAACCCTACATACAGCAGAAGAGGTGAAAACCAAAACTGTTGACAAAATGAAAAGAAAACCAAGAGTATTTTTCCCTTGGATCCTCATTTGAAATGATATTCTTACTGTCCTGACATTTTATTGATAAAGAATCATTGTGTATGTTTGTTTGTTTTACAAAAAAAAAGCAGCCATAGCAGGACAGGACACTGCATCCCATTTTCCTGGTTTCCTCCTGGGGGAAAAAATCACCAGAACATCTCTTTAATTATGGGATGTATGGGAGCGATCTTATTTCCAGAAATGGGCCCTGTAATCATAAATCATTTTAAGTATTCTGTGGTCTCATCATGGAGGGATCTTGGGGGACTGTGTGTGAAGTTCACTCTCTTTTCTTGGGGGGAAGGCAACATTTATAATAGAGTTCAATGTTCTCAGATGCTGACAACCTCTGGAATTGACTTCATGTCAGCAGGCAGACAATGAGACATTATAATAGACGGGGAACATCATTAACGTCATTATCTACAATGTGGCCTTGGAACAGCCTCACGCTCCTTCTCTCTCATTCTTTTCCTGTTGTACCGCATGCCACGAGTCATTCCGTGCAGGGAAACCAGTTCATGTTCTGCTTAGCCTCTGACTAGACTGGGCTGATTGCCTTTTCAGGTGGGCCTGCATGAGTGAAGCTATGAAACAGTTAATAGTGGTAGAAGAGTCAAAGCATTCTATGCAATCTGACCTGACTCTGTTGTGACCCCTTTGGGGCTACATTTTTTGGCCGAGGACTGGAATACTAAGAGGGGGGGGGAAGGAGGGGCTAGGGACCACTGTAGGGTTCCCAGACTGCCCCACTAAAGGCAGAAGATTCAGCAAGGGGTCAGCAAGGGGGCTTAACAGCAACAAACTGAGGCAATATAGCAACATCACTTCTGGTGCACACTGGAAGTGATGTCATCATATCACCAGCGATGTGGAGATGCTCTGGTCTTTGGGCAAAAACTCTATGTCCAAAGCATAGGTTTGGAGGTGGTGCCTGGAGAAGATGGCGTCTGGAGAGGGGAAGGAACTCAGCAGGGATATGATGCCACAGAGCCCACCCTTTAAAGCTTCCATGTTCTCCAGGGGAACTGATCTCTGTAGTCTGGAGACCAGTGATAACTCTGGGAGACTCCCCAAGCCCTACCTGGAGGTTGGAAGCCTTCTTTCATGAGTCAGCCAGGGCTCAGCAATAGCGAAGATTCCTCAGGAGAAGAGGAGCCTTGTGTAGCCAGCCCCGAGTCAACAGGAGCCAACCAGCAGGAAAATGAGCTGCAGGCTTGTCAGGATTCACAGCCAACAGCTGTTGCAGAGCCATCACCACTCTCCAGCCCTGGCTCGGCAGGTAAAAGTGAGTTGGCCATTCACAGCCCTCCGGTATCATCTACACCCTTAGGGCACCACAGATGGAGACTGAGAATGCAGCTACAGGCGAGACGACAAAGTGCATATCTCCTGGCCTGGCGCCAGCTGCTTGCTGATAATGAAGATGAGTTGTTGCAGGACTGACCCTGGGTAGCTGACTGAAGGTTTGACAGTTAGGCATGTAGCTCTAAAGCTGTTCAAGGAAGGCTGCTTAGCGTGGACGCAATGCGTACACTATATGCTGACCTGCTGCCACTGTCTTGCCTGATTGATCTCTGATACTCTGACCCTGGACTGAATGACACTGCTCTGAATCTCTGACTCTCTGACCTTGGACTTCACGACACTTCCTGATCCCTGGAGCCCTGACCCCAGATTGAACAACACCAGACTTCAGAACCCACCTCTAGCCATGCCTCCATTGACAAACAGACCAGGGTGCAGTAGCCAGATATTCAGAAACCTTCCAGCCAGTACGCCTTCATATGAGCATATCCGTACTAAATACGAATTAATTAATTAAGTAAGTAATTATTGCATGGCAGTGTGTGTAGTATAGCCAGGAGATCCTAAGTTTGTCTGGCAGCGAGAAGTTCTAGCTCTTTTAGTATTATGCACCACAATGGTTGGAACAGAAAAAAGAAAGTGCTTCTTCACCTAAAGAGTGATTAACACATGGAATTCACTGCCACGGGAGCTGGTAGCGGCTACAAGCATGGACGGCTTCAAGAGGGAATTAGATAAACATATGGAGCAGAGGTCCATCAGTGGCTATTAGAGAGCCAGTTTAGTGTAGTGGTTAAGTGCGTGGACTCTAATCTGGGTGAACCGGGTTTGATTCCCCACTCCTCCACTTGCAGCTGCTGAATGACCTTGGGCAAGCCATAGTTCTGATAAGAGCTGTCCTTGAAAAAGAGCAGTCTCTGTCAGAGCTCTCTCAGCCCCACCTAACTCACAGGGTGTCTGTTGTGGGTAGGGGAAGGGAAAGGAGTTTGTAAACTACTCTG
The DNA here is from genome assembly GCA_029233225.1 of Lepidodactylus listeri. Taxonomy (NCBI): domain Eukaryota; kingdom Metazoa; phylum Chordata; class Lepidosauria; order Squamata; family Gekkonidae; genus Lepidodactylus; species Lepidodactylus listeri. The sequence goes on from JARCFY010000022.1 coordinate 1,156,131, forward strand.
AGACTTCCTTGGGTAGTGAAGGGCGGGGTATAAATCTAATCTCTTCTTCTTCTTCTTAGCCACAAGGTATAGATAGGAACTCTCAGTCTGCGGCAAGGAATGCACTGTATTCTTGGTGCTTGGGTGGGAACAGTGGGAGGGCTTCTAGTGTCATGGCCCCACTGCTGGACCTCCTGATGGCACCTGGTATTTTTGGCCACTGTGTGACACAGGGTGTTGGACTGGATGGGCCATTGGACTGACCTAACATTGATTTCTCTTATGTTCTTATGTTAGGTGGCGAGCTAGACTGTTTTTAAGGCAAGAGACATTTCAGAGGTGATTTGCCATTGCTTGCCTCTGTGTCATGACCCTGGTATTCCTTGGAGGCCACCCATCCAAATACTATCCAGGGATGACCCTTCTTAGCTTCCGAGATCCAATGAGATCAGGCTAACCAAGGCGGGTTGGGTCATACTAAACACACTCTGCAGTTGATGGAAACTTGGTTTCAAAACTGAGGTTTTTTCCCTTTAGTTGCAGCAATTTCTTTTTGCTGTGGTGAAACATATTTTAAATAGTTTTTTAAAAAAAGAGTCAGGCCCGCCTAAGGAAGTTTTACATCCAAGGCCAATAACTGCCGGATTCAAGCTGATTTCGTTTTTCACCCACATGGGTATGCACAGTCTTCACGGAAGCAAAAAAAAACCAACCCAGAAACCTTCTAGCTGTGTGTATTATATCATCAGTATTTAAGTGCTGTGCAGTGAATGTCTCACTATACTTTTAAAGGCCCCAGGAGTCAGAAACCCTCCAAGAAAGGGAAAGGAATGCTGCCATTACTACTGCTGCTAATAATAAATATGGATATTTTGGGTCCCAGCACAAATGCAAAGTCGCAACAATTCCACACCCCTCAGAAGTAACTGAACGGCAGCAGGCAGTATTTCCCCAAATCTTTTCTCTCTGCATGGTGAAGAGTGAGGATTCCTCTTCTCTCCCTGTCCACATGGCAACTCTACCTATTTCCTGTAGGGCGGGGATGGGGGGGGGTATGGATGCCAGATCCCGGTGTAGTGGTTTGGCATAGTGGTTAAGAGCGCCAGACTCTAATCTGGAGAACCAGATATGATTCCCCACTCCTCCACATGCAGCTGCTGGAGTGACCTTGGGTTAGTTCTGTCAGAGCTGTTCTCTCAAGGGCAGTGCTCAAGAGAGCTCTCTCAGCCTCACCTATTTCTCAAGGTGTCTGTTGTGGGGAGAGGAAGGGAAGGAGCTTGTAAACTGCTCTGAGACTCCGAGTGAAGGACGGGGTATAAATACAGTCTCCTCCTCCTCCCCCCATTTGCAACAAGGAAAATGGTAATACTTACTTCTCCAGTTGGCAGGGAGTTCCACAGGTATTTATTTTTATTTATTTATTTCCTGAGATTTATATCCTGCCCTCCCCGCCGAATTGCAGGCTCAGGCAGGTAAGGTAGGGAAACTCCTGGAGATTTGGGGATGGAGCCTGGGGAGGACAGGGACCTCGATGGGTCCCTCCAAAGCATCCATTTTCTCCGAGAGAACTGATTTCTACAGACTAGAGATGAGCTGTAATTTCAGCGGATCCCCAGGTCCCACCTGGAGGCTGACATCCCTACGTTTGGGATGAAAGTGATGGTTTTGAAGGCCTGTGTTGTATATTCAGCCTGAGTCATCCCTGAGCTAGTACTTGAGGCTGGCTGAGCTTGTTGCTCCTGAACAATAGCTTACCAGGATCCTGGACAGAAAAATAGTGTTGTGTAAATAGTCTTATCATTGGGAGTGTGGTGTGTTTGGGTGTGGTGTTTGCATGCTATATAAACAAGGGCTGCGGCCCCGGAGTTTGTTCTAGTTGTGTTCCTGAAATCACTAAATAAAAGAGAGCTGTTCACTTCAATGCATCTTGAACCCAGTATGTAACAGCCTGGTTTTGTTTTGGGTCCTCTTTTCATACTCTGTTCCCCAGCATAATTTTTGCTTTAATGTACGCTGAAGGAAGCGGTCCCTTGCCTCCAGTTCCTTCAATTTCGCCTTTGTTTCCATTGCAAATATTTCCATTTATGTGAAAATCGAGAGCCACGCACCTCTGAGCGTGAAAAGTCAACCTGACCTTTTATCAGAAAACTGGTACACGCTTCCCCCCCCCCCCCATGTAGATGCTGTGGCATTTAACCAAAGCAAAGGATAAACTTTACAATATAATCTGTGGCTTGTGGGGAAGGGGGGGGGGTAGAATTGGATTTTTTCCCTCACCTTCAAATCAACAAGTGGTGTCAAAATACCATAACAGAAACGCAATCTGGTTGCCTCAAATGGAATTTTCCATGGTTTTTGCTTTGCTTCATTTTAATGTGGTTGCTGGTGGGCAGCCAGTGGACACCCCGACAGAAATCCTTGTTGGTAGCTAAGATTTGATGGTGAAGTGACTGAAATAGTGCAACTTTTCTAATCCTCGGCACCATCATTAACCAAAAGGGAGGCTGCAGTCAAGAAATCAGAAGGGACGGAGGCCAGGAAGGACCGCCATGAAGGAGCTAGAAAAGATTCTCAAGTGGATGCAAGGATGTGTCGCTGGTGCCCAAGATCGAATTAATTCTTGCCAGAGTACCCCCCATTCCTATGCATGGGTGTGGAAGTTGGACAATGAAGAAACCTGACAGAAAGAAAGCTGATTCATTTGAAATGTGGTGTTGGGGGAGAGTTTTACAGAGACCTGGACCGCCAAAACACGAATAAGTGGGTTCTAGGCAATGCTCCCTTTAAGCTGTGGAGTCTTGTGAGCAAAAATTCTACTCTGTGAGCTACTGGCATTAAAGTTGTGAGTGAGCGATTTGGCTGCTGCATGAATGAGTTTGCTTTGGAGCCATCCTTCCCTAAGTGAAGACAAAAATGTGTGAGCCAGAGGCTGAAAAACTGTGAGCTAGCTCACACTAACTCAGTTTAGAGGGAAGACTGGTTCTAGGTCAAATCGAGCCTGAACTCTCCCTAGAAGTTAAAATAACTAAACTGAAGCTATTGTGCTTTGGTCACATGATGAGAAGACAAGAGTCACTGGAAAAGGCAGTCATGCTGGGGGAAGGCAGCAGGAAAAGCAGAAGACTCAACGTGAGATGGATGGACTCAGCAAAAGAAGCCACAAAGGCCCTCCGTTTGCAAGAGCTGAGCAAGGCTGTTAACGAGAGGACATTTTGGAGGGCACCAATTCATAGGGTGGCTGTAAGTCGGGAGTGACTTGATAACACTTAACAGGCACATGCACGGTTTCTCAGCTGAGCATGGATAGTGTCTAGGTCCTGAAGTAAGACACACTCATACCTATACTTAGGTGTCGGGACTGGAAAGAAACAGGTTTGTTCTATCTATCTGTCTGTCTGTCTGTCTGTGTCAGGACTGGAGAGAAACAGGTTCTGTCTGTCTGTCTATCTATCGTTCTATCCTCTCTCTCTCTCTCTCTCTCTCTCTCTCTCTCTCTCTCTGGGGGGGACTGGAGAGAAACAGGTTACATCTATCTATCTATCTATCTATCTATCTATATCTATCATCTCTCTTTCTCTCTTTCGGGACTGGAGAGAAAGAGGTTCCATCTATCTGTCTGTCTGTCTGTCTGTCTGTCTATCTATCTGTCTGTCTGTCTATCTATCTATCTATCTATCTATCTATCTATATCTATCTATCTATCTATCTATCTATCAATTGATCGATAGATCGATTTATATATTCAGCTTTTATACCACCCTCCCCACAAGTGGGCTCATAAATAGTCTAAAATACCCAATACCCACATGGAGCCATAATACAATTCTAACCCCCAATTTACTTTACTATAACAGTAGGGGAGGGAGCAGTTAGTGAACCGAATGTCTGTTGGCAACTGTTGACCATTAGACCATTGATGTTAATAGTGATTGACGTTAAAAACAGTTGCTGTCCTCAACCGTATGTTTGGCAGAACATCTCTGCCTTACAGGCCCTACGGAACTGTAACAGACTCCACAGGACCCTGGTGTTGGTAGGCAGAGAGTTCCTCCAAGTTGGAGCCAGGCCCAGGATCTGGTTGCGGATAGCTAAAGTGTCAAGCGAAAGTGGAGCTGCAGGGTCATAAGAACATAAGAGAAGCCATGTTGGATCAGGCCAATGGCCCATCCAGTCCAACACTCTGTGTGACACAGTGGCCAAAACTAGGGCTGCCAAGTCCCCCGGTAGGGCGGGGGAAACACTGATTTTTAGTGCTTACCTCCCGCTTTTCCAAAGATGGCCACCGGGGGGACAAAATGGCTGCCTTAAAAGGGAAATGTCTGCAGAGAGCCTGCCCTGCAGTAAAAAGCCTCGCCAGACATTTCCCCTTTAAGAAGTCAGCAAGAGAGCTTCCACAGCAAGAGAGGTCCGCCCAGAGATTAAGGAGGGACTGAAGGAGCTGCTTTTGCATGTGGCTGGCAAGGTGAGTTTCTCTTCCAGCTCTTTTCATTCTCTCTCCCTCTTTCTTTTTTCTGTCTGTCTGTCTCTCTCTCTCTCTCTCTCTCTCTGTCCCCATCCAGCAGAGGTCTATCAGTGGCTATTATAGCCACAAGGTCTAAATGGAAGTAAGTGCCTCTGCCAGTTTTTTTCCCTTCTCTCTCTCCCTCTTTCTTTTTTCTGTCTGTCTGTCTGTCTGTCTGTCTGTCTCTCTCTGTCCCCATCCAGCAGAGGTCTATCAGTGGCTATTATTAGCCACAAGGTCTAAATGGAACACTTTGTCTGGGGCAGTGAGGCTCTGAATTCTTGGTGCTTGGGGGGCAACAGTGGGAGGGCTTCTGGAGTTCTGGCCCCGCTGCTGGACCTCCTGAGGGCACCTGGTATTTTTGGCCACTGTTGTGACACAGAGTGTTGTACTGGATGGGCTGTACTGGATGGGCCGATCCACTGTGGCTTCTCTCCTGTTCTTATGATATGAAAATCATATTTAGCACTTGTGTAGCACTTAGTGCTTCATATTCTGCCGAGATGAGGAAGGATTCAGTAGGGCCGTTGCTCAGTGATAGAGCATCTGCTTGACATGCAGGAGGTATCAGCCTCTTCAGCTAAAAAAGGATCAGGTAATAGGTGACATTAAAGATCTCAGCCTGAGACCCTGGAGAGCCACTACCAGTCTGAGTAGTCAATACTGACCTTGATGGACCAATGGCCTGATTCAGTATTAGGAAACTTCATGAGTTCATGTGTCAGCATGTGGAAGCAACATCACAGGATGTGACATCACAAAATGATGTCACTTCCTTTCTCCTGGCTCCACCCCCAAAGTCTCCTGGCTCCACCCCCAAAGTCCCCAGATATTTCCCAAGTTGGACTTGGCAGCCCTAGCCAAAACCCAGGTGCCCCACAAGGAGTCTTTCTATTAAGCTAATCCGTTTTTTCTTTCATGACAGAGCTTCATCCTTTTCAGTAGATCATTTTCATGGGAAAGAAACAATCAGCCAGTCTCCCTCATGTACACCCCCTCCTCCTGGGTCTGCTCCAGGTAATAGCTGGGAAGAATATTGAATGTGCGGCCATTATCTGCCACCTGGCTTATCAATAAAGGTGTCATCATCGCATTTGAGGCAATTACCTAAAGGTGCCCTTTGGCGGCAGAACTCTTCTAAACAGATTGTGCTAAGTGGATCGCTGTAATGCGGCCTGGTTCTTAAAGAACCCAAATGGTGACCCTGAATTGCGGCTCTCAGGAATACCAACAACACTATCAAGTTCAGCAGGGGTAGCCTCTGTTGAGACCTCAGGACGGACAACAGGAAACACTTCTTTACCCAGAGAGTGATTAGGGGAAAAAAACTGGAATTCACTGCCAGACGTTGTAGTGATGGCCACAGGTGCAGACAACTTTAAAAGGGGATTAGACAGATTTTTGAAGGAGCAGTCTATCAGTGGCTACTAGCCATGGTGGCTAAAGGGAACCTCCATGTTCAGAAGCAGTCAGCCTCTGGATCCCAGTGCCAGGAGGCAGCATCATGGGAAGGCCTCAGCCTCTCTGCCCTGCTGCTGGCCCTCCAGAGGAACTGGTTGGCCGCTGTGTGAGAAAGGATGCTGGACTAGATGGACAACTAGTCGGATCCAGCAGGGTTTATGTTCTTCCAGGGGAAGGTCTCAGCCCCTGTGTCATGTTGTTAGCCATCCCCCTGACTTAGGGTTCCTCAACATGGAGCCCGTGTGCACCATGACACCCACCAAGCTTTTCAGAAAGTGGGTGAGTCCATTGGAAGACATGGCATATGACAGGCTGTTGTCATTCAGAAGAGAGGAGGTTTCCACTCCTGCAATAGCTGCTGCAGCCCCTGGGATATCATCTGGGCTTCCCTTAGTCAGTGTGTGGTTCCATATCCCCTTCCGTCTTTCCTCCTTCCCCCCCCCCTTCTCTTCCCCCTGCTTCCCATCTTGGGTTTTTCTTCATTTCCTCCTCCTGTGATCCTTTTGCAGTCTGAGGTGGGAGGCACTGTATTTTGCTCCCCCTCCTGAGACTGCCATTCGGTCTTTGACTCCTCCTCCTGCAGTAGCCATTTTGGAGTGGCATTCACCACCCTCTCTCAAAACATTAGTGGAGCCCACTGGCTCAGAAAGTTTGAGGGCCTCCGCCTTACAATAATTTCTGGATCCAGACAATGTGGTCCCCCGCCCCAAAATGTTGTTTTATTTCAGTGTGATTTTATACAGCAATCAAAAATGATTGGCAAACTGTTATCGTAAAAGGACTGGTGCCTGCCTGGTGTTCGCCCACCCCCCTGTCTTCTAAAAAAAAAGCACGAGGATGGGGCGAGCCAATGGGGGCTCAGCACGAGAGTGTTGGCCAATTGAGGGCTGGCTCACTGGCCAGTTCAGGCAACAGCAACCCTCTTTCCTCAGTACAGCCCAGCGCCAGCTCCCCACCAACCCACCCACTTTTTAGACCACGTAGGAAATCACCATTTTTGGGGCTGAGCAGGAAGTTTTTGGGCCTCACTCAGATTGGCCAAGAGGAGGGCATTTTCCTGCCTGCTCTGCATGATCAGAGGGGGTGAGGTAGAAATAGGCCTTGTAAAGCTTGTTAGGCCCTAACTGGGAAGGCAGGAAAAGCACGGGTTGAGGGGATTTTGAGCTCGTAAGCATCCCGAGATATCAGCGATAGGGGGAGGTCCTCAGACTGGGTACCTATGGGCTTTGCCATCAGGGTGACTCAGCTGGGGGCCTCTTCAGGGTTGGGGGAGCATACAACAGTCCTTAAGGCTTTGCATTCATGGTCTGGAAGGTGCCCTCTCACTCCTCTATGCACTGGCATGTGGGCCATGGTGAGTAAGGTCCGGAAAAATCCCAGGCCTGGCTCTGAGCCAGCGTGGGTTTGCCCTGTTAGGAAGCTTTCTTTCTTTCCGGTCGGAGGAATGGAGGTCTGACACGCTTTGCAAATGCGCAGGGCGGACAGCGGCTCTTCTTGACAGCTTGGGTGGATAAATCCACCTGACGCAACCTCACACAGGTAGTGTGAGGACCAGCAAGCAATATAATCCAGGTTTGAGCAAGCTCGGTGAAGGAAAAGCCTCGGAGGAGACTTTTACAACACCTTGAGCACTGCAGCCGAAGAAGATTTTTGCAAGTATCTCTAAGGAGCCGAGCTGGGCTGATTAATCAGCATAAAATCTCCAATTCCCCTGATTCCTTAACAAAGAAGACAAAGTTTAAACGTTGGGACCACATCTGAAGAGAAGTAACAACATAAGGTAACGGAAAAAAACTTTTTGCCTTACCATTACCGTGTTTTGAAAGACAAAAAGCAGATCTGGTGAAGCAATAGACTGTTGCAGATTGGATGAGTGCAGTTTTGAAACGTTAAAAAGCTGAATTTGAACTTAAAAAGCCAAAAAAACAAGTTGTTTAACATTCCTGCGGTTAAGAAGAGTCGGGAGGGGGAGCCAAGCATCGCAAGACAAAGAGGGGAGGAGGGAACCAAGCATCGCGAGACCAAGCTGTGAGGACTGAGACAGGAAGTGACGGCTTGAGGAGCAGACAACAAGGGAAGCGGAGAAGAACCGGAAGAGAGCAAAGGGGACTGTAAAAACTGCCGGACCAAAAGGACTACAACAGGAAGTGACGTGCGGAGAGCAGACAAGTAAGCAAGAGGAAGGGACAAAAGGAAACTACGGCAAGCCAGAAGCAAGGTAAAAAGACTATAACCTTTGACACAAACCATAGAGAAGTTGCGCCTGCCATTTTGGATTTATAAAATTTTTAAACAGTAATATCTCATAAACTATATAACTTAGAAGGCTGAAACCAACGAAATTTGACTTGGCAAGACTAGCTTGTGTGATTACACTAAACGGTGTTTGATTTGGAAAATAAAATAAAATCAATCTTTTTTAAAGAGACAAGACGGATCGCGGGCTAAGATCGAGAGCAGCTACATGGTCCTCTCCTACAATGGCAGCAAAAAAAGAAAAAGAATTACTAGCTGTTATGGAAGCAATGGGGAAAAAAATGTTAGACACTATAGGAGAGGTAAATGTTAAAATGAATGGTATAGCTGCACAAGCAGACAAAAATTTTATAGATTTAAAAGCTGAATTACAAAAGTTAACCACTAGAACACAAGACATAGAAATTAAAGTAAAAGAACTGGAAGAAAATACTCAAAAAACAATGAAGGAAAATGACAGAATGGAAAAGATGATGCACTATAGAGACATGCAAAACCATCTGAGATTTAGAGGTATAGAGGAAAAATTAGGTGAAGACATTTTTACAAGAATGCAAGAAGCATTAGCAGATTTTTTACAAGAGGAAGAGGAAGTTGTTAAAGAACATATGGATCTTGTTTACAGAGTCAATTCTACATACGCGAGAGACAAAAATATACCAAGGGACGTGGTAGTTCAATTTACAATGAAGAGAACAAAAGAACAAATCTACAAGAAATGTTTTACAGACTCTTTTGAAATAGGTGGAAAAAGAGTTATCGTAATGAAAGAATTGCCCAGAGCAATTTTGCAAGACAGGAAAAAATGCAAGCGTCTGACAGACAAACTGAAAGAGAAAAAAATAAGATTTCGTTGGGAAATACCACAAGGACTGAGTTTTTATTATGGTAACAACAGAATGGTGATTAAAAATTCAGCAGAAATGTACGCCTTTGTTGGTGAGAACAAGGAAGAATTTGGTGATATTTAAGACTACAACAAGATGGATTACAAAGTACTCTCATGGAATGTAAATGGACTTAATTCACCCCAAAAACGTAGAATGGTAGGACACTGGCTGGAGAAACAAAAATGTAGTATAGTTTGTATACAAGAGGCCCATCTTAAGAAACAAGACTACAAATATTTAATAAGAAAAAAGTTGGGAGAAGAATTTTTTTCATTGGCAAGTAATAAAAAGAATGGAGTGGTAACATATGCCAAAAAAGACTTGGAACCTAAACTAATATTTAAAGATAAAGAAGGAAGATACTTAGCTATTGAAATTCTGTTACATGGACAGAAGACTTTGATTGTAAATATTTACGCCCCCAACGGAGCTAAAGAAATCTTTTTTAAAGAACTACAAATGGAACTGGGCAGTGTAAACTATGAACAAATCATAATGTTGGGAGACTTTAATGGGACTGTGAATAATAAAATAGATAGGCGCTCAAAGAGAAAAGACGACACACTAGGGAAACTTCCAAAAAAAAATTTTTAACTGATAAAACAGGAAAAGCTGGAGGATATTGGGAGGAAGGTTAACTCACAAGGGAAAGACTATACTTTTTACTCTAACAGACATGATTCACATTCAAGAATTGATATGATCTGGATGTCTATTAATCTAACATTTAAGACAAAAAAAGTTGAAATTCTACCTAGAATAATCTCAGACCACAATCCTTGTCTATGGACTTCTGGGCAAATAAAAAGGCAAGGGAGATGGAGACTAAATGAGGACTTATTAGACAACCAAGAAATAGTTAAAAAATTACATGAAGAGACAGATTTATATTTTCAAGCGAACATACAAAAAGAAGTAAAAATTCAAACTGTGTGGGATGCGTACAAAGCAGTTATGAGAGGATTATTGATATCATTGAACGCTAAAGACAATAAAAAGAAAAGAGAACAATATGAAAACATTGTACAAGCCATTAAAATAAAATAAAAGGAACTGAAGAACAGACAAGGAAAAAAGAAACTGCAAAAGGAAATTTGGATGTTACAAGACCAAGCAAAAGCTATTTTGAATCAAGAGACTTACTGGAACCTGAAAAAATTGTAACAAAAAGCATTTGAAGGTGCAAATAAACCTGGAAAGTACTTAGCATGGCAATTAAAGAAAAAACGTGAAAATAAATTTATTACTAAAGTGATACGGGACAATATTGAGATAATAGACAATAAGGGAATAAAAAGAGAATTTTTTAAATATTATGCAAAGCTTTTAAAGAAGGAAAATAAAGACAGAAGAAGGATTAAAGAATACCTACAGTCATTAAAATTACCAAAACCAACGGAGAAAATTAAAGAACTACTTAACTGCCCAATGTCACTACAAGAGATTAAAAATGCAATAAATGATTCAAAATTAGGGAAAGCACCTGGATCAGATGGATTTACAGCTAAGTTTTATAAATCACTACAGGATTCGATCTCACCAGTGTTATTGCTATTAATGAATGACATAGGAGTGACAGGTGAGGTCCCGGAGACTTGGAAAGAAGCAACCATTTCACTCATTCCGAAAGAAGGTCAAGATTTAACCAATGTTAAAAATTATAGACCAATTTCTTTGTTAAACAATGACTATAAGATTTTGGCCAAGATTATAGCTGATAGGCTTAAGGAACATCTTAAAGAGACTATACAGACAGAACAAGCAGGATTTTTACCTAATCGCCAAATAAGAGACAATATAAGAGTAGTAGTGGATGCTATAGAGTACTATGATAAACATCCGGAGAAGGAAGTGGGCTTTCTTTTTTTAGACGCGGAAAAAGCATTTGACAATTTAAATTGGGATTTTATGTTTGAAGTGTTGGAACATCTTGAAATTGGAGACTATATGCTTAATCTTATTAAGTCAATATATAGAGAACAGAAATCCTCTTTAATAATTAATACTGAAAAAACGGATTACTTTAAAGTGGAAAAAGGAACACGACAAGGATGCCCACTCTCGCCGTTGCTATTTATTTGGATTTTGGAAGTCTTGTTACTAAATTTGAAAGAAGATAAAGAAATTAAAGGCTTAACAATAAAAGGTTTCTCTTTTAAATATAGAGCCTTTGCAGACGACGTGATGTTTATAGCTGAAGACCCTATGACTACACTACCATATTTGTTGCAGAAAGTAAGAGAGTTTGGTGATTTGGCTGGGTTTTATGTAAATAAGAACAAATCGAAAGTGATGTGTAAAAATATGCCAAATAATAAGCAAATTGAATTATAAAATCTTATAGAATGTGAAGTGGTGAAAAAGACAAAATATCTAGGTGTAAACCTAACAATGAAAAACATTGATTTGTATAAGAATAATTATGAGAAATTATGGCAGCAAGTTATGCAAGATATTAAAAGGTGGAATGTATTAAATTTGTCACTGCTGGGTAGAATTGCAGTGGTTAAAATGAACGTGTTACCAAGAATAATGTTTCTGTTTCAAACTATTCCAATTGTGAAAGATGTAAAAACATTCAAATGCTGGCAGAAGGAATTGACTAAGTTTGTGTGGGGAGGGAAAAAACCAAGAATTAAGATGAAAATAATGTGTGATGCTAAAGAGAGAGGTGGGTTTCAGTTACCAAACTTAAGGCTATATCATGATGCAGTATGTTTGACTTGGATAGGGACATGGACTATGTTACAAGACAGAAAGTTATTGTCCCTGGAAAGTCATGACTGTAGGTTTGGGTGGCACGCATATCTGTATTATCGTAAAACAAAAATGGACAATATGTTTAAGCATCATTATCTGAGAAGAACATTAATCGATACGTGGACAAGATATAAAAACTTTTTTCCAGAAGAAATACCTATGTGGATTGTACCTGCAGAAGTTTTAAATCCATCATCTCACTACAAAGGACAAGACTGGTTGAAATATAGAGACCTGTTAACAAGACATGGTAAAGACTTTAAATTGAAGGAGCAGCAGCAGATGGACTTTGATTATGGCTGGTTAAGGACAGACAAATATATGATATGTACAGAAGTGATAAAAAAATCTGGTTTTAGAGAAAAAAGCAATGAAATAGAACAAATTTGGGAGGAAGATGGGAAAAAAATGATTTCTAAAATGTATAAAGTATTGTTAAAATGGTTTAATGCTGATGAAATGGTAAAGGAACAAATGATAAAATGGGCGATAAACCTAAACAAAGACATTGAAATGGAATCTTGGGAATTTTTATGGAAAAATGCAATGAGTATTTCTACATGTTATAATCTAAAAGAGAACTGTTTTAAAATGATGTACAGATGGTATATGACACCAAAAAAAATTGCAAATATTAATCAAAATATGTCTAACAAATGTTGGAAATGTAAAAAGAAAGAAGGTTCTTTCTATCATATGTGGTGGACTTGTGATAAAGCGAAGACTTATTGGTCTATAATACATGCAGAAATGGAAAAAATTTTGAAATGTACATTTAAGAAGTTGCCTGAAATGTTACTGCTTGGACTTAATCTAGAAGAGATAAATGTAAAGAAAAGGACAATAATATGGTATATGATTACAACAGCAAGAATGGTGTATGCACAAAATTGGAAAAATGAAAAAATACCAGAAGTGTGGGAATGGTTGAAAAAATTGTTATATATGGCTGAAATGGATAAATGGACTAGAAAGTTGAATAATCTGTACTCATAGACTTTTTTAGAAGATTGGGAGGATTTGAAAGAATATGTTGAAAAATATTGGGACATGAAAAACTACATTTATACATGGTTATAATAGCATAAAGGAATAGAAATTGAGTATATGAATGTACTAAGGATAATTAGATAATGAACTTGTTTTTTAGAATTATATAAGAATATAGAAAATAAGAATTGGTATATAAGTATTTTAAAGATATATAACCGTTACCAGAAATGTAAACATAGAGATAAATATTACTATTTTGGATAAAGTGGAAAATGTGTTATGCTTCAGATGTGGTGGGAAACCACCAATACAAGATAAAAGCAAGACTATACAAATAGAACAAAATGTTATATAATATGGAAAAAAGGATTTGTATAAAACAAATGTATTAATTTTAATGTTTTGAAAAATAAAAACTTTCTTAGAAAAAAAAAAAGGAAGCTTTCTTTGCAAGCCCAATGCAACCTGTGCTTTAATGTGTTGGTGCAGATCAGCCTATGTACAAATAAAACCCCCATTTTAACCCATAACTGTGCTGTTTCATTCGAGGGGTGGGCAGGCAAGGGGGGGACATTGGCTGGCTACTGGAAGGGACGCGTGGGGGCTGAACTCTCCAATGTGTTTTGAATGTTAGGGGCCTCCTTTGTTAGCAACAACTGCGATCCTTCTGTTCCGCCGTGCTTTACGGCCAATCTTCCAGTCCTTTCCTACCGTGTTTGTCTAGATTTTAGCAGAGAAGCCTCATGAGAGTTGTCTGCCCCCTGCGAAATGACTCACAAGCAGAGCATATTCAGCAGCGCTCCAGGGACCAAGCACCAATCCTGTTTTCAATCGCCAGTCTTGGCAATAAGCTTCAGGGAGAGCCTCCTAGCCATAGGTTGTTGCCGTCCCCCCCCCCCCCCCCCCGTCTCTCAATAGCTATTTACTCAGGCTTAGAAGTTCATCAGCTAGTTTAAGCAAAGCTCAGAGCCTGTATTGGATTTCTGATCCAACCCGAGGATGGCCAACATCAATATTCTTGTGGGGAGGGCTTGTAGTCCAGTCTCTTTGAATGTGTCAAGCGAAAGTGGAGCTGCAGGGTCATAAGAATATAAGAGAAGCCATGTTGCATCAGGCCAATGGCCCATCCAGTCCAACACTCTGTGTGACACAGTGGCCAAAACCCAGGGGCCACCAGCAGGGAGAGGACTTCAGAAGCCCTCCCACCGTTGCCCCTCAAGCACCAAGAATACAGAGCATAAAAACATAAGAGAAGCCATGCTGGATCAGGCCAATGGCCCATCCAATCCAACACTCTGTGTCACACAGTGGCCAAAACCCAGGGGCCACCAGGAAGTCTACCAGTGGGGCCAGAACTCCAGATGCCCTCCCAAGCGCCAAGAACACAGGGCATCACTGCCCCAGGCAGAGTGTTCCATCGATATATAATGAAGCCCTTCAATGGAAGCTCTTCAGTAGCTCCCTGGACTTCGCCATCGACAACAACTTTTCAGTTTTGTGCCTTAGGCCCCGCTACTGGCCTGAACATCTCCTCTGCTGCTCTAGCAGCCGTGTCTTGAATCCATTTCTGACCCTGGCTGGTCAGCTCTTCTGCTCCCTCAGCAGGCCTACCTCAGAACTTGCTCCTTGGAAGTGGAAAGTGCCATCAAATTACAGCAGACTTATGGTGACCCCTGAGGATTTCCAAGGCAAGAGACTTTCAGAGCTGGTTGGCCTGTCTTTGTATGACAATCCTGAACGTCCTTGGTGGTCTCCCATCCAAGTATTAACCAGGGCCAATCCTGCTTAGCTTCCAAGATCTACTGAGATCAAGCTAAACTGAGCAACTCCTAGATTTCCTTGGTGGTCTCCCATCCCAGTACTAACCAGAGCTGACCCTGCTTAGCTCCTGAGATCTGATGTGATTGGACTGACTTGGGCAACTCATAGACCTCCTTGGTGGTCTCCCATCCAAGTACTAACCAGGACCCTGCTTAGCTCCTAAGATCTGATGAGTCTGGGCTAGCCTGGCCAGTCTTGCTCCTTACTTTGCTGGAACTCCCTTGTCAACAAGGAACATCCAATCCACCCGGCCTCCCTGCTGGCAAGAATAAGACAGTTTTCTTTCTCCAAATGCCATAAGAGTTCTTAAATTATGATAGGCATCTGTGGCCATCAGTCATGCAGATACAATATCAATTTGATGGCTTCTCCATCTGGAGTCCTAGAATCCCAGAGTTGGAAGGGGCCATGCAGGCCATCTAGTCCGACCCCCTGCTTAATGCAGGATCAGCCTACAGTATCCCTGACAAGTGTTTGTTGAGCCGCGGCTTAAAGACTCTCAGTGAGGGGGAGCTCACCACCTCCCTAGCTGCTTGCAGTGTGAGCAATCCGGGTTTCAAATCCTGCGCAAGCTCTGCTTCAAAGAGAGGCTATAGCTCAGTGGTAGAGGGCACGATTCACATATAAAAGGCATCAGGGACAATCCCTGACATTTCCTGTGAAAGTGGTTTTAGATATTAAATCTGGGGAAGGTCTGTTCCTAGATCTTGGAGAACCATTTCTAGTCAGAACAGAAAAGACTGAACTGGATCATAGAATCATAGAGTTGGAAGGGACCCCCAGGGTCATCTAGTCCAACCCCTTCAACAACGCAGGAAATTCACAAATACCTCCCCCTCCACACCCACAGTGACCGCTGTTCCACACCCAGAAGATGGCCCCAAAACCTCCAGGATCTTCAGCCAGACTGTAAGTCAAGGGCCTGCTGTAACTCATGTCTGAAACAGTCTTGATTTTTGGGGGGGGGGGTATTTGGGAGCACATTAAAAATACCGTTTAATTTCTTTTTTAAAAACTATGTTTCATTTCAGGCACATTACGCTTCTTTTAGCAGCCATCTGTTGAGGCAGCTTTGTAGAAAGTGGGGGGAGAAAAAGATTCACGACTCTTTCTCCACCTCTGTTCTATCCGAGGCCAAAAGGTTTCCCAACTGCCAAGCGCACCGCAGGTTTCATGACTCAGAAATTCTGTCTCGAGGCGAAGCAGAGGCTCTACGTTTAGTTAAAAGTAACTTTCTCTTTAAAAAAAAATCACTGTGAAGGTGACTTTCCAAAATGCAAACTTAGTTGCTCACCTTAAAAAGAAAACCCAGGGTAGGAGTGCACCGATTGCCGAAATCTTGGCCTTTCTGATAGAGGTTGCCAGCTTTGGGTTGGGAAATACCTGGAGATTTTGGGGGTGGAGCCTGGAGAGGGCAGGGCTTGGGGAAGGGAGGGACCACAGCAGGGTATAATGCCAGAGTCCACCCTCCAAAGCAGCCATTTTCTCCAGGCGAAGTGATCTGGGTTGTCTGGAGATCAACTGTGATGACAGGAGGCCTCCAGATACCACCTGGAGGTTGGCAGCCCTATTTTTGATAATGGCTGTTCCCTGCTGGTGCCCTGGACAGCCATTATTGAGAACATAAGAAGTTCTGCTGGGTCAGACAAGGAAGGGCCCATCTAGTCCAGCATCCTGTCTCACACAGTGGCCAGCCAGTTCCTCCAGTGGGCCAACAACAGGACACAGAGGCTGAGGTCTTCTCTGATGTTAAGAATGTAAGAACCTAAGAAGAGCCCTGCTGGATCAGACCAGGGAGGGTCCATCTAGTCCAGCATCCTGTCTCATGCAGTGGCCAACCAGTTCCTCTGGAGGGGCAACAACAGGGCAGAGAGGCTGAGGCCTTGACCGGATAAGAACATCAGAAGAACCCTACTAGATCAGACCAGTGGTCCATCTAGTCTCACATAGTGGCCAACCAGTTCCTCCAGAGGTACAACAACAGGGCATAGATGCTGAGGCCTTCTCTGATGTTGTGAATGTACAAACCTAAGAAGAGCTCTGCTGGATCGGACCAGTAGTCCATCTAGTCCTGCATCCTGTCTCACACAGGGGCCAACCAGTTCCTCTGGAGGACCAACAACAGGGCACAGAGGCTGAAGCCTTCCCCTGATATTAGGAACATAAGAATAGAGCCCTACTGGATCAGACCAGTGGTCCATCTCATCTCACACAGCGGCCAACCAGTTCCTCTAGAGGGCCAACAACAGGACACAGAGGCTGAAGCCTTCCCCTGGTGTTCCCTCCCGGCACTGGGATTCAGAGGTTGACTGCCTCTAAACATGGAGGTTTCCTTTAGTCCCCACGGCCAGTAGCCACTGATAGACCTCTCCCCCATGAATCTCAATCCCCCTTTAAAGCTGCTTATGCCTGTGGCTTTTGGCACGTTCCCTAGCAGTGGATGCCAAATTTCATAAGGGGTTTTAAAGGCAAGAGACATTCAGAGGTGGTTTGCCATTGCCTGCCTATGCGTCATGACCCTGGTATTTCTTGGAGGTCTCCCATCCAAGTACTAGCTGGGGCCAACCCTTCTTAGCTTCCGAGATCTGATGAGCCTGGGCTTGCCTGGGCAATCGGGGTCTGGTCAAGGGGGAGATAGGGACCCGTTATTCTGAATCAAAGCATCTGAACATTGTGCCTGGATGCCTAGATGGGTATAGATAGGAATCTTAGTCTGGTGCTTGGGGTGGGGGCAACAGAGGGAGGGCTTCTAGTGCCCTGGCCCCACTGCTGGTCCTCTTGATGGCACCTGGTACTTTTGGCCCCTGTGTGACAGAGTGTTGGACTGGATGGGCCATTGGCCTGCTCCAACATTGGCTTCCCTTACATTCTTATGTTTGGTGTAGTGGTTAAGTGCGCAGACTCTAATCTGGGAGAACCGGGTTTGATTCCCCACTCCTCCACTTGCACCTGCTGGATGACCTTGGGCAAGCCATAGTTTTGTCAGAGCTGTTCTCTCAAGGACAGATCTGGAAAGAGCTCTCTCAGCCCCACATACCTCACAGGGTGTCTGTTGTGGGGAGGGGAAGGGAAAGGAGTTTAAGCCGCTCTGAGACTCCGAGTGAAGGGCAGGGTATAAATCTAATCTCCTCCTCCTCCTCCTCCTCCTCCTCCTTCTCTCTTCTCTTTTTCTCTCTTCTATTCTTATGATAAGGGGTGGTTCTGCAATGGCTTTTTCCTCTGTTGTTTTACCAAACCCATGTTGGATTTTACCACCCACTTTCATTTTCTTTGATCATCAGGTTTTATGGTACCTTCTGCATAGATTTGTGGCCTTACAGGGGTGACTTCGCAGTCATGATGGCATTGCCCCGGGGTATCTGAATGTGGTTCTGAGCTGCACCTTTGGTAAAACAACAGAGGGAGAAGCCAAAGCAGAATTGCCCAAGGATCTGAAAAGGAAGATACTTGGGAGAATGAATCACAGTCCAAGTCTTTCAGCCTATTTTTTAATATATATTTTTTCTGAACTCCCAGAAGGTCAGTAGAAGAAACTGGAAAAGGAGGGAGAGGAGAGCGGAGTGAGCTACCGCTGCCGCCAGAGATTCCTCTAGGTGTGTGAGAGAAGGGAGTTATATATTAGCTCCGACAGGAAGGTAATGAATCGGCCATACATAAAAGTTCTTTGAACCGTATCTTCAGACCTCAGCATCCCGGCCTCCTCCGGAAAGCCAAATTAATGTGCAGAGCCCTTTCCTTGCTTGTCTGTCAGGTGGCATCCCATGCGCTGAAGGGAGCTCTCCCGATTTGGCCGCAGAGAGAAGGAAGCTCCTTCATATGCTTCAGAGAATCCTGTTAATTATGTGAGTCTCCCGCCCCATGGGCAAGCGGGTTCCATTCTGGACGCGCTCCGGAGCACTTTTGTTTCCAGGGCTCCATTCGGGGCTTACATAACCGACTTTTGTTTTTCAATTACAGAAGGGCTGATCAACTGTGGCCGGTGTTCAGATTGCGCTTTAAAAAATTAAAACAAAGCTTCAAAGTGACTGAAAGGACTCGGGTAGGCTCAAAAAAAGCGTATCCAAGATAGTGACTCAAAAGTGAGTCCCCCTGGCACCTCTGAAAGTGTTTAAAAACTCCATTTCCAATTTCAAAGGCCTATTTAAATGCGGGGGGGGGGGGGGAAGAGGTCCCTTTCTCCGACAATAGAAGGATATCGGTATAAGTGGAAATGAAAGAGAAACACACAGGAGAGGGGAGTCAAGGAGCTTCAAAAATAAAACAAGCCGAGGCGTTATTCTCTGGACGACGGCGCTTCCAACGGATGAGTGGTATTGTCGTCAGACCGACTTGTCATACACAGAACTGTCCTTGGCCGTCTGATCAGACCCATCACACTTGAAAAGAGAAACCCGACGCCAAGTCAAATCACAACCATATTGACAGCCAAAGGGCCCCGTGTTGCAGTTTTCTTTAGAAGATAAACTGAACGGGGAATAGTAAACCTCCCTGCTGCGGAAACCGTTCCGATTCGGCACCAGGCCCGTCTTAACATCTTTTCTAGTCTATCGAGTTAGTGACATGTTTTCAAGTTCCTGGTTAAGCTGGCAGAAGTGAAATTGGGGAGGGGGCAGGGAATGGGGGATGGAAGCAGCATGGGTGAGAGAATCATAGAATCTCACAGAGTCGGAAGGGGCCATAAGGGCCATCTAGTCCAACCCCCTGCTCAGTGCAGGATCAGCCTAAAGCATCCCTGACAAGGCTTTCTCCAGCTGCTGCTCCAAGACTAGTGGCCCAGCCTGCATCTAGCATTCATGCCATTGTTTTACCAAACCCACACTGAAACAGAAAAAGATGCAGCTCAAAACCACATTCAAATACCCCAGGCCAATGCCATACTGACTGCGGAGTCACCCCTGAACAGGCATAACATGGCCATAAATCTATGCAGACAGCCACCATAAAACCACGAGATCAAACAAAGTGAAAGCAGCATGCAATGCAGATGGGAATTTCTGTTCCAGTGTGGGTTTGGTAAGACAGCGGAGCAAATGCTAGATGCAGACTGGGCCACTGCCAGTGAGGGGAAGCTCACCACCTCCCTGGGCAGCTGATTCCACTGTTGCACAACTCTTTCCCTAAAAAAGTTTCCCCTAATATCCAGCCAGTACCTTCCTGCCCTTAATTTAAGCCCATTCTTGCGAGTCTTCTCCTCTGCTGCCAACAGGAACAGCTCCCTGCCCTCCTCTAAGGGACAGCCCAGATACTTCAAGAGAGCCATCCTTTCCCCCCTCAACCTCCTCTTCTTCAGACTGTACATCCCCAAGTCCCTCAGCCTTTCCTCAGAGGGCTTGGTCTAACTGTCCCTCTTTGGGCTACTACTATTTATTTTGCTTTGCGAGTTCCATCACTACTGATTGATTCTCGCATTGTGCCTCATTCTTGTGTCCCCCCCCCCTCTGGCCCCACTTGTCTGTCCATCTTCCCCCTTATCTGTGTTCCTAACCACTTAGCTGACCCATGCATCTCTGTCTAACAAAATGTACTCCTGCATTAGAAGAGCTTAGACTAAAGTCAATATGTCAATGTTTAATATGCTATGGAACTCCTTGTAGTTCTTTTCTGCAACAGACTAACAGACTACTCTGTTTTGAATGAGCTGGTTAAATAAATGCTGTGATCCAGTTGGCAGAAATCTCTGGGCCAAAACCTTCTGATTAGGAAGTCAGGTGACCAAGAGGAGCCAATTGCCATCTGCGTCCTCCTCAATAAACCCCAACGTCTCTTGAATCCGAGCAATGGGTGAGGTCACCCAGAGAAGGTTGCTCCCCTACGTTCACAGATTTGCCTAGACTATTTTACAGATCAAATATCTTTGGGTGCATTCAGATGGGCAGCTAATCCCACCACTGACCCGGCTGTAATTTGATCTAGATCTTTTTGATCCAGCGTTGCACAACCAGACAGCTTGCCTGTGACTTTACTGCGTGTGACTCTAGATGGCATCCACCATAAGGAGCCATGCAGTCAGCTTTTTTTAAAATCCTGTCTGTGCATGTGCATATGCGCCTCATCATATACTCTTTTTTTGTGCATGCGTGGACTAAAATGGTAAAATCACCGCCAGCGGTACCTTCCTCTAGGTACCATTTCAGTTAATAAAGTTAATAAAGTTCAGGGGATCATCAGAAACATAAAATTGTTTGGATCATTTCAGCTGTTTAAGTGGTTATGCGCGCATCGCTAAGACTTTTTAAAAATGTCAACCATTCGGGATGGTCTGGAGACCATCCCTACGGGCTGATTCCGCACTGGTGGAAAGACCTGACGTGGAAAGTCCGGCATTGGCCCATCGGCCACCTTTAGACTGAACTTTCACCACTATCTTTTAAGTATGGATCCCTGACAGGGATTGAAGGGCGACTAACGAAAGCGGCACGATTCCCAGATGTTGTGATCTGGATGTGCACTTTAAATCCACCAGGCACTCGTGCCTGGCATGGCTCAAAAGAGCCATCTGAACATGCCCTTCCTTAAACCAGAGCAAAGAGAATCAGCTGTAGTGTGAAATTTAAGATGTTCCACAGAAGACGAAGAAGAGGAGGAGATTGGATTTATACCCTGCCCTTCACTTGGAGTCTCAGAGTGCTTACGAACTCCTTTTCCTCCCCACAACAGACACTCTGTGAGGTACGTGGGGCTGAGAGAGCTCTTTCCAAATATGTCCTTGAGAGAACAGCTCTGACAGAACTATGGCTTGCCCAAGGTCATCCAGCAGGTGCAAGTGGAGGAGTGGGGAATCAAACCCGGTTATCTCAGATTAGAGTCCACCACACTTAGCCACTACACCAAACTGGCTCAGTGCAGGTAACAATGAAGTTGGCTAGCCAAGGCAACAATGACCCCAAAACCCCAGTATTGGTCATGCTTATGAAAAAGAGGAGAATTTTGTCCTCCTTGGTATATCTTCTTTGGAGGATAGTAGACACAGAGAGATTTTTCTCCCTCTGCATAACACTCAAACTCAGAGGCGCCCAATTATGTTGTTGGGAAATAGTTCAGGACAGAAGAAAGGAAAGACTTCATTTAGGGTTGCCAGGTTCAGCCTGTGGAAAGTTTGGGACAGGGTGGTGTTGTCACAAGTGTGATGACATCACTTCAACAGAGAGCCAGTTTGGTGTAGTGGAGTAGGGTAAAGCATAGGTAGGACATGTTCCTGGAATGAGTAGTGGACCCCTTTTGAACCTATGTATGTTTCTACACCCACAGGGGCTGTTTCACAGCTCAAAATTGACTATTGAGGGGAGCACATCAGAAAGTCCCCAGTTCATAAGAACATAAGAGAGTGGCCAAAAATACCAGGTGCTATCAGGAGGTCCAGCAATGGGGCCCGGACACTAGAAGCTCTCCCACTGTTCACCCCTTCCCCCCAGCACCAAGAATACAGATCATCACTTGCCCCAAGACCAAAAGTCCCTATCTATACCTTGTGACTAATAGCCACTGATGGACCTCTGCTCCATATGTTTATCTAATTCCCTCTTGAAGCCGTCCATGCTTCTAGCTGCCACCACCTCCTGCAGTGGTTCAGTCTTCTGCATCTCTGGTCAAAAGTTGGTGATATGAAAGACCTCTGCTTGAGATCTAGGAAAGCCACTGACAATCAGAGTAGACAATACTGACCTTGATAGACCAAGACTCGGTAGAGGGCAGCTTCGTGGACATACAAAAGAGGAATATATGTCTTCCTCTGCACCAACTGGACCTTTCCAATTCCTGCTATTTGCTTTCAGTAATTCAGAAATGGATCCAATGCAAACCAGGACTGGGGATGTTCTCCGATGTGTCTCACGCTGAAAGAATAAGAGCCGATCCATTATCTCTCCCCACGTTGGTGTGACTGCAAGGAGAAAGGCGTGGGGGGTGTGGGGGGGAGCCTTGCATCAATATTAGAGGAACACAGAGAAATGGAATCAAATTGTTTTCCTCTCCAGTCGGAATGGCAAGGTACAGGGAGGCTAAGGGCGTTCTAACAACTTGCAAATGACTGACAGTCACGGGCAATTGATTGCCAGCCGGACCCGCTGGAGAAACTTATGCTTCCTACTAGGCCGGCAGATACTGCCTCAGAGTGGGAGCGAAAGGTTATGTTTCTCGTTTGGTTTAGATTCTCTTCCCCCCCTCCCCCAATAAATGTGAGCAACGGCCACCGTCAGAAATGCATTTGTCTATCCCAAACATTTCCATCATTATCTTTGATCTCCCCTTCCTGCATTCATCTTCTTCTGTGAGAAGATCGCTATCGGGACGGCCTCGCCGCGCCGTTATGGATGCAATTCAAAATACTGCATCCTCATTGGATTCTCTCTCTTTGGCAAAAAAAAAGAAATTTCAGTAATGATATTGCTGGCTTTTTTGGAATTTTTTAAAAGAATGGCACACTTTCAGAGTGACGTCTGAATTTATTTAGCGGCAGTTTTTACAGCATCTGCAGCTTCCCGGTTCCAGTGAAGCTCACCAAGAAAAAAAAAATTAGTTCTTTTCCAATAGGAACTTAAAAAAAAAACCCACAAATTTGCTTTCAAGTAGCTCGGGCTAATAGAAATAATTTTCTTAGCACGTGTGTCTTTGCTGAAAGGATCCTCCGGCGGCTTCATTAATAAAGATTTTAGCACTTTTCCGATTTAGCACTTCATGTTCAGTGAGGAGGGAGTCAAGAGGAAGAGCTATGCAAATGGGTTCCATTGATCAGCAGCTGCAATCCCTCTTTTGTGGGGACCCAAAGAACAATGTAGCCATGAATGTGTAGGCAGTAAATCGGGCATAGCTGCTGCTAGGATGGCTGCTTCCTGCTATTGGTTTATTTCAGGGGTCCCCAATCATTTCGAGCCTGCGGGCCCTTTTGAAATTCTGACACAGGGTGGGGGGTGCAGCCACAAAATGGCTGTCATAGGAGGCAGAGCTAACCACAAAATGGCTGTCATGGGAGGCGGAGCCAACCACAAAATGGCTGCCATGGGAGGTGGAGCCAACCACAAAATCTCAGAAATGCATCACCTCCTTTCAGGCCAACCGCAAAATGGTTGTCATGGGAGGTGGAGCCAACCACAAAATGGCTGAAATGGGAGATGGAGCCAACCACAACATGTCAGGGATGCCTCACCTCTTTTCAGGCCAGCTGCAAAATGGCTGTCATGGGAGGTGGAGCCAACTGCAAAATGGCTGCCATGGAGGTGAAGCCGACCACAAAACGGCTGTCATGGGAGGTGGAGCTGACCACAAAATGGCTGCCATGGAAGGTGGAGCCGACCACAAAATGGCTATCATGGGAGGTGGAGCTGACCACAAAATGGCTGCCATGGAAGGTGGAGCCGACTACAAAATGGCTATCATGGGAGGTGGAGCCAACCACAAAATGGCAGGGATGCATCACCTCTTTTCAGGTTGGACAGGACACCTTTTAAAATGAACATATCCTTTAAAAATATTTTATTGCTTTCACTCAGGTAGTGCTGTAGTGGGAGCTGTTGCTAAAGAAATGTTTCTAAAAATCTGCAAAGGCTCACAGAAGCGCTGGTGGGTGAAATCCCCTCCTGGCCCTGCGCATGTCCTAAAAACACTAGGCAGACACCAAAACTTACCTTCCAAAATAGCTCACTGAAACGGCATGACAGTAAGGAAAACCACTGGGGGAAGGAGTTCCCCACTGGTGGACTCCGTTATCTTCCTGATTTTCTCATCAAGGCCAAGTGGAAGCTGGAAGGAGAGAGGTCCTTCCTGGAAGAAGAGAGGTCCATGACTGCTTCTTGCCTCCATCAGTGGTGGCTGGAATCTAGAGAGAGGGGCTGGGGGAGTGGACCAAGGCTTCATGGAGGGATGCCAGGCTAGTTCAGGCTCTCTGCCTCTTCTCTTCATCAGTGGCAATCAGCAGGCCCGTAGCCAGGATCTCATGGCTTGTCTGCATCCCTCGCCTCGTAGGGCAAGCTAACGTCTAACACAGATCCTGTTTTCTTAAACTATAGCAGTCAGCAGTTTGTGTGGTGCTTGTAGCGTACAACTGATAAAGCAGTAGTATTCTTTAAAGTATGCTAAGAAAGAAGTTGGGGTGGCTTTTCTGTTGGTTATGATTCTGTGTGATGTTGTCTTGCCATTGTGTAACTGGTGTAAAAGTTGCACAAGATCCTGATGTCCATTTGCCTGTATATGCTGATGGTTTTGACTGTATTATCAGCATCTTGAACTTTCTTAGGAATAGATGCTTTCCTTGATTGTGGTGGACCAATAAAAGAGGAGGAGGAGTTGGTTTTTATACCTTGCTCTTCGCTACCCCGAGGAATCTCAGAGTGGCTTACAATCGCCTTCCCGTCCTCTTCCCACCACAGACACCCTGTGAGGAAAGTGGGTCTGAGAGAGCTCTGAGAGAACTGAGACTGACCCAAGCGGAGGAGTGGGGAACCAAACCTGGTTCTCCAGATCAGAGTTTGCTGCTCTTAACCACTACACCAAACTGGCTCTCAGAAAAGAGTTTCTACTCCAGTTATTAGCAGTTTTGGACCCCTTCTTTGAGCCCAGTTAAAATTTGTAATTTCCCCACCACTCTCTACTTGGTTTGCCACCAAGCATAGGACAATGAATGTCTTAGTGAATGGCTCTGAACATGTGCAGAGGTCCTGCCCCCAAAGGGGGAAAGTATTTCCCCTTCCCAAGGGAAGCATGGACGGGAGTACCTCTCTCTAAGAATATCCAGAGTGACTTTCTTTCATGAAGGGGATGTGGCCAGAGGTAGACCAGCTCTACTATAGCATCTGGTTTCCTTTTGTGGACATGCCTTTTGAGGCAAGGAAAGTCTGTGTACACATTTCAGATTTCAGTCTCTATGAGTGGCAGAAGCCAGACACACAACAAGGCTACGAGCCAAAAAGAAAAGGAAAAAAAATATGCATTTTCTGTAACCTAGAAGCTGCTCCTCTGGGATCTAGCCTCTGTTTCTTGCATACTTCTTATTTTTAGCAATTCCCTTGACAAGTTTTCCACTCAGGTTAAAGGTTGCAGCAACCGTGTCTGTATGATGATTTTTTTTTCCATTTTATGTCGCATATCCTATTTTTATTCCATCCGTCATCAAAATAACCCCAGAGGAGAAAATTCAGCAGAAATCATGAAATGCTCTTTTTAAAAAAGAAATCAGATAAACTCCCCCAACCCAATTAAGGGAGTCAAGCAATTAGGCTCTTACATTTTGAAAATTCGGTTCCTTCCCCCACAACAATGCTAATGAATTCCAGTTGAACTATCGCTACGAAAATTCATGCCTGTTTTTGAGTTTGGTTGCATGCAAGTGGCGTAAAATGTATACATTGCGGAAGAATGGCACAAAATAATGTATAGAAAACAAATTGGGAATGCCAGCAGTGAAAATTGCAGGGGGGAACCGGCAAGGCTCACGGCATTAATACAAATCTAAAAAGAAAAGAAAAGGGGATGCGCTCATACATCCATAAGACACTGCCATCAGTGGCTATTAGCCACAAAGTATAGATAGGAACTCTCAGTCCAGGGCAAGTGATGCTCTGTAATCTTGGTGTTTGGGGAGGGGCAACAGTGGGAGGGATTCCTGCCCCCACTGCTGGACCTCCTGAGGGCACCTGGTGTTTTTGGCCACTGTGTGACAGAGTGTTGGACTGGATGGGCCACTGGCCTGATCCAACATTGGCTTTTCTTATGTTCTTATGCCAGATTTCCTGGCTGCACTGTTTCAATTCGAAAAAGGCACATCAGCTTTGCAATTCATAAACACAAGAATCCTCCCTATACTGAATCAGACCATCTGTCCATCAAGGTCAGTATTGTCTACTCAGACTGGCAGCTGCTCTCCAGGGTCTCAGCCTGAAGTCTTTCATATCACCTACAACCTGATACTGGAGATGGTGGGGATTGAACCTGGGACTTTCTGCCTGCCAATCTGGTACTCTACCACTGAACCATGGCCCTTCCCTTCATACAGTCTTTCTGAATATGTACAAAGCCTTCTTCTACTGGCCATGGTTAATACTTGGATGGGAGACCACCAAGGAAGATGGGTTACAATGGCAAACCACATGAGTTGTGTCACGGAAACCCTACAGCTGGCTGCAGCGAGGGATGCTGTTGAACGGCATAAGCGTGTGGGATCCGCTCAATTTCCCGTTTCAGTTTTGCGCCAAGCAGTCTTGTGACTTATGATTTTTGTTGTTGTCGTTGCCGTGCTCCAGATGTTTTTGTAAAATGGATGGATGCATTTTTCAACACTGTTGCATGGGTCGTTAAATCGACCTTGCCGCTTTGCAATCACCTACCAAATGAAGAAACCCCCAAATCTATGTGATAAATGTCATGCATGCTGAAAAGAAGAGATGGGCCCTTTCTCTACTGACAGCTTGCTCTGGAGAATCCAAGGAGTCAAGCCTTAAGGGTTGACTTCACTGTCACATGCATTCCCTCTGCACTGGTTTTTCCCCCCTCCGGTTTATTTATTTGTGTATGCATTCTGCATCAATAAGAAAAACCCACATTCTTGAGCTAACTGGCTGTCAATCCCTCCCTCCCTCCCGCAACGATTCTGCAAAAAGAAAGGGAAGGGAGGGGAAAATCCAGAACTTCACATGCAAGACTGACACATTTGGGAGCAGGGAATCCCCTAGTCCTTTACATTTACTGATTCCTTCTTATGCTCTCTCAGGCTTTTTAAAAGTTTGCCTGAGCAGGAGGACACATCCTCTTTTGTCTTTGGAGAAGGAGGGAAAGGAAACAGAACAGGGAGGGAGCATCAGCCTAAAGAGAGAGAGAGGCAAAAGTGGGAGAAGGGCAGTGGGCAGCTCTTAAATACCCGCAGACACGATTCTACTTTAGAAGGGATTAGCGATTTGAAAGCGGATGAGAACAAAGAATCACTGCAAAAGGAGTTTTGGTAGCTGCGGGGCAACAGTGTGCTGGAAGCGGTCTGAATGCAGATTCCTGTATAACAAATGCAAAAACGAGAGAAAGCCCTGAAACAAAGTGAAAGTGACAGAGGGAGGGAGTGCAGAACGGAAGGATAGCATGCGCTCAGAGACCGAGGCAAAATACGGGTGCAGAAAGGGCTGAGGGCAGGCCATGTAAGTTTCAGACAAAAGACTAGGCCGGATAGCTTGCATCACTGATCCCTGGAGATCACGACTGACCATCTGTTCAACCCGATGGCAGAACTTTATAACCAGAAATGGAAAGAAGGTTCTCCTAGCAGGGTAGATTGCTGAGAAGTTGACTTAGGGTGGGCAACGACAAGCTGGATAGAAGGATTTGCATGCCATTACATCAGCGCTGTGGGCTAGAGACGGTGCACACCAGTGTCCCCAACAAGGGGCACATGGGCAATGAGGCTCCTGCAGACGTCTTTCTTGGTGCCCTCCAAGCTGGGCTATGTGGAACTTCTGTCCTGCAGTGCTTCTGATTGGCCACTGGAGACCTGATGGGCTGTGCTTTCGTTTCAAAAGTTGTTTCGGCGGCAGCTGCCCCCACAGCACAAAGATCTTACCTTCAATCATACGGCGAAGTTATATGTATGCAAGGAACTGTTTTTAAAAGGGCATTCTGTTAGGATTCTGCCTGACGGGATGAAAAGTTACAGTCAGAGGTATGCATGACCTTGCTCCCCGGCATTCTGTGGTTGACTCCGCCTCTTGTGGCAGCCATTTTGCTGTTGGTTTCATCTCCTGCAGCAGCCATTTTATGGTTGCGCCCACCCCCCTGTGTCAGGATCCCAAAGGCGTCCACAGGATCAAAAAGGTTGGGGGGCCCAGCCCTGACCTGGATAGCCCAGGCAAGCCCAGGCAAGCCCAATCTCAGAAGCTAAGCAGGGTCGACTATGGTTAGTACTAGGATGGGAGACCTCCTTGAAATACCAAGTTGGGAGGACAGAGGCAGGCTTTATTCAGCCACCTCTCTGAATATCCTCCAAGCCCCAGTAGGGGTCAGTCACCAGAAATCAAAGTGACCTCCAGGCGCACACACACACACACACAAATACCAAAAAGGTTGGGGGGGCCTTGATGTACACTGTAGAAGAAGAAGAAGAAGAGATTGGATTTATACCCCGCCCTCCACTCCCCAAGGGAGTCTCAGAGTGGCTTACAAACTCCTTTCCCTTCCCCTCCCCACAACAGACACCCTGTGAGGTAGGTGGGGCTGAGAGAGCTCTTTCAAGAACTGCCCTTGAGAGAACAGCTGGTCCAGAGCTATGGCTTGCCCAAGGTCATCCAGCCAGATGCAAGTGGAGGAGTGGGGAATCAAACCCGGTTCTCCCAGATTAGAGTCCGCGCACTTACCCATTACACCAAACTGGCTCTCCGTATGCGTAAATACTGTACAAACTGTGTCGAAACATGTACAAGAAGTGGAAGAATGATCAAGAAAAAGCATTCACGATGCCAACAGGCAAAGCCAGATGTTACATAGCGGTTCAGCATGAACCAGGCTCCTGAATGCCTGGTGAATTAACATGAAGCCCTGATATTGGATAGATGTTTATCTTTGTTTCCATTCCACTGTTAACTTGAGCCTTTGAAAAAGAAGGCGGTTTCTCCAAACGAGAGCAATATATGCGAAAATTGCTCCTCTTTGGTAGCGCGCGGGTTGATTTGTTTTGACCCCCTCAAAATATCATTCACCCCTCATGCTATTATAGATTCCCTCCGAGTTCTACAGTTGGTTGGCCCCTTAGTCTAGCTGTAATCCTCTCTGCGGACCTGCGATTTGCACCGAAAGCATTATAGGTGTTTGATCGCCTCGGGCCCTTAGCAACAAAAGAGAACATGGGATCAGCAGAATGTTTGCCGGGAAAGCCAGACACCGTTGCAAAAGGGGGTGAAACTCAGACTACTGAAAAAGAGTGTAATTTTTTCTCTCTCCAGTGCTATCTTTTAGCCAAACGGAGCCTTTGATAAGGCAGCATGTGAAACCGTCTGAGGCTTAGAAGCTTGAACTCGAAGGCCCAGGGGTATCGGCTGCACTTTTGAACATAAGCTTAATTACCAAAATTCAAGGTCGGGCAGGGGAAATTCAAAGGAGCTAAAAGGCAGGGCAGATTTTCAGAGAATTTTCACCTTTCCACTGCTTTCCTGCCTAGGTCAGTCACGTGGGCAGGGGATTGCTTGGGGAGTCAGCTCCCTGAAGAGGGTGCTGATGAACCATTTGGCTCTAGGGTCTACCAACAGTGTCTAGGCAAATGCAGAGCTTGGGGAGGGTGGGATTTGGGGAGTTTGTGATGTCTCTTCCAGGTGATGTTCTAGGAATTCCCCCTAATGTCCGTGGTAAAGATCATAGAGACTACGGGAAATTCCTAGTGTGTCACTATGGAAGCTGAGTTTCCCTTTCTCACTCTATAACTTCTTAAGAGCACAAGATAGTGATGGGGATGGGGAATTCCTTCCCGTGCCTGAGCCATTGGGAAGCTTACTTTGTTTATGTGGCCATGACAGAGACATGGGAGGCGATGGATCTTGCCTCTAAGACCTCTGCTACCACCAGCCAAGTCGAAGTGAAGCCCCAGCAGCAATGCCAGAGAGGCTCAGCTCTGATATTTAGGGGAGGGTTTCAGGGCTCAGGGGTGGAGCAACTGCTTTGTGTGCAGAAGGTCCCAGGTTCAGTCCACAGCATCTGCAGTTGAAAGGATCAGGCAAGAGGAGATATGAAAGACCTCCACTGGAGACCTTCTGGTCAGAATAAACAATATCGACCACGGTGGACCAATGGCCTTGACTCGGTAGAAAGCTGCTTCATGTGTTTCTGGTGGCACAGCCAGCAGCAGCAAAGGAGAAGGCAATGCGTGTACCTTGCTTGGGGTGACAATAATACCTTGAATCATGGATTGCTCCACCCACTCTTGTATCACATAACCAATACAATGTCTTCACTCTATAGACAGTTGGTGACATCTATGGCAAGCATCTAGAACACTACGAGTGAACCTGCCTAGAAGAGGAGGAGGAGGAGAAGATTGGATTTATACCCCATCTTTCACTACCCGAAGGAGTCTCAGAGCAGCTTACCATCTTTTTTTCCCTTCTTGTCCCCACAACAGACAGTGGAGTAGGTGGGGCTGAGAGTGCTCTTTCGAGGACTGCTCTTGAGAGAACAGCTCTGAGAGAACTTGTGAATAACCCAAGGTCATGCCAGCAGCTGCATGTGGAGGAGTGGGGAAATCAAACCCGGTTCTCCCAGATGAGGGTCCGTGCTCCTTACCACTATACCAAATAGGCCTAATGATGTGTCAGAGTGGGGAACTGCTGAAATGTCTAAAACAAAAACTGTACACTCCACACGGGGTGCTGGGAAGTTACCATGGTTCTCATTATTGTCGACGTATCCTTTTGTTTCCTATACACACATCTCTGGCTGCCATGGAGGGATATTTCACTACTGACAAACTACCACAGGGCGCAGCAACCTGCTCGGAGGCCGTCATTAGCATCTCGAATAATGGAGCCTGTTTATTTTCCCCCCTCCCCCGCCCCTTCCCCATCAAAGATGTAAGCACCTGTAATTGCTCCTCCACCTGTTGAGGACTCCACACACCTGCTTGTAGCACCATTCCATGATAAGCAATTTAGACTGAAGCAGCGTTTTAAATTTGCTAATCGCACTCGTCGTAATTACTGTGTAACACTTAATTGGGATTCGTGTAATTATTATTTTAAAATAACTTTGCTCATTACACCCGGGTTTCTTTTTTCAATTTTGCAAAACGCACAGTCGGATCCTCGATTTGAGGTCCTTCTTTGACTCCTGAGGACAGCACACCCAGGACTGTAAAGGTGAACACCAGCACCTTGAATTTCACCTGGAAACCAATTGGAAGTATCTCAGTTCACACACACACACACAAACAAGGTATAGCTGGAACACTTTGTCTGTGGCAATGATGCTCTGTGTTCTTGGAGATTGGGGGGCAGCACTGGGAAGGCTTCTGGAGTTCTGACCCCACTGGTGGACCTCCTGAGGGCACCTGGGTTTTGGCCACTATGTGACACAGTGTTGGAGTGGGTGGGCCACTGGCCTGATCTAACATGGCTTCTCTTATGCTCTTACATAGGGCCTTCCTCACCAGAATATGAAGATCAGCAGCAGCACAAGCAAACAAGCTGCTAGCATTGTTCTTTACAATCTTGCAAGGTTTTTCGAGGACAATGCATGGTGTGGGGCGGGAGGGAATCAGCTATGTACAGACTTGGCGTGGAAGTTAAACAACTGGCAACATCAGAGTTATTTATTTATTTATTGTGATTTATTGACTGCCCTCCCCCATAGGACAGGGTTCAGGGTGGCGAGTTATAATTAAAACATATCAAACAGATTCTAGTTTGTGAATGGCTGCCCTGTGTTTGCTGGACCGTGTCTTTCTCCCTTCTCCTTCTTGGTATTCAAAACCCTTCCCTGTATGGAGACCGAGAGTACCCGATTACCATATAAGATAATTTACTAAGCATGTGTTTGTATGAAAGTATGCCATGATTAACGACTGCAAAATGATTAAATTATTTAAAGCCCTAAGCTCATTATGGAGAGGAAACCTATCCAGTACATTAAATTACCGGGTGTTTTAAGCCACGGTGGCTCTTGGATTCCTAGTGAATTCAGCGGAGACATTAGCACAGAACCTTTCAGGGAAGAAATAAGTGTCAGATCATAAATACACACTTCTCCATTTACTGCCACATTCTGATATTTACCTGGATGGTTGATACACGTGGCTCCTTCCTATATGGTAACAGCTAGTATTTTTTTTTTAATCCTGTGGAGTCTAACTGTGTCATTCGAAGCAGAGTTAGACTCATCTAAGTCCATTGAAGTCGATGGACTTAGAGGAGTGTAACTCTTCTTTTGATGGCACTGTAAACGTGCCCCCAAAATACTATGCAGGCATGAGCACGAACTGAAACTTGTTCATGGTTCGCAAACCGGAGTTCATGGTTTGCGAACTGAAGTTCACGGTTCGCGAACCGAATTTTACGACTGGTCTACCATCACAAACTCCCATGAACTTTCAAGGCAGTTCATAGGGTTTGTGCCAGTTCGTGGCCAGAGCAGAAAGACACAAAAATGGCTGAGCAGACGGGAGCCCGCCCCACTACTCAGCTGCCTTGGCTTTTCAGCCTCTCTGAGGTCGGGGCTAGACTTGGATGAGAACTTGAGAGAAGCTTCGCTGGACTGAACGAGGCATAAATAGGTCTGCAGGGGGAAGCTTGCGATTTCACTGTGTATGTGTGGGGGAAAGTCTTTCGTCCATATTTTGACATGACATTTCATTTTTTTCCCTGTGTTTTATTAACCACTTGCCGCCACCTGGGCCTGAACAGCTTGGAACGGTCGAACACTTACAAGTTCCCTCCGGCTATATTTTCACCCGCTCTCCTTTTCTAATAAAGTACATCTCTCTCTTTCTCTCTCTCTCTCTCTTTTTATTAAACATCGTTATGTGGGAACACTTTGGACTGGTGTGTTCTGACACCTCAACGCTATCCTCGCCCCTCAATAACGCAAGTGTCAGAGAAACATCCTCTCTCGAAGGGAAGAAACTACACTGTTTATGGCAATTTGGTTGTTTTGGCAGGAAAACTTTACAACTTTGGGTCGGAGCTCTGTGGCATGGGCTACATCATATAGGGGTCCCAGATTCAGGTTGGGAAATCCTGGGATATTTGGGGGGCGGAGCCTGTGGAAGGTGGGGCTTGGGAAGGGGAGGGACTTCACTGGGGCATAAGGCCATAGAGTCCACCTTCCTAGCCAGCCCTTTTTTCCAGGGGAACTGATCTCTGTTACCTGGAGTCCAGTTGTAATCCTAGGAGATGCTGACTCAGTGTGCGACAAAAGGCAAATGCTTTCCTGGGGATTATTTGGAAGGGGACTGAAAACAAAGCAGACAGTATCATAATGCCCCTGTATAAATTCATGGTGCATCTTCATTTGGAATACTGTGTACAGTTCTAGTCGCCACACCTCAAAAAGGATATAATAGCATCGGGAAAGGTGCAGAAAAGGGCAACAAAAAAGATTAAGAGCATGGAACACTTTCCCTATGAACAAAGTTTAAAGCACTTGGGGCTCTTTAGCTTGGAGAAACAATGACTGAGGGGGGACCTGATAGAGGTTTACAAAATTATGCATGGGACAGAGAAGGTAGAGAGAGAGGTACTTTCCTCCCTTTCTTACAATAAAAGGACTTGTGGGAACTCCATGAAATTAAGAAGCAGTAAGCTTAGAACCGATCAAAAGAAGTATTTCTTCACCTAAAGAGTAATGAACATGTGGAATTCACTACCGCAGGAAATAGTTGCGGCTACAAGCATAGACAGCTTCAAAATGGGACTGGATAAACATATGGAGCAGAGGTCCATCATTGGCTATTAGCCACAAGATAGAGATAGGAACTCTCAGTCTGGGGCAAGTGATGCTCTGTATTCTTGGTGATTGGGGGGCCACAGTGGGAGGGCTTCTGGGGTTCTGGCCCCACTGGTGGACCTCCTGATGGCCCCTGGGTTTTGGCCACTGTGTGACCACAGAGTGTTGGATTGGACGGGCCACTGGCCTGACCCAACATGGGTTTTTAAGAGAAACCGTTTGGTGCAATTGGTCTCCTTGTCCACTTCTGCTTCCATGCCACTCCCCCTCCTCAGATTTCTTCTTTTTTCTCTTCCCCTGTTAGTTACATGGGTAACACCAGCCAAGCAGGGTTGCCACTCTCCAGATGGTGGCTGGAGGTCTCCCAAAATCACAACTGGTCTCCAACTGACAGAGATCAGTTCCCCTGGAGAAAATGGCTGCTTTGGAAGCTGGTCTCTATGGCACAATACCCTGCTGAAGTCCCTCCCCTCCACAAAACCCACCCTTCCCAAGCCCCAGCCCCAGAATCTCCAGAAACGATACTCCTGCTGAAGTCCCAACCCAGAGCTGGAGAACCTACAGTCAAGTCAAGGTCTGTGTGGTTGACTAGAAGACACACAACACTATGTAGTCAATTGGTTTGGGCTATGTGGTGATACTAAGTGTTGGAGTGAGCAACTCAGCATGCCTGGACACGGGCACTACATCACTCTATGGGTGTACAGGTGTTATCTCTTTGAATAAGATGCCTCTCTTTGTCTTAACCAGAGACCCCACCTCCTCCCCCCTCTCTCTTTATCCTCTCACACTCTTCACATGGCCTTCCATGGAGACACATGCCCAGTAGGGACAATGCCCTCATACTCCCACACACATGATGGCGGACAAGCTGGCCATTTGTGACATGGAAAGTCCTCTTTAGGTTAGGCTTCACTCTCCAGGAGAGCCAGTTTGGTATAGTGGTTAAGTGTGCGGACTCTAATCTGGGAGAACCGGGTTTGATTCCCCACTCCTCCACTTGCACCTGGCTGGATAACCTTGGGCAAGCCATAGCTCTGTACCAGCTGTTCTCTCAAGGACAGTTGTCTCAGAGCTCTCTCAGCCCCACCTACCTCACAGGGTGTCTGTTGTGGGGAGGGGAAGGGAAAGGAGTTTGTAAGCCGCTCTGAGACTCCCTTGGGGAGTGGAGGGCGGGGTATAAATCCAATCTCTTCTTCTTCTTCTTCTCCTTTTGACTGCAACCTGAATGTGAGCTAGATCTACTTGAATACATGTAAGTTTACCTTTTTCTGCAATATATTTTTTGGGAGATTTTTTTTACTACACTCAATATCACGCTTTTGTGACTGGGCAAAACTCTGCTGTCTTAACCAGATATCCTGATAATGAGAGCAACAGAAGCTAAAGAGCAGATGAAGCAATATGGGTGCAGATCTTTGTAGAAATTGGAAGGTCCTTTCAGACAGTGTGAAATGTCCCCCCCACACACACACACACACTGAGCCATTTCAGGTTGGCCTTAATACAGTTGGTTTTTGTTGTGTGTTGGTTTGGAAGGAAAGTTGGAAGTTTTGTTCCGATCTGTCTCCTCAAGGCACAGCTCACTTGGGAAACAAAATGATGCCCGCTCTCCATTTTCCTACACCTTTCGCACCCTAAAGGGACAAAAATAAGTGCCTTAGGGAAGGTCTGTCTGTAGCACAGTTTTGCACTTCGAAAAAAGCTTTGCGCCACATTGCACTGGAGACAACATCGTATAATGGAGGTGATCGTTTGGAGATTGTGTGTGGATTCAGTTTATTAATCTTAATTTAGGGGAGAAAGAACTGTCTCCACCATACCCATCTGATCTCTCCGAACAGCGAGCGGCCTGTTAACATCCTCCGCTTAACTCTGGGCTTCTGCTTTCTGACAATATTTTAACACTGTGGAAAGGTGTTCCCGCTGCGTGGGACTCGGAAGCCTGAGTTCTCATCAAGGCACCTTCAGAGACACCGATTTATTTATAATGCAAAGAGCTGGGCGAATGCCCATGGATACTCAGGCAGCAGGTGATGTATTAACCCGTACAGCCATGTATTATAAGTTAATGATTTAGCTTTTTCTCAGCTCGGAATGCAGAATTGGCTGCTCGCGCTATCTTGAAAAACCTTCCCGGCATTACATTCCACTGTCTCCTGGCCTTATCGTGTGGCAAACGCTTCATCTGAAACCGCAGACTCTGAAAAAGGGGCCTGTATAGATGGAAGTGTCGGGGGCAGGGGGGAGAAAGCACGGGTTTCTTTCTTTCTGCTGATCATTGAAACATAACATTTATCCATTCGCGGTTCTTTGCTGGGAAGAAAGAGGATGCAGCGGGTGGAGGGAGGGGGGGGACCCCAGGCTGTTGTTTCGAACATCGGTAGTTATTCAGGGGAAAAGCACAACCCAATTTAACAAGCCTGCTTAGCGGGAATGAAGATAACCGTTTGCCAAGGGGCGGCTTATGGAGCGGTGCCAGGTTTTGTTGGGCTGCAAGTTTTCAGCATGGAAGTTGCTGACCCGGAGTTTCTGAAGTGGTGAAACTCTTTCTGCTCATTTTTAAAAAAAAAAAACAGTTTGGACAGGAGTAAACTCGTGTGCTCCTTTAAGGCCAGTGACCCACCCAGGACTTCCCCAGCAAGCCGAAAGACCAGTACAGAGATCCATGGTCAAATGGGAAATGAGCCTTTGCCTTTCTACCTCATACTGCTTCTTAACTTATTGAACAGACTAGTAAAGGTAAAGGTTTCCCTTGCTCGAAAGCAATACAACTCTAGGGATGCAATGCTCACCTCCGTTTCCAAGCTGAAGAACCAGCGCTGTCCAAAGATGTTTCCGTGGTCATATGGCTGGCATGACTAGATGCCAAGGTGCATAGAAGTGGGACCTGTTTATCTACTTGCAATTTCTTGCTTTCAAACTGCTAGGCTGGGAGGAGCTGGGACCAGAGATGGGAGCTCACTCTGTCATGCAACACTCAGGTCTCAAACTGCTGAACTACCGACCTTCTGGTCTGCAGTTCAGCATCTTAACAACTTGAGCCACTGCAGCCCCACTGAATGGACTACTAAAATATAAAGAACTAGACCACATTTGAATGGCTGCAAACATCTACCCCAAATGCATAAAATTTTGCAATAGAAAGTGTGATGGGTTCTGACTTCTAATAAAAGAGGTAATGTCTCCATACAATCTATATTTTGGAGCAAAAGAAGGATTAGAAGGTTGCTAGCCTCAGGAAAAATAATTATATTCAAAAGTCGCATGGAACAGAGTGCCTACACTACCTGTACTGCAGTCAGGGCTCATTTTGTAGCAGGAGCTCCTTTGCATATTAGGCCATGCACCCCTAATGTAGCCAAGCCTCCAAGAGCTTACAGAGCTCTTCTTGCAGAGGCTACCATAAACTCTTGGAGGACTGGCTACATCAGGGAGGGTGTGGCCTAATCTCATTTCATAGCAGGAGCTCCTTTGCATATTAGACCACGCACCCCTAATGTAGCCAATCCTCCAAGAGCTTACAGAGCTCTTCTTGCAGGGGCTACTGTAAGCTCTTGGAGGATTGGCTACATCAGGGGGGGTCTGGCCTAATCTCATTTCGTAGCAGGAGCTCCTTTGCATATTAGGCCACGCACTCCTAATGTAGCCAATCCTCCAAGAGCTTACAGAGCTCTTCTTGCAGGGGCTACTGTAAGCTCTTGGAGGATTGGCTACATCAGGGGGTGTGGCCTAATATGTAAAGGAGCTCCTGCTACGGAATGAGCCCTGACTGCAGTCACATATTCTATCAGGGGGTGGTATCTTGATTTAGGTGGGGCAGCCGTGTGGGTCTGGAGCAACAGACCAAAGTTTGAGTCCACTGTTGACTTCGGACCAACATAGTTTAGTTCTAGGCAGAAGCTTTTGTGTGCAGGCACGGCGTTATTAAACTTTGTTGGTCTTATAGGCTCCAACTTTTTTTCTAAGACTCAAGACTGTAAGGTGCAAGCACACCTATACCGAGGAACAGTCAAATATGGAGAGAAATCGGGAACCTGGCCAGATGGAAGACTACCAGGAGTGGGAAATGAAGTGGAGGAGGAGCAGTTTATTAAAATTCCACAGCAAAATGAGATATCTTGAGAAGCCGGTCATGCATGCATGCAGGCATAGTCTCCTCACCGCTTGGCACTGCAATTCAGGTAAGCTTCCCAAGTTCCCCACAGGCAATATTTATTTATTTATTTATTTATGCATTCATTTGTTTATTTAAAATATTTTTATGCTGCCTTCCCACCCAATCAGGGTCCACTAGGGGAGGAATATAAAAACATTACATTTGAGGAACTTAAAAATACCTTTAGACGTTATAGAATAATTCAGCTGAGGGGGGAGGGAGAGGGAAAGGGAGGTGGAAGAGAAGGAGAAGAAGAAGAGGAGGAGGAGGAGGAGGAGAAGAAGACTAGGAGGAGGAGGAGGAAGAGACTGGATTTATACCCTGCCCTTCACTCAGAGCGGCTTACAATCTCCTTTCCCTTCCCCTCCCCACCACAGACACCCTGTGAGGTAGGTGGGGCTGAGAGAGCTCTGAGAGAACTGCTCCTGAGAGAACAGCTCTGAGAGAACTTGTGACTGACCCAAGGTCCCACCAGCAGCTGCAAGTGGAGGAGTGGGGAATCAAACTCAGTTCTCCCAGATTAGAGTCCGCCACTCTTAACCACTACACCAAACTGGCTCAAAGGAGGACCAGTAATCATTATCAAAGCTATGCTGAATGAAACAGGAAAAGTCTTCATCTCTTGGTAAAATATATTAATAAATGGAGACAGAAGAATCTCCCTGAAGAGGGAATTCCAAAGTTTTGGTGCCACGACTGAGAAGGCCCTTTTCAGGTTACCACCCATCTGACCTCAGATGGCTGGGAAACTGAAGCAGGACCTCTGAAAATATTTTGAGTGTACAGATAGGTTCTTATGGAAGGAGGCAGTCCTTAAGATATGTTAGTCCCAGACTGTACAGGGCTTTAAAGCTCAGTGCCAGCATCCTGAATTGAGCCCAGGGTAGATATAACACAACTGGAGTGACATGGTCCCTACAACCCACTCCAGATGACAGTCTGGCAACAGCATTCTGTATCGACTGTATTTTCCAGACAGTCTTCAAGGGCTGCCCCACGCAGAGTGCACTGCGGTAGTCTAATCCAGATGTAACCAGGGCACGCAACACAGTGACCAGATCTTTTTCCACTCAGGAAAAGAATCTGCTTGTTCCGAGTACTGCCAAAGCTCCCATCCAGCATTCTGTCTGCCGCTTGGTGAACCTGCCTTCGTTGAGGTTTGTCAAAGGCTTTCATTAAAATTCCCCACTCCTTTCAACCACGGCGGGTCAGAAGCCCTTTGCATTAGATTGTTTCCTCGCCACGTCTCTTTGGCGAAGTCCTCATCAGCTCTCCCAACTCTGCAGCCGAGTCGATAAGCTCCTCTTCACCATGAGCCAGTCCCACTCGGAGAAGGCCCGAAGCAATTATTTAATCTCTGCAACCCGGGGCTAGTTCAAGACCACAGCGGTCTAATTAAAAAAGTCTTTTAATATAGCATTGATTTCTCTATATGACTGCAAAGTTCCACTCCGCTCTCAGTATTAGTTTTTGAAGCTGCCGCTGCCCCTAGCTGAGCTTTGTGTGTAATCGTTAAAAAAGAAGAAGAAGAAGAAGAAATAATAATAATTGGAGGAAAATTGGACGAGGGAGCTACACATGATGTGTGTCTCTGACGTGCCCGCTCAGTAGTCAATGACACACTTGCTGGGTGTGAGTGTGGGTGTGTGTGGGAGAGAGAGAGAGAACAGCCCAAGTCATGGTTGCAAAACATGCATTATAGTAACCCACATGATGCTAGGTGGGCTCTGATTGGTGCTGAACCTCACCTTCAGCTATGCATTAAAGGGGAAGATCAGTCGTGGTGGGAAGTCACATCCTGAACACAAATGAAGCTGCCTTCTACTGACTCAGACCATTGGCCCATCAAGGCCAGTATTGTGTGTGTGTGTGTGTGGTATTTTGTGTGTGTGTGTGTGTGTGGTCAGCCTATCAAGGCCAGTATTGTTTACTCAGACTGGCAGCAGCTCTTCAGTGTCTTGAGCATAAGTCTTTCATATCACCTACTGCCAGATCTTTTAACTGAAGTTGCTGGGGATTGAACCTGGGACCTTCTGCATGCCAAGCAGAGGCTCTACCACTGAGCCACAGCCCCTCTTTACCGCTCTCCAAGGTCCCAGGCTGAGGTAACATCACCTGTGGCCTAGTCCTTTCAACTGGAGGTGCCAGGGATTGAACCTGGGACCTTCTGCATGCCAAGCAGAGGCCCTGCCACTGAGCCACACAACCCCTCTCAACAGCTCTCCAGGGTCTCAGGCGGAGGTCTTTAACAGTATCTGCTGCCTGGTCCTTTTTAACTGGAGATGCCAGGGATTGAACCTGGGACCTTCTGCATGCCAAGCAGATGCTTTACCACTGAGCCATAGCTCCTCCTGGATTTCCTGTTGAGCAATTCTCAATGAGTGAGGATCAGCTGATAGAGACACACCCAGTTGTCCTATTGTCATTGGTTTTGGCTCACTTTACTGCTGTGTTCAAGATCAAATCAAGCCTGAACTCCCCATAGAAGCTAAAATGACTAAACTGAGGCTGTGGTGCTTTGGTCACATTCTGAGAAGACAAGAGTCACTGGAGAAGACACTCATGCCAGGAATAGTAGAGTGCAACAGGAGAAGTGGGAGACCCAACATGAGATGGGTTGACACAATCAAGGAAGCCGCAAAGGCCCTCCGTTTGCAAGACCTGAGCAAGGCTGTTAACGAGAGGATGCTGTGGAGGTCATTAATTACACACTCGATCTTAGCCAAAAGGCCGAGAAGCGATTGGAGGTCATTAATTCATAGGCAAAGACAACAATGCTAGGAAAAGACAATAATGCTGGGAAAAGTTGAAGGCAGAAGGAGAAGAGGAGGACCCAACAGGAGGTGGATTGACTCAATCAAGGAAGCCACAACCCTCAGTTGGCAAGATGTGAGCAAGACTATTAATGAAAAGACATTTTGAAGGTCATTGGCTGCAGTCACACATGCTAAATAATCCACTTTCAATCCACTTTCAGTCCACTTTCCAACTGGGTTTTGCCAGTTCACACAGTAAAAATCAGTTGGAAAGTGCACTGGAAGTGGATAATTTAGCATGTGTAACAGCAGCCATTAATTCATCATCTACTGCCTGGTCCTTTTAACCAGAGATGCCTAGGATTGAACCCGTGACATTTGGCATGGCAAGCAGATGCTTTACCACTGAGCCCCAGCCTCTCCTGGTTGCAGCATGCTCTACCAGTCAAAGTTCATATGCCATTGTTATGAACGCACCACTTTAGTGCAATTTTAATGCCCTAAGGGCTATTTTGGGGCAGGAACGCACAGGAACGGAGTTCCGGCTGACTTCCGAGTTGGCCACGCCTACAGCCTCCCCCCTCTCAGGTTCCCCAGGCACCTCACAAGCCGCGGGGCGCCTGGGGAAGCCAAGCCGATCCAGGGAGGGAAGGCAGTTTAAACTGCCTCTCTTCCTTGGGTTCCCCAGACACCCTGCAGCTGTGTGGCGCCTGGGGAAGCCAATCCAGAAACTGCCTTCCTTCCCTTGGGTTCCCCATGCGCCCTGCAAGCCGCGGGGCACCCAGGGAAGCCGATCCTGGGAGGGAGCTGCGCTGTCAGGGGGTGTGGCCTAATTTGCGAATGGCTTTCTGCTGTAGGGTGTGGCCTGTTATGCTAATGAGTTCCTGCCGGGCTTTTTCTACAAAAAAATGCCCTGATGCCCTTTATCTACAATTAAAGCAAAACAACGTTAAGAAATGTGTTTATCTTAAAAGGGAAAAATGGTGCAGGGAAAAGAGAAGTCGGTAACAAAATAAATGCAAAATAAAAGGGAGAAATGAACCTGTAAGCCTTCAAAATGCAGTCTCTCATCCCTACGGACAGGGGTACAACAGAAGCCCCAGTGCTCCCTCCCCCAAATGCCAAACCCCACGTATCCTGGGATAACTTCCTCCCTTCCCCTGGGTTTTCTCTGGCTAGCTTTTAACATGCATGGCAGACATTCTCTGTGCAAAATCCTGTGATAGGCAGGAACATTTCTGCAGACTAATTAATACGACCGTAATAAAAAGTTATGAACACTTACGACTGGTTCGAGAGAAATGACTCAGAACACTTTTTTTTTTAATAAAGGAATTCAGCCCAAATACTGATTTATGGGATAAGTAGGAATGGTCCCAAAGCCGGCTCTAGAAGGTACATAATTAAAGATTTTAAATCCATAATGAAGTGCATCGCCCAGCTTCTTGCATAAATAATGTATGCCGGCGTGTATCGTGAAAGTTTCTTGTTTTGTCTTTGGGAAATTGAAAAACAAAGTCAAACATATAAAGTCTCCCTTTGGGAGGGGGGTGTCTTTGGACTCTGCAGAAGCTGGAAGAAGTTTGGCTTTCAGTCTTCGTGGAGTCCGAGGTTACTACCCAGCACATGGTGAATTGCTGGGAGAAGTAGATGGATGGCCCACCCAGATCCTAGCAAGGCTAGCCAGGAGGCAA
Source organism: Lepidodactylus listeri (assembly GCA_029233225.1). Classification (NCBI taxonomy): domain Eukaryota; kingdom Metazoa; phylum Chordata; class Lepidosauria; order Squamata; family Gekkonidae; genus Lepidodactylus; species Lepidodactylus listeri. The sequence goes on from JARCFY010000022.1 coordinate 1,198,793, forward strand.
AATTGCTGGCTAGGCGGGGTGCAAATCCAAATTTTAAAAAATCATGGGAAGGGCTCAACCTCGGTGCCCTTGCCCTGTTGTTGGCCCTCCAGAGACAGGATGCTGGACTAGGTGGACCCCTAGTCTGATCCAGCTGGACTTTTCTGATGTTCTTGTCAGGGGAAGGCCTCGGCCTCTGTGCCCTGTTGTTGGCCCTCCAGAGGAACTGGTTGGCCACTGTGTGAGACCAAATGCTGGACTAGATGGACTATTGAGCTGATCCAGCTGGGCTGATGTTCTTATCAGGGGAAGGGTCTCTGCCTCTCTGCCCTGTTGTTGGCCCTCCAGAGAAACTGGTTGGCCACTGTGTGAGACAGGATGCAGGACTAGATGGACCACTGGTCTGATCCAGCAAGGCTCTTCTGAGGTTCTTATGAAGGCCTTGGCCTCACTGCCCTGTTGTTGGCTCTCCAGAGGAACTGGTTGGCCACTGTATGAGACAGGATGCTGGACTAGATGGACCACTGGTCTGATCCAGCAGGGCTCTTGTGAGGTTCTTATGCTCCACCCCCCAGGTACCACATTGGTGCTTCCTGACCAGTGTAGAAAAGCAGCTTTTCATGGAGAGCAGAAAGCAGTGGTTTCCAAACAGCTGAGTGACAGGACTGCCACTCAACTGTTCAGTTTAAATGGCTCCAAGCAATTTAAACCCTGCTTTCTGCTCCCCACAAAAAGCCACCAGGAGCAGAAAGCAGGGGTTTCCAAACAACTGAGCGGGGAGAAACAGGAAAGAAGGGAGTTTAAAAAATAAATGGGGCATGGTTTCCAGTCCTGAAAAACACAAAATGCTCTATGTCTTACAACAGCACTACAGATAAGAATAGAATTTCAACAGCCAATCCATATGCAAAAGAACCTCCTTAGGAAAGCTCCTCCATTAGCATGTCACAGCCTGGGAAACTCCTACAAGAGAATGACTCAGCCCTACCCCACCTTTTTGAGTAGATACAAATTACCTGCCTACCATTTTTCTTCTCACATCAACACAGAGAGTACTTCATCTTTCTGTGTTATACCTCTGAGGATGCCAGTCACAGTTGCTGGCAAAACATCAGGTACTACAATGCCCCAACCACAGCCATACAGCCCGGAAAATCTACAACAACTATTCCTTGCATTTGTTTGTCGAGGTGACCTCTACAACTGTAAGGGAAACTATAACATTTTGCAACCAACTGGGCTATTTTCTTCATTAATATAATTCTGGCTTCTGAAGCACTAAGAGAAACATTGCTGTGTCAATTGCCTCCATCAGCAGGCAAAAAAGTACAGGTTCCGGTGACAGGATTCATGTAATTTAATGTCCTCATTGATTTAAACCTCTTGCTTACCAGCATTTCTCGTTGTCGCAAAGAGGCATTTCCCTCCCGTTTGGACTCGCCGCGATTACAGCAGTGCCGCTACGTTAATGTCACGTTGCATTTGCAGACTGACATTTGACGAACAATGCCTTTCATCTTTTCCTGGTCTTGTCACACCGCTTAGCAAACGTTTACCTTGATATGTTGAGGTACAAGCAATCGGGCTGTTATGGAACAATCCACAATACATTCCCCCTTCCCTCCCTTTGTAGATACAGGTGCAGGCTGCATACCTGCATGAAGACCTGCCTTAAGCAACACTTCTTCCTGATACAGGGCCGGCATCAGCAAAACCTCCGGCGGGGCTGCTGTTGGGGCCCAGCGTTTCTGGCAGGGCCCACTGCTGCCAGCCTTAAACTTTGAGAGCCTTAATGGTCTGGAAACGCCATACCCAAAAGACCATCTCATTACGATTCTCCATGTTGCTTGCCCTCTTCATCGTTCAGTGGTGCCCGGCCCTTGAGTGGCTCGCTTCTCCTCTACTGGGGTGAGGGTCTGCTCCACGGTGGCCCCATCCTAATGGAATACTTTCTCAGAGGACACACATGCCCTGCTGAACCTCATTAGCTCCTGACAAAACTTGGCTCATTTCCTCCAAAGTCATCCCCCCCCCCTTTAAAATTTCTTGGATGGTTCATGCAAACAGGATAACCTCCAAATTCACTCCAGGAAGAATGTGGTGGCAATTCTGGTTGGTTGTCCATTTTAACGCCACAGAACATAACACGTCTCGACATCTATAGGCAATCAAAGAGGCAGTTTGCGTCAGGAAGAGAAGGGGGGGGGACACATGGCGCCAAGGGATGAGCAAACGCTTCCCATTTCCTCTCCTCTCCTATAACTTTCTAGAGTCCTGGTTTTCTACTTTTTACCTGGAATTGTCAGTTGCTTAGGATGGGGAAAGCATCTGGTACACGTGGTGGTGATTCATCTATTTATTGGTAAGTTAGACTTTTAGACCGCCCTCCCCTGTATACACAAGACTCAGCAGGGCGGTGAACAACAATATAAGAACACGTTCATAAGTCGATAAGCTGTTAGAATCAAAGCAGTTTAGAACAATTTGATGGTGGGAAGTGGCCCCCACAGGGTTTTCAAAGCAAGAGACATTCAGAGATGGTTTCCCACGAAGGTGGTTTCCTATGCAGAGATACCTCCGCATAGCAACCCTGGATTTCCTTGGTGGTCTCCCATCCAAGGGCTCTTCAGGGCTGACCCTGCTGAGCTTCCACAATCTGACAAGACTGGGATAGCCTGGGTTTGATTCCCCCATTCCTCAGCATGCAGCTGCTGGTGTGACCTTGGGTCAGTCACAAGTTCTCCCAGAGCTGTTTTCTCACGAGCGGTCCTCAAAAGAGCTCTCTCAGCCTCACCTACCTCACCGGGTTTATGTTGTGGGCAGGGAAGGGGAAAGGAGATTGTAAGCTGCTCTGAGTGAAGGGTGGGGTATAAATCCAATCTCCTCCTCCTCTCTCCCGTCGCTGTCTTCTTCTTTTTCTTCTTCTTCTACGATGACAATGATGATGACTACTGCTGCTGCTGCTGCTGCTGCTGCTACTACATAAAAGCTACATTCAACTGGTACCTTTGTCTAGTGGAATGTAACTTTTATGCATGCAGCAAATCGGGTTATGTCTCCTGAAAGCCCCTGTTGTAATAAATGTGTTAGCCTTTAAGGTCTCTTTAATTATACATACAGTGTCTGTCTATACATAGAACCTATAATGGTGATTTATCGACCCACAAATATCATCAGAAAGTATGTGCAGTTTCTGGGAGCAGCCGGAAAAAGAACACTGCGTTGTGATCGGGAGCCACAGGTTTGATTCATGCAAGGGAGCCCGTTCACGGGGAGGGCGGGATATAAATCTCAAAATAAATTAAAAAATAAAATAAAAAGGGAAAAAACGGGATCAAGATGGGGTTCCAAAATACCACAGATGAGAAGTTCAAAATCCTTCCCTGCATTCCGGGCTTCTAATGCCAAAAAAGGAAAGAACATCACTTTCACAAGTTGCGTTTCAGCAAAGCAGGACGCTGGCAAGACACTGAGAAGATGTGCCAGCCAACGCTGTCCCTGCCGCACCAGTTCCAATGTCCAGCCGCAGTGTTCCATGCCCAGCAGGGATAGAAAGCCATAGAGTTCACCTTCCAAAACTGCCATTTTACTCCAGGGGAACTGATCTGTCTGGATATCATTTGTGATTCCAGGAGATCTCCAGGTTCCACATGAAGATCGGCAACCTGACCTGATACACAATATCAAGAGGATTCTCAGGCTATAGTCCTGAGAGCTGACTAGCACTGTTTGTTGGCGCAGAGAGGAAAGGACCATTGTCTAACCTGCAAACTACCTAACAGCTGTCTATCACATTTGTATACTGTGAACTGTATGCAAAGACCTGGTGATTCTTTTCCTCCGGGAAGACAAAAGCAACAGGCCCTCGGAGAGCATCCCAGTATACTCCGTCATCCCATAATGCTCAAGAACGTGTCTCCTGCTGCCCTGTTGCACCGATGGATTGTGATAGATTAAGCGAATGCATAACAGGTATTTTTCGTAGTGCATTACTCCTGATTTCCCATTCAAGATGATTGATTGAGTCTCATTCAAGAGTCTGTCCAGGGCAAACGCACCCAGACGCAATCAATCACCTTCATCGGGGAATTGCCACAATTGGGACCAAAAAAGAAGATACTGGGGGGAGGAGCTGGGGACCTTACCCTGTCTTTTGCCCCCTCCCCCTGGTCTTAAGAAATGTCTGAGTTGCCTTTTATTTTATTTTTTAAATCGCCCCAAAAGCAAACAAAATGTGTCTGGGAGCAACAGACTATTTTTCTCAGAATAAGAGGAGTGCTAAAAATTCATGTTGTAATGAGAAGATGCAGTTCTTGAAGCAACTGTTGTGTGAGACAGGATGCTGGACTAGATGGACCACTGGTCTGATCCAGCAGGGCTCTTCTTAGGTTCTTTTCAGGGGAAGGCCTCGGCCTCTGTGCCCTGTTGTTGGCAGTCCAGAGGAGCTGGTTGCCCACTGTGTGAGACAGGATGCTGGACTAGATGGACTACTGCTCTGATAGCAGGGCTATTCTTACATTCTGTGAAGGCCTCAGCCTCTCTGCCCTGTTGTTGGCCCTCCAGAGGAACTGGTTGGCCACTGTGTGAGACAGGATGCTGGACTAGATGAACCACTGGTCTGATCCAGCAGAACTCTTCTGATGCTCTTATGAAGGCCAAGTCCTCTCTGTTCTGTTGTTGACCCTCCAGAGGAACTAGTTGGCCACTGTGTGAGACAGGATGCTGGACTGGATGGACCATTGGTCTGATTAGGGTTGCCAAGTCCAGGTTGGAAAATACCTGGGGACTTTGGGGGTGGAGCCAGGAAAAGGTGGGGTTTGGGGAGGGGAGGGGCCTCCGCACGATAGAATGCCATAGAGTCCACCCTTCAAAGCAGCCATTTTCTCCAGGGGAGCTGATCTGGAGGATGGCAGCCCTAGGTCTGATCCAGCAGGGCTCTTATGTTCTTATCAGGGGAAGGCCTCAGCCTCCATGCCCTGTTGTTGGTCCTCCAGAGGAACTGGTTGGCTACTGTGTGAGATGGGATGCTGGATTAGATGGACCATTGGTTTGATCCAGCAGGGCTCTTCTTAAGTTCTTATGTATTCAGAAGGGCCCAGGACTTCGTATGAACATGTAAAACTGCTATATACAGATGGGCCGTGACTCAGCGGTAGAGCATCTGCTTGGCAGGCAGAAAGTCCCAGGTTCAATCCCCGGCTTCTCCAGTGAAAATTATCACCCAGGAAGTGATGTGAAAGACCTCTGCTGGAGACCCTGGGGAGTCACTGCCAGTCCAAGTAGACAGCACTGGCCTTGATGTACTGTCTGATTCAGGATTAGGCAGCGTCATGTGGACACGTGTGGTCACCTGTAAAGCCCATTACTGCCTGTCCTAACTGGCGGCTTCAGCTAGAGATATTTCTGAGCCTTGAAGTTGACCTGAAGGCACCCAAGAGCAAACTCAGGGATGGGCAGCATGGCTACTTCTCTGTGATCAAAGGCTTAAATACCAGGCCAAGAATGCATTTGAATTAAAACAGTCTCTTCTCCCTTGATTTTTAAAAATTTTGTTCACAGTGTACTGGAGGAAAAAAAATATTTTTGTGCTTTAAGCTTTTGGATCAAAATATCTATATATCTAATAGCCAAGGTCCCCTCTGCATGTGGATATCTAAATCCACACATCTGGGACACGTAGGGGGCAAAGAGATTTTCCTGCACACTTGGGGCACTCTCCAGGTGTGCAGAAAAATCTGAAATGTAGAAAAAGCTATAAGGGGGGGATACTTAAGTCCCTCGCAAAAAGGAAAAAAGCATTCCCTGCCAAGGCTCAGAGAACACTCTAGGAATTGTGCTTCCCCGTCCTTGCAGGAGGGGGCGGGAGAGATGGCTTGGCGGCCTGGCAGCTGGGAGCCGCATGGGCCTCGCAGTCGGTGCTGAAGGGCGGGGGAGAAAGTTCACCTGTGGCTGCTTCCTCCTCCTCCACATGGAGCTCCCCCCCACGAGTATTGTGGGTTCCCGTTTCTTGTGTATATATATATATACATATTCCAAGGTAGGGTTGGAAAACACAGGTCCCAGGGATATTCCTGGGGTGAGAAACGGTCTGACCGTATTTGCAGACACTGAGGGGGGACCATTGATAACAGTGTCTTCAGTTTTGAGCACATCCATTTGTGCACCATTTTGGTTTGCTATTCAAATTGGTGCTGAACTGTGGTGCTTTTTGGGGGGGGGGGCACCAGCACATGCACAGACACCACTATAAGCATGGGGAATTCATTCCCAAATTAATTTTTAAGTCAGATTTTTTTTTCTGCTGCAAATCTGGGAGTTTTCCCAAGTTTGTGGCACCCTAATTCATAGTTCATAATTCATAGGGGGCTGCGGTGGCTCAGAGGTTAAGACACTGAGCTGTAGATCGGATGGTTGGTAGCTCGGCAGTTCGAGTCCTGAGTGCCGCGTGATGGAGTGAGCTCCCGTCTCTGGCCCCAGCTCTTGCCAGCCTAGCAGTTCAAAAGCAAGAAATTGCAAGTAAATAAATAGGTACCGCTTCGGTGGGAAGGTAACAGCGTTCCCTGCACCTCAGCGTTTAGTCATGCTGGCCACATGACCATGGAAAAAGTCTTCGGACAGCGTTGGCTCTTTGGCTTGGAAATGGAGATGAGCACCGCCCCCTAGAGTCAGATTCAACTGGCTTTTGAGCAAGGGAAATCTATACCTTTAATTCATAGTTGTGTATGGCCCCATTGTACAGATTTGTCTATCCGCAAGGAGTATAGTCTTTGGCTATTAGATCTAGAGAGGGACGATCTGCTGCAGTTTGAGGGAAACAAAGTACTATAACCCGCAGCCTGGTTTGCTTCCCAGAAGCAGCAGCAGCAGTGTATAATTGCTTTGGAACATGCGGGGGGGGGGGAATCCCTGGGAATGAATTTTAAATTGCAAGATGGGTCAGCTCAAAATGTTGCTTTAATTGTCTGTTGGCAATCATTCAGTGCTGATTAGAGTGTATCTTTCCAGTTGTGTGGACACATTAGCTATGCGTGGAATTATATTTGTAGAACAAAAATAAAAAGGGGAGCCCGAACAAAACATGGATGCCCGTGACACAAAGGATTAGAAAACAGCAATGGAAACAGCGTTTTCCGCAACAGAAAAGCCGTTAACTACAAGCTTGTGTCTTTCCTGTCCTCCAAGATCCACTTTGATTCGAGTTTAGGAAAGCATCCAATGGAAGCGTAAACCTCAGAGTTAGTTGAAATGGGAAACAAGCACAAACAGCAGGCAGCATTGTGGGTCTGAGCAGGACGGGGGGCCGGGCGAGCAAAAATCCCCCCACGTCCATTATTTATCACTTTAATCAATGTTGATTTATAGCTTATTTGGGTGTGAGCTGAGCAAATAGTGGCAGGATACAAACAGAAGGCTAACAACTAGAGATGGGCACAGACCAGCTCACAGACCAATTCCATCATGGACTGTTCCCCGTTTGTGAGCCTGGTCCGTGCAATTGCTTCATTCATAAACTACCCGCAGACCGCCGTGTTTCCCATGGAGATTCATGCAGTCTGTGGGGGTGGTCCGTGGTGCCAAGGATTGCCTTCCCTTCCTTCGCTGATGCACCAGTTGTGTTCCCTTCACTCATGGAAGCATTGCTGCCACTGCAGCGCAACTTCAAAGAGCAAATGGGGGGCATGTTTAAATGCCTCCCCTCCCCTTCCCTTCCCCAGTTGCACCACAGTGGGGAAGCACACCTCGGCAAGTGAAGGGAGGGCATTTTGAATGCCTTCCCTTCACGGACCCAACGAACCACGACCCGGTCCGTCAAACAGGAAAGTTTGTGGAGGTTTGTGGTTCGTAGTTCGTAAACCCCACAAACAACGAACCGCCATGGGCCTTCATTTTTTCAGTCCATCCCCACCCCTACTAACAACCACACAAAACCCTCCATCAGACAGCTAAACTGACACAATGATTCTCAACCACTTTCTCTAGCAAGAATGCCTTGACCTGGAGGGCCCAAGCTAGCCCGATCTTGTCAGATCTGAGAAGGTAAACAGGGTCGGCCCTGGTCAGTGGTTGGAAGGGAGACCACCAAGGAAGTCCAGAGGGAGGCAATGGCAAACCACCTCTGAACGTCTCTTGCATGAAGAAGAAGAGGAGGAGGAGGAGATTGGATTTATACCCCGCTCTTCACTACCCAAGGGAGTCTCAGAGCAGCTTACAAACTCCCTTCCCTTCCCCACAACAGACACCCTGTGAGGCAGGTGGGGCTGAGAGAGAGCTCTGACAGAAACTTCTCTTTCTCAAGAACAGCTGTGCCAGAACTATGGCTTGCCCAAGGTCATCCAGCAGGTGCAAGTGGAGGAGTGGGGAATCAAACCCAGTTCTCCCAGATTAGAGTCCGCCCACTTAACCACTACACCACACTGGCTCTCTTAGGGTTGTCAGCTCTGAATAAGGAGGTTTGGGGAATGGAGTCTGGGGGTTGGGGAGTGGACTGGAGTATAATGCCACAGAGTCCACCTTCCAAAGTGGCCATTGTCTCCAAGGGAATCTGATCTCTGTTGCCTGGAGATCACTTTTGATCTCTCTGGCTACCACCTGGAGGCTGGCAACCCTGCTTGCATTGAAGCAGCCACACCAACACTCCATTTGTTACTGACCTCAGTTCCCAGTTTTGCCCTTTAAAGTGCAGCTCAGGAAGTTGATCGCTCAGGAAGCAGCTTCTCCCACAGCTATCTTATCTGTGGTTGTGTATAAAGTGCTGTCAAGTTACAGCCAAATGTTGGCAACTCCAGGGCTTTCAAGACAAGGGAGAAGCAGAGGCCCTTCCTTTACATCGGAGGCTAGATTTGTCACCACTAAAAGTAGCAGGGCCTTTTCGGTTGTAACCCCAGGATGGAAAAATCCCCTTTGTGCTCAGGGAATCCCTTCAGCTCTCTCCCTAATTTCTTTTCAAAGTCAAAGGAAAACTCCCTCCCCCATCACTTCTTTGTAAATAATAGTTTGTTCCGCTTTCTTGATTTATTCTGTTGTTTTTAATCTACTTTTTAAAATTATTGTAAAACACTTGGTGATTTGATTGTTATTGGGAAAAGAGGACTGAAATATTCTCAGTCATAAATGGACGCCTGGAGGGCAACCTGTGACCTGACCTTACCAGGCTAGTTGTAAGGACTAGAAATGCATATGGTGTGTACAATTTCAGCAAGTGGCTCTGGGAATATTGTTTTATTAGGCTTTTGTAGTTATCGGATTTCTCCAGCCCATGACTCAGAATGGGACTGCTTTCTGATTCAAGTGGCTCATCAAGAGACAAGGCTATGATCATTTCAGCGTGTGTCTTGTAAAAGTTTACAGCTATTGTTTGGCTTGCTAGCTGATTAAATCCCATTAAAGCTACCACCTGGGCCTCTCCTTCTCCCCTGTGCCATTCGGATCATTGCACAAGGAGATAAAATTTGCTATGTATTGAGACAAAGGTCCCAGGTTCAATCCCCAGCACCGCCAGTTAAAAAGGACTGGGCAGGAGGTGACATTGAAGACCTCAGCCTGAAACCCTGGAGAGCTGTAAAGAGGGACTGTGGCTCAGTAGCAGAGCCTCTGCTTGGCATGCAGAAGGTCTCAGGTTCAATCTCCGTCATCTCCAGTTAAAAGGACCAGGCAGGAGGTGATGTGAAAGACCTCCGCCTGAGACCCTGGAGAGCTGTAAAGAGGGGCTGGTTTTGCCCACTTTCTAATAATACTTGGTGGGCATCAGTGGGCTCAGAAAGTGAGTGGCTTATGGTAGTACTCCAGTACCATGGCTAAGTCTTGGGCTAGAGCAAATTTAGGGTCCAGTGGCACTTTTAACACCAACAAAGTTTTATTCGAGGTATGAGCTTTTGTGTGCATGCACACTTTTCCCAAATACATTGGAAGGAAGGTAAGGTTCAAACTTATAGACAGGGGCTGAACAGCAAATTCAGAGAACAGCAATGTATGTATGAGACGCCTTTAGACATTTATCTGCTATTTGTACCTGTTTATTGCTTTACAACTGTTGACCTTATAACCTTAGCTTGTTAGTTAGCTCTGACTTTGCATATCTTAAACTCCATCATGTTACATGTTAATTTGCTGTTAAGCCTATAAGTTTGAACCTTACCTACCATTCCAACGTATTTGAAAAAGTGGGCATACGCACAAAAGCTTATACCTCAAATAAAACTTTGTTGGTCTTAAAGCCGCCACAGGACTCTAAATTTGTTCTGCTGCTTCAGACCAGCATGGCTGACCACCTGGATAAGTATTGGGCTGATCATTCATACCTGACTGTCCCAGTCCAGTTCCACTATGGGTTCAGACGACTCCTGGGACTTGAGGGTATTTTCCCCTCTCTTTTCCCATGTTGGAAAGCAGTCATCTCCTTTCAAACTGCTTTGAATCTGTTCTGCAGCTTGCCAGACATTTGGAAGGGATTGCTTCAGGATGCACTTAGAAGAATGGGGCTTCATCTTCCGGCCAAGCCGTTGAGCTCAAAGGAGTGGAAACTGTTGGGGGAAATTTCTACATTTGCCGGCTTCAGCAGCACAAACAGATTAAGCCATCAAAAGGCAGGCACCTTTGCAGATGCTAAGCAAGCTCCATGTTAGATATTTAATTACAGCGCAGAGCGCATTTGGCAATTGCATGAGCATCAAATGTCAGCTGACTCCGGGATGGAGCTGCCGAGTCATGCCAAAGCCACCTCGCTGTACCTGAAGGCGCCACACAGCCCAGTGACGGAAATAGCAGGTATCCTCAGGGAAAATGGCAAGATTAAATTGTCAGCGTTTAACTCTTCATTCCTGGATGCACCCCAAAGCGTTGCCCCAACAAGAAGGGCGGGTCAACGTGGTCCTTTTCCAATGGGCCTGCAAAAATGGGCACAGATCTGTCGCATGAAGTGCAGCCCTCCGACCAGATCTGACAGTCCACCCCTTTGCTTTGCCAGTCCTCTTTTAGTCCTTGGGATCAACTGACTGAGTGCTACACTGGGGTTTCCCCTTACGGTAGTCCGAATGGCCCTGTACTTACCTGATGTACAAGCTCCACAACAGCGCAGAGCCTTTTCACTAGCAAGATTCAATGCACGACCATCAGCAATCTTGCATGGGAGATATAATAATATAGCATACACGGCTAGACTTCGCCATTCTAACTCTGGATGCACTGAGACAGTTTCACCTATCCGTTTGCATTGCCAGTTTTATGTAGATGTATGTTTTAGATACTTAAACCCTATTTTAGCCAACATGACGGACCTTCCTGATACTTTAAAAGGGCACCATCTCCTGAATGACTCGGTTACTGAAATATCAGCAAAGGCAGCCATGTTTTTGCAATCAGCTATAAAGCTACGTCAGGAAGGACTATCAAAATGAGCAACACTTTGTAACAAATTGTTTCATGTAACATTATGCAGTACTATGTAGTTTGCGAAATGCCTGGTTTATATGTATAGTTTTATATGGTTTTATGTAGTCCTGTTTAAGGTATTGTTTTATGCCAATAAAGGCTGGCTGGCTGGCTGGCTGGCTGGCTGGCTGCTCCACTGGGGGATAGGGGACAGAAGAAGAATTTGGCTTGTGGCACCCTTGTATGCAAACCTGGGGGCACAGGTGGTAAGGCAATGGATTCTGGCTGCTGGCAGCTCTGCCTAGATACATGTGAGCATGCTTGGGGTGCTCTGCACTGAATGGGCATTGCCGCCTCCCTGTGGACAGGGCTGAGCCCACAGTAGCAGGCGGAAGTTGAGTGTTTGCATAGGGCAGCTGGATGCGAAGAGGAGAATTCCAGATCTGAGAGCTGCCAAGAGGGTGTAACTGAAGCAGGTTCATCCTCTTGCATACAAAGCTGCCCTCTCTTTTGCAGATCCCCTCTTACGCCCCCTGCCGAGTTGTATCATTTCTGCTTTATTGGTTGTAGTTGGTTGGTTGGTTTGGTCAGCATCCCATTTTGATTTCATTTTAGGGCTCGTTTATAGCCCTCAACCTTGCAGGGAATGAAAGGTAGCGGCTCAAGGGGACTAGAAAGGAGGAAGGGAACACTGGAGGCTAGTTTGGTGTAGTGGTTAGGAGTGCGGACTCTAATCTAGGAGAACTAGGTTTGATTCCCCACTCCTCCACATGCAGCTGCTGGTGTGACCTTGGGTCAGTCACAAGTTCTCTCAGAGCTGTTCTCTCAAGGGCAGTCCTCGAAAGAGCTCTCTCAGCCCCACCTCCCTCCCAGGGTGTTGCATAAATTAGCTTGCTCTGGAGCCATGCTTCCTGAGCTAAGACAAAAAGGTGTGAGCTGGAGGCTTAAAAACTGCAAACTAGCTCACACTAACTCAGCTTAGAGGAACATTGCCTGTGACAGAGCTCTGAGAGATCTGTGACTGACCCAAGGTCACGCCAGCAGCTGCATGTGGAGGAATAGGGAATCAGACCTGGTTCTCCCATATTAAACTTCGTGCTTTTAACCACTGCTCCAAACATGTCCTGATTATTACTAGAGTAAATTTCTTTGAATTGGGGGGGGGGGAGTTTAGAGGCAGGCCTTTAGCCAGGATTTTTTTGTTTGGAGAGGCAGTTAAACTAAAGTTAGTTAAATTAATCTGAACCCCTGTCTTTAAAGGGGGAGGCTCTGAGCCTGTTTCTAGCCCTTCCTTTTAAGGGAAAGGGCAACAAGCTCAGAGGGCATTTAATTGCCTTCAGGAGGCATTTCGGTGCTTTTTGAGTTCCCTTCCACAGGGCAAAAAAGCTTAGGAGGGCACTCAAGAGCGGCACCTTCAATACATCTCCAACAATCCTCCCCCCTTTCTGCTAGCCTAGTCCTGCTGTAGACCACGCAGGTCACGGTGAGTCTTTCGAAAGCATTCCCATGAGCCTTTGGAGAAGGAGAGGTCAGTCAAAGGCTGGAATGAATCCTCCATAGGCAAAGGCTGTGTGTGTCAAAATGTCACGTGCTTGGAGTCCATAGTCGGGGTAGCTGCCCCCACTGCGCGATGTTTGTTGGTTTCTCAAAAGCATCTGGCTAGCCAGTGTAGGAAACGGGACACTGAGCTGCTGAGGTCATAGTTTGCCTAGGGTGCCAAAAAAAAAACCCTTGGCCCAGCCCTGGCTGTACAAAGTAATTACAGTGCTCAGTTCAGCTTCGTTCCTCTTCCCTGAGAGTTTCCATTGAGAGCTGTCCCAGGTGCTGAACCTGCTGCCCTCTTATTCTGATCTGTCAATCTCCTTGCTGGGCCAGACCGGGACGCCATCCTATGCACAAAAACCGGCACTCGTCCTTGAGCAGAATGGCCGCCTTCAATATTTTCTTCTTTGTTTCCCATCACAGCCTGGCCTCACCAACATTAATAAATAAACAAGGCTGCCCCGAATTTGCATTCTCGCCAATTAAAATTAGCCCTTGCTGATTAGCCAACTAAGCCTCTACTTTAATCTACCAATTAAATCTTGCAGCCCTAGTTATTATTATACCGCTCACTTCCCCAGGCTCCGGCGTGACTGTGGGAGTCTGGCAGTGCTCAGCCGAGGCCGGAGACAGATTTTAGTTTCGAGGGGACTGAAGGCTGCATGGGAAGGCACGCTGTTGTTCAAAGCCCTCGCTCCTTTCTTCCCACCACCAAAGCAAAGACAGCAACAGGAGGAGAGAGGGCACAGCGTGAGTGAGGACCTCTCTGCCGCATCACCTTCACCCCTCTGCCAAGTTGATTGCCTGCCTCCCACCCCGCCAAATGGCCGACTCTATAAATGGGCCAGCTGTCCACACCGTTACCGGGTGGTGCAATTCAACCCTTGGTTAATCTGAAAGCAGAAAACGGCCAGGTCTTCTTCATTCCAGTTCTTTTTTTTTTTTTTGCAGTCTTCATAAGTCACGAGGCATAGTTGCGTTGATAAAATCTGAGCCTTGCTTTCCTGTTGCTTTCGGGCCACGGCGATGAGGAATCGAACCCAGGGTGGGACTGCACCCCTGCTTCCTGTCTGATCTTTGTGATGAAAATCTGATGATGTTCCCTTATAGAGCGCCAGCTTTGAATAATCCATCATTTAAACACTTCAACTGTTCGAACACATTGTTAGAACAACAGCTGGTCTGGATAATGCCTCAACAACATACATCATAGGTGAGAAGCACTTTGCAACTGCATTCGTCAACTCCTCTACCTACCTACCGCCCACCTCCCCCAAACCCGATCAGTAGTCTTGAAGCAAAACTCTTCAGTGTTCAGGATATATGCCCACAGCAGATTATGGGCCCGGGGCATGCTGGGCTGGTGCTTCTTGCTGTGTGCTACCACTGAGAGCCAGTTTGGTTTAGTGGTTAGGAGTGCGAACCCTAATCTGGGAGAACTGGGATTGATTCCCCACTCTTCCACATGCAGCTGCTGGTGTGTCCTTGGGTCACTTACAAGTTCTCTCAGAGCTGTTCTCTCACGAGCAGTTCTCAAAAGAGCTCATTCAGCCTCGCCTACTTCAAAGGGTGTCCGTTGTGGGGAGGGGAAGGGAAAGGAGATCGTAAGCCACTCTGAGACTCCTTCGGGTAGTGAGGGGCGGGGTATAAATCCAATGTCCTCCTCCTCCTCCAAAATATCAGTTTTGGAAGGGTAGCTGTGTTAGTCTGCAGTAGAACAGCTAGACTTGAGTCCAGTAGAACTTGTAGAGACCAACAACGTTTTCGGGGTATAAGCTTTCACAAGTCAAAGTTATCTGACAATGGCAGCATTCATTCTCAAAAGCTAATACCCCCAAAATCTCATTGGTCTCTAAGGTGCTATTGGACTTGAATCAGGAAGATCAGTAGGCTTTCCACAGTACACAGTCATTCAAGACTCCTCCGCTGACTCTCCGCTAAAGGTTCAAGGTCAGCCTTACTCCTCTGCTCTGAGTGACAAGGAGTTTTTTGTGCTTCTGTCTTCCCTGTCAGACAAGCTGTGCATAAATCTTCCAGTTTGGTGTAGTGGTTAAGTGAGTGGACTCTAATCTGGGAGAACCAGGTTTGATTCTCCACTCTTCCACATGCAACTGCTGGTGTGACCTTGGGTTGGTCACAAGTTCTCTCAGAGCTGTTCTCTCAAGGGCAGTCCTCGAAAGAGCTCTCTCAGCCCCACCTACCTCATGGGGTTTCTGTTGTGAGGAGAGGAAGGGAAAGGAGATTTTAAGCTGCTCTGAGACTCCTTTGGGTAGTGAAGGGTGGAATGTAAATCCAATCTCCTCCTCCTCCTCCTCCTCCTGTCAGGGAAGAAGAAGAAGAAGAGGAGATTGGATTTATACCCCACCCTCCACTCCCCAAGGGAGTCTCAGAGCAGCTTACAAACTCCTTTCCCTTCCCCTCCCCACAACAGACACCCTGTGAGGTAGGTGGGGCTGAGAGAGCTCTCCAGAGCTGTCCTTGAGGGAAAAGCTGGTACAGAGCTATGGCTTGCCCAAGGTCATCCAGCCAGGTGCAAGTGGAGGAGTGGGGAATCAAACCCGGTTCTCCCAGATTAGAGTCCGCGCACTTAACCACTACACCAAACTGGCTCTCCAAGCCACAGTCCTCCATTCGCATGGCCTGAGCAAGGCTGTCTATGATAGGACATTTTGGAGGATGTTAATTCATAGGGTCTCCTTAAGTCATAAGCGGCTTGATGCCACTTAACACCCACACACTTCATAGAAAATGTACAGAGTCTCATGAGATGGTGTGGATCTCTCAAGTGCATTGTGCGTGTTTGGCAGTGGAGCTGGCAAGCTAGCAATGGGCCTGATGCTCCTCTCCAACCAAAACATATGCAGCCAACCCTCCCATGGACTCCGCCTGCTGTGATGCGTGGAGTGTAATGAGTGGAGCAGGCAGCAGTGAGTAAGTGATGGATGTTTGCTTGTCTTTCTCTCCGTGAATTGTCTATGAACAATGTACAATTTTCTCAAATGCATTCATTATTCAAATCTGCTCTGAATAATTTGAGGCCTGTACATTATTCACAAGCAGTCCATTGCCCCTGCTATTTAAAAAGAGACAGGAGCATCGGAAGGCTGTGTCTGCAGGTTGTGCGGCGTTACCTGCTTTTGGAGTATCCGGCTTTTCTGTTCCTCATTTACATCTTGAGAAGCGATTCTGAAGCTCAGGCATAGCTTCTGTTTGTAACAGGATCAAGCCCTTGACACCTAAATGGACTTTTCCCTCTCTTTGTCCTGGACTGAGTAGTTCAGGATTCGGATTGTGGGAACAGGTAAGCAATACAATGAAAAGGTGGCTCCTCCATACACACCAGAAGAACCCAATGAAGAGCTTCATCCAGAAACCAATATAAGGGTGCTTAAAGATCCATCCAGGAATGTGAATTGGGTGTGGTGCAGCCCAATTCTGTCAGATCTTGGAAGCTGTGAGGTCTATAGTTGAATGGGAGACCACCAAGGACGACTCTGCAGAGGAAGGCAATGGCAAACCACCTCTGCTTCTCACTCACCTCGAAAGCCCCTTGCTGGGGTGGCCTTAAGTTATAAGCTAAGCAGGGTCAGTACTTGGAAGGAAGACCACCAAGGATGGCTCTGCAGAGGAAGGCGATGGCCAACCACCTCTGTTTCTCACTCGCCTTGAAAGCCCCTTGCTGGGGTGGCCTTAAGTTATAAGCTAAGCAGGGTCAGTACTTGGAAGGAAGACCACCAAGGATGGCTCTGCAGAGGAAGGCCATGGCCAACCACATCTGCTTCTCCCTTGCCTCGAAAGCCCCTTGCTGGGGTCACCATAAGTGTCGGATGGGAGACCACCAAGGGAGGCTCTTCAGAGGAAAGCAGTGGCAAACCACCTCTGCTTTTCCTTTGCCTCGAAAGCCCCTTGCTGGGGTTGCTGGGAATTAGAAGCTAAGCAGGGCCAGCACTTGGAATGGAGACCACCAAGGGACACTGCAGAGCAAGGCAGTGGCAGACCACCTCTGCTTCTCAGTTGCCTTGAAAGCCCCTTGCTGGGGTTGCCATAATTCAGAAGCTAAGCAAGGTCATTAGTTGGGAGAGAGACCAGCAAGAAAAACTCGGCAGAGGAAGGCAATAACATACCGCCTCTGCTTCTCACTGGCCTCGGAAGCCCCTTGCTGGGGTTGCCTTAAGTTGTAAGCTAAGTAGGGTCGGTACTTGGAAGGGAGACCTCCTTGGTGGTCTCCGTTCCAAGTACTGACCCCCCTTAGCTTAAAACTTTAGCCAACCCCAGCAAGGGGCTTCCGAGGCCAGTGAGAAGCAGAGGTGGTTTCCCACTGTCATCCTCTGCAGAGTCTTCCTTGGAAGTCTCCCTTCCAAGGACGGACCCTGCTTAGCTTCTGAGATCTATGCTGCCTTCCCTCCTGAATGCCATAATTAACCAGAAGTATTATACCCAACTTAGGCAGGGAGAGAGGGAGAGAGTGGGTTGAAGGTTCTTTCAAATTTATGTATGGGCATGCCCTGAAAGTTTCCTAGCTGCCTCTAGTACAGCCATGAACCGAGAGTCAAAGCGGAAATCCAACGGCTCGCCTTCTCTTCTTCTGATCATGAAATATTTTGTGCTGTGTTAATGCATGGAGGCACAGCAAATTGGACCCCAGGGAGGCCAAGATGACCCTAGCAATAAACTTTGTTGTCCTTTCGTATAAGGCCAGCTGCTTCTTGCTCTATAAAAACCCTCCCGCATTAACGTATGAGGTCCAAGCTGCCGTTGTGACATTGATTAGGACGCCGTAAATAAAGACAGATAGCTAACGACGTGGCCCCGCTTTTTGAAATTCTCCCTGGATTCCATCGGTCTGATTGCTTCATAGATTTTACTCCGAGCCCCTCGGTCTCCGGCGCTTATGGTGCTCCTCGCCAGATTTCTGTTTGCTCTGAATGTAGATTGCAGTCCGGGCTTTGATTATTTATTGCTATGCATAAAATAATAATGCAGTGAGTTTGCAGGAAATGGGGAGTTGATTTGCTGAGCTCTCCAGAACAGTAGAAACAGATGCTTGATACATAGCCACAGATGAATATGTTTCTCTCTCACTTATATATAAATATATACAGAGAGAGAGAGAGACAAAAAGAGAATATATATTTAGAGCTGGAAGAAAATGCATAGATATTAGTAGCATATTGTCATGCAATAGTATATTGACAGACTTCAAAGCTTGGTAGAAGAATGATTGGATATAGCATCACACAGTGAAATTACTGGGCTAAATTGGTTGCTCTGGGCTGAATTCTGGGGAAACTGTGGGTGACCGTGTGAGTTGGAGAGTGGGGAAGAAAATGGGGGGTTGGGAGGGTTTGATTGGGGGGAGGAGAAGCAACGACATCAGGCAGAGGAAGGTAGGATTAAGTTGGGGGTCAATGCAGGATGGAATTTTTCCTCTCTGGTGGTAGAAAGAGCCATCAAGTCGCAGCTGACTTACATTGACCCTGAAGGGATTTCAAGGCAAGAGATGAGCAGAAGTGGTTTGCCATCACCTGCCTGAGTGTAGCGATCCTGGATGTCCCTGGTGGTCTCCAGTTATGGTTGCCAGTCCCCAGGTCCCTGTGGGGTTCCCCCAATTTTTGGGGCTTCAGCCCATCACCAGCCAGCTCACCAGTGGGGGAACCCCACCCCCAAACAGCCACATTCCAGCGTGAAAACCCCGATGTGATGACGTCACCCGGAGGTGACATCACATCGGTGACATCACCCAGAATGTTCTGGTTGGAGGGCAAAATTCTATGGTATATCTGGCCTAAAACCACAGAGTTTTGCCCTCAAACGAGAACTTCCCACACAACGTCACCAATGTAATGACATCACTTCTGAGTGACATCATTGCTTCGGGGGAACATCCCAAAATGCCCCCAAATCCCCCCAGCGGTTCGGTGAGGGGACTTGGGAACCCTGTCTCCAATCCAAGTACCAACCAGGGCTGACCTGGCTTTGCTTCCAAGATCTGACAAGATTGGGCTGGCCTGGGCCATCTGGATTCGAGCGGTCTCTGTCTAGTCCCCTCTAATATTAAAGTTGATGGCTGAGAGCCTAATAGAAGGTCAGTGAAACAGGATCCTGCCCATGAACAAAGTTATGATATATATATATATTTTTTTTCGAGGCACTCTCTGAGAAGAAAGAAAGAACATTTTGTAAAATTCAAAACAGAAGTCCTAATGAGGTCCTAATGAGGATTGAGCATGACAGCCAGTTTGGTGTAGTGATTAAGGGCATGGACTCTAATCTGGGAGAACCAGGTTTGATTCCCCACTCCTCCACATGCAGCTGTTGGGTGATCTTGGGTCTGTCACAAGTTCTCTCAGAGCTGTTCTTTCAAGAACAGGTGATATATAGGGTGATATATAAATCCAATCTCCTCCTCCTCCTCCCATAGGTCACAAATAGTGAATACAGCCAGCCATCAGCTAAAGAAGAAGAGAAGAAGAAGAGATTGGATTTATACCCCGCCCTTCACTCACTCGGAGTCTCAGAGTGGCTTACAAACTCTTTTCCCTTCCCCTCCCCACAACTGACACCCTGTGAGGGTAGGTGGGGCTGAGAGAGCTCTGAGACAAGTGTCCTTGAGAGAACAGCTGGTACAGAGCTATGGCTTGCCCAAGGTCATCCAGCCAGGTGCACGTGGAGGAGTGGGGAATCAAACCCGGTTCTCCCAGATTAGAGTCCGTGCACTTAACCACTACACCAAACTGGCTGTAAAGGGGGAGGAGTGAGTCAAGGGTGTGGGGTGATCTGCCCCCATAGTATCCTAGAAGGGGGAAATTTCCTAGTCATTTATCCACCTTCTCCCTCCCACGATGACCATAGGCGTCAACTATGGGGGGGGGGGGCTCGAGGGCTCGAGCCACCCCCGAAATTTCCCGGGAAAATGGTGCGCCCTCCGCTGCACCTCCCTCGGCCCTTCCTAGGGCCGCCACCGCCGTCTCTCTCTCCTCCCCCCCCAGCCTGGCCACTCCGACCCTCCCTCCGTTTGTCCAGGGGCCAGCTAAGCAAATGCCCAGCTGGCCCTGGACAGATGGAGGGAAGGATGGAAGCAGGAGCGGTCAGGTGGGGGGGAGGTGGCGGCAGTGGGGACATGGTCCTGGTGGGCGCGCGCGCTTTGCGCGCACTCACGGAAGAGCCCCCCCCCCCCCCGGGAGTTTTTAAACTCTACGCCCCTGACGATGACAACCTATAAACAAACATGAGTTGTTGCATTGGTATAAAAGACATTTCTCCACTGGGAAGCCTGAAGCCTAGCAAGAGTACTGGATACTTTGAGTCTAGATGACATGGAGAGGTTTTACAAAGGTGAACTCTGTGGGGCAGAGTGAGAGCCACGAAAAAGAAACATAAGTGAAACCAGTGTTGGATCAGGCCAGTGGCCCATCCAGTCCAACACGCTGTGTCACACAGTGGCCAAAAACACCAGGTGCCCTCAGGAGGTCCACCAGTGGGG
Source organism: Lepidodactylus listeri (assembly GCA_029233225.1). Classification (NCBI taxonomy): domain Eukaryota; kingdom Metazoa; phylum Chordata; class Lepidosauria; order Squamata; family Gekkonidae; genus Lepidodactylus; species Lepidodactylus listeri. The sequence goes on from JARCFY010000022.1 coordinate 1,219,164, forward strand.
CCAGGACACTAGAAGCTCTCCCAATGGGGAATCCCTTGCTATTTTAAAACTTTATAGAGCTATGATTGGCACTGAGCTTTTGGTATTGGGGAAGCAAGGAGTCTTTCACCCCCATTATTTCTTAGTTCTTGTTTGCTCCACAGGGAGTAACGTGGAAGTACCATATGCCCAGAATGGCCCTCAGCCGTTCCCCCGTCCATTAAGTTACCAAAGTCTACGGTGAAGCATCTTAGAGTGAACTCTTTGAGTTGTGTTTTTGAGCTCCAAGGCTGAGGAAAGGACCAGAAATTTTGGTTTCGGTTTCTCAACAGTAGGTTTGCTTTGGGATTGTGCAGGTTATCACCGCAAATCCCTAGAAACAATACAGTTGCTTCGTTTTTCATACAAAAGGAGTATTTGGGTTGATTTTTTAATCTCTCCTCTAAGCACTTCCACTGTCGTTATCCTTCTTGTTCTTTAAATAACCCTCCCAGCAATTATACAATAAAAAAACAGCCCCGCAATGCCGTCATTGGAAAGGAGTGAGGTTCCTGTTTCTATGGTGACCAGGTAATAACTGGTCTCACCTTTGGGCATCAAAAATTCCCAAGAAGCTTTTGAAGCCCCCCCAGTTCTCTTACAAAATACAACAGTCTATGATCTTCAGGAGGAAAAGAAGCCACTTGCCCAGCGAGGAAGCACAAAGATTCAAATAAAAGAGAGAATCGCTCTGTTTCTTGAACAGAAAAAAAACATTCTTTAAAAGAATTGTTGGGCATATTAAATACCACACTGGAGTGGTGCCACATTTTGAGAACCTTTGAAAATAAGGACAGAATATCCAAATATGCTGGACTGGGGGGGGGGGGGGGGGGGGAACCGCCCCATCTTTTTAAACCACTGGAAACCCCTTCCAATTACCTTTTTATTCTCTCATATCTATTGTTAGGGATGACTGGATGTTCAGAGCCAGTTTGGTGTAATGGTTAAGTGCGTGGACTCTAATCTGGGAGAACTGGGTTTGATTCTCCACGCCTCCACTTGCAGCTGCTGGATGACCTTGGGTAAACTATAGTTCTATCAGAGCTGTTCTTGAAAGAGCAGTTCTAGAAAGAGCTCTCTCAGCCCCACCTGCCTCACAGGGTGTCTGTTCTGGGGAGGGGAAGGGAAAGGAGTTTGTAAGCCGCTCTGAGATTTCTTCTGGTAGTGAAGGGCAGAATATAAATCAAATTTCCTCCTCCTTCTCCCTTGTTGTAGTTCTCTTTATATCTATATATCTAATAGCAAACTCTGGCCCTCAGCTGCAGATATCTAAATTTGTGGATTGGGGCCACACTGATGCTAAACAGATTTTTCTGCAAACTCAGGGGATCCCACAGTTTTGCAGAAAAATCTGAAATGTTAAAAAAAAAAAAATTGGCCCTGATCTGGATAGCCCAGGCAAGCCCGATCTCATCAGATCTCGGAAGCTAAGCAGGGTCGACTCTGGCAAATATGTGGATGGGAGACCTCCTTGGAATACCAGCAGTCAGGAGGTGGGGGCAGGTTTTATTCAGCCACCTCTCTGAATATCCTCCAGGCACCAGTAGGGGTCAGTCACCAGAGGTCACCATGACTTCCAGATGCACACACAAACATGCACATATGAAAAAAAAAACATTGGGAGTTTTAACTTCCCCCAAATTAAAAACCCTCCCCACAAGTCTGTTGCAGGCCCTTACTTCTTCATTTATATTTTTGCCAACAGTTCCGATTCTCCACTCTTCTCATGTACACATATAATATAGTGTAACTTATAATGCTGTTTTAGTAAAGGTAAAGGTTTCCCCTGCTTGAAAGCCAGTCGAATCCAACTCTAGGGGGCGGTGTTCATCTTCATTTCCAAGCCAAAGAGCCAGCAGTGTCTGAAGACGTTTCCGTGGTCATGTGGCCGGCATGACTAAATGCCGAGGCGCACGGAACGCTGTTACCCTCCCACCAAAGCAGTACCTATTTATCTACTTGCAATTTCTTGCTCTTGAACTGCTAGGCTGGCAGGAGCTGGGGCCAGAGATGGGAGCTCACTCCATCATGTGGCACTCGGGTCTCAAACTGCCGAACTACAGACCTTCCGGCCTGCAGCTCAGCGTCTTAACCTCTGAGCCACCACAGCCCTTAATGCTATTTTACTGATGAGCAAAAAATGTTGAGAAACACATATGTTTTATGGGGAAAATTCAGCGAAAGGAAACAGAAAGCTGTGGGGAAATCGTCATTGGCGGTTAAATATAGTTTTCAAATTTCACACTCTGACTGTTTGAGCCTCAAATCCTTGTTTCCCCCCTCCTCCCTCATGCAAATCGAACTCGTGATTTCTTTCTTTTCACACTGTTTTCTGTTTCCTAGCGCTGAATCCCCCCCCCCCCCCATAAAATGAACATGCTTTTCAATGTTATTCGTGCATCACAATGTCAGTACCGGGCCTTGTAAAACATTATACATAGAAATGAATGTGCATATAGACACTATTTAAATTGCGTATGAAAACTGTGCGAGATGAGAGCACCGTACAAACAAATCTGCAAGACTAAGAGTGAAACGGTTGGCCAAAATGTAGATTAATATACAGAGAAACGAAATTGGAAGCATTCAGTCCCATCCATGGTACATCTGCGACATGGTCTGCCCCAGCTTAGCATGGGAAAATGAGTCCTTATTTGAAGTTATGGTTGCCAATTCTTGGTTGGGAAATAGGTGGAGTTTTGCAGGGTGGAGCCTGAGAAGAGTGGGGTTTGGGAAGGGGAGAGACCTCAGCAAAGTATAATGCCATAGAGTCCACCTACCAAACCAGCCATTTTTCTCTCTAGGTGAACTGATCTCTGTAATCTGGAGAACAGTTCCAATTCTGGGAGGTCTTAGGTTCCTTCTGAGGACAGAGGACCTGCCCCTGAAAACTGCACTCATCAAAAACAAATGGACACTGCCAATGCAAGTAACCAGTTTAATAAGCAATGCCTTTCAATAAATATTTTGAAATACCAAACAAGTGTATGTTCTTAATAAATGTCCAGTGATAAAGGTTTCCTTATACCAGCTCCAAAAGTATTTAATGCAAAGTCCAAAGCTCCAAGCCAGAGTTACAGTGGAACACATAAAGTTTCCCCAAATTCTCCAAATGCAACACTCGCGAGCTATAATTCAAGGTTACAGTGTAACACTGCTAGTTCTGAAGTTCTCAACATGACAGATTTATATAACCCAGCAACAATTGGAAGTTATGCAGAAACACGTATCCTAGAAACATGTCTCTTTATCAAAACCGCATCTCCCTTCCATTGCAGAGACCGAAATTCAAGTCGGAAGTAAAATAGAAAGCATACAAAAACATGGATGACAGCAATAATAATCTGTTTCACAGTGCAGTTATGTTGTTTTACATGTCCCTAGGGTTGCCAGTTCCGTGTTGGGAAATACCTGGAGATTTTGGGGGTGGAGCCTCAGGAGGGTGGGCTTTGGGGCATAATGCCATAGAGTCCAACTTCCAAAGTGGGGAGCAACAGTGGGAGGGCTTCTGGAGTTCTGGCCCCGCTGGTGGACCTCCTGGTGGCACCTGGGTTTGGGCCACTGTGTGACACAGAGTGTTTAACTGGATGGGCCCTTGGCCTGATCCAACATGGCTTCTCTGACATTCTTTTCCTTAGGTGTATTTTCTTTACTGAGTTATTGATAGCTGCACACAAAGAACAGGCATCACTGATTCCTCCTGGGATTGCGTGGGAAGACAACACTGTGTGATAGCTGGAAACCTGGGTGTGGTGTGGTGTAGAGTTTTGAGCATTAGAATAGGACCCGCGAGTGGTGGTGGGAAATGCCATCAAGTCAAAGCTGACTCACAGTGACTGTCTAAGGGTTTCAAGGCAAGAGACAAACAGAGGTGATTTGCTATTGCTTGCTTTTGTGTAGCAGTCCTGCATTTCCTTGGCTTCTGAGGTCGGACAAAATTTGGCTTTCCTGGGCCCTCCAGGTCAGTGCAAGAGACATGCAGAGGTGGTTCGCCACTGCCTGTCTCTGCATAGCAAACTTGGACCTTTGGTGGTCTCCCATCCAAGTAGGGTTGCCAAGTCTGGGTTGGAAAATACCTGGGGACTTTGGGGGTGGAGCCAGGAGAAGTTGGGGTTTGGGGAGGGGAGGGGCCTCAGCATGGTACAATGCCATAGAGTCCACCCTTCAAAGCAGCCATTTTCTCCATGGTAGCTGATCTCTGCCAGCTGGGGATCAGTTGTAAAAGCGGGAGATCCCCAGGCCCCACCTGGGGGCTGGCAGCCCTACATCCAAGGACGAAACAGGGCTGATCCTGCTGAACTTCTGAGATCTGATGAGTAATCTGGCCCATTGGGGCTCAAATCTCCACTCAGCCATGGACTTCACTGCGTAATCTCAGAGCTCTCTCAGCCCCAGCTACCTCACAGGGTGTCTGTTGTGGGGAGGGGAAGGGGAAGGAGATCATAAGCTGCTCTGAGACTCCTTCTGGTAGTGAAGGGTGGGGTATAAAACCAACTCTCCTCCTCCTCCTCCTCTTGTGCCAGACACCCAATGTAAGGCTCCCCTACTTCACAGGGATTGTTCTAGAAACAACCTGTGTGTGTGTGCTTGTGTTGGCAGAGAGAACCATCTGAGCTTCTTGAAAGAAGACGGGGATAAAATGAAGCATAGAAAACTCAATGAGCCTCAGAATGAGGGGAGATCATTTTGGAGTCCGCCCACTGCTGTAGCTCCTGGGTAGAGTTTGGGCTTGGAAATGGCTCTCCCTTACAATAGGGTGGTTAATGAGGAATTTCCATGCATTGTTGTGTAAAACACTGCAATGGAACAATCTGTTGTTTTTGCCAAATGTCTTTGTTTGCAACAGGGGGGGGGGGGGAACCAACCCAAAATAGGACTGGAACAAGTTTTGCCCTGGATTCCAATACAGTAAGTCTTTGGAATGGGATATTAGCTGCCAAAAGAGTTTGAGAAATAGGGGATGCTAATGTTGGACCAATATTTCAGGGTTTTGTTTTTTTTTTTTTTTAAAAATGAAGCTTGAACGCTTCTCAAATGGGATGAAGAAATTGGATTTATACCCCACTCTTTGCTATCTGAAGAAGTCTCAGAGTGGCTTAACAATCCCTTTCCCTTCCCCTCTCCACAACAGACACCCTGTGAGGTTGGTGGAACTGAGAGAGCTCTCTCAAGGACTGCTCTTGAGAGAACAGCTCTGAGAGAACTTGTGACTGACTCAAGGTCATGCCAGCAGCTGCATGTGGAGGAGTGGGGAATCAAACCCAGTTCTCCCAGATTAGAGTTCATGCTCCTAACCACTGCACCAAACTGAACACCATTTCCCCCTTTTTCATTGATGGGGGGTACACAACGCAACATTGTTACTAGTGGAAAGAGGGAAATCAGTGTCTTAATGAAGCAAATGGTGTGATGATTGATGTCTTGTTGGGCTACACTGGTAGACACCACTCCAACTTCGATGTTGAAGTCCACAGATCCACTCCGCTAACAGCAGTGCCTTCCTCTAGCACTTTCCAAGGTGATCAGGTGCCAACTTCTTGGTTCCCCCTTTTCTCTGGAAACAACTCCCTGGGGAATTCTGTGCCCTGCAGGATCTCCCAGCATTCCATAGGGCATGTAAGACTGCTTTGTTTCATGCTGCCTTTGGTTAACACTATAAACTAGGGAGCTAGCCGGTTGTTTTCAATTTATTTGAGTTGTTTGTTGTTGAGTCGATGTTTTAATTGGTTTTATTGCTCTATTTATTGCATTTATTTATATGTATTTATTGCAATTTTAAATGTTGATAGCCACCGAGTTCCAGCATGGGGACAGGGTGTGCGGTATAAATTAAATTAAACAACATTATTCATTTAATTTAACTAATGCTTCCCCAGAAAATTACTCTAAGAAAGTAGTGGATATTTGGTATCCTGCTATAAGTTTTATGCTGGAAAACGATATTATCTCAGACAAGCTGCAATATAAGGATATGATTTATTTCTGAACATTGTATTTGTTTATTGCTGAATTATACATGTTAACTTGATTCTTTTATGCATACTGTTTAGAGAGCATGTATAAATTTTGACATTAAAATAAAAAATGTTAATAAAAAAAAACCCAACATGATTGTGGTTAGGAAAATAATACAATTGCAGTTTGTCTTCTGAGAGTGAAAAACCCATGCTGAAAGCTTGAACTTTTGCATGGAAATGGAATGACCTCGAAAGTTCAAGTGTATTAACCAACCAAGGAGAAGTTCCCTTATATGGATTCATTTCTTTGTCTTTTTTCTATCCAGAACTTCTTACTTCAACATCAAATCTGCTCCTACCCCAGGATTTTTAAAGAAAGTCTAGAGAGAAGGAGGAGGCATGTGGATTTTATGGTGTATTCAAATTACAAACAGAAATGTAGCTTGAACTGAATCTTCTCCATGTCGCCGAATTTTGATAGTCTCATCAGTGAGGGAATGAGGCATAAGGGATTGTATCTATATGAAATTTGCTATTTTGTCTGTTCTGAATTTGAGCAGAGGGGAGAAAAATACCCACCAAGTATTTCAATAACCAGCTGTCTACATGCAGATCCTGAAAGACTGGTGACTTTTTTGTAATAACTTGTTCCTGTTCTTCTATCAAGCTTGAAAAGCTTGTCCTTTTTGGAATTAGAAATGACTCCGCTATGTGACATGCCCTCAGATGCAGCCCTTGTGAGTCTCTCCATTTCCTTCCTTCCTTCCTTCCTTCCTTCCTTCCTTCCTTCCTTCCTTCCTTCCTTCCTTCCTTCCTCCCTCTTCCTTTCTTCCCCTTCTTTCTTTCCTCCCTCCCTCCCTTCCCTCCCTCCCCTCTCTCTTCCTTCCTTTCCTCCCTCCCTTCCCTCTCTCCCTTCCTTCCCCCATCTTCCTCCCTCCCATCCCTCTCTTTATTCCTTCTTTCCCTCCCTCCCATCCTTCTCTCTTCCTTCCTTCCCTCCCTCCCTCTCTTCCCTCCCTTCCTTCCCTCTCTTCCTTCCTTCCTTCCCTCCCTCCCTCCCATGTGTGATACATATACATAAGTTGGCCACAACAAAGAGTTAGATGGGAACGCTGAACTTTACCTGTAAAGGTCCATCACCTTTCTTCCCCTCGTTTCTGTACTTCAGTGGTGTAACTGTGGAGGTAACAAAAATAAGGGGGAAAGGGGGATGCTGGATGTGTGATCTAGAGAGTGCAGGAGAGCTAGGGAGGACAGTTGTTTGCAGGGATGCTTTGAAGTCAAAGGCAGAGATGTTCTTGAAGGAAGCTCTGGGTACTGAATTGTGCCAGTGGTCCAAGGTTGCCAATTTAGGGAAATCCTTGGAGATTTGGGGGGTGGAGCCTGGAAAAGGAGGGGATTGGGAAGGGGAGGGACCTCAGTGGGGGATAATGCCATAGATTCCACCCTCTGAAGCAGCCATTTATCCAAGGGAACCAATTTTGGTCACCTGAAGATCAGTTGGAATAGTGGGCAATCCCCAGGTAATACCTGGAGGCTGGCGAACCCAGCCGTGGATCATGGAACTCCAGTTGACTGAACCTGCTTGTAAGCTTGGCCTTGTGTGCTGCACTAAGCTTCTGATAAAATGCTAGATAGATAGACAGATGGAGTAGAAACCAATAGTAAAAATCTGATTTGCATTTAGCATTAAGGCTGTGGGGAAACTGAATTTCAGGATGGAGAGAAAGAGAAGGAGGAAAAGGAGGGGATTGGATTTATACTGCATCCTTCACTACCCAAAGGAGTCTCAGAGAAGCTTACAATCTCCTTTCCCTTCCCCTCCCCACAACAGACACCCTGTGAGCAATGCTCCCTCTAAGCTATGGAGTCTTGTGAGCAAAAATTCTACTTTGTGAGCTACTGGCATTACAGTTGTGAGTGAGCGATTTGGCTACTGCATAAATTAGTTTGCTCTGGAGCCTGTCCTTCCTGATCTAAGACAAAAATGTGTGAGCTGGAGGTTAAAAACTGTAAGCTAGCTCACACTAACTCAGGTTAGAGGGAATACTGCCTGTGAGGTTGGTAGGGCTGAGAGAGCTCTTTCAAGAACTGCTCATGAGAGAACAGCTCTGAGGGAACTGTGACTGACCCAAAGTCACACCAGCAGCTGCAGGTGGAGGAGTGGGGAATCAAAACCGGTTCTCCCAGATTAGAGTCCGCACTCCGAACCACTACTCACCATTTCTCTTGAGGGAATGGACTGAATGACTCAAACTGAACAAGGAAATTTGCTTTTAACTTGACTTCTGCTGCAATTTTGGCTTACTTCACTGGAGAGAGTCGATTCACGTGATCCTCACTGTAAGCATTTATCTTTTGCCCACCTGTGTGATCCCTGTGTGTGGGAACCGATGCATATAGATGGTTCTGGCTTTGGTCCTTTAGAAGTTAACTCCTCCCCGAAAGCGTACAAGGATTCCAGTACTCCAGGGACAATTTTCAGACATCCTGTTTAAATTTTCATGAAGTTTCTCTGACACCATGTATTTGAACATGTGATAGTTGCTAATGCACGAAAGAAACAAAAGGAAGAGACGTGTGACTAATCCAGACAGTGGTCAACGTAACTTTTATATTTGCATAACAAAGCAATCTAGACTTAAGCAAGCTGAGCTTTAATCTTTGGGGACAGACACATCTATGCTGCAATCCTGGGAAGCTGCGTTTCGGTGCTGTGCATCCTTCACGAGAAACCGCTAGTGTTCTTTAGTTGTGGCTGAGCATTGTCTTAATTTATGCAGAAGGTTCGGGGTTCAGTTCTTGGTGTCTCCGCTTAAATGATCTCAGAGAGCTGATAACTGGTCTATCTTCTTTGATCCATCTTGGTCTGCCCTTAGTTGTGTCTAAACACTGTCTTTATTTATATGGAAGGTTCCATGTTAAGTTCTTGGTGTCTCCACTTAAATGATCACAGATATCTGATATTGGTCTACCTTCCTTGGTCAACTTGGTCTGCCCTTAGTTGTGTCTAAACACTGTCTTTATTTATATGGAAGGTTCCATGTTAAGTTCTTGGTGTCTCCACTTAAATGATCACAGATATCTGATATTGGTCTACCTTCCTTGGTCAACTTGGTCTGCCCTTAGTTGTGTCTAAACACTGTCTTTATTTATATGGAAGGTTCCATGTTAAGTTCTTGGTGTCTCCACTTAAATGATCACAGATATCTGATATTGGTCTACCTTCCTTGGTCAACTTGGTCTGCCCTTAGTTGTGTCTAAACACTGTCTTTATTTATATGGAAGGTTCCATGTTAAGTTCTTGGTGTCTCCACTTAAATGATCACAGATATCTGATATTGGTCTACCTTCCTTGGTCTACCTTGGTCTGCCCTTAGTTGTGGCTTAACACTGTCTTTAGTTACGCAGAAGATTCCAGGTTCAGTTTGTTTATTTGTTTGTTTGTTTATTCAATTTATATCCTGCTCTCCCCACCTCTCGGCAGGCTCAGGGCGGCTGCCAACATACCAAAAAATATACAATATTGTTAAAACATTAAAACACAAAAGCAAACAGCTGACATACCCCACTACGGATGGCGTTTCTTCTTTAACGCCCGTTCACGGAGAGTGCGGGGTATAAATGTAAAATAATAAATAAATAAACGGGGTAGCGTCTTAGATGTTGAACACTATAGACGGTGGGGGGGGGGGACATTCAGGCTGACGGTTCTCAATTGGGCCAGGGCCAAGATGTAACTATTGGGCGGCCCCAAAAGCCTAGCGGAAGAGCTCCGTCTTGCAGGCCCTGCGGAACTGTAATAAGTACCACAGGGCCCTGATGTTATCCAGGAGCTCATTCCACCAGTGTGGGGCTCCCACTGAAAAATCCCTGGCCTTAGTAGTCCTTTGGCCCTGGTTCTTGGCATTTCCACTTAAATGATCTCAGAGAGCTGATATTAGGAAGCACCTTCCTTGGTCTGAGACCCTGCAGAGCTGCTGTTGATTGCTGGTGACAATAGTGAGCTAGATGGACCCATAGTCCAACTCCATACCTTCACATGAGAGGGAATGAAAGTCAAACTAGTTCATCTCTAACACAGTCCTTTTTCACTCCTCTCCCTGTAGATGTCCCTGAGATACACCGGGAAAAAGGTTCTAATGAGTGAACCCATATTTTGCAGTGGGCAGCTTGTGTTCCCCATAATGTCAGCCATAATTTTCCTTGACTTTACTGATGTTCTCTAAGTTGCTATGTTTTAAGATTAATGAGGCATCAGTTCTCAATCAAGGAGCTATTTAAGAATATCCATTTAGCCGCAGCGAATTGTGTGGCTGTGCTAATTAATAACATTTGACCTCTGTATTTTGGGCGGAATAATAGACGGCGGTTTTTTCCTTGAGCAATGTCATAAAAACTAATGGCTAGATAGTTGCTAGAGCCCAACAATTAATATACATCCAGCCCTGCAGTGATAATATAGGCATTTCCATTAAGGAGATATAATATACTGTTTTGCTTAGCGCTAGTCAGATTTCCTAATGGGGATCCTCCGGTTTGTTTGTCTCTTATGAAAGACAGCGTAATTGTTCATCATTACCATCAGAATTTCAAGGCAAACTACTGGCCAGTTTTCACCTAAGCTTAATTTTTATTGTTTATGTAGGCAGCAATTTTCTTGAGCCAAGGTCCTTTGCCGTGTCGCCATTATCATTTGCACACAACAGCCCTGGTAGGTGGGGCATTCTTAATCACATGTTTACAGAGTAGATGGATTCGAGGTCAGTTTAAGAAGAGAAGAGGAGATTGGATTTGTACCCCACCCTTCATTACCTGAAGGAGTCTCAGAGCGGTTTACAATCTCCTTTCCTTTCCCCTCCCCACAACAGACACCCTGTGAGGGTAGTGGGGCTGAGAGAGCTCTGAGACAAGTGTCTTTGAGAGAACAGCTGGTACAGAGCTATGGCTTGCCCACGGTCATCCAGCTGGTGCAAGTGGAGGAGTGGGGAATCAAACCTGGTTCTCCCGGATTAGAGTCCACGCACTTAACCATTACACCAAATAGTATATCACTGGCTGTTGGTGATAGCATAGAGGGTCTTACCACAGTCCAGTTGTTATCGGTAGTGGCTCCTAATCGAACTCAATGAGAAACGCAAGCCCTCTGTCCCTGCTCTAAACATGCCATATCTGATGGTACAATATAGGACAGGCTCTTTAACTTGGGGGTTCTAGTTTATCTACAGTTGCCATTACTTTCCAGCACCCTTCAGGCTGACCAAATGGTCAAACACGACTGCCTGCTTACAGTCCTCCTGCCTCAGCTGCATTCCAAACAAAAGAGACCCATTTCCTGAAGATTTTATCCCCTTTGTTCCCCCTCCCTCTTGACCCCAGTCAGCCCAGGTCAAGGCTGCTTGTCCTGTTGTCTCCAGGAAGTGGCTTCCTGATGCCCATCTAGCATTTTACACCTCCAAACCTCTGTTCTCTGCCTGAAGAGGGGAAAGGAAGGGGAAGGCTTGTCCATCCCATTCTCTCTCCTGCTGGAGGCATTAGCATTTGTAGGGAGGTGAGCTGATGTGCCAGCAAATGGACTTCCTCCTCTGAATAGTCATGGGATAAAAGGACAAGTCCTTTTGTGGATCAAAAACTGGCTAATTAAAAGGAAACAGAGAGTGAGTATTAATGGGCAATTTTCTCAGCGGAGGGAGGTAAGCAGTGGGGTACCGCAGGGATCAGTACTCGGTCTGATGCTTTTTAACTTGTTTATTAATGATTTGGAGTCGGGAGTAAGCAGTGAAGTGGCTAAATTTGCAGATGACACGAAGTTGTTCAGGGTGCTGAGAACCAGGGAGGATTGTGAGGCATTCCAAAGGGATCTGTCGAGGATGGGCGAGTGGACATCAATGTGGCAATTGGGGTTTAATGTGGCCAAGTGCAAAGTGATACACATTGGAGCCAAAAATCCTAACTATAAATACATGTTGATGGGGTCCGAACTGGCAGAGACTGATCAAGAGAGAGATCTTGGAGTCGTAGTAGATAACTCAATGAAAATGTTGAGACAGTGTGTGACTGCAATGAAAAGGGCCAATGCTATGCTGGGGGTTATTAGGAAGGGAATAGAAAACAAATCAGCCAGTATCATAATGCCCCTGTATAAATCGATGGTGTGACCTCATTTGGAGTACTGTGTACAGTTCTGGTTGCCACACCTCAGAAAAGATACTATAGCATTGAAAAAAATACAGAAAAGGGCAACTAAAATGATAAAAGGGTTGGAACACTTTTCCTATGTAGAAAGGTTGAAGCACTTGGGGCTCTTTAACTTGGAGAAACGATGGCTGAGGGGTGACATGATCGAGGTTTATAAGATTATGCATGGGATAGAGCAGGTAGAGAAAGAAGTCCTTTTCTCCCTTTCTCACAATACAAGAACTCGGGGGCACTCCATGAAATTGCTGAGCAGTCGGGTTAGAACAGATGTAAAAGGAAGCATTTCTTTGCCCCAAGAGTGAGTAACACGTGGAATTCACTGCCACAGGACGTGGTGGCGGCTACAATCATGGGCAGCTTCAAGAGGGAATTAGATAAACATATGGAGCAGAGGTCCATCAGTGGCTATTAGCTACAAAGTATAGATAGGAACTCTCAGTCTGGGGCAAGTGATGCTCTGTATTCTTGGTGCTTGGGGGGGGGGGCAACAGTGGAAGGGCTTCCTGCCCCCACTGCTGGACCTCCTGAGGGCACCTGGTGCTTTTGGCCACTGTGTGACAGAGTGTTGGACTGGATGGGCCATTGGCCTGATCCAACATTGGCTTCTCTTATGTTCTTATGTTCTCTTATGTTCTTATGAATAGAGGGGGAAATACTGGTAAAACACATAGGGAGGCATTTGCTGCTTGCCCGCCCTCCAGGAGACAAAGCATTTCTCCACAGGGGCCACATGTCACTGTTAGATATATAGCCCAGTAGCGCCTTTAAGACTAACAAAACTTTATTGTAGCATAAGCTTTCAAGAAACACAGCTTTCTTCATCAGATGCCTCTGATGAAGAGAGCCATGTTTCTCAAACGCTTATGCTACAATAAAGTCCCTTAGTCTTAAAGGTGCTACTGGGCTTTTCACTATTTTGCAACAACAGATTAATATGGCTGACTCCTCTGGATTAAATATATAGATATCCTGTTGCATCCTTGATAGCAGCTAGCCCAAGGTCACCCTGTAAACCTCAGAACCAGGCAGGGATTTGAATCCTATCCCAGGGGTGTCAAACATGTGGCCTGGGGGCCAGACCAGGCCCCCAGAGGGCTTCTCTCAGGCCCGCAAGGGACTGGCTGTCTCCTGCTTCTTCCTCCAATTCTGCTGCTGCTATTGCATCATAGCTTGCTTTCCTGGACTCTCTCAATCGCTCAGGAGAGATAGACAGGCAAGCTTCTGCTCCCTGCACTGGGCTGAGGCTCCTCCCCCTCCCAGATTGCTACAGCACAGACATTTTGATGCCGTAATTCAGAGCAAGAAGTGTCAGTTATCAGAGACTGTTAAATAATCAAGAATGCAAATGTTTCAGGCACATTTTTATTTTAACAAAATCTTTGTGTTTATGTCCTTTATAAAGTTTATCTCTCTGCTACCTGGTGTTACATCATATGACACACATGGCCCGGCCCACGAAAGTCCAATTTATTTCAAATCCAGTTCTCCATAAAAATGAGTTCGACACCGCTGCACTAAGCATTATACCACACCATACTGAGAATGCTGGTTTTCTGTACAGCCGTAGGGCATACCTTGCCACTCAGGTTGTACACAGAGACATTAAGTGGAGATGCGAGGGCGAGAACAGTTTGTCATTTCCTCTGGTATGAAGTGATGGTCCACCAGTCCCCGTAGCCGCCTCCTCCTCTCCATCTGGCCACCCTGGCAAAATACGTCTTATAAAGCGATTCGACCGTTTTACTTGAACAGGAATGTCAATTGCAGGCTGAAGCACTTCATCAGCTGGATAGTCAATTGGGCTCTCCATCGCCTTTCCACGTAAACCGTCTGCTTAAAAATAAACAGAGGCGATGCAATGATATCATCACCTTTTGAAAGCTGAAAGGAGAAGAAGCCAGCCATGTTCTGTTCTTAGGAGCAGGCTTTGGCATTGTTTTTTCACCAGCTTCTGTATTATCAGTCTCGGGAGAAAAATAGAGGGTTCATAAAAATGCTAATAATTTGCAGATTACTGTAATTTGCAGTAATTTTACACGATGCCATTTGACTTCGTCGGACTAATGGCTAGGCGGTGAGTGACAGAGTTAAAAGGGAGTGCGGCTTACCAATAAAACGGCAGGCCCGAGAGGAGGGGGAAAGGCTCCAGAGGGCCATCGTGAAAGTTCTGCCAACTGATTTGGGGTGGTTTAATGGGCCAGTTGTCCCGATTCAGGTGGTACACCCAAATGTGCCTTCAAGGCAGCTCCTGTGATCGATTGAATATTATTAGTATCCCCCCTTCCTGTTCAGTCAGTTTGAACTGTCACTGCTCACTGGGAGAACTGTGTCCCCTGGAATATTGTGTGTCGTTCTGGAGGCCTCACTTCGAAAAAGGACGTGGACAGAATGCAGCGGGTGCAGAGGAGAGTGAGGAGGCTGACTGGGGGCCTGGAGACCAAGAACTCCTGTGAGGAAGGGCTGAGGGACTTGGGAATGTTCAGTCTGGAGAAGAGGAGATTGGGGTGGGGGGGACATGATTGCTCTCTCGAGGAATGTGCATACTGGATGGGGGATACACTGATGGGTAGCAGTGTGTGTGAACAAGATCTTGGGGTACGGGTGGTCCATAAGTTAAATATGAGCAGCCAGTGTGATGCGGCGACAAAAAAGGCTGATGCGATCCTGGGGTGTATCAACAGAAGCATAACATCCAGATTGCAAGATGTGATAGTCCCGCTGTACACTGCATTGGTCAGGCCACACCTGGAGTCTTGTGTGCAGTTCTGGAGGCACCACTTCAAAAAGGACTTGGACAGAATGGAGCGGGTACAGAGGAAAGCCGCAAGGGTGATTGGGAGCTTGGAGACCAAGAAGCCCTCAGAGGAAAGGCTGAAGGACTTGGGAATGTTCAGTCTGGAGAAGAGGAGGTTGGGGAGGGGGACATGATGGCTCTCTTTAAGTCTTTGAAGGGCTGTATCCCTTAGAGGAGGGTAGGGAGCTGTTCCTGTTGGCAGCAGAGGAGAGGACTCTAATGGGCTTAAATTAAGGGCAGGAAGGTACTGGCTGGATATTAGGGAAAACTTTCTTATGTTAAGAGTTGTTCAGCAGTGGAATCGGCTGCCCAGGGAGGTGGTGAGCTCCCCCTCCCTGGCCGTCTTTAAGCAGCAGCTGGACTAACCCTTGTCGGGAATGCTCCAGGCTGATCCTGCACTGAGCAGGGGGTTGGACTAGATGGCCTGTGTGGCCCCAAGCCCAGGGCTGCTACGCAGAGGCAGGCAATGGCCAACCACCTCTGAATGTCACTTGTCTTGAAAACCCTACAGGGTCACCATAAATTGGCTGCGGCTTGATGGCGAAAAAAAGAGGCAGCAGCCCCCAGACTTTGAACCAGCAGGACAGGAAGCTGCCTGAACTATAAGGAACCCCCCCCCCTTCCTTCCCCCTCCAGTAATCAATGACAAAAGAGTCACCTCGGTAGGGTTTTCATTACACACTAAGACAGCTCCTGCGTATTCTGTTTATCCAGTCATTCATCTCCGCCAGAGAGAGAGAGAGAAGAGGAGAAAAAGCATCAGAGAATTAAGAGCCGCCAAAAGAATAGCACTGGTGGAGCATGACAGTTGTGGTGTGGTGGTGGTGGTGGTGGGCAGGGGCGTAGACTTTCTCCCTCTGAGAGGAGGACATCTTCATGGGTGTTTCCCATCCTACTTGTAGGGAGGCAGGAACTGAAATCTTTTACTTCCTGTCCTCTAGATGGGACACGCCCCTTGAAGCCAGTTCTGTTCCTGCCTCAGTAGGGAGAGCAGCACATCGTGGCCTCTTGTGCCTTAGGAATAATTTTTGTCAGTTTTCTTCTTCTTAGGACTTTTTCAAATTCTCTCTTCTAACCTCGTTTCTTATCCATTCATCCTCTAATCTACTCCTCCCTCCTCCGGCTATGCTTCCCCTTCATTTCTCCTACCTCTCACCCCCCCCCCTCGGCTTTCCGAATGGACGGGGGCGATGGATTCCTCTCCGAAGGAGAGAGAGAGGATCCTTCCTCTTCGGGCTCCCAAATTCAACCCGGGGAGCCCCAGGAAGCTGCGCCGGCATCTGCCGTGCTGGCGGCAACCGCAACAGCGGCAACCGCGCCGGCGGCAGCCGCGCCAGCTAAAGCCGCTCCCGCCAAGGCCAGCAAGAAAAAAGCCGCGCCAGGGGAAAAGCGCGCGAAGAAGCGGCAGCGTTCGGCGGCGGACGGAGCGGGCGCCATTTTGCAACCACCCGCTAAGGCCCGGCCCCACGGAAAAGCGGCAGAAGGCTGCAGAGCGGCTATCGCCGCGTCCATAAGCCATCCAACACCCTCGGATACCGGACAGGATCCTCCTATTACCCAGGCTCCGATCGGGAGAGGGACCGGTGCATCACTGGGCCAAACGGCCCCACCCGTGAGTAACCCTGCGGACGGGGAAAAGGCCATCTCCCCCGCCTTAATCCGGGCTATTAAACAGGCCGTAAGGGAAGAGTTCCACTCCCGCTCCCTTCAAGGCCCCCCACCGCCGGCCCCCACCTTCCAAAGAGACCTCAGGGGTGCCATCTACCCAGAGGAAGAGGAGGAGGAGGAGGAAGGAGAAAGACCCCGCTGGTCACCTAAGCTGCCCAGAAAGGACCAGTACTGCCCCACATGGGACCCATCCACCCCAGGGGGCAGTGAACTAGATGATAGGGAGGAAGGTGAATTCCTATCGGATGAGGAGGAGGAGGAGGAGGTAGATGCCTCAGACCCCTCTCTTCGCTTTTTTAAACCCGAGGAATACCAATACCTCCTTTCCAAAGCCCTGTCAGCCCTAGAGCTGCAGCCCAAGCTGCAGGGGGAGGACCCAGCCGGTCCATCCAAGACAGAAGGGTCCAGACCGAAGGGAAACAAGGATTACTTTCCTAGACACCCCAGTACAGAACGGGTTTTTCCATTCCCTGAGTTTTTGGAGACCCAGTTGACTAAAGAATGGCAGAAGCCCATGGCCAATAAGCATTGCCCACCCAATATTAGAAAATTATATGCATTGCCTTCTTTCACTAACAAGCTTCTACAGGTTCCCCTGGTGGACGCTTCGGTCGCCGCACTTCAGAGTTC
Source organism: Lepidodactylus listeri (assembly GCA_029233225.1). Classification (NCBI taxonomy): domain Eukaryota; kingdom Metazoa; phylum Chordata; class Lepidosauria; order Squamata; family Gekkonidae; genus Lepidodactylus; species Lepidodactylus listeri. Next base: position 1,236,432 of record JARCFY010000022.1, read on the forward strand.
CGGTCTCCTCTCTGAGGACGGCGACGGCTCAGTGAAAGACAGCCTAGATAGGAAGGCTGAATTTGCACTCAGAAAATCGCACGAAGCCAATGTCTTAGCCATCAAAGCCTCCGCGACAGCCACTATCGTAGGAAGAGCGGCCATAGCCTGGTCAAGAAAGTTGGTCCAACTCATACCACCGTCCAACAAACGGCTTGCTGAGGGTGCCAACCGGCTACTTAAGGCGTCTTACTTCTCCACCGACGCCACCCTGGATGCCATGATTTTTTCTTCCAGGGCACTTGCCTCTGCGGTCGCTGCGCGCCGAACCCTCTGGCTCAGAGCCTGGCCTGCTGATCTACACGCCAAAACGATTGTAACTGCCTACCCCTTCCAGGGCGATCGCCTCTTCAGTGAGGCTCTGGATAGAATCCTCATAGAAACCAAGGATAAGAAAAAGGCGATGCCTAGGACCCTAGGCAGGACGGATCGCAGACAGTACAGTCATTACTCCTCTAACCAGCACTCCTTTCGCACCCAAAGATCCCTTCCTAGATTCGGCAGGGACGCCTATAGATCGTCGTGGGGCACCTCCAGACAAGGCTTCAAGAGAAACCCCTTCCAGGGTCGCGCTGGCAGACCCTTTTCCAACAGGGATGACAAGCCACCCAGAGGCAACTTTAACAAACCCTCCGCATGACTGCAACGAGTCCCCGTTGGGAGGCCATCTGCTCCTCTTCCACCAACGCTGGCTCGAATCCAAGGCAGACGCATGGTCCCTGGAGGTCACATCCAAGGGCTACGTCATCGAATTCCAATCAAAGCCCAGAGACCGCTTCCTTCCATCTCCAAGACTAAAGAACCCTCTAAAGTTACAAAGAACCCAGGACGCCATATCACACCTTCGCTCCATCCTGGCCATAGAACCTGTCCCACCAGACCAGGAGGGACAGGGTATCTACTCAATCTTCTTCACGGTCCCCAAACGGAATGGAGACTGGCGAGCGATCCTGGACTTAAAGTACGTAAATCGCTTCGTCCGACTAAAACACTTCAGGATGAAAACCCTAAGATCCATCACAGAGGCCCTACATCCGGGAGAGTTCCTTACCTCCATCGACCTGAAGGAGGCTTACCTACATGTACCCATGTTCCCTGCCCACAGACGCTTTCTCCGGTTCCTGGTCCAGGGCACCCACTGGCAATTCAGGGCCCTTCCATTCGGCCTCTCAACCGCTCCGCGTGTTTTTTCCAAGATCCTGATCCACCCCATTGCCATCTTGAGACAATGGGGAATTCATGCCCACCCCTATCTAGACGATTTGTTAATCCGCTCCAGCTCCAAGGAGAAGGCGACTCAGGACACAGCCGAGACCATTCACTGCCTTCAGTCTCACGGCTTCGTCATCAACCACCAAAAAAGCTGCCTCACACCATCTCAATCCCTCGAGCACCTCGGAGTAATAATCAACACCACCCGAAACCACCTGTTCCTCCCCCGCCCAAAGGCGGAGAAGATCCGCAGCCTCTCTATTCAGACCATAAGAGCCAGACAGTCTTCGCTGTCGTCCCTAACAAGACTGCTGGGCCTGTTCATCTCATGCATAGACTCCGTCCCCTGGGCTCGCCTACACGCAAGACCACTGCAACAGCTCCTCAGACCGCTACAATCCAAAATCTTACCCAAAATAGAAGTTCCAGTCACAGTGCCTCATCTGACGAAGCTCAGCCTGTCCTGGTGGTCCAAGCTGATGAACCTTACCCAGGGGAACTGCTATTACGTCACAGAATGGAGACAGGTCGTGACGGATGCCAGCCTCCAGGGATGGGGAGCAATCCTACTCAACTCTCCTGTACAGGGCGTATGGTCAACGGAGGAGCAGTCGCTACCCATAAATCTGCTGGAACTGCGCGCCATACGCCTGGCTCTTATCCACTTCCAGCCTCAGATTGTAAATCAGCATGTCCTCGTCAGGACGGACAACGTGGCAGCGAAGACCTACCTGAACCATCAAGGTGGGTCCCGGTCCTCCAGACTCCACAGGGAAGCCATGAAAATCCTGGCGTGGGCAGAAGCCCACCTCCTATCCATCAGAGCGGAACACATCAAAGGATCCCTGAATGTACGCGCAGACTGGTTGAGCCGACAAACATTGAGAGAAGGGATGGACGCTCAAAAAAGATCTTTTTCTTCTTATAGCAAGCAGGTACAGCATGCCGGACGTGGACCTGTTCGCCTCCCCAGACAATCACCAGACGTGCAGGTTCATCACGAGATTCTTCCATCGCTCGGCAGAGGACATGGACGCCCTAACCTGTCAGTGGCCCAAGGGTATCTTGTATGCCTACCCCCCGACTCCATTGCTGCCGAAACTCCTAAGAAAGATCAAACATCAGCAAGCGGAAATAATCGTTGTGGCCCCCCTCTGGCCAAGGAGGCCATGGTTCTCAGAGCTACAACATCTGGCGATCCTCCCGCCACTTCCTCTGCCCATTTCTCCGGACATGCTCAGTCAGGGTCCAATCTGGCACCCAGACCCAGCCTGGCTACGACTAACCGCATGGAGGTTGAGCGGCAAAACCTGTTGATGCATGGGTATTCGGAAGCAGTTACTACCACCATGCTGGCCTCACGAAGACCCTCTACCAATAGAATATACGACACCACCTGGAAAGCCTTTGCTAGATGGGCAAGGCGAAAGAAACTTAATCCTCTAAAGCCAGACATGTCCAGCATACTGTCCTTCCTTCAGGACGGCCATGACACGGGCCTCAAAGCATCCACTCTCAGGCGCCAGATAGCTGCCTTAACAACCGTAATCCCAAGATTTGACGGCTGGACTCTGTCTCAACATCCTCACATTCGGAGGTTTTTGAAGGGAGCAGCCATGAAAGATCCGCTGGTTGTCCATCGATTTCCTACCTGGAGGCTGAACGTAGTGCTATCGGCCTTGTCAGCCCCACCCTTCGAACCTATCAGTGAGATCTCCCTTAAATACCTTCGGATGAAGACTCTCTTTCTGGTTGCCGTGACATCAGCAAGGAGGGTCTCGGAGCTCGGGGCCCTCTCTGTCAACCCGAGGTTCTGCTCCTTTCACAAGGATAAGGTTGTGCTCATCACCGACCCGTCCTTCTTACCCAAGGTGAATTCTAGGTTTCATCGGGCACAGGAAATTTGCCTACCATCCTTCTGCCCCAATCCGACCCACCCTAAGGAGAGATTATTCCACTGCCTAGATGTGAGGAGGTCCGTCAAGGCCTTTCTGCACCGTACTAGTTCATTCTGTAGAACCGAGTCAATGTTCGTGGTGGTATCGCCCCCTAACAAGGGTTGCAAGATGTCTAGAGCCGCTATCAGCTCCTCTCTTAAACAATGCATAATGGAAGCATATTGCGTGAAAGGAATTCAGATCCCCTCAGGGATTACAGCTCATTCCGTAAGAAGCGCGGCCACCTCTGCAGCATTCTCCAACAGAGCCTCAGCTGACGAGATCTGCCGTGCAGCAACCTGGACGTCCATCTCCACCTTCGTGAAGCATTACAAGCTGGATATGTTTGACTCAGCCGACACCGTCTTCGGCCGAAGAGTCCTGCAGTGTGTTCTCGAAGAAGTAGACGATGTCCCACCCGATTCTAGGGACACTGCTATGGGAGGTCCCATGAAGATGTCCTCCTCTCAGAGGGAGAACGGACCAGTGGATACTTACCGTGAGGGGTCCTTCTCCTCTGAGGTAAGGAGGACATCTTCGCCCTCCCACTGATCCATCGTCTCCTATCCATTCCTATTTTTCTCACTGTTACTTCCTGTTCATTCTGTTCATATGCTGTACAGTTGCTCACTCGAGCATGTTACTTTAGATGTGTTTACAGTTCTGTTCAGTTTGTTGGTTTCAGTTCTCACCGCTTCTGGGAATTTCCCGAACTGGCTTCAAGGGGCGTGTCCCATCTAGAGGACAGGAAGTAAAAGATTTCAGTTCCTGCCTCCCTACAAGTAGGATGGGAAACACCCATGAAGATGTCCTCCTTACCTCAGAGGAGAAGGACCCCTCACGGTAAGTATCCACTGGTCCGTTTTAATTTTCGGGGGGGGGGGGGCTCTCGTGTGCGCGCAAAGCGCGCGCGCCCCGGGACGATGTTGCTGCTGCCGCTGCAGTTCACCCAGGCGCTCCTCCACTGTCTCCCACAAGCAGGCCGGCCGTGCAGCCCCAGCCCCGGGGAGGGCCGCCCCCGGAGCCTCTGGGGGAAGAAGGCAGCGCCGGAGGGCCAGAGGAGCGCGGCCTGGGTCGGAAGCCCGGCAAGGAGAGCAGGGAGCCGCCGCTGGTGGGCCTCTCCTGCACTCTGGAAACCTTGGCGGGACCTGCCAGCAGCAGCAGCCGCTCAGCCGAGGCCGCCCCGGAGGCGAGGCAAAGCGAGCGAGATCCGGGTGCCTACCTGGCTGCCGCGGGCTCCCCACACTGGGCATGCTTCAGCCCAGGGGCCAGTGCGGCAAGTCCCAGCAGCCCCTGGAAGGCACTGCCCCCGTGCCCTCCCCCTCCCCGGGGGAGAAGAGGAAGCCCCGCCCGTCCTCCCGAGGCTCCTGGACACCCCCCTCTCCGCCGGCTGAGCCGCAGCCCCACCCCTTCGCTCCCAGGGGTATTTTTTACAACCCCCCCACCGCGCTTGGGATCTGTGGAGCCCACCCGCAGCTGCCGCCTCCAGGGAGGGGAGCCCTGCACAGAGGGAGAGAGGGTACAGGGTAGCTGGGGGGGGATCAGTTCTTGCAGCGGCAGCGGGGAGCCGGCGGGCCTAGGAAGGGGCCCTGGAAGGCGGGGAGGCACGGGGGCGGGCGGGCGCTCCTTTTCGCCGGGGGGGGCTCAGTCCCCCCCGGGAAATTTCAGGGGTGGCCCGAGCCCTCGAGCCCCCCCGTAGTTGACGCCTATGGTGGTGGGTGTATAATTTCATACCGGTGAAAGCCATCCTGAAATACAGTGGGGCCCAAATCACTCTGTTAAGTAACGTGTGAGTGCCACAACTGTAAACTCTCCCCCAAGTTAAGAAAGAGATCGAAATTTGTATATTGCCTGATCTGGATAGCCCAGGCTGGCTTGAGCTTGGGGTCTTTCACATCACCTTGAAAACTCACTTGCGTCACACGATCACAATCTTAACATGTTTTTTTCCCCCTCATGTCCAGAAAACTTCGTAAATATCCCAATGCTCTCTCATATCTTCTCTGGTTTTTTCCCCAGTCCTAATAAAACTGGGATTTTTGGGGGTAGGGGGGGGGTGGGCAAAACCTGCAGCAAAATTTGCAGCAAAGCCTCTGCTCTGTAATATGAACTATTTCCCCCCACACACACACTGGTGAGTTTTGGCAAACTTACCACCCTGCCAACATCTTCCCAGAAAGGGGAACCGGACTGCTGAAATGCTCCAACACTTCAATGCGTGTGCAAGGAAAAAATGCAAAAAACCTCAAACCTGGAACAGAGGGAACTCGTCAGGGGAAGTCTGAATGGATTGCACCAATGGCAGGATCATCAGAAATGGCACATCGCATGCAAAAATGTGAACGGCATCTGCAGTCTGAAAATCCCCCCACCCCCCAAATCAGATCTTGGAAGCTAAGCAGAGTCAGCCCTGGTCAGTATGTGGATGGGAAGCCACCAAGATATTCCACCATGTCTACACTGAGGCAGGCAAGGGCAAACCACCTCTGTATACATTTTTTCCCCCTTGACTTGGATGGCTCAGGCCAGCCTGAGCTTTTCATCTCTCTGAAGCTAAGCCTTGGTCAGTGTTCAGATGGAAGGCCACCAAGGATGGGAGCCCCCCATAGGGACACCAGTGTCTCCATTCAGAGGCAGGCAACATCAAACCACTTCTGTATGCTTTTTGCCCTGACCTGGATGGACCAGGCTAGCCTCATCTTGTTAGATCTCGGTAGCTATTTTCTTCTTATCCAAAATTTTACATAGTTACTTTCAGAATATTATCATGACTATCCTATTTTTTATATATAACGATGTATTCCAATTATAATTCAAAACCTTTAGGACTTCCCACCTCACCTATACCGTTATATATATAACAACAATTATAAAGATTTAGAAGTATTAACTCTTACAGGTAACATATTTGGTTATAAAAAATTTTTAAACGTTTAAAAATATTATCTAAATATCTGTTATATGTAATATAGCTTCCATTCTTATCACTTTAAACATTCAATATATTTTCCTTAAAAAGAACTGTTTCTTCTTTTCTTAGTCTTATTTTAAACATCTAAAATTAGTAATTAGACACTGTAAAGATATTATTTTTCATATCCCAGTATTGCTCTAAATATTCTTTCAACTCTTTCCATTCTTCTAAAAACATCTCTGAGTCTTGATTATTCAGTTTTCTTGTCCATTTGTCCATTTCTGCCATAAATAGCAATTTTCTCAACCATTCCCATAGGTCAGGAGTTCTCTCACATTTCCAGTTCTGGGCATAGACCATCCTCACTGTAGTCTCCATATACCATATCAGTGTCCTTTTATTTACATTTACATCCTCTAACTCAGGGGTGGGCAAATGGCGGCCCGGGGGCCACATGCGGCCTGCCAGAGAGGTTTTTGCGGTCCGCCAAGACACTTGGCCACTGTCAGCACCTGAGGAGCTGCAGCTTGAACTTATTGACATGCAGTCAGATCACACTGTGAAAGAAATGTTTAATTCTGTGACATTAGTTGACTTTTACAAATCTTTGTCTGCTGAAAAGTTTCCATGTATGAAGAAATTTGCTGGGAAAATGTTCTCTGTATTTGGGTCTACATATATTTGTCAGCAAAGTTTTTCTTGCATGAAGATCAACAAGAGTAAATATAGACATTAAGAGACATTTGACAGACGTTAACTTGCAGGCTATGATGAGAATCTCAACAAGCCATCTCACTCCTGATTTCCAAAAAATTGTAGAAAAGTGTGATAGGGTACATTTGTCTCATTAAACGGATTCTAAAATTAAATGTGCTTGCAGCTATAGATGATATGAAATTAGCACAATAAATAAATTGAATAAAACTACCACTATTTTATTTAATTTATATTGATTGATTTCTATGATACAATTTATACCTTTTCTGAAATGCAAAGTTAAGTAATGAATGCAATCATTTTAAAAGGTGCGGCCCTCCGCTAACCTCCGCTCCCACAAAGCGGCCCCCGAGCCAAAACAATTGCCCACCCCTGCTCTAACTTAAGGCCAAGCAGTGACATTTCAGGCAGCTTTTTAAAAGTACATTTCCAAAAAATTTCCATTTCAACATGAACCATACACCAAAAGACTTTAGTTTTATCACAAGTCCACCACATGTGGTAGAAAGATGTCCTGGTCAGTATTTGGATGGGAGACCACCAAGGACTATCAAAGTCTCTCTACACAGAGGCAGGCAACAGCAAGCCACCTTTGGGTGTTCTTTGTCCCGACCTGGATAGCTCAGGCTAGCCTGATCTCGTCAGATCTCGGGAGCTAAGCAGGGTCAAGCCCTGGTCAGGATTTGAATGGGATCATGGGAAACCACCAAGGAAGTCCAGGGTTGCTACGCAGAGGCAGGCAATGGCAAACCACCTCTGAATGTCTCTTGCCTTGAAAACCCTATGGAGATCACCATAAGTTGGCTGCAACTTGATGGCAAGAAAAGGGGGGGGGGGACCTCACATGCACAAGGTGGGAATGCAGATTTAAAATGACAAGGGGGTCTCCGAGGGTCAGTTCTCTGGACGTGTGAGACTGTTGTTAACATTTCGTAGCAGGAGCTCCTTTGCATATTAGGCCACACACCCCTAATGTAGCCAACCCTTCAAGAGCTTACAGAGCTCTTCTTACAGGGGCTACTGCAAGCTCTTGGAGGATTGTCTACATCAGGGGTGTGAGGCCTAATATGCAGAGGAGCTCCTGCTGCGAAATGAGCCCTGGTTGTTAACAGCCCACCCATCCAATCCCATGATCCAGTCCATGATATAGGGACCAATGCAGGCCTGCAGGCAGGATTTTGTGGCTTGTGGGGCAAAAAAAATTCTGGTGGGGCTGCTGTTACTTTGCAATAATGAAGGGGAGTGGCACGCGCCCCACTCCCTCCCCTCCTGCAAGATTTAAAGGGGACTTCAGCTGATCAGTGGGGAGCATGTGGCCCACCGATGAGCTGGAGGGCCCTTTAAATCTTCCAGGAGAGAGGGAGAGGGGTGCACACACACACACCCAGCTTCTTCTCACAAGCATTTCAAGGGATTAACTTTTGAGAAGAAGTTGGGGGGGGGTTAAGAAGTGGGGGGCTGGCTTTTTCTGGAAGGGGGTGGAGCCTCCAATAGCCCCATCATAGCTATGGGCCAGGACCAATGAAAAGGGGGGCAATACTTTTGATTTGCTGCATATGGACCATATGGTGACCATGGCCAGGGCTCATTTCGTAGCAGGAGCTCCTTTGCATATTAGGCCACACACCCCTGATGTAGCCAGTCCTCTAAGAGCTTACAGAGCTCTTCTTACAGGGGCGACTCTAAGCTCTTGGAGGATTGGCTACATCAGGGGTGTGTGGCCTAAGGAGCTCCTGCTGCAAAATGAGCCCTGACCATGGCTTCCAAACTTGGCTCAACTTAACGGTAAAAGTTATGCTGACCCCTGAAAATAGCATTGTAGAGGAGTTGTCCTATTGATTTCTGTGGTTGCACTGGAGAGAATAAGGCCTGACGATGACAATTTAGGGCAACCAGATTTCACGTTTCCGAGCAGTATTAACACCAAAGAATGCCTTGCTTATAAATAAAACAGCCATAAATATATTAATGGTTGAAAGCATAACTCCAATGTGCAGTTTTCCCGAAGATTTATAAAGTGGAAGGGTCTTTTATTATAGAACACATACTTCATAACGCATCAGAAACTCCCACAAATGCACTTTATTTCCCCTTAAGATTGTATATTTCATTAGATATGGTGTAATGTACTCCCCTGCCTATTGGTAATGAAATGGCCGCACATTTAACAAAATAGAAAACATCTTCGGATGTCTGTCTGCACATTTGACAAAATACGGATAGAGAGGCATAAAAATTTCTCTCTCTCTCTCTCTCTCACGTTATTAAAATGGGGAGAGAGGAACCCAGTGAAATACATCTGCAGTACATTCAAAAATGGGGGGAAATGAGTCCTTCATGCCACACATAATTAATTTGTAGCATTCACAGCTTGAAGATGTGATGAGCGCCACAAGATTAAGGGGTTTTTTTAGACATCAAACTCACAGAACGCACAGGTCTGTCAGTGGCTTATTACCCATGGCGAACCTCCATGCACTAAGGCAGTATACCTTGGAATAGCAGAGGCTGGGGACAGACATTTGGGGAAGATCATGACAGTGACAGCCCTACCTTGGCTGTGAATTTCCAGCAGTATCAGGCTGGCCACTGTTGGAAGCTATAGTAGCAGTAGTAATAATCATCATCATCCCAGGAGGCAGTAGAATAGAGAAGAAAGGACAGGAGAAGATCACAAAACACCAAGACCTATGAACAGAGTTAGAGCACCTGTCACTGGAACCCTTGGAGCCGGAAACACCTGGACGTTCTGGGCATTGAGCAAATAACACCAGCTCAGCTGCAGAAGACAGTGTTGCTTGGGACAGCAAGTATCGTGAGAAGATACATCTGCAATTCCCAAGAACTTGGCTAGGTCTCAATTTGCAGAACACCATCTATCAGTCAAATATCAGAAGAGGAAGATGAGGAGGAGGAAGGAGGAGGAGGAGAAGAAAGAGAAGGAGAAGAGGAGGAGGAGACTGGATTTATACCCCGCCCTTCACTACCTGAAGGAGTCTCAGAGCGGCTTACCATCCCCTTCCCTTCCCCTCCCCACAACAGACACCCTATGTGATAGGTGGGACTGAGAGAGCTCTGAGAGAACTGTAACTGATCCAAGGTCACCCAGCTGGCTTCATGTGGAGGAGTGGGGAACTGAACCTGGTTCTCCAGATTAAAGTCCACTGCTCTTAACCAATACACCAAACTGGCTAATACTAATACTAATAATATACCTCATGGGCTTTATAGAGTACCAAGTCCCCAAGTACCTGGCAGTCTCCAATTTGACACAGGCAGAGGGGATAAATCAGAGGCCCCCAACGTGGTGCCCACGGGCACCATGGGACACACCAATACCTTTCCTGGCGCCTGCCAAATGTTTTTAGGAAGTGGGTGGAGCCAGACAGGGATTTGGCCAGCCAGGCTTCTGATTGACTGCTGGGAGATTTGATTGGCTGTGCAGATTTTTTAAAAACCTGGCTTTGGCAGCAGCTGCCACCGTAGCACCAGGATCCATGCTGTGTTGCTGAAGTGAAGCGGTGGCAATCATTTTGTGGCTGGCTCTGCTTCCTGCCGCCACCGTTTTGTGGCGGCGCCTACCATTCCGTGCCAGAATTCCAAACGTGCCTGCAGGCGTGAAGAGGTTGCAGACCCATGTGGGGTATGTAATCTTTGAGATAAGACAGCATAGGTTTTAGCAACTGGAGCCTAGGATTGCATCGGAAGTCAGCAGCAGGTCCCGAATGCCATCGTGAGGAGTGCACATCTGGAGCACTGAAACATCTCCCCCTCCTTTTTTCTTCCTTGTCGCATCCAGCCGGGCTAAAGATCATGTGCGAACTCTCCTAACCTCCCCGGGTCCCTCCGAGAGAGCCCCCAGACATTCTGCTACGATGCTTTCCCTTGCACATTAGCTTGTTTACCTGTTCCTTTGCGCTTGGAAGATGTCAGCTAATGGCTTTTTTTTTTTCTGGCGGCAGTGTAGCGCTTGCAACTTTCCTGGCAATTACCAAAAGGCTTCCTGGTGCGAATAAGGGTTTTCCTAATCAGCAGCTGTGAGTGGCACCCCATGAACTCCTCTGCATTTTCACATAATCTTTAATTAACTGTTTTGATGTCTAAATGAGAAGATCAAACCCTTTAGCTTCGTGCCCCCAAGTGTGGATTATGCTGCGTAACATTAGATCTGCGGGGATAAGGTTTCCTTTCCCCTACTGGCGCTCCCAGGCAATGGAAAGATCGAGGCCTTGTATATTAAACTCAAAGTCCAGTGGACCTCCAAGACTGGGGCATACTATTCTGGGTACATAACAACTATGCTTATGCAGGGTCAGACTGAGGGTTCAGCTTCACAAAAAGATGTTGTTGATGTTTTTTGCCATCAACTCATGGCTGCCTCAGGCTGACTTCTGGGGGTTCGAAGGCAAGAGACATTCAAAGGTAATGAAATTTTATTGCACAGCCATCAGCCATTACAAATTAGAACAATCTACAAAATAAAACAATGTACAGTGCTGGGATCTGAATGAAATCTAACTCATAGCAACCGCTAAAATTTGCACATTAAAAATGCAAATTGTTTAAAATCTTAAATATGTACACACACATCCCCGGAGTTCCTAGTCGACCTCAAACATTACCAGCTTACAGTTTGTTTTATATTCGGTTTCATTTGGCCATCTTCCTGGGGGCCACCTTTGCCCTGATTTTACTAGCTGCTGAAGGAAAAAGGTGCTACCCTATAGGAAGCTGTAGGATCCACATCTGACAACAGAAATGTTAGTTTATCGGTATCAGAGAAGTTACGCAATTGATCTATTCTCGCAGTCAGAAACTTTCGTCTGGTTTCCAAATACAACGGACAGACTGTAACATAATGAAAAAGATCCTCCACAGAAATCTTACCTATGCAAATGCATTGTTCCTAGGGTGTTTTTAAGTATTGTCCATGGAGTCATTCTGTTGGCATGGTCCTGGAAACGTAACGCTATAAATACCGATCTAAGACTGTATGCAGTATTAGCTACCAAGTATGTAGCTAACATTCAAAAGTGGTTTGCCATTGCCTGCCTCTGCACAGCAACCCTGGACTTCTTTGGTGGTCTTCATCCAAGTACTAAACCAGGTCCAGCCCTCTGAGACCCGATGAGATGAGGTTAGTCCGGGCCATCCATGACACAGGATAAGAGGGAGGGCTATATATAATGAGCACCTAGGAGAACGGGTGGGATTAAAATTTTAATCAATATGTCAGGAATAAATCTCATGTTTTCCAGGTTCCAAGTGACAGATAAACAGAATCCCACAATGCTCAACATTATCTCTGCTTGAGTTGTTGGTGGCTTAAGTTAGTTAATGTACAGTCACACAATTTAGGGCCTCCGTTCCTCTCTTTGGCGCACAGCGCCCTATTAACATCATGGGAGTTATGCTTCTGCATTAAGGGGATAATAGACCCCTTTATTTCCTAAGCTAGTCGCTTTCTGAAGGCTTTTATTATTTAGAAGCTCAGCTCTCACACACTCCTAGGAGACTTTTCAGAATCTGCTGCTCCCTGACGCTAAGCAAATCACTCCGCCACCCCTCCGCCACAAGTCTGTGGGAAAGCAGCGACAATAACACATTGGGGGTGTGGTTCTTTTGTAAAGCACTGAAGGATGTTTAAGGATTAAAAGAATGGTACAGGTGCCCCGATGGGTGGGATTAGAGCCAGTTTGGTGCAGCGTTTAAGAGCGGAGGACTGTAATCTGCAGAACTTGGTTTGATTCTCCGCTCCTCCACATAGACAGTCTACTCAGTCTGGCAGTGTCTCTCCAGGGTCTCAGCCAGAAGTCACTCACATCATCTGCTAACTAATCGATTCCACTGGAGATGTTGGGGACTGGACCTGGGACCTTCTGCATGCCAAGTAGAGTCTCTGCCACTGAGCCACAGCCCCTCTTGACAGCTCTCCAGGGTCTCAGCCTGAGGTATCTCCCATCACCTCCTGCCTGGTCCTTTTTAACTGGAGATGCTGCTGGGGATTGAACCTGGGACCTTCTGCATGTCAAGCAGCTCTGCCACTGAGCCACGGCCTCTCTTGACAGCTCTCCAGGGTCTTAGGCGGAGGTCTTTCACATTACCTGCCGCCTGGTCCTTTTAACTGGAGAAGCCAGGGATTGAACCTGAGACCTTCTGCATGCCAAGCAGAGGCACTTCCACTGAGCCACAGCCCCTCTTTATAGTTCTCCAGGGTCTCAGGCAGAGGTCTTTCCCACCACCTCCTGCCTGGTCCTTTCAACTGGAGATGCCAGGGATTGAACCTGGGGCCTTCTGCATGCCAAGCAGATGCTCTGCCACTGAGCCACAGCCCCTCTTTATAGTTCTCCAGGGTCTCAGGCTGACATCTTTCCCACCACCTCCTGCCTGGTCCTTTCAACTGGAGATGCCGGGGACTGAACCTGGGACCTTCTGCATGCCAGGCAGATGCTCTGCCACTGAGCCACAGGCCCTCCCTTCCTTGTGGGCTTCCCTGTGACATATCTGCAGTCACCATTGGAAGCAGGATGCTGGCCTACAAAGTCTAGTGGAATACAGGTATTCTCACATACACAACCCTTCTGTTGCGGTGCAAGTTGCTATTCTGGGCACCCAGCCTCTGGGAATGGGTGTCTCCACTGCATCTCTGCAATAGGAATGCTCGAACAAGCCGGACGTTCCTTGTGCAAAGACCACAGCAGAATTATCACAGAGATGCGGCAGGCAGCCTCCTTTGTGGTATTTTTGGTGTTCAGAGGCTCCATTAATTCATGCCTTGTGAAACATAGTTTAGAGGGAATTACTGAATTGCGGGCCGTGCCTGGGGGGGGGGGGGGGGGAGGTTCAGAGGGCACCTGTGTTGGTCTGCAGGAAAAGAGCTGGATTTGACTCCAACTGCATTTTAGAGGCCAACAAGAGCGAAAGCTCACTTTTGTTGGATCTAATGAAAGGAGCTTTGACTCTCAAAAGCTTATGCCCCCCCCCACCTGCAAATGCTTTTTTCCCAGTCATCTTTAAACACTTTTTTTTTTTAAAAAAAGGTATACACTTCTTTAAGCAGAGTGGGGTGCTGTAGTTGACTAATTCCCACACTGAGCAAGGGGGTTGGAGTAGGTGACCTCTAGGATCCCTTCTGACTCTGTGTCTGGAAACCGGTCTACTTTAAGGGAGTTTTTCTGCCTAAGTGTTGGCTTTCTTTACTGTAGAAGTCCTCACCCCCACCTGCCAGCTTGTTATCAGAATTGTTGCTTAGGTTGGCAGAAGTGATTAACTTGCAGCAGCTGAGAACTGTCATCTCAAGTGGATGACAACTTGCAATTTAGAGATCTATCCCGGTAACAGCTTTTTATTGGCTCAATGGCTTTTCTTTCTGTAGTGGGAACTTCAGCCCCATGAGGAAAAAATTGCCCTACAAGTCACAAAATCATGGCTACAGGTCTGGTAGATGTATTAGTCTGTCTATAGCAGTAGAAAAGATTAAGAGGCCGGTAACACCATAAAGACGAACACAATTTATGGTAAGAGTATGAGCTCTCGTGAGTCACTGCTCACTTCTTCAGATACAGCTAGATACATTCTCACAAAAGCTCATACCCTGCCACAAATGTTGTTAGTCTTTAAGGTGCTTCTGGACTCTTTTTCTCTACCTCTCCTGGGATTATACAAGACAAGTAGCTGCTCTTGCGCCTATACCTTTACAGAGCTAAGCATTAAGTATAATTTCTTAAGTCTGTCACAAAGCACATGCTTAGAGTGGCCGTCCATTTATAATACTGCTAACTGGTGGAAAGGGGCAGTTTTGAATGGGGAAGATCATTCACCAGTTGGAGTTCTCTTTTACATTTTCCATTCCCCTTCTTCTTGTGCCTAGACATTTCTCAAGAAGTGAGCAGTGTCTCCCGAAAACTCAGTACAATGCCACAAATTTTGTTGGTCTTTAAGGTGCTGCTGGACTGCAATAACTCCCGGTTTCAGTCTTCCAATTCCAAAGAGTGGGGTGGAGGGTTGGATGTACGTCTTCTACCTCACTCTTCTTCAAAGGTTCCCCTTCATTTGTCTTCTCCTTTCTCCAAAGCCCAGGTGCCCATTGCTGGATGGCTTTTCAGCCTCTGTCCGACTGTGGCCCATACATACCAAGGGGGCAACTGCCTCCTAACCTTTGCTTTCCATGCCACTTCCATTCCAGTAGCATGGCTTGTCTTAAAGGTGTGGTTGCGCGCCTTGAAGCCTGGCATTCCCAGCGCTCTGCCTGCCTTCTCAGGCATCCCAGACCCTTTGATACTTCCCGCTGCTGCTTTTGCTTGTGTACCTGTGAATGCTCAACCTCAAAATGTCACAGTGTGCCGTTTCTCATCCCGAGGAGTGCGGACCTTTGTCCCACACATTGATGAACCCCCAATAAGTTTGCCTAGGGGATCCCCAAGTGCCACCTCGAGGCTGTTGGGGGGGGGGGGGGGTAGGGCTGTCAAATTCAAGTTGGGAAACTCTTGGGAGATTTGGGGATGGAGCCTAGGGATGGCAGGGACCTCAGTGGGGTCCAATGCCAGAGAGTCCACCCTCCAAAGCATCCCTTCTCTTCAGGGGAACTAATCTCTGTAACCCTGAGATGAGCTGTAATTCTAGGAGATCTCCAGGTTCCACCTGGAGGCTGTCATCCCAACGGAGTTGCCAGGTCCTCCCCCCCCCCCCCCCCCGCGCCACCGACAGGAGATGGAGAGGGTTCCAGATCCAGTTGAGGGAACTCCTGGAGATTTGGGGGTGGAGCCTGGGGAGGACAGCCCCTGGAGAGACCCTGTGAGCTGCAGTGCCACCGGGTCCACCTTCCCAAGCGTCTGTTCTCCCCAGGGGGAGCTGAAAACTGTAGGCTGTGAATACTGGGGGATCCCCAGGTCCCACCTGGAGGCTGGCATCCCTAGAGGTTGCCAGTTCTCCTCTGGCCACTGGCAGGAGACAGGAGGTTGCCAGCTCCTGGTCGGGGAACTCCTGGAGATTTGGGGGTGGAGCCTGGGGAGGACAGGGACCACAGTGGGGTCCAATGTCACGGAGTCCACCCTCCATCCATTCTCCCCAGGGGAACTGATCTCTGTAGCCTGGAGATGAGCAGTGGATTCCGGGGGGGGGGGGATCCCCAGGTCCCACCTGGAGGCTGGCAGCTCCCCAGGGCACGCCATCCCACCCGGGAAAAGCGTTCAGGATCGCGGTGCCCGCGCGCGCAAATCCCCCTCCTCGGCAGCGACTTGAGCCCTTCCGGCTGCCGGGGGCGGGGGGAGAGAAGCCGCCTGCAACGAGCCCCCCCCCGGCCTACGAATTGTGCAACGACGTGGGGTGGGGGGAGAGCGAAAAACGCTGCGCGCCCCTCTCCCGGCGGCGCACTGCCCTCGCCGGTCTCTCCAGGGGCGCCCCCCCCCCCGGCGCCTGAAGGTCACCTCCCTCTCCGCGAGCCACTTTGCAGCGCCGCCTGGGCGGGGGGGGGGGGGGCGGGGAGAAGAGGGAGAGCCGCCTCCGCTAGCGCGCCCAGCCAAGGGCAGTGGCAGCGCCGGGGATCCCCTCCCGCTCAGCATCAGCAGGTCCGCTTGCCCTTCTCCCCCCCGCCCGCATACGCCACCGCTGCTTGCGCCCAGCCTTTCTCTGTCCCCCCCACCTGGTAGGGGGGGTGCTTTTTATACGAATCACCCGCACGCTTGCGCACTTTGGGCGCGCGAGCTCCGCGGCTTTTTCCCCCCCTGGCGCCTTCTCTCGCGCGCGCGGGGAGCGGGGGGGGGGACGACTGGCTCTGGGAAGCCCGTCGGGGCGCGCTTGCGCGCGGGGGAGAATCTTCCGCGCGAGCCCCCTCAGGTTTGTGTGAGTGCGTTTTGTTTGGGGCGCGCGCCCGGGCGCCAAGAGCCGCGCGCCGGTCTGATCTCTCTCCCCCCCCCCCCCCCCCGCCGCCCCCTCAGTCGTGAGGGGGGAAAGAGAGAGGTTGGCGGCGGGGAGAAGAAGAAGAAGATGCTGAGGGGGCGCGCGGAGGGTCTCGGCTGAGGAAAAAGGAGCGGAGGGGGGAAAGGGACGCGGCGGGGGGCCGCCCCCCTCGGACCCACCCTGCCCCGCCCTCGCCTCAAGTTTGACTTTTCCCCGAGGGGGAGGAACTTTTTCCCCTCGACGGGCGACGGGACGGGACGGGACGGGACGGGACTGGAGAGGCGTCGGCGGAGACGACTTCCAGAGAGGACTTCTCGCCTCCCCCGCACCCCTCCTCTGGTGCTTCTCTGTATGGTGAGTGACGCCCCGTTGGGGGGGGGGCTGGGGCGGCCGGAGCCCTTCGACTGAGGGGCGCAAAACCGAGAGGAGACCTCCTGAGGGGGCGGGGCCGGCTGACCAATGGCGCGCCAGCTGTGGGCTGCCTCCCTCCCTCCCTCCCTCATCGGGGGCAGCTGGGATGGACCGCCTGCCAGGGGCTTCTGCGGGTTGGCCAGGCGGGGGCGCTGCTGAGACTGTGGCTCTCTGGGCAGCACGCCCCATAGAGGCCATCTCCTCCCTTACCTGTGTCATCCTGAGCACCTGGGGGGTTGGGTGCCCTCCCCCACCAGCAGCTGCAACCTGCCGTGGAAACCTCCCCCCCACCCACACACCCCTGGTGTGGCCTGTCCTAGATAAGGGTGTGAGACTTTCTCAGCCATTCCTGGTGTGGATTCGTGCTCACGGTGGGGGGGGGGGCATGGCGTTGAACCACCCTTGGCGCCTGTCCTGCAGGGTTTCGGGGCTTCCCCCATTGCACGTGTGCCTGACCTGATTTGTGTTCCGCCTTCCACTGGGTAGCCCCTTTTTCGGTCCTGTGGTTCGTTCCCCGCCCCCCATCATAACTTCATAGGAATGTGCCAGGCAAAGGCTCGCCGAATGCATGGGTGAAAGTGCACCCTCGTCCACCACAGCTATCTAAAGGGCATCACAAGGTGCTGAAATGAGATTTGAGACAGTCACTGTGCTGCTGGAGTGAATGCCACGTTGTTGCCTTCTGTTGTAAATAGGTGGGGTAATTTCCAGTTTTTAACAGTTTGCAAAAGTCTTGGCTCCGTTCGCCTTCTCCTTAATATTTCTTGAAGGGTGTTGGGGGCTGAGTTCCGGTTTGGTGGCGATAGAAGGGGTTGAGGGGCTAGGGGCATGGTCTGGCTCAAACTGAGCACTTTTCAGCTTCTTGAAGAGAAGCAGGTCAGACCTGTACAGAGTCCTTGTAGTCTTAAGTCCAGGGACTCCATTGGTCTTAAAGTGGACTGATCCCTGCATAGGATTGCACTGTTAAGTACCTGTCTTATTCCTTCCTGTTACAATTGATAGGACTTTTAAAGTGCTATGTTGAGGTTTTGTGATTTCTGGATGATTCTTAAAGTGTGGACTCTGTGTGTGTGTGTGTCTCTTAGGGCTCCCTCAAGTGCAAGGCTTATTTGGTGTTGATTTGGGTTCTGTTATGCTCTGATGTGGGTCTTTGGGAAAGCTGATACCATTTGTGTGAGTCAGAGAAAAAAAAAAAGACCAAAGTGACTGTACTACGTTCAGGTATGGGACTGGAGACAGAGCATCCTGAAGTATGTATGTGTATGTGTGAAATATATATGTATATATGCAATCTGTAGCATAATGTTCTACTTGTTTACAAAGCGATAAGTGTGTTTTGAGCTGCGGCCGTTTATAAATATGCAAGGGCTGAGAAATGTGCTAATAGTCTCTGGCTGCACATATGTTAAAACTTGGAGGAAGCAGTGGCTTAAAACGTATACCTCGCTAAATATTGTTTTGATTTTTGGAATGTGAGTGCGCGCATGTGAGAAACTGATCCAGCAGCTTAAAATAAAACCAGACCTTGGAGGTGGTGGTTGGGGGGGGGGGGGGGGGGGAGAAACTCATCACAAAAGGATTTTTTTTCCCCACCAATGTTTTCCCTAGAAACCATCTCCTTGCAAACCTTCAATAAATACTACTATAGCAGACCATTTTTCATCCTGTTCCTATGTACTTCTCAGCCATTTTTCTTTATATGTTCCCGTTACAACCTGAAATGATACTCTATAAGCTACAGATTACGGTTTAACCCAGGTTTGCTTTCTTCGTCAGGGAAAACACGAGTTTTGTCGTGTGACAAATGATGCATTTTTGCATTCCCCTCCGTAAAAAGAATGGATTTTTTTTTTTTTAAAGAATCTTGTATGTAAGCAGCCTCAAGAGATGAGAGCTCACTGGTGTGGTGATATTCACACAGCTGCTGAAATGCACTGGAAATATTCTGACTTTAAAAAGAGAGAGAGAGAGAGAGAGAGAGAAGTTAAAACATGGAAGCGTAGCCCCTATCAGATTGTTATTTCTTGATAGACTGTATTTTAATTGGTTAAGATCCAAATGACCCACATTGAGCATGATCCGGATATAGTTGAGCAGTGAAAAAGGAAAGCACACACTTTGCAGTTCTTTGCATGCTCATTAGGGAAGGTGTCCCACTGGACACTGTGAGACATCTGGGTGAGTATTCTGAGGACCAGATCAGCTTATTTCTTGCTCTGGAACCAAAAGCAATGTACAAAGATTAGGGTGGATCAAAAAGTTTTGTGTTGTCTGTCCATAGGTAGCCCAAATGTTTTGCACAGCTACAAATGCTATGTGGGTTCACTGTTTAAAGGGGTGGAGTGGGGGCGACCGAACAGCCACAAGTAATTACTGATCTGTTTGGAAAGCTGTTGACAACAACATTTGCAGTTTCCTTTAAAAACACACATCCTGCTTTGTGATTTCTCTGTCTTGGGAAATGCAGGGTTCATAGGCAGTTGTGTGTATGTAAGACAGGAAGAGGGACCGTTTAGGAGTGTGAGCTTTGAGATGGAAACTCCTGATTCAAAGAAGTGCTCTTCATGAAGCCATGGTTTTCTTAGTCCCTCATCTGCAAAATGGGGAAGATGCTAGAAGAATTAACATTCTTAATGGGCTGCTTCAACAATTGCTGAAATAAAGTATGCATTGAGGTTTGGTTGTTTCTGCTGTGAACTGCAGAATCTTAAAAGGGATGCTGTAGAGCTGGTAAAATCAGAGAAGAGGGCAAACAAGATGATTAAAGGGCTGTAGTATCTTTCCTATAAGGATAGGATTAAGAATCTGGGACTTTTCAGCTTAAAAAAGAGGGCTAAGAGGGAAGGACATTTATAAAGGTTTATAAAATTATGCTCAGGGTTTATAAAATTGTGCCCTCTCTGAAATATTAGAAGTTGGGGAACCTAGTGGAGTTGATGGTCAATCGATTCAGGACAGACAAAAGGCAACACTAGCCAGTAAAATGTGGAATTTGCTGCCTGGAGATGTAGCAGTAGCCACAGGCATAGACGGCTTTAAAAACGAAGATTAAACAGATTAATGGAGGAGAGGTCTATCAGAGGCTACTGGCTGTGGTGACTAAAGGGAACTTCCATGTTCAGAGGCAGTCAACCTCTGAATCCCAGTGCCAGGAGGCAACATCAGGGAAAGGCCTTGGCCTCTCTGTCCTGTTGATGGGCCCTCCAGAGGAACTGATAGGCCCCGTGTGAGACAGGATGCTGGACTAGATGGACCACTGGTCTGATCCAGCAGGGCTCTTCTGATGTTCTTCTCAGGAAAAGGCCTCGGCCTCTCTGCCCTGTTGTTGGCCCTCCAGAGGAACTGGTTGGCCACTGTGTGAGACAGGATGCTGGACTAGATGGACCCTCACTGGTCTGATCCAGCAGGGTTTTTCTGACGTTCTTACCAGGGGAAGACCTCGGCTTCTGTGCCCTGTTGTTGGCCCTCCAGAGGAACTGATTGGTCACTGTGTGAGACAGGATGCTGGACTAGATGGACCACTGGTTTGAGTTGGCAGGGCTCTTTTTGAGAGCCTGTTGTGGTGTAGTAGTTAAGTCTTCAGTTTGTTCCAAGAGGGATGTTTCCATTTAACCTTCTGGATGGGTTTTGGGTTGTCAGTTTGGTGTAGTGCAGGGGTGGGCAAATGGCGGCCCGGGGGCCACATGCGGCCCGCCACAGAGTTTTTTGCGGCCCGCCAAGACAGTTGGCCATTGTCAGCGCCTGAGGAGCTGCAGCTTGAGCTTATTGACATGCAGTCAGATCACACTGTGAAAGAAATGTTTAATGCTGTGACATTAGTTGACTTTTACAAATCTTTGTCTGCTGAAAAGTTTCCATGTATGAAGAAATTTGCTGGGAAAATGTTCTCTGTATTTGGGTCTACATATATTTGTCAGCAAAATTTTTCTTGCATGAAGATCAACAAAAGTAAATATAGACATTCACAGACCCTTGACAGACATTAACTTGCAGGTTGTGATGAGAATCTCAGCAAGCAATCTCACTCCTGATTTCAAAAAAAATTGTAGAAAAGTGTGATAGGGTACATTTGTCTCATTAAACTGATTCTAAAATTAAATGTGCTTGCAGCTATAGATGATATGAAATTAGCACAATAAATAAATTGAATAAAACTACCACTATTTTATTTAATTTATATTTATGGATTTTTATGATACAATTTATACCTTTTCAGAAATGCAAAGTTAACTAATGAATGCAATCATTTTAAAAGGTGCGGCCCTCCGCTAACCTCCGCTCCCACAAAGTGGCCCCCGAGCCAAAACAATTGCCCACCCCTGGTGTAGTGGTTAAGAGCGATGGACTCTAATCTGGAGAACTGGGTTTGATTCCCTGACTCCTTCTCCAGGTGCAGCCAGCTAGGTGACTTTGGATCAGTCACAGCTCTCTCAGAGCTCTCTCAGCCTCACCTACCTCGCAGAGTGCCTGTTATGGGGAGAGGAAGGGCAGGCGATTGAAAGCCACTCTGAGACTCCTTTGGGTAGTGAAAACTGGGGGATAAAAACCAACTCTTCTTCTCCTTTTCTACCATCACGTCCTCCTCCTCTTCCTCCTCTGATTGTAGCACTGACATTTCATGTTGTGGCTCAATATATCGTGTGTTGCTGTGCAACACCCTTATAATCACAACAAACAAGATCACTGAGTAATATTTGGGGCTGCTTTTTAGATCCCCCCAATGGATACTTAAAAAAAATGTGAATACCATTGTATCCATTCAAAACTTGAATCTGTTTACCTTGCATATTCTGTTTGCCCTGGGTCACTGTGAGACCCTTCTAGCTTTAATGGGTCTACAGTTGCGACTTTCAGAGAGAAGTCCGTTTTGATTGGCTCTTGTAAGTTGACGTGTTGAATAATGAATTTATGCTAAAGGGAAACTGTATTTGACAGAAGAAAATACTTCTGGGCTGCTGGGATATTGCATTGCTGCATCACAGGGTAGGGGAGAGGGCTGCTGAAATGTGTTTAAAGATTCAGAAGGGTACAAAAAGGGGAACGGCTTTCTTTGACGCAAGGCATGGGATTAAGCTAAATAGACAGTGCTGGGTACAAAGGGTTGACTGTAGAACCTGGCTGTAAGTGACATAAAAATAGAAGAAGAGTCCTATTAGATCAGACCAATGGTCCACCTAGACCAGCATCCTGTCTCACACAGTGGCCAATCAGTTCCTCTGGAGGGCCAACAACAGGGCATGGAGGCTGAGGCCTTCCCCTGATAAGAACATCAGAAGAGCCCTGCTGGATCAGACCAATGGTCCCTCTAGTCCAGCATCCTGTCTCACACAGTGGCCAACCAGTTCCTCTGGAGGGCCAACAACAAGGCACAGAGGCCGAGGCCTTCACTAGACCTGGGTCCCCATCAGGCTCATTGCCACAGGGGGTGGGGAGGATTGGGGGGCATTGCCCCCCCCACAGATGAGCATCACCCTCTGTGGACAATTTTTAAAAAAAATGTAAGCTGCTTGTGGAGTTTCCCAAATGACCCCAGACACAGTCAGTGAAGCTTCAGTCTCATTTTCCTTTTTCCAGGCTGAAAGATAAATAGGTTTTTTAAAATACAAAAAAAAAAAACATTGCAACTGAGCCTGCCTTGGCAGGGAGAGTAGGATACAAATCAAATAAATAAATAAATAACCCCGCAAAAAATAAATTTGCAAAAGAGAGAGCCGAAGACCCTCCCCCACCCCCAGCTGACACAGAAATCAGCCTGGAATTTAGTCTCTCTAATCAAGAGGCCTAGAGTACTAAAGGAGGGTCACAGCACAGCTGGAGCCGCTGCTTCTGCTCCTGCTCTCCCCCCCCCCCCATATTTCCCCATGCCCCACCAACCAAAATTTTCTGGCCACACCCCCTGGTCCCCATTTTTTTTGAGCCTGCAGGTACATTGGAATCCTGACACAGCATGGTGGTTGCGGCGACAAAACGGCTGCCACAAAATGGCTGCCGCAGGAGGCAGAGCCGGCCACAAAATGGCCACCACACCTTAACTCCAGTAACACCATGTAGCTCCTTGTGCAGTGGTGGCAGCTGCTGCCAAAGCAACATTTTTTAGAAATCTGCACATCCAATCAAATCCCCAGTGGCCCAAGCCCCACCTATCCCTCACCACTTTTTAAGAACACTTGGCAGGCATCAAGAAAGGTGTCAGTGGACGTCATAGCACCCACGGGCACCACATTGGGGGCCCCTTACCTAGTCCTATGTTGTCTGTTGTGGGGAGAGGATGGGAAGGTGATTGTAAGACCCTCTGGACTCTGAGTGGGGTATAAAACCAGTTCTTCTTCCCTCTTCTTCCTCCCCTTCTTCTTCCCCTTCTTCTTCTTCTCCTCCTCCTTCTCCTCCTTCTCCCCTTCTTCTTCTTCCCCTTTCTCTTCTTCCCCTTCTTCTTCCTCTTCTCCACCTCCTCTTCTTCTTCTTCTTCCCCTTCTTCTTCCTCTTCTCCTTCTCCTCTTCTTCTTCTTCGCCTTCTTCTCCTCCTCCTTCTCTTCTTCTTCCTCTTCTCATTCTCCTCTTCTTCCCCTTCTTCTTCTTCCTCTCCTCCTCCTCTTCTCCTTCTCCTTTGTTGTCATCTTCTTCTTCCTCCTCCTTCATCCTCTTCCATCATGAACCCTTCAGAGCGGGATAACACACAATGTATTTTTCTCTTTATAGTTGGAAGCTTTTACAAAGTGTGCTGCATTTTTCATTTAGTTCCTTGGCTCTCCCTGAAAATGCCCCTCGCCTCCCCTCTTTGGGTAGAACATCTGAGCTGGGCAAGGAAGCCTTAATGGTAATGGTGTGGAAACTTCAGGGGTGGGAGGAGATGGCAGGTTTGTGGAGAGCAAAGTTGGCAGGAACAGTTAAGCTTGTCTCATGTGCCATTTCTCCTTGCAAGCTTGGGAACACGGATTTGTCAAGGTAAGGTGTAAGCTCCACCTTTTGAAGCAAGGCTGCACAATAAATGATGTTGCACTCAGGCATAGCCCGCAGGCATACATGGTGCCGCAACCTTGCTGAAGGTTTTTGTGTGTGTATTGTCTTATGTTTAAAATAGATTCAGCTGGGTAGCCCTGTTGGTCTAAAGCAACAGAATAAAGTTTGAGTGGTACCTTTAAGACTAACAAAGTTTAATTCTGGGTAGAAGCTTTTGTGTACTTGTACACTTCATCAGATACCCTTTGTTGGTCTTAAAGGTGCCACTGGACTCAAACTTTGTTATTTTCCGCTTTACCTTACAGCTGAAAGTGGTTTTTAATCACAATATCTCACAACAGATCAAAAAAGTCATTAGAAAAACTCATTGAAGGAAAAAGAAGAAGAAGAGGAGATTGGATTTATACCCCGCCCTTTACTACCCAAGGGAGTTTCAGCGTGGCTTACAGACTCCTTTCCCTTCCCCTCCCCACAACAGACATCCTGTGGGGTAGGTGGGTGGGGCTGAGATTGCTCTGACAGAAACTGCTCTTTTTCAAGAACAGCTGTGCCAGAGCTATGGCTTGCCCAAGGTCATCCAGCAGCTGCAAGTGGAGGAGTGGGGAATCAAACCCGGTTCTCCCAGATTAGAGTCCCTGCACTTATCCACTACACCAAACTGGCTCAGAAGGACTAGAACAAAGCTTGAATCCAGTGGCACCTTTAAGACCAACGAAGTTTAATTCTGGGTGTCAGCTTTTGTGTGCATGCAAACTTGTCTTATACCCAGAATTAAACTTTGTTGGTCTTAAAGATGCCACTGTACTCCAACCTTGTTCTGTTGGCTTCAGACCAACATGGCTACCCACCTGAATCTATCACCCAAGGACTAAAGCACTTAAAGTCACCAAAATAAAAGTTTTCTTAGGACAATCCCTAAAGGAAAGCAAAGGCCAGATTTGTCTTATTGGGAAGCCCATTTCGGAGAGATGGGGCTGCCCCTGAAGGAGAAAGGAAAGCATTACTGCATCATATATTCCCAAGTGTCATAAGCAGATCCAGTGTCAACATAACGCTTTTGTTAAAAAAAGAGTTTCTATTGAAAATTTAACGACAGATACAAAGACAAACTGGTGCAATAAACTGTCATATGTCAACTACAGATGGTCTCGTTACAAAGTTCCAATAAAAAGAACACGCACATCACACTTCAGTGGGTCTCAATACCACAAAAATTAAGCAACAAATAATTATGCCAGTCGGGAGAAAGGTGGTGCCTAATGGTCATAGGAATTAATCACTATAAATTATAAATAACGGTTTTCCCCTTCCCCAAATCATCAAAACTGGACCAGATAATCCATCTATAAATGACCTGTGTAAATGTCTTTGAAGTAAGTAGTTAACTCCTGACTGGTACGAGAAAGGAACATCGCTAAGTTGTGTTTTGATGGCCACTTACCATAATTATGCACTGATAGTACAGAGATAAGGAAGGGGGGGGGGCGGCAGGGGAAGAGTTATTGGGCCTGTGAAGAAATGCATTTTCCCCCCCTTTGGAGGTTTGAAATAAGCAAAACCTTTACTCTGAGTTTTAAAAGGGTCCCCCCCCCACTTTCTGGCCATAGAACAGGCTGGAAGGGGGAAGTCAGTTCAGCTGCTTTCCATACTTACCTCAGCCCACCTTCATACAAATACTAATAGGTCTAGACAGTGGAATGGTCAAGTCCCCCCTCTCCAAGCAGGGAACAGAGATTGGGAGGAATGAAATACTGGAGAGAATTTGGGAAGGAAATTTCTGGAAACTTCAGGAAAAGCCTCTATGACCTGGACTGACTGAGTCAGTGGGAGGGGAAAGAGAGAAGATAAAACTCAGGGGAGCAAGGGGGAAGGTCTCCTGGGTACGAAGTCTATTGGAGTAGACAGAACTCTTAATTGAGGTAGCCATTTAACCTGTCCTGGAAAACTGGAGGAGTCTTTAAAGAATTGAGGTTCTGGAGAGATCGGTAACTTCCTAAATTAAGGAGCTTATCCTATGTTTTTAACATCTGATAGGGTATGTATTGAGAGAAGGCAGAAGAACTGTTTTTTACCCATTTCTAATCCCTTGCTCAGTCTGGTGCTTTGCTAAAAGTATGCTTGTGAATGTTTCCTTTTTAATAAATACTTTATAACCTTTGATGCTGGTACTGGTTCTCTGTACCACATAGACCTCCACTGTCTTGGGCACACTATTTTAAAAGGAGCGCTGGGGGAAGGCTGACAGTTAGCAACTGGCTATTCCTCCTGGGGCACGCAAAGCAGTAAACTGTCCCTGTGGTGAACTTGGAAGGGAAGCTGGGAGTCCTGACCCTCCCAGCGGGCAATTCATACAAAAGTCAGATGGTGGTGGTAGGTTACTGGAGAGAGTGAAAACCTCTCCAGGTGTTGAGAAAACCTTGGAGGGCAGGGTGGGATAGGGCCTGCAGGCCAGAGCAGGCCTGCAGGGCCTGAATTGTTTTTTGAACGTTACTGAGTTCCTCAGTCTTCTTGAATCTACTAAAAGATCAGTGAATATGTTCACTGTGGTTTTGAATGGTATGTTCCCATACACACGACTTCCTTCCTTCCATTGTGTTTCAGGGGTCACCAACGTGTTTCTCACAGGCACCATGGCATCTAGCAAGACCTTTTCTGGCACCCACAGAGTGTTTTTAGGCCGGGTTGTGCTTTTGCCCAGCAAGGCTTCTGATTGACTACCAGAGATTTGATTGGCTGTGCAGATTTTTTAAAAATGTTGCTCTGGCAGCAGTTTTCACCCCAGTGCAAAAAGATCTGGACTGTGTTACTGAAGCTGAGCTGTGGCCATCGTTTTGCGGGTGGCTCCATCTCCCGTGGCAGCCATTTTGCTGCTGCCCCCTTGATGCTGCGTCAGAATTCTGCCTGCAGGCTCAAAAATGTTGGAAAGGAGCCCCCTGTTCTATATACATACACAGATTTTGTGTTTATTTCTGTTTTTATTATTATTATTATTATTATCCCGCCTTTCCTTAAAGTTCAAGGCAGGTTATGAAAGAGCAGGTTTTTTAAAAAAAGAAATGCAGCAAAGTTATCAAGACGGTTTGCCAGAGAGGGAGCCATCAATCAACAAATATCTCCACGCCCTCAGACAAAGGCCCATTTGAGTGAAAGTGATTTTGCAAGTCTTCCAAAAGGATAGGAGGGATGGGCCCTGACTAGCTGTACTCAAACAGACTCTCCCCCCCCCCCCCCCCGCCATTCACAACCACCTTTAATTGACAAAAAGACGTAATATACTGAGAAACTGGGGAAGGAACATAAGACAACATTAGGAGAAAAAAGAGGTCTCTACTGGTCTTTTAACTCAGGCTGATTCTGCAGTGGCTTTTCCATCCTTTGTTTTTATGAAACCTGCATTGGAACAGAAATTCCCCTCTGCATTGCATGCTGCTTTCACTTTTTTGATCATTGGATTTTATGGTAGCCTCTGCACTCCATGCCATTTTTTGCTTTCTTTGATCGTCAGATTTTATGGTACCTTCTGCATGGATCTGTGGCCGTTTTTTGGCCCTTCAGGGGTGACTTTGCAGTCAGTACCGAGTTGCCCTGAGATATTTGAATGTGGTTTTGAGCTGCACTTTCCCCCTGCCAGTTGAGAAAATGTGGAGCGAATGCTAGATGCTGTATCGCCCTCAGTCTTCAGAGGACAGATTTCACAGTCACCGCTGAAGTAGTGAAGTAGGCACGACCAGCCTTTGTTTTCATACAAGGGCCACAATGACAGATACCCACAGCTTTCCTCTTTATTTTGATCTTGCCACAGAGGAAGCAGGTATACTTTGGTGTCCTGGCTGATTTCAGTCTTCTTTATCATCTTCCTCAGGGAAGCTCCACATCGGGTGACATATTTACCCACAGTGCCAGCTTTCTTGGTTCGCTTAGCCATGTTGCTACTGTTATAGGCCTCAGAAAGAAAAGCCAGACCGTCTTTGTTACACCTTTGCCTGTAATATTACAGACTTTCTGCAGTGCAAGTGTTCTTATTGTCACTGGGGTTTTTTTTTAATGATTATTGTTGTTTTCATGGGTGAACTTTTAGAGAGGTTTTTTGGGGAGTGGAAATTGGTAGCATTCATAGTTTGCACAGACTCACCAAAGCCAAATGGAAATGCCTTCAACTCCACTGAGTTATGCTTCATCTAAGCTGTGGAGTCTTGTGAGCAAAAGTTCTACTTCGTCAGCTACTGGCCTTAAAGTTGTGAGCGGGCGATTTGGCTGCTGCATGAACTGGTTTGCTCTGGAGCCATCCTTCCTGAGCGAAGACAAAAATGGGTGAGCCGGAGGCTAAAAAACTGTGAGCTAGCTCACACTAACTCAGCTGAGAGGGAACACTGGTTATGGCATACCTACACTTCCCACTGCATCTGGAGCAGAGGTCCATTAGTGGCTATTAGCCACAAGGTTTAGGTAGGAACTCTCAGTCTGGGGCAAGTGATGCTCTGTATTTTTGGTGCTTGGGGCGGGGGGGGGGGGGCAACAGTGGGAGGGTTTCTAGTGTCCTCGCCCCACTGCTGGACCTCCTGGTGGCCCCTGGTGTTTTTGGCCACTGGGTGACAGAGTGTTGGACTGGATGGGCCACTGGCCCGATCCAACATTGGCTTCTCTTATGTTCTTATGTGGATTAGTGAGGATTTGAACCCAGGCCACAGTGTCCCAGCCTGGTATTATAACCACTACACCCTGCTGGCTTCTTAACCAGATGTTTACAGTTAATTAGCCCTTAATACATTTATCGCTTAAGCAAGAGAGTCTGTTTTAGGTACATTTATTCTTTTCCACAATGAACTTTTGCTTGAAGTGAACCTGTCTGGCCTCTCTGAAATGCATCAGAACTGGCGACGATAACGCATGTATTGCTAAAATAACCCGCTGAACCAGAAACCGAACGGCTGTATTGTAAAGGTTATGCACAGGTGGCCAGAACTGAAATTGTACATTCAACCTTGAACTTCTCATTTACTGTTCTCCATGGTCTACCAAGCCTGGCATTTTATTCAAACGTGATTACTGGGCGGAGGGAGAGAAAGTAGATTTCCCCACCCGCCCTCCTAGTTTAATTTGCATACTTTTTTTGTGGGCAGAGGTGTGGAATTGGGGAGTTGAAAGTCAGATGTGTGTCCAGACAGTTTATTTTAACTGGCATATGTCGGGAACTGGAGTATATGAACGGAATTCATAATTGCTGCTTTTATACATGCATGATGATTTTAGTTGTCCCAGACTCTTGGTCGGGTATACAGCTTTCCACTCCCCCATCCCTTAGATGGAAATAATGCAATGCATTTATTAGAGTTGACAATCTCCAGGTGGGGCCTGGAGTACTCGTGGAATTAGAACTCATTTCCAAGTAACCGAGGTCAGTTTCCCTGGGAAAAGTAGCTGCTTTGGAGGTGGGCTCTATGGAATTATGTTCCACTGATGGTGCTCCCCCCCCTTCCCAAACACTTCCCTCCCACTCCAGTCTCCACCCTCGAAACCTCCAGGTTTTTCCCAACCTAGAGTTGACAACCTTGGGGGATGCACAAATACATCCTTTTAAAATTTTGAGTATGATAGTTGTGGGTCTTTGTCTTGATTCCTTCCTTCATTCCTTTTACACCATTTTTAAACGTAATTATGGTTTTAAAAAAAACACGCAAATCTGGGATTAATTGAGTGTGAAGAAACAAAAATAACTCAGTGCCAAATATTAAATACCAGCTTTTGGATCTGGAAATGTAGTTCCCCTCCGTGAAGATCCAAAAATGAGAGATTTCCCTCCACCCCCTTTAGTAGTTAATATCAGCTCTGTTGATAATTGTGACAGCTGCAGAAACAACGTTGTTGTTGTTGTTAGCCATTCAGTCGTGTTCGACTCTTGGCAGGAACTATAACCAGAGCTATTTTTACTTGTATCCCTGTTTACATTAGTTTCAGTATCATTTTTTTTAAATACTTCATGTGAAAACACTTAGGGCTAGAAACTTTGGTAGGATTGAAAGCTTGGGGAAATCAGTGTCATTGGATCTGCTTGCTTGCTGGATGAAAGAATTCCTATCTGTGGTTACTCTGTTCTGGTATAAAAAGGTAATGGTGTTAGAGATGCCAGTATCCAGGTGGGACCTGGGGATCCCCTGAAATTACAGCTCATCTACAGACTACAGTGATCAGTTCCCCTGGAGACCATGGGTGCTTAGAAGGGTGGACTCTGTGGCATTGCACCCCACTGAAGTCCCTCCATCCCCAAATCTCCAGGAGTTTTCCAACCTGGATCTGGCAAACTTACTCCCATTGCCTGCTGCTTGCCAGGGGGGCACTTGCAGGCCCGTAGCTGGGGGCAGGGGCAGGGGCAGCCCGATGGTGTATTAAAAAAGATGTCTTGCTTGGTAAACTAATGTGGAATGACAGAAGAGTCCTATCGATTTCATTTAGGAAAGGGGGCCTGGTGATTTAGAATTCCAAATTCAAGGAAGAGATCTGGATGAGGAGGATTTCTGAACCAGGCCTGGCCGAACCCTGTTTCCACACATGCAGTGATCCCAGCGTGATCGAGCTAATACACATTTTAACTATTTTTTTCACATGTGTCGCATTTTTGCCAGAATTGAGTCCGCTGCACAGTTTACCTGAGGAGTGAGAGACCCGTATCTCTGGGTGCTATTTGTAGAAAGACAGGCTTGTAGGTAAGCTACGGGAAGAAACTCTACCAAGGCATGTTTTCTTTCTTGCTGACCTCTTGATCCTAAGACCGTTAGAGGCAATGGTTTTCCACAACTCTATGTGGTAAGCAGGTGGTAATTCCTGACCTGAATACAAAATATTTATTGACAGAGAAATACCTCTAGAATATTGTTTTGTTATGTGCTAAAATATTTTTCTTGGCAGGGGCGGGGGAGACAATTTCTGGATTGTTCCCTCCCAGCCCCATTCAAAAACAGGGCCTGTTTTCTGTGATGATCATGTGACAAGGATTTGATAAGTAATTCCTTACAAAGTTTGAATGGACTTTATATTGTACTAGGAGCGAGGCCCATTGTGACAATAAATACAATGAGCTCTAGCCAGGCCTGCAGGGTGCAGCTCCCCTCACCTCTTTCCCCACCCCAACTGTCGTTCTGCCCCATGGCCACTGGAGATCTCATGCCCACCGTATCTGGCCTCTATTTGAGGGTGCGGCTGCCAAGGCTGCCAGCTCTGTGTGCGGTCGCAGCAGCCCAGGCTGCCCAGCATCCCCCCTCCCCTCAGCTCCGTTCAAGGCTGCGGTGGGCCAGGCCACCAGGCCTCGCCCACTGCCTCCGTTGGAGGCTGCACCGGTCCTCATCTCCTCCCCACTCCCCGGCCTGAGCTCCATCCTCATCCTTCTGGCCGCCTCTTTTGGGCAGCTCTTCCCTTGGGCGCTACGTCCCAACCCGCGGTGGTGGCTCTCTGGGCGGGAGGGCAGGACTGTGGGGCACGTTCACCCCAACGCCACTCCAGCCAATGGCCAGAGTCCCTGCGATGAGTGGCGATTCGTGCAGCCTATGCCTGAGGGAGCACATTTTATGTGGCTACGGTGGCCACTCCAAATTTGAAATATAATGTAGAGATATCATGTCGAGAGATAACCGTTACCAAATGAATAGTATCTAAATAAGAAGGCAAATGGAAAATGCAGCGAGGTGGTTAGAATTTGGGTTCTAGATTATAGTATTGGTACAGGGAGGTTTGGAATACTAAATGAGTGAACTTAACACAGTTGCATGGATACATCTTGGCATACAAAGAGCTGTACGTTTCATTTCTAGGCTCTTGGGATAAAAATAATCCTGAATTAGGAATGCAGCCATGGATAGATTTGATGTATCAGATCTTTAGTGCTACAGGTGCTGGCCTCCAGGTGGGACCTGGGGATCCCCTGGAATTACTCCTTATCTCCAGACTGCAGATGACAGTTCGCCTGGAAAAAATGGATGCTTTGGAGGGTGGACTCTGTGGCACTGTACCCCACTGAGGTCCCTGTCCTCCCCAGGCTCTAGCCCCAAATCTCCAGGAGTTTCCCAACCTTGATCTGGTAACTCTATCCCGTCTCCCCTGCCACTGGCCAAGGGGGACCTGGCAACCCTATTTGTTGCTTATAAGATAAAACTTTTTTTCCTCATCGGTTGTTAACTTTAGCAGCGTTTTGAATGAGATAATTTGCTTTCTGGATGTTTCAGAAGGAGGAATTTATTTTGCAAATGGAAGGGATACCTCCAGCGATAAAAACCACTTTGTGTTCCAAGGCGAGGTTTTATTTTAACTACATTGTGCTCCTATTTGTGTTCGGCTGCTTTAAAAAAAAAACGCTGTCTTTAAACCTTGCAAAGAGCATCTGCATAAAATCTCAGCGACCACATGGCGATAGCCATTTTACATTTATTGCAACGGAATTGCTTTGGAATGCTCCGGAGTGCGATTTGAAGGTAACTGCATAGCAGGTGCCCAGCAGAGGAGTTAATGTATCCTTTTGATTTTTTTCTTCCTTGACGCAAGATCTCTCCTTTCCCGAATCTCCTTCTTCACTGTTTACAATTCCAAGTATTTTTTTTTTTAAATGACATTTCAAATGTGGTTTTGCTACAACCAAAGGAGGACGGTTTGTATTATCTTCTCCGGTCCAAATGTTCTCTTTTACTGCGCGGTCATAGAATAAATGAAATGACCAAAAAAAAGAAAAAAGGAAAGAAACCCCACGAACACATGAAGCAACCTTATACTGAACCCTAAGTCTACCAAGATCAGTACCATCAAGGTCAACATTGACTACTTAACTGGCAGCAGCTCAGAGATCTTTCACATCACCTACCACCTGGTCCTTTCAACTGAAGGCGTGGGGGATTGAACCTGGGACCTTCTGCATGCTAAGCAGATGCTCTGCCACTGAGCCACAGGTCCCTCCCCTACTGATATGTCTCATTTGTGCTTCACTGGTGAAGTACCTCGTTCAGGTATGGTTGCCAGATACTGATGTTGCACAGGGTTGCCACCTCCAGGTTCCAAAATTCCTAGAGATTATGGGGTGGAGCCTGGAGAGGGCAGGATTTGGGGAGGGGAGGGACCCCTGCAGGGTATAATGTCATAGAACACACCCTCCAAAGAAGCCAGTTCCTCCAAGGGAATTGATTACCTGTTGTCTGGAGATCAGTTGTGATTCACCCAGAGCCCGGTGTAAGTTGGGATAGGGTGGTTAACAAATCAAATCACCATCACCACGATCATCATCTTCTGTTGTTGTTGTTCCAGGAGATCTCCAGGCCCCATCTGGAGGTTGAGAACTCTGTTTCTTCCTCAGGTTGCTGCTGAAGATGACAAATCAAGGTGTGTGTTTGTGGAGGTTAAAGCATGAGGGACATCATGTTTATCCCTGTTTATCTCTAGAGAGTTTGGATATTAGGATGTGATGGAAGAGCACCTTGCAGGCTGGAGTAAGTTACTTTACTGTGCCTTCAGGTTGTTTATGGGAATGCCAGAATGAGGAAACAATACTGCTCTGTTTATATATAGGGCACTTAGGGTTTATATATCGGGCACTTCACGGGTAGTGAAGGTGGGGTATAAATCCAACTTCCTCCTCCTCCTCCTTTTCCCTCTTCTTCTTCTCCCAGCCTCCTTAGATTTCCTTTCCAAAATCTCCAGGTATTCCCCACCCTAGAGCTGGCAATCCCATAGCGTGCAGAAGAAGGCAATGGTAAACCACTTCTGGACATCCCTTACCTCAAAAACCCTATGATGAGACAATCCAGAATGAAAGACCTCAGTGAGACTGTTAAGAATAGAACATTTTGGAGGTCATTAATTCATAGGGTCACCATTAAGTCAGAAGACACTGGACAACACTTAATACACACGCATTCAGACATTCAGTCCAGTGGGGTTTATATGGAGAAGCATCTTCACTAAGCCGTGCCTGATCAGTTTGAATTGCAGCTCCTCAAATCTTCTTGTTTTTGACTAATAAGGTCCAGCATCTGATCAGGCTACCTGGACGGTGACGGCACAGCGTTACATAGGCATGTGGCCCTACCTTTTTACGTGATGAAAATAACCACCCTTATTGTGGTGTTTTTTTTTTGCATTAAAGACTGCCACAGTAATGATTGGAACACAGGATTTACTTGATTAAAAGGAATTTTTTATTAGACGATGTGTAGTCGTATTCACCCACGGAAGCATCAAAGGCTTCCGAGGAAGCTCACTGGTAAATGTTAATTTGCAACCTAATCAGTTCTTTTCGGGTTTTAATTTCCAATGGTCTGAAATTTAGTTTCAGCCAAGTTCTGGCCCGGAAGCATTTCAGATTTTGAAGAACTTAACAAATAGCTGTCTGCCCCCTTGCTTGGGAGCCATCCTCCTGTTCCTGTGAGGAATCCCATCGGCCTGTGTGTGGGATGTAGAATGCTCACAAACACTCCAGCGGCTGAGCAAGGAAAGGTTTCTTGCAATAAATACTGACTGTCAACATAGTTTGGCGTAGCGGTTAAGTGCGTGGACTCTAATCTGGGAGAACCGGGTTTGATTCCCCACATCTCCACTTGCAGCTGCTAGGTAGCCTTGGGCAAGCTGTAGTTCTGGTGCAGCTGTTCTCTCATGAGCATTCCTTGAAAGAGCTCTCTCAGCCCCACCTACCTCACAGGGTGTCTGTTGTGGGGAGGGGAAGGGAAAAGAGTTTGCAAGCCGCTCTGAGACTCCCTTGGGTAGTGAAGGGCATGGTGGCTGTGAAAGGAAAGGAAATTAGATTTGGGGAGAGACCGATCACAGGATATAGTGGGGTAGGGTCTACCAGCCTTAAGGTGGGCCTTGGAGATACCCTGGGAATCCATCTGATCTCCAGACTGCAGAGATCAAGTTTCCCTGGAGGAAATGGCAGCTTTGGATGTGGACTTCTTTGGAGGTTTTCAGACAGAGGCTAGGTGACCATCTGGCAGAAATGCCGCTTCTGTGAACTCAGGCAGATCACGAGAAGGGAGGGCAGGAAGGGTTGCCTCAGTGCTTAGTTCTCGTGGCCCTTTCTCACACACCCAGGGAAATGCTGATCTCCACTTTGGGATCAGGAAGCAGTTTTTCTCCAGGCCAGTTTGGCCAGTTTGATCCTGGAGGTTTTTTGTAATCTTCTGAGCAGGGGTCTTTGGGTGTGTCTGTGTGGGGGGGGGGGAGGTATTTGTGAATTTCCTGCATTGTGCAGGGGGTTGGACTAGATGACCATGGAGGTCCCTTCCAACTCTATGATTCTATGACTCTTAAGGCATTACATCTCTTTGGAGCTCCCTTCCCTCCCCTCCCCAAACCCAAACCTCCCAAAGTACCACTCCCAGATATCCAGGAATTTCCCAGATCAGAGTTGGCAGCCCTATTGTTGGGGAAGGGACTAAGGGGAAAGTTGTATAGGGAAGGGATCCTGTGGTCCGGGCGAAGTAAGGAGGAGTCAAAGCGATGCCAGAATTTTCATCTGAACTCCTTGAGTTCCTAGTTAACCACACCCTCGATGAGTTTGCATAATCCTTTGGGAAAAGAAGCTGACCAATCAGTGAAGAAAACTCTAGGGCCCTTTGCAAATGAGGCATTGGTTTTTTGTGGTCTCAATGAACCTTGACTGGCCTCTTTCCCCGTGTCAAGGCAGCACACTGCTGGACCTCCTGAGGGCACCTGGTATTTTTGGCCACTGTGTGACAGAGTGTTGGACTGGATGGGCCACTGGCCTGATCCAGCATTGGCCTCTCTTATGTTCTTATGTTCACACCCTTCAATTTGGTAATTCCTCTGTTTTCCTTTTTTATGTCTGAGGATAATAACTTGGCAGTACCCATTGGGCAGGTGAGAGTGAACAGCAGCAGCGAGCGGAGAGTTAAAGGCAAAGAAGTACAAACTTCTCCTCTCCTTATATTTATTTGTCTCTCTTTCTGATAGCATCTTACACAGCTTGCTTCCTCCCCGCAAAGCAGGCCCTGCAGAGGTATAATTATTCTGGGCTGATCTGAAGATGTCTGAAACTTTCCTCCTCTGGAGGGTGTGAGTTCCATCCGAGATGACAGGTTCTGTTCCCCGAGCTTCGTATGTATTGCTGATGCAAAATGTTTTATATATTCGTAGTGTAAATTATTTATTAAAGCTGTCAAAGTGGTGGGGGGGGGAGGGGAAATTGAAAGAGAATTGGGAATGAAATGTTATCGTTCTGCATTGCTGCGGTTGGGTACTTCAGATTTTTTGGTTACTTAATAAAGTAGTGAGTTGTTTTTGGAATGTGGCGACTGCAGTATCTGTTCTGTGCTTCTTCTGTTCTGAACAAAAGCATAAAGGGAGAGGGGACGTTCCTATGCTTATAAAATACTTCATTTGTCTAGTATCTAGGTCTCATAGGCCACAGCTTGAGTAATTAAAAAAAGTATTGAAGGGGGTCTGACAGTTTTAATTGAAGCTGTGGAACTGTATTCGTGCTGATCTGGATGGTCCTAGCTAGTTTGATCTTGTCAGATCTTGGAAGACAAGCAGGGTCAGCCCCAGGTAGTCATTGGAAGGAAGACCGCCAAAGAAAGCCCAGAGTTGTTACACAGAGGCAGGCAACGGCAAACAACCTCTGTTCGTCTCTTGCCTTGAAAACAGGATTGCCAGCTCTGGGTTGGTAAATTCCTGGAGGTTTTGGTGACTTACCTGGGGCCATTTTTTGCAGCTGGAGAGTGAGAGGGAGGAAGGGATTCCCCCTTGGCCTCTCAAGGGGCTGAGGCGAGTGGTTCTAGCTGTGATTTGGGCCACCGGTCGAGTGCCTGGGCCTGCGAGGGAGAGGCGGGGCTTCCGGGAGCACCCGAAAGCCAGAGTTTTTCATTCTGATCCCCCACTCTTTTGTTTAGGGGGCTGCGACTGGGGTGTTGGAGTCGGTCGGCTTCTGGCTTCCTGGGGGAGGCTGATCTGGCATGCCCACCTCCCCAGCCTGGGGTCTTGAGGGGAGGTGTTCGGTGTGATGCCCAGCTCCAGTTCTCAGGTGGCAAGGGAACCATGCAGTGGTCGGTTCCCCTATGGGATTCCTGGGCGTGCCATCGTACGGTGTTCCGGCAGCAGGTGGTCTGGAGTGAAGGGGCTGTGTTAGCAGCTTACAGGAGGGTTGTCCAATACTGGATCAAGCTGTATGCAGCAAGGGCGCTCCTGTGATTGCTTTCAATAAAAGAATGTGGACACTTTCCTTCCAAGTAAAAAAAGTGATTTGTGGTTACTCTTCTGTTCGCCCTCCCTCCCTCGCACCCTCGGTCTGCAACACAAAACAGAAAAGTGGAGAAGGAACAGGAATAGCTGTGGAGGAAGAGAGAAGGTCAAGAAGGAGAGAGGACTTTGCAAGAAGTTTCAGATACCTGCAGGTGCCCTGACTGAATGCCATTAAGTGCCTGCAATCAAACATAGAGTTCCTCCCAAATCATATTTCTATATGTGGGAGGGGGGAGGGGGAGAGGAGAAAAGACAGTCAGTGTGTCGTTGCAGATGAGTAGTTTAATCGAAAGATGCATTAAAAAGGAAAGCAGATTGCCTGGTTTTTCACAGCAGCCATATCTTGCCCCTTTGTGCATTTGTAATGTGCAATATCTTTGTTGTGCTGAATTTATGTCTTAATATGCATCTTGCGGTGCCCCTGAATGATGGGTTCAGTGAAATCTGTAATTATGAATTTCCTTGCTTTTTTTGGGTTGTTCTTGTTGTTTAAATTCCTCGCCATACGTTTGCATTAAAGCACACGCGAGGCACAAAAGCTAAAGTTACGGTACCCAAAGCAAACATAAAAATGAATTGACAACATGTATTCCAGCTCATAAATTCACAAGTGTATAAAGTGATAGAGGAAAGGCACGCATTCGAAAATGGGGCAAATGTGTGGTTGCCATAGGAGCCGTGACTTTGAGTTTTCTGCATATTGCAGACACAGGAAAGTAGCAGTAATATTTTTATGTGTTGTGTAATATTGCACACTGGAGTTGCGTTAGTAAAAAGTACAACATAATTCCTTTTGAATTGACTGGATGTGTGAGAGAGATTGATGCTGATTATTTGGACCTTCAGGTCATGACTCTTGTTTAACTCTTGGGCTCTATGCCCATCTCTCTCTCTCTCTTTCTCTCTCTCTCTGCAATATGTACCGTGCAATATTGATTATGTATGTTTACAGCATCTATAAGTACTAAGTGGTGGACTCTCCTTCTTTGGAGGCTTTCAAACAGAGGCTAGATGGCCATCTGACAGCAATGCCGATTCTGTGAACTTAGGCAGATCATGAGCGGGAGGGCAGAAAGGGTTGCCTCAGTGCTTAGTTCTTGTGGCCCTTTCTTGCACGCCCAGGGAAATGCCAATGGCCACTTTGGGATCAGGAAGCAGTTTTTATCCAGGCCAGTTTGGCCAGGGATCCTGGAGGGGTTGTTTTTTTTTTGGTCATCTTCTGGGCATGGAAAGGCAGTCACTGGGTGTGTGTGTGGGGGGGAGGTATTAGTGAATTTCCTGCATTGTGCAGGGGGTTGGACTAAAGGTCCCTGAAGGTCCCTTCCAACTCTATGATTCTATGATACTTGCATAGCATGTGTGGGTTACCACACTTTTTACAGTCTTCTTAATTGGTTTCCAAGGTCCCCTTTCCCTACGGATGGGAAGTTTAGGACAGTTTGAGCTACTTGGAAAAGATAACCCTGGTGAAACCAGAGAGAACTTTATCCACATTCCATCTTAGCCAGGAAACTGACTGATTCTTAGCTAGTTAAAGAGGGTAACCCTATTCGTCTGCAGTGGAACCAGGGGTCATTTCGAGCAGGAGCTTGGGGGAGCACAGCTCCGGGAGTTGGTGCCAGCCCCACTCCCCGGCAGGGGAATGCCTGCTTGTGTCATTGCTGCAGCAAAATGACCCCGTCCCCTGGAAAGGTCCTTGTTCCTCCGACCAGCCTTTTGAAGGCTTCAGCCGCCACTGAAACTATCCTCCCAGAATAGTGGTATTTCTGAGGTTTGGATTAGTAGCTGTCCCCTCTCTGCCAGCCCTATCTTCCTTCCTTCCTTCCTTCCTTCCTTCCTTCCTTCCTTCCTTCCTTCCTTCCTTCCTTCCTTCCTTCCTTCTGACATAATTCCGGTGATGTCAGGTGGTGTAGCATATGCAAATAAGTTATGCTAATGAGTTATGCTAATAAGCTCCTGCACCTCTTTTTCTACAAAATGACCCCTGAGCAGAACAACTATATTCGAGTCCAGGAGCAGCTTAAAGACCAACAAGTTTTTCAGGCTATGAGTTTTCAAGAGTCTCAGCTCTGTTTGTCAGTTCAGTAGCTTTGAATTTTGGAAAGTGATAGCTCCCAAACCATGTCAGTCTCCAAGGTGCTACCGGACTGTAGTCTATCTGATACTTAACTAATCATTCTCTCTGCTTGGCTTCGTTTGCAGAGTGGTCATGAGAATAAACTGGGCTTGACTGGTGTTAAATGGTGTCCCCCCCCAACCTCCTTGAAGGAAACTCTAAAATATTATGAGGCTGATGAATGAGATCATCTGGAGCTTTGACGAGGATGTGTTTCAACAGTGGAGCAATATGGTTGGGTATGCACGGACTCTAATCTGGGAGAACCGGGTTTGATTCCCCACTCCTCCACTTGCAGCTGCTGGATGACGTTGAGCAAGCCATGGTTCTGCCACAGCTGTCCTCTCAAGGGCACTTCTGGAAAGAGCTCTCTCAGCCCCAACTACCTCACATGCAGTGTTTCCTCTAAGCTGAGTTAGTGTGAGCTAGCTCACAGTTTTTTAACCACCAGCTTTTTTTGTCGTAGCTCAGGAAGGATGGCTCCAGAGCAAACTAATTTATGCAGTAGACAAATTGCTCACTGACAACTTTAATGCCAGTAGCTCACCAAGCAGAATTTTTGCTCACAAGACTCCGCAGCTTAGAGGGAACATTGCTCACAGGGTGTCTGTTGTGGGGAGGGGAAGGGACAGGAGTTTGTAAGCCTCTCTGAGTGAAGGGCAGGGTATAAATCCAATCTCCTCCTCCTCCTCCTCCTCCTCCTCTTCTTCTTCCTCTTCGTCTATTATCTGAGTTTTCAGATACTTCTGTCTTGGTTCAGAGTTGGTGTTTTTCAGGCTTAAGGCTTTGGCCAAAAGAGCCGTATACTTAAAGGAATGGAGTTTTGAGGCTGTGGTTAGGTGGCTGAGGCAGAACAAACGAAAGCTGATTCCAGGCAAGACAGAAATAATATTGGTTGGGAAGGCTGAATGTTGTAAAGAGGGTGGATTTGCTACTCTAGGGTGGCATGGAGTTGGCTTTTGCAAAGCAGGTTAAGACCTTGCAGGTGTTCGTGGACCCAGACTTGCTCTTTGCAAAACAGGTTGGCACAGTGACCTAGAGCTCTTTATATCGGTTGCGTCTGGCTTGCCAGCTCTCTCCTCTCTTAGACTCAGCCAATTTGGCCATGTTGATCCAATGCTTTTGTAGCCTCACAGTTGGGTTACTGAAGTACATTCTGTGTTGGGTTGCCCTTGAAGACAACCTGGGAATTGCAGCTGGTCTAGAATGCGGCAGCACAATTATTGTCAGGTGCTGTCTGACGGGAGCATATCTTTCCCATTTTTGAAACAACTAGACTGGCTGCCAGTTGGTTTCCAAGTTCAGTTCAAGGTGCTGGTTATAAGAATATAAGAGAACATAAGAGAAGCCAATGTTGGATCAGGCCAGTGGCCCATCCAGTCCAACACTCTGTCACACACTGGCCAAAAATACCAGGTGCCATCAGGCATGAACCAAAGCACGAACCAAAATTTGTGACAAACCGGGCCTGGTTTATGGCTTGCGAACCTTGGCTTGTACCATCCCACCCCCACGAGCCACACGTAATGCCCATGAACCTTCCAGGTGGGTTTGTGTGGTTCATGTCAGGCGTCATGCTGTTGCCAGTAGTAGAGCTCGGAGAACACATTTAAAGAGACCACGGTCTCTTTAAGCCAGCAGCACAACTCACAAGTGAACTGAGAAGGCATTTAAATGCCTTCCCAGTTGGAACTGATTTCAGCAATTCTTTTCACTCTCCCCACACACTTGGAAGTGGGCGGGGGGAGTGAAAGGGATTGCTGAAATGACTTGCATCTATTTCATCCTAACATGCTCAACTGCATCTATTTCAGCCTAACAGACCGAATCCCTTTAAATGGCTTTTGCAAGCCATTTAAAGGG
Source organism: Lepidodactylus listeri (assembly GCA_029233225.1). Lineage (NCBI taxonomy): Eukaryota > Metazoa > Chordata > Lepidosauria > Squamata > Gekkonidae > Lepidodactylus > Lepidodactylus listeri. The sequence continues at coordinate 1,277,722 of JARCFY010000022.1, forward strand.
AACATTCCTTTTCAATGGCTTTTGCATGATCTTCCCTCCCCCCCCCCCTTCCATTCTTCTGGCTTTGAGGAGCCACCACCAGCAGAAAGGAGGGAGGGAAGATCCACAAACCTCATGAAATGAATCCCTAGTTATGACCACTAAAGTCCTTCACGCCTTGGGTCCCGCATGTCTGAAGAACTGTGTCTTCCCTCTATCTCTTCCTGTGTGCCAGCTACTGTCTTCAGGCTATCAACAGTAATCGGAATAGGTACTACATGATGTTTTGTTTATAGGGACAAGTATCACCTTTGTTTTGGCTCTACACATTTGCTTTTAGTGCTATACATCTGTCAGAGGAGGGGCCATGGCTCAGTGGCAGAACATCTGCTTTGCTTGTAGAAGGTCCCAAGTTCAACCCCTGGCATCTCCAGCTGAAAAGACCTGGTAGAAGGTGAAGCAAAAGATCTCTCTGCCAGCCTAGACTCCGGAGAGCAGCTGCCAGTCTGAGTAGGGAATACTGACTCTGTGTAAGACAGTTGTGTGTGTGTTTGCAACTTGTGAAGGCTCCCGATGGAGTGCAGTGGTTTGGATCAGGCTGATTTGGAGGAGATAAAGCCTCGCTTGTGACATGGTGGGAAGGATGAATTCCAGATTAGGAAGGATGCATCCCAGATGTTTTGGCCTGCAAGGGTATATGCCACCAGCCTCCTCTTCGAGATTTTGCAAAGCATTTTTTTTTCAATTCTGAATGTTAGATGAAGATGTTTATTTACAGCTTTTTACCCAGTACATGAATCACCAGGAAGAAATCTTACCAGAAGAACATCAGAGCGTTAACAGACGGTGTGCTGACTATATATCATTGGATTGGATATAGAATGTAAACAGACTAGGGATTAATGCAAACTTGGCATCAGTGTATTGATAACCCATTTTGGGCAAGTAGATATTAAAAGGGAAAAAGAAACAAACAAGCAAAGGAACTTGAATAATTCCTCTGCCTTTTCACACTCCTGCCAGATGGGACATATTTTGTCTATGTGAAATGCTTGAGGCAGAATGTTCTTGTGGGTGTGATATCATAGGGCCCCACAGAAAGCGGACTCCTTTTTAAAAGTTAAGTTGCTGTTTCTGAGGCCAGAGGCGATAAGAGATTGCTTCCAGTGTGTGTGTGTGTGTGGGGGGGGGGAGTTCCAAAACATTTTTATTTGTAAAAGTCGGATTCAGACTGGGTCCATAATGCACCAGGGTGGTGGTTATTGAAAGGGTGTATGTGAACTTTGCTCCATGTTCACAGCTGCCAAGCATTTTCCTGTTCATAAACAGCAGTGTGGCGCTCTGAACTGTGTTGGGGATATGGCATGGTATGCCAGCCTCTGTGTGTGTGTGTGTGTGTGTGTGTGTGTGTGTGTGTGTGTGTGTGTGTGTGTGTGTGAAAGAGAGAGAGAGAGAGAGCACAACCCCTTAACCACTGCACTATTTCCCTGGACTGCCAGAGCCCTGCAAAGCTTGTCCATTTGCAAACAGTATTGACATTCTGTGTGCTGCCTGTATATTTGCTTCACTGGATAAACCAAGTGGTTCTACAAGCTGCTGCTTTACCAAGAACAAAACAAACATTCTAGATCTCCAAACACGAAGCTCCCAGCAATAATAAGTAACACAACACTATAGCTTTAACTGTGTATTGAGGCACGTTTGGAAACGGAAAAGGGCACTCTGTGTTCTCAACCATATATTGAAACAACCTGGGGGGATGCCCAAAATATTTCTCCAGGCCTTTAGTGGTTGCTGAAGCCTGCAACACATGGGGGGGGGGGAGAGATATTTTGTCCTATTTTCATCCTTCCTTTTAGGCTGCATTTCACTTTACTCTGACCACCTTTAATTTGGTGTACCATGATCCTTGTGGCTAACTGTTTCCACTGCAGTTAAAGCTTTTGAGTTACGTTTTATTTTAACAATTTTTGCTTCCTGTGTGCCAGCAGAGGTCACTGTGTTCTTGTAGTGTAGCTTTTATAAACACACAGGCGAGTAAAGTTATTTCAAAGTTGTCCGGAACTGCTAACTTTATTTCAGTGCTGCTAGAGAAAGGATCGACAGCATGTGCAGAAACGGTTCCATCTTAAATATTTTTAGTGGCTACACCCATGCACTTTAAAGCAAAACCGAGGTGAACCTTTTCAATCTTTGTGTCTGTGGTGTAGAAGAGGTTTGCGTTGGATTTTTGAAGTTTCGAAGGATCGTATCCAAAAAATCTTAGTAAATGGTGTGCTTACGGGGCAAAACACAGCAGTGTCTAGGTTAGCAACTCCTATCATTCTGGTTGGAGCTTGAGACCTAAACACGGTGTGCGTCAACTAGAGCTGCTGTTGATTATCTAAGTCTAAATTAATGCTATATCTTGCTTATATCCAGTTCCGGTCTCAATTTATTGCATATGGCCAATGGCCGTTAGAAATACAGTACAGTACAACAGAAGCTATAAAATACATAATAAAACTGCATTAAAACATAGGGGTTAAAAATGTAAGGTATATGTCAAGCATAAAACAGGCTACATTCTTAAAATAATATGAGAATTTTTTTAAAAAAAACTAAAACTACAGAATGAATATAGGGTTTGGAGTAAGGACCTTATATACCTTAACATAGCCCTGGCTATTTAGCAGGCAAATATTTAGTCAACTTGATTTGAATTATCTTGCTTATATAATCACGTGGTGGTGGAAAGTTCCTTCCAGTCTCAACTAACTTATGGCGACCCCTGGTGGGGGTTTCAAGGCAAGAGACATTCAGCGGTGGTTTGCCATTGCCTTCCTTTGCATCCTGCCCCTGGGCTTCCTTGGTGGACTCCCATCCAAATACTAATCAGGGCCAATCCTGCTTCACTTCCAAAACCTGATGAGATCAGGCTAGCCTGGACCATACAGGTCAGGGCCATATAATCTTAGGGAGGTGAATTTGGAGGCCTGTCTTTGCACAGAAGTCCTGAAACGCTTGGGATTAGGTGAACTGGCATTTTATTAGCTAGATAAATAAATATCCTGAGATTCTGTGTTCTGCTTTCTGAAACGGTTGAGATTATGACTGCAAATAGTTGGTCAGATTTTGCCATGGATGCCCTTCACATCTGACCATCATAGTAAAGGTAAAGGTTTCCCTTGTTTGAAAGCCAGTACCACCTTGGATTCTCTGACAGTGGAAAGACCAGGTTTAAATAATTTTTAATTGGACTGTCTCTATATGTGTACAGCCTTTGAAAATTGGAGGTCTTTTAAACTCTAGAGAAAGAGAGTTTAAAAACCTTTGGAATGTAGTTATTTACGGTACAAGATTGACGCTGTTAATGCTTTAGTGGGTATCTGTTCCGATAGTAAAGGTAAAGGTTACCCTTGCTCGAAAGCCAGTCGAATACGACTCTAGGGTGGGATCAGGCTAGCCTGGACTATCTAAGTCTGTCCCACAGCTTGGCTCACTCAGAACCATGGGCAAATCAGTACCATGGATAGCGCCTTTGCAGCCTGCATTTCTTGGAACATTAGTAAAGGTAAAGGTTTCCATTGCTTGAAAGCCAGTCGAATATGATTCTAGGGATGCGGTGCCCATCTCCGTTTCCAAGCCAAAGAGCCAGCGCTGTCCGAAGACGTTTCTGTGGTCATGAGGCCGGCATGACTAGACGCCGAGGTGCACAGAACGCTGTTACCTTCCCACTGACGCGGTACCTATTTATCTACTTGCAATTTCTTGCTTTCGAACTGCTAGGTTGGCATAGGATGACTTATTTAGAATTCAGGGCTGATAAAAACAATTTAAAACAGCCTGGAGTGTGAATTGCTATTAATCTTTCAGCTGAAGTGGGATTTCGATTTGAGTTTAAGCATTCCTTCTTGGGACAAAACAGTGGATCGATTTCGTGGGACACCAGATAAAGTTATAATCAGTGGATTAGGATGTCAGTGGTATGCCTGTTTACTTGGGAAGAAGAAGAAGAAGAAGAAGAGATTGGATTTATACCCCGCCCTTCACTTGTAGTCTCAGAGCAGCTTACAAGCTCCTTTCCCTCCCCCTCCCCACAACAGACACCCTGTGAGGTAGGTGGGGCTGAGAGAGCTCTGAGACAGCTGTCCTTGAGAGAACAGCTGGGACAGAGCTATGGCTTGCCCAAGGTCATCCAGCAGGGGCAAGTGGAGGAGTGGGGAATCAAACCCGGTTCTCCCAGATTAGAGTCCACGCACTTAATCACTATACCAAACTGGCTCTCAACAGGGAATAGGCCCTGTTAAACATAATGTCATGATATAAATAAATGAAAAAAATGAAAATTAAAAAATAATGGGACTTCTGAAATGACGTGCATACATAGAATTGTCCTGCAATTCAGTTAAAGCTCACACCCCTGTTATTTTAATCCTTGGCTTGTGGCTCTGGTTCCTGCAGTGGTGCTGGTTACAGCTGACTTATGGCGACCCTGTAGGGTTTTCAAGGCAAAAGCCTTTCAAAGGTGCTTTGACATTGCCTGCCTCCATGTCATGACCTTGGTATTGCTTGGAGGTCTCCCATCCAAATACCGACCCTGCTTAGCTTCTGAGATCTGACGAGATCAGGCTAGCCTGGGCAGGTCAGAGTTAGACTGAAATCAGTTTATGAACTCTCAGGTTAGTCAACTAGGGATTATTACAGTTGTATGTTTGCAAAACACATAATTCAGTCACATTGCTGAACTTACATTTTCTGGTCAGTGCGCAGATGGGAGCCCCTTGTGCACCACCTTGGATTCTCTGACAGTGGAAAGACCAGGTTTAAATAATTTTTAATTGGACCGTCTCTATATGTGTACAGCCTTTGAAAATTGGAGGTCTTTTAAACTCTAGAGAAAGAGAGTTTAAAAACCTTTGGAATGTAGTTATTTATAGTACAAGATTGATGCTGTTAATGCTTTAGTGGGTATCTGTTCCGATAGTAAAGGTAAAGGTTACCCTTGCTCGAAAGCCAGTCGAATACATCTCTAGGGTGGGATCAGGCTAGCCTGGACTATCCAGGTCTGTCCCACAGCTTGGCTCACTCAGAACCATGGGCAAATCAGTACCATGGATAGCGCCTTTGCAGCCTGCCTTTCTTGGAACATTAGTAAAGGTAAAGGTTTCCATTGCTCGAAAGCCAGTCGAATATAACTCTAGGGATGCGGTGCTCATCTCCGTTTCCAAGCTGAAGAGCCAGTGCTGTCCAAAGATGTTTCCATGGTCATGTGGCCGGCATGACTAGATACCAAGGCGCACGGAACGCTGTTATCTTCCCACCGAAGCGGTACCTATTTATCTACTTGTGATTTCTTGCTTTCGAACTGCTAGGTTGGCAGGAGCGGGGGCCAGAGACGGGAGCTCACTCCGCCATGCAGCACTCAGGTCTCGAACTGCTGAACTACCGACCTTTAAAGCAGTTCTTAAAAACAAAACAAAACTCCCCAGCAGAAATTAGTTTTTAATCTCCTTCTCAAAATCCATTTTCCTTTCTCTACTTTCCAGTCTGTCAGTTCTAAATCTCTGTGTGTATTTTTTTATAAAGAAAACTCTGCTTGGTTTGAGTTGTTCTTTGCTGCTCCTTGTCTCAGGCAGTTTGCATGATTTCCTGATAAACTAGTATCAAGTCCTGCAAGTTGGGTATGAAAGATATTTATCTCTTTGGAATTAGATCACATGACATGCTATGAATAGACTGGAGGGGGGGGTTGCTGATATTGTATTGATATTTTTAGCCCATTGTCTATTCTTGTTGCAGATATATTAATAGACAACCAGGTGCTGGATTTATCCTAGTTATGTTCTAAATTGAAATGTGGCCATCTTTTTTGGAGAATTGCCTGATACTGACAGAGAGAAATGGAACAGAGCATTTAATCAATCTGGCTTGTGTGGTGGAAAAACCGCTCTTTATAATATTGTGCCTTCTACCACACACTTCACAGTTCTCTTTTGAATCCCTTTGGGTGCCCCTCTGTGAGAGTCCTACAGAGCCAGTCACCGACAAGCGTCCTTAAAGAAAAGGTAGTCTTTAGTGAGAAAGGTCTGCTGTGGTCATCTACACGTCCTGTGTCAGTAATGGTTAGAACAATCCCTCGGCAGGGCAATTATACAGAATTCAAAAAAGGTTTTGCAGAGGAATGCAACCAATCACATAAATCCAGAAAAAGGCGCCCTTAATACTGGCTCCAGGTTCTCAGGGAAAAATCAGGAAGATACACTGCCGGACACTAACAGGCAATCAAGGTCAGAACCAAGCAGTGAGTGATAAGCAAGCTGTGAGAAAGAAAACAAAACATTCCAGGCACCCGACGTCCTCACAGGGCGACTCATGCCACCTCCCGGTCAGGGGATGGCAGCATTAGCTGACACCCATAAACTTTCTAAAAATGGTCTGACAAGTTCTTTGTGCTTCTGGAATTGTGGACATTTAGACATTTCATTTCACATAGGGTAAGATTGCCCATAGCCTCTTCTTGTCAGATTTTGGAAGCTAAGCAGGGTCAGCCCAGCTTGGTCCTTGGATGGGAGACCACCAAGGAATCCCAGAGTCACTACGCAGAGACTCTGGTCTTGAGAACCCTACGTGGTCACAATAAGTTGACTGTGGCCAATGTTCCCTCTGAGCTGTGGAGTCTTGTGAGCAAAAATTCTACTTTGTCAGCTACTGGCATTAAAGTTGCGAGCGAGTGATTTGGCAGCTGCATAGATTAGTTTGCTCTGGAGCCACCCTTCCTGAGCGAAGACAAAAATGTGTGAGCAGGAGGCTAAAAAACTGTGAGCTAGCTCACACTTACTCAGCTTAGAGGGAACACTGTCTGTGACTTGATGGTGGTTTCCCCCACCACTACACAGGGTGCTGACAAGACCAGGATTCCAGCTGACATTCAGAGCATCTTCAGAGCAAATCTTTTTTTTTGGAGGGGGGTGGGGGAGAAAGGGAGAGAGATCGAGAGATCAGACTGTTAATGGGACAGACCTTCAAGAATTTGATCCTCTCTGTAGCTTTTGATTGTGCTGTCTCTTTAAAGCAACAAGCATTTTAACTCTAATGAAATGTTATTGGTTGACTGTGGCTTCATGTTTGCCCAAAATCTCTGGCATTTTTTTTGTGATCAAATATGTGCCACACACATAGAGAGGGTATTACAGTAAATGGGCATCGATGCTTAAAATATTAATATGTATTCCTGGAAGGAACAAACAAAAGTTGGGGGGGGGGGGGGAAGCAGAAGGAAACGTTACTCTGTGTGGAATGATTAGGTGGCAAACTAATGAGCCATGAGGGGCCAGGGAAATTGGCTACAAAAGCAATTAAATGGGCACCAGACATTTTGAATGTAATGCACTTCTGTAAACATTTTAAAGACCGTTGGGGATTTGTTCATTAGAAGTGCCATTAAATATTAGTAAACAATACATAAAGGTCTGCTCCAGACGCCAAAGCTGGTGATGTTTGCCACACAGTTGCCTTAGCTTGTCATTGACCTTGCGGAAGAAAGATACACAGCAGGAACGATTTAAGTAGCTGGACGGAACAGAGAATCAGAAAATTTATTTAAACTCTTTTCAAGCTGAAAAGGGTCTGTACGAAGACTGACACTCTTTCTCTCTCTCCCTCTCTTAAAGCATAAGGCCAACGCTTTTGTTCTTGCCTGTGTGTACTATAAAACACACACTGACCTGGATAGCCCAGGATAGCCCCATCTCATCAGATCTCATCTACTTGGATGGGAGACCACCATGGAAGTCCAAGGTTGCTACGCAGAGGCAGGCAATGGCCAACCACCTCTGCATGTCTCCTGCCTTGAAAACCCTACGGGGTCACCCAAAACTCAGCTGTGACTTGATAATCCTTCCCATCACCACCACCACCACTAAGTAAGGTTAACCCTGGTTAGTACTTGGATGGGAGACCATCAAGAAAAGTCCAGGGTTGCAATGGAGAGGCAGGTAAGGGCGAATCACCTCTTGTTAGTCTCTCTCCCTGACCTGGATGGCTCAGGCTAGCCCCATCTTGTCAGATCTCAGAAACAGAGTAGGATTGGCTGCGGTGAATACTTGGATGGGAAGCCGCCAAGGAAGTCCAGGGTTGCTATGCAGAGGCAGGCAACGGCCAACCATCTCTGAATGTCTCTAGCCTTGAAAACACCATGTCAGCTCTGACTTCATGGCACCTTCCACCAATCACCAAGGAACACAGCTAATATCCAGGCTACAAAGATCTTTTAGACATCGCTCAAGATCTATTGACCAGAGGAGCTCTGAAAAAGAAAGGGTGAAAGGCTACAGAGACCAGTTGTTGTGAAGGAAATGGCGGCGTTGAAGAGTGGACTCTATGACATTACAGGCCTGTTGATGTTCCTCCCATCCCCAAACCTCATCTTCTCAAGTCTCCACCTTGAGATTTCCAGGAATCTCCCACCTTGCAGTTTAACACATGCAAGAGATTATAGGTTGCAGTTGTGGATGGTAACAACACACAGGCTTTCTGGTTTTGCAGTTGGAATACAGTTGAGTTTGGATCCCTGTAGAAGAAGGAGGAGGAGATTGGATTTATACCCCACCCTTCACTTGCAGTCTCAGAGCGGCTTACAAACCCCTTTCCCTTCCCCTCCCCGTAACAAACACCCTGTGAGGTAGGTGGGGCCGAGAAAGCTCTTTCGAGAGCTGTCCTTGAGAGAACAGCTGTGCCGCAGCTATGGCTTGCCCAAGGTCACCCAGCAGCTGCAAGTGGAGGAGTGGGGAATCAAACCCGGTTCTCCCAGATTAGAGTCCACACACTTAACCACTGCACCAAACTGGCTCTAGATGTGACAAGAAGAAGAGGAGGAGGAGGGGGAGGAGGGGGCGGCGGCGGCTGTGGGCTGGGAACTGGTTGTGAGGCCTGGGAATGAACGGTGCCTTGAAATGAAGGGCTGTGTGTAAAGTTTCTGTATCCTCTCTTATCCTTTTAAGAGGCCAAGAGCTTCCTCTACAGCTCAGGGGTCTGAGCCTTGAGGTCCAGCAGTGAGACAGCTTCAACCCTCTTTTGGTTCAGTCCGAGAATGAGTGTGTGAAAGGAATTGTGCATTCCTGTATGGAGGACACTCTTTTCCTGTTTGCTGTAATTGTTTCTTTGATTCAGTAACAAAGAAGGAAGTATGCTTCTACGTTCCAATCCCTAAGCAAACTTCAAGGCTCTTTGCTCTGAGAAACCGGAGGCCAAGGAAGGTAGCTTGGCTTTGGTTGCATGGACTTGCCGTTTGTCTTAGTGAACTGTGAGTGTGAGTGTGTGTGTGTGTGTGAGAGAGAGAGAGACAGAATGCAATGTCTGGTAATGTCCTTCCAAGAGCTGGAAGCGAAAATGATATTAAATTGTGATTGCTGTTATAAATGGGCTCCTTCGAAGTCCCTGTTTACAAGTCACGCTGGTAATATAGCGCTGGGGGAAAAAATCAAAATAAAATTCTCGGGAATACAATATTAAATCAAATCTCCCTGTTATCCCACTGGTGGTTATGAGAAGGCAGGCAGGCTCTCGGTGTATTTATAATTCTAGCCAAATACAGATCTCTAAGATGAAAGAGTGGAGAGGAAAGGATGCTATTTCCATTTGAGCTGTGAGTGGAATGCAAATGGCTTTTTTAAAGGGGGGGGGAAGTAAAATAAGTTAGAGATTTAAGTAGGAGGGTAAAAACCATTCCATTGTTTGTTTTGCCCAGTATGTGTTTCTAGTAAGTTTCTCTTAGTAGTATTTCCTATAGCAGGGAATCCTTTCCCCCCAAAGAAATACAGGAGATTGTGATTGAATTTTCCCTAGAAGTCAGGACGAGGGAGTAATCAAATGGTTTTCTTGATGCCCGCAGTGAAAACATAACTTCTGTTATGAAGGATTGCATTAGGAAGAAAATGAAATTTTACAGTGATGAACGTTTGCCAGTCATGTTCTGAGGTTAACGCTGGTTATGCTGAAACGCATCGCTCACCCAAATACCAATGAAGGACTTGATGCTGGGACAGGTGGGGGGCGAGGGGGGGAGGGGAGTAGTTGTTGACCTTCAATTCCGTTATGACTTCTGAGAAGTGAGAACTGGAGGCAAGAACAGGAGGAGTTGGTTTTTATACCCCACTTTTCTCTACTCTAAGGATTCTCAAAGCAGCTTACAATCTCCTTCCCTTTCTTTCCCCACGACAACACTTTGTGAGGTAGGTGGGGATGAGAAACCTCTGAAAGAACTGTGACCGGCCCAAGGTCACATGGAGGAGGAGTGGGGAATCAAACCTGGCTCTCCATAAGAACATAAGTGAAGCCAATGTTGGATCAGGCCAGTGGCCCATCCACTCCGACACTCTGTCACGCAGTGGCCAAAAATACCAGGTGCCATCAGGATAATGCAACCACTTATGGTTGCAAAATAATGCAACTACTTATGGACCCAAGTCATGGCATCTCTTACTTTAGTAATTAAACTCAATGCTTTACCTTTGAAGATGGAGTTGGACTATGGCGTGACTTAACCAAATTTCTAACTATATGTAATTGGGTGCTAAAAGTCAGGCATCCTCAAAAATGGACTGGAGCAAGCTTCATTGACAGAGACAACTTAAAGTCAAGTCTCGTAGCAAGCAAGCTGTTTCCCCTCCGCCCCACCCTCCGTGACTATAATTAAATTGCTTCTCTTGTGTTAATTTTGGAGCGCTTTCAGTGTGTAACCTATATCAATGTTGGAACTGTGTTATTGCCATCTGGCGTGAGTTTGCCAGCCAAAAACCTTTGTCCAAATTACATATTTTGTAATGTTAAGTTAACTTAAAGATCACTTTCCATCACTTAGAGGACGTTTAGCTGTAATTACAGAATTAGAAAGTGTCCTGAGACGCATAAATGGCTTAATGAATGGAATACAGGATTATTTGTTATGCAGCGGTGGGTGTAGAACTTTTTATCTGTGTCCCCCTGTGTGCTCTGATGAAGGGCACGGGGTCTCCCTAGAGGCCTGGGGCTAGCTGTTCACATATTCAAGCCTACATTGAGTAAAAGCCCCACATAGTGAGTTAACCCTCCTTCAGTGTTGGCAGGGAAAGCTGTTATGTAGGAAATCAGTTCCACACGGATGCAAGTAATATTGGAACTATCCTTTGCTGGAACAGTAACTTGGTTACAAATTGTGAACCTTGTTCTTAAGTTCTAAAAAAAGAACGAACACATGAAACTGCCTTATGCTGAATCAGACCCTTGGTCCTTCAAAGTCAGTTTTGTTTACTCAGACTGGCAGCAGCTCTCCAGAGTCTCAGGCAGGGGTCTTTCACATCACCTGCTGCCTGGTCCTTTTTAACTGGAGATGCCAGGGATTGAACCTGGGACCTTCTGCACGCCAAGCAGAGGCTCTGCCACTGAGCCACAGCCCCTCTTTACAGCTCTCCTAGGGTCTCAAGCAGAGGTCTTTCCCATCACCTCCTGCCTGGTCATTTTAAACTGGAGATGCCAGGGATTGAACCTGGGACCTTCTGCATGCCAAGCAGAGGCTCTGCCACTGAGCCACGGCCCCTCTTTACAGCTCTCCAGGGTCTCAGGCGGAGGTCTTTCCCATCACCTTCGGCCTGGTCCTTTTTAACTGGAGATGCCAGGGATTGAACCTGGGACCTTCTGCATGCCAAGCAGAGGCTCTGCCACTGAGCCACAGCTCCTCTTTACAGCTCTCCAGGGTCTCAGTCTGAGGTCTTTCACATCACCTGCTGTTAGATCTTTTAACTAGCGATACCTGGGATTGAACCTGGGGCCTTCTGCATGCCAAGCAGATGCTCTACCATTGAGCCACAGTTCCCCACAAGAAAAACAGGCGTGCCTTTATTGAGGTGCTTTAAATTTGATCACGGATTTATGTACTTTGGGTGTCCTTTCAGAGCTTTGTGGAAACTGTATCGTAGTTTCCATAGTTTCAAATCCACATACACAGTGATCCACGTACACAGAGAAGGCAGTCCAGTGGTATTTGAAAAGAGTAACTGTGTTTGTCTGCAGTAGACCAGTTAGATTCCAGTCCAGTATAACCTTGGAGACCATCACAATTTTCAGGATATAAGCTTTCAAGAGTCAAAGCTTCCTTCATCAGTGCAGAGTAGAAACTGAGATTTCTGATTCTTTTTATCTTAGTTAGAAGGCAGGAGGAGAAAAGAGCAAGAGTCCAGTAGCACCTTAAATCCCCCACTCCCTCCACATACAGTTGCTGGTGTGACCTTGGGTCAGCCACAAGTTCTCTCAGAGCTGTTCTCTCAGAGTGCAGTCCTCGAAAGAGCTCTCTCAGCCCCATCTACCTCACAGGGTGTCTATTGTGGGGAGGGGAAGGGAAAGGAGATTGTAAAATGCTCTGAGAGTCCTTCAGGTAGTGAAGGGTGGGGTATAAATCCAATCTCCTCCCCCTCCTTTTCTCTAACAAAAATTGTGACAGGGTAGGAGCTCTTGTGTCACTGCTCACTTCTTCAGAAGGTGGGAGGGGGTGTTGTAAAGCATGCATGTAAAGGATGCAGGGGTACTATATATATTGTAATCAGCTTGATTAGAGCAGAGAGGAAATACTTGGGGGCAGAAAATTAGCATCTGTAGTGAGATAAGAATCCTACGCCCTGTTCAGCCCTGGGGGTTCCATTTTTCTGAACTTGTGAGTGAAGTCAGATTCAGCGTTCTCCTGTTGTAATCTCCCCTTGAAGATTACAACTCTTAGGTCAGCAGTGGAATTACCTTTAAGATTAAAATGTTATCCCACTGTTTTTTTCAGAGTCGTGTTTTTTTTTAATGTAGAGAGAGGATTCAGGCCTGGGTTTCCTAGGTCATAGCCCAACTCTCTAAACCACTGCACCACCTTGATTCCATCCATGCAAGACTCCTGCGGTCCCGTGAAGGATATGGCAAATTGCACTCTGTACAACACTTTGTTGCTGTTCAGTCACACAGTCGAGTCTGACTCTTTGTGACCACATCACGCCAGGCCCTCCTGTCTTCTACTGTACTGTCCATGGGGTTTTCTTGGCAAAGATACTGGAGTGGGTTGCCATTTCCTTCTCCAGTGGATCGTGTTTTGTCTTGAGTTCTCCGCCGTGGCCTGTCCATCCTGGGTGGCCCTCCATGGCATAGCTCACAGCCTCATCGAACCATGCAAACCCCCTCACCGCATCAAGGCAGAGATCCATGAGACAGGTACAACACTTGGAAACAGATAAAAACTGAGAAGAACTCAGCATGCTTTTCTTTGAAACAAACCAAGGTAATTCTGCCTAGGGAGAAATTCAAATACATTCTACTGCATCTGAGGCTCTAAGAATTCTCTTTTCCTGGATCTGATTTTTCCCCTTATTTTCTTTTTTAAAAGGCTCCCCCCCCCCCCCATTCCTCAAGTTTTCAATTTGTTTTAATTGCTTAGGGAAGAGAGGGAAAACATATTCTCATTTGCTTGATGGTGTTGGATAGAAGTGTTTAAAACAAACAAACAAAAAACCCTTTTTTGTGCATGAATGAAGTTAAAAACTTTTAAATTCTGCTTCAGCATCCCACTCTTGGTTTTAAATAGGGGAGGTGGAGAATTAAGAGTGGGGAGGAAAAAAATAAAAATAAAAAACCCTTTATGGGGGATACATATCAGCAGTTTGCTTTATAAAAGTGCAAGGCATTGCCATTTGGTTTCTTTAAAGGTTGGCATTAAGGTAATAAAAACGTTAACTTCTTTCTTTCTTCCTTTTTGAAAATGGTTCAATTCAGAAGCAAAGGAGGGAAATTACTGTTATGTTGATGATTCTAAGCCAGAAATTGCACCTGGTATATTGTGCAAACAGAAGAGCTGTTTTTTGGGTTTTTTTTTTTTAGTTTTCACTGTATCATGTCAGCATGATTCCTGGTTGAACATTCTGCAAATAAAGAGAACAAACACTTGCTTTCCTCTTACTGTTGGAATGCCATAATCAACCTGAAAGAAGCTTTAATTGTTACAGAAGTGTAAATGGCCTTTTATTTAAATAGCAAGTTGGACAAACAAATTCCAAATCAAAATTTGCATTTAAATATTCCCGTAATCTGGGTTTCATCCCCCCCCCCCCCCCCGCCGCCCCGTAAGCAGTGCTAACACCGAACTTGTATTTAGTTGCAGGATGGAAGGGGGTGGTAGGGAAAAAACACACACATTGGCTTGACTGAAATACGTATCAGTTTCCACGTAGATATCTTTTCATCTTTGGTGTTTGGAGTATGCGAGTTTGTATAATTGCCGTCATTGCTTGATAATTTTAATACGTGGAATTGCGGTTTCTTGTGGATTTGCTTCTCATAACAGAGAATTGCTTAAGAAAGGGAGAAGGAAAGGCAATAACTGGCAATAATTAGTTTATTTCAAAGACCGTAGAGGATGGTGGGCAATTGTTAGGCAGCTGGTTTAGAGCAGACATAAGCATCATCAAAGCAAAAGGAACCAGCCTATGAAAGAGGAATATTTTCCCACTAACACAATTGAACAGCTTTGGTCAGACATTGTAGCCAACTGTGTTAAATAATGGTACACTTACCTTGGAATCACAGACTAATTTGGATGCTGAAGAAGTGAGCACTGTATCTGAAGAAGTATATATGGAGAAGTATATCTGAAGAAATGAGCAATGGCTCATGAAAGCTCAGACCCTGCCAGAAATTTTTGTTAGTCTTTAAGGTGGTACTTGTCACGGGCTGGGCTGGGCTGAGTCAGGTCCGGTCCTGACTTAGTGTGAACTAGCTCACAGTTTTTTTAGCCTCCGGCTCACCCATTTTTGTCTTAGCGCAGGAAGGATGGCTCCAGAGCAAACTAGCTTATGCAGTAGCCAAATCACTGGCTCACAGCTTCAATGCTAGTAGCTTGCAAAGTAGAATTTTTGTTCACAAGACTCCATAGCTTAGAGGGAGCATTGCTGAGAGTGTGTGACTGACCCAAGGTCACCCAGCAAGCTTCCATTGCAGAGTGGGGATTTGAACCTGGAGTCTTCCAGGTCCTAGTTGGACGCCCTAGCCACTACACCACTCTAGCTCTCTCAGTGCTACTGGTTTGTTTGTTCTTTGCTATATACCAACAGAAGAAAGTTTGTCTGTCTAGACTTTAGCTGCAGTTAAGTTTGCTTTCAGACTTGGAACTCTTGCAAAATACGATTGTAAATTGCTTTGTCTGCTGCGTGTTTATAAAACCATGAAATCATGGAGATGTTAAATGGTATTGTGGTGCCCCAGTGCTTACCTGGGGTGGGGGGGGAGGAGAGTGAGTTAGAATTCAGAAAGGAAAGGTAGTTTTTTTTTCCAGAACAATGTTGGGGGAGAGAGGTGGAAGAAGTCTTTTCAGGTACCCTAATGTCTCTTTCCTACTTCCAAAAGCTGTTTTGTAGGCTAGAGTCCAACTCTGAAATAGGAGTTGAAATAAGAATAGAAATTGCAGGTGTGCTGCAGGTGAGATTGTGTTCCAAATGCTGAGAGAGAGAGAGAGAGAGACAGAAGAGTAAATTCTTAGCACTGTATTGACTGCCAATTGTAGCGTGAAAATGCTAGGTTTTGCATAAGGCCTGTAATGTTTCTTCCTGTAGCCTCTGCCTTGAGATAGAGCTCCAGCATTCTTCTGTCTCAAGTCTATAGAAACACAGCTGAATTTCACAGCTCTGCTGTTTCTTTTCCAAATGGCCCGTTTTGATTTTTTACTTCACCTTCGCGAGAACTGAGCCAGCGAGTCTTTATTTCTGCATTCCGTTTTTCATTTTGTTTGATGAATTTCCTCCTGTAAATTTACATGATTTTTTTTTTTAGCATTATTATTTCGGAGCAACTATTCACGTGCATGGCATAAAACACTGTAAAAACGATAACGAAAAGGGTATTCAGGACAGCACTGGTGAAAATGGACAACATAAAATGTTGCAGCGAAAAGAGAAGGAGGAAGAAGAAGAAAAAGGAGTGGAGGAAAAGGAGGAGAAGGAGAAGGGGGTGGTGGTTGGATTTATACCCCACCCATCACTACCCAAGGGAGTCTCAGAGTGGCTTACAAACTCCTTTCCCTTCCCCTCCCCACAACAGACACCCTGTGAGGTAGGTGAGGCTGAGAGAGCTCTGACAGAAACTGCTCTTTTTCAAGAACAGCTGTGCCAGAACTATGGCTTGCCCAAGGTCATCCAGCAGCTGCAAGTGGAGGAGTGGGGAATCCAGTTCTCCCAGATAAGAGTCCGTGCACTTAACCACTACACCAGACTGGCTCTCCAGGTGTATATTGATGCATTCCTTTCTGTAACTCATCCAAAAATACTAGCTTCTGTTTCATTGCATCTCAGGTTTTTTATGGTAGTACCACAAGATGAAGAAGAAATGAGATTGGATTTATATCCCGCCCTTCACTCACTTGGAGTCTCAGAGTGGCTTACAAACTCCTTTTCCCTTCCCCTCCCCACAACAGACACCCTGTGAAGTAGGTGGGGCTGAGAGAGCTCTTTCCCAAGCTGTCCTTGAGAGAACAGCTGGTACAGAGCTATGGCTTGCCCAAGGTCATCCAGCCAAGTGCAAGTGGAGGAGTGGGGAATCAAACCCGGTTCTCCCAGATTAGAGTCCGCGCACTTAACCACTACACCAAACTGGCTCTCCTTGTTTTTATCACAAACACACTGAGTGGCTACTCTGTTGAGTTTTTTACACTTTTCTCACTGAGGCGGAAGACATCTGTGGGTACTTCCCACCGTCCAATCAGGGAGGCAGGAACTAAATTTTCTTCTCCTTCCTGTCTGACGTGTGGGACGTCCCTCAGTTCTGTTCCTGCCTTTCAGGGAGAGCAGTTCTTTAGCAGGCTTTGCCTTCTAGACTCCAGTTTGTAAGCCTTTTAATTCTTTTCCTTCCTAATACTCTTCTATTTACTCTTTCTTATCTCTTCCCTCCACTTACTCCTCCGCTTCATTCCCCCCTTCTCCCCCCCCGAGCGCAAACGCCGCGCAGACGCTCCCCGGACTCGGGAAGTGAAAAGGGAGGGAGCAGTGTTCGCAGCCATGGACAGGCTTGCGAGGGACGACTTTTTGGAGGAGGAAGACCTTGCAGTGGCCACCCGGTTGCTGCAAACGACAAGGGAAGACCCCGGAGCCGACATGCCGAAGCGGCTTGTACGCGCTCACAGCGACGCGTCGGCCATAGCGCCGCAGAAGAAAGCGCGCCTAGAAGAAGCAGCGTCGGCCCCCTGCGGGCCAAATACTAGCACCGCAGCCTCTCGCTCAGAGCTTTCGGCGGGAAAACAGGCCACAGACCTCTCCAGCTATGGCGCCGCCCTTCAGCAGGAGGTTCCCAACCTCCAGGCAGGAGTTTCCGGCATGGCTCATTCTCTTCAGTCTGCAGCCCTGCAAGTGCCCCAGCAACAACAACTCCAGCTCGGTAATGTACAGGGGCTTTCCCAAGTCCCCTTTGATTTAATGGGCATTGTTAAACAGGCACTAAGGGAGGAGATAGGAAGTCTTTGCCGCCTCCCCAGGTCCATGGCCTCAGATTCCGAGTCGGATCCTTCCTCACCCCCCACCCCCCAGAGGACTCCCAAATCAGCCCATCAGGGAAAGGCCCGGTCTTCTAAGACAGGTCAGAAGCGACCCCCAGAGAGAACCAGGGAAAGGGCCCCCCACTGAGATGATGTGTTACCTCCTGAGGAGGATACTGGGAGCAGGGAGGAAGATAAGGACAAAGAGTTCCTCTCTGATGAAGAGGAGGAGGAGGTTTTTGTACCAGAGCCAGCAACTAGGCTTTTTAAGCCAGAGGATTATCAATACTTATTAACCAAAACTGTGGCTGCACTTCAACTTCATGATACTTCGGCCGGGGAGGAGGACTCTAGGCCCAGGGCAACCGAATCCAAAACACAAGGGATGGAAGAGCTCTTTCCTAAACATGCAGACTCCCAAAAGGTCTATCCCTTGCCAGAGTATTTTGAAAGGCAAATTAGAGCAGAATGGTCCAAACCTACAGCCAATAGACAATTTCCACAGTTGGTAAAAAGACTTTATACTATGCCACAATTTGTACATGAGATGTTACAAGTCCCAGCCGTGGACGCCCCAGTGGTAGCCTTGCAATCCTCGGGCCTACTGTCAGAGGACAGGCAGGGTTCAGTCAGAGACAACTTTGATAAGAAGGGGGAAGCAGCCCTGCGCAAGGTCCATGAGGCCTTAGCTCTGGCCATGCGAGCATCTGCCATCTCATCTATCATCTCCAGAGCATCCATGGTCTGGATTCGCAAGGTTATACAACTCATTCCAGAAAACAATAAGCACCTCCTAGAGGGAGCAAACAGGGTCTTAAAGGCCAACACATTCACTGCAGACTCTTCCTTGGATGTGCTCACGTTCACTTCCAGGGCGATGGCCTCAGCGACGGTAGCCAGACGCCTCTTCTGGCTTAGAGCATGGCCGGCAGACCTTCATTCCAAGAATACTGTTCTATCCTACCCCTTTCAGGGCGATAAGCTTTTTGGGGATGCCCTGGATAGAATCCTAATAGAGACCAGGGACAAAAAGAAAGCGAAAACACTTAGACGCTCAGATAGACGCTACTCCAACCCTCAGCCCTTTCGTTCCCAACATACCCTGGCCAGAGGCCGGCAGGACACAAAAAGGTCATGGGGACAGCCTAGACAATCATTCAAGAAGGGTCCCTTCGTCCCCAGGAACAACAGGTCTGCTCCCTTTCGATCCAACCGTGCTGACCAGGACGATAAGTCCTCCAAAGCATGACTCGCTATCCGCTCCGGTGGGTGGGCGCCTGCTTCTTTTCTCCGAGGCTTGGAAAGATGTGCAAGCAGACGCCTGGTCCTTAGACGTTATCTCCGTAGGTTACTCCATCGAGTTCAAGACCACCCCACCAGAGCGCTTCTTAAGATCGCCTCTCCGCAAGAACCCACAGAGAAGGCTAATTACCCACCGGGCACTTCCACATCTCGAGGACATTCGAGCCGTAGAACCCGTACCCGAGCACCAACAAGGCCACGGGGTCTATTCAATATTCTTCACGGTCCCGAAAAAGAACAAGGACTGGCGAGCCATCTTAGACCTAAAATTCCTCAATCAATTTATCAAGTTACGCCACTTCAGAATGGAGACTCTTCGTTCAATATCAGAATCCATACAACCTCGAGAGTTCCTGACATCTATCGATTTGACAGAGGCGTACCTTCATATACCCATCTTGCCAACACATCGCCGATGCCTGAGGTTCTACGTGGAAGACCGCCACCTGCAGTTCAGAGCCCTGCCGTTTGGGCTCTCCACAGCGCCCAGAGTATTTTCCAAGATTCTTGTCAATCTGGTAGTGAGTCTCCGGGAACACGGGGTGCATATTCACCCATATCTCGACAACCTCTTGATACGCTCCAGTTCACGCCAGAAGTCGCTACAGGACGTTCAGACTACCATTGTCTTTCTTCAGGACCACGGTTTCCTAGTGAACCGGGACAAATGCTCGTTAGTTCCTTCACAACGCCTAGAACACCTCGGCATGTTGATCGACACACAGAAATGCTCAATTTTCCTCACCAGAAAGAAGAAGGAAAAGACCAGGACACTCGCAAATTCAATTATCAGGAGCAGTTCGACACCTCTTCCGACTCTAGCCAAGTTGCCAGGTCTCCTAGTAGCCAACTCGGAGGCACTCACCTGGGGACGACTTCACCTCAGGCCCTTACAGAAATTCTTACGCCCTTACCAGACACGCATCATCGCCAAGACGAACATCAACATCACGGTGCCCAGGGAGGTCAAACGCAGCTTGATCTGGTGGACCAGTCTCCCCAACTTAAGCCAAGGCAAGTGCTTCCTAGTTCCACATCAAATACAGCTATTCACGGATGCCAGTCTCAAAGGCTGGGGAGCATCTCTGAACAATCACCCCATACAAGGTGTCTGGACGGAGAGAGAATCACGACTTCCGATCAACGTATTGGAGTTGAGGGCCATCCGACTGGCGGTCTTACGCTTTCAGGACAGGCTGCAGCATTGCCATCTCTTAGTCCGGACGGACAACATCTCAGCCAAATCTTACATAAACAAACAGGGAGGTTCCAGATCCCCGAAACTTCACAGGGAAGCGGTTCTACTCTTATCCTGGGCGGAGACTCACCTAGCCTCCATCCGAGCCGAACACATCAAGGGCTCAGCCAACATCCAAGCGGATTGGTTGAGCAGGGAGACCATACATCCAGGAGAATGGTCATTGAAAAAGGACATCTTCAAAGAGATAGTTTGTCATTTCGGCACACCAGTTCTGGACCTGTTCGCCAGCTCAACCAACCACCAGTTGCCGAGATTCCTGACGCGTTTCTTTCACCCCCTAGCGGAAGGGACGGACGCCATGACCCTGGTGTGGCCGGAAGGTCTGCTTTATGCCTTTCCCCCAATTCCGATCATCCCCAAGCTACTGCGGCGGATCAGACAACAGAGTGCGGAAGTCATATTGGTGGCACCAAGATGGCCATGACGACCGTGGTTCTCGACACTCATCCAGATGTCAACCTCGGCTCCTCTCACATTACCATCTCCACCAGACATGCTCCAACAGGGACCGATACGACACCCGCACCCAGAGTGGCTTTGCTTAACCGTGTGGCGATTGAGCGGAATTCCCTACTGACACGAGGATACTCTCAGGAAGTTTGGATACCATCCTCGCATCCAGGAGACAGTCCACGATCAAGCTATACAATACAGCATGGAAAGCGTTCGTGAGATGGGGACAGAGGAAGGACGTCGACGTCCTCAACCCTAGTTTAGAGGCGATTCTCGCATTCCTTCAAGAGGGTCTACGCCTGGGTCTCAAGTCGGCCACACTCAGGAAACAAGTGGCTGCGCTGTCTACTGTAATTCCCCCTAAGCATGGATTGCAACTCTCAGAACACCCTGATGTTCGTTGTTTTTTGAAGGGCGCTACATTCAAATGCCCGCCAGTCATTCATAGGTTCCCCACATGGAGGCTGCACACTGTCCTCTCGGCCCTGACTGGACCACCATTCGAACCAATTAAAGATATTTATCTACGCTGGGTGAGCATGAAAACCATTTTTCTAGTGGCCGTCACTTCAGCAAGGAGGGTGTCAGAGCTAGGCGCTCTTTCGATTCGTTCCGATCTCTGTATCTTCCACAAGGATAAAGTCGTTCTACGAACAGACCCATCATTTCTTCCGAAGGTGTGCTCCAGATTCCATAGGGCACAAGAAATTTGCCTTCCTTCGTTTTGTCCATCTCCCACACATCCTAAGGAGAAAACTTGGCATACTCTTGACGTTCGACGGGCACTCAAGGCATACCTGGTGCGCACTGAATCGATCAGACATTCTGAATCTCTCTTCATTAATATAGCTAACCCTAACATGGGCCGCAAGATGTCAGCTGCAACCATTAGTTCAAACATCAAGTGATGCATTACAGAATCCTACAAGGCACGGGGCTTGACTGTCCCACAAGGTATCACGGCACATTCTGTCCGTAGCTCGGCAACCAATGCAGCCTTCATCAATAATGCCTCCGTGGATGAGGTATGCAGGGCAGCTACCTGGTCATCGTTGTTCACCTTTGTGAAGCACTATAAACTGAATCAGTACTCATCAGCTGATGCCGCATTTGGTCGCAGAGTGCTGCAGCACGTATTACAAGACGAAGATGATAACCCACCCAGACTGTAGGGACTGCTATGGGAGCACCCACAGATGTCCTCCGCCTCAGTGGGAGAACGACCCTTGGACACTTACCGTGAGGGGTCCTTCTCCATCTGAGGAAAGGAGGACATCTCGCCCTCCCGTCATCTTCGCTCTTACCTCTGTTTTTTCTCCGATCTTCCTCTGAGTGCAGACCTCTTGTCTCTCTCTATACTTTGCATGTTTGTTACTCCTATACTCTCTGTTAGGCCACTTGGCCATTGTTTTTTCTTCTAAAGTTCTAGTTAGTTGGAAAATATTGCTATACTGCTGTGCGGAGTTCCCGAACTGAGGGACGTCCCACACGTCAGACAGGAAGGAGAAGAAAATTTAGTTCCTGCCTCCCTGATTGGACGGTGGGAAGTACCCACAGATGTCCTCCTTTCCTCAGATGGAGAAGGACCCCTCACGGTAAGTGTCCAAGGGTCGTTCTGCTTTCTGTTAACAAGCAGCAATGCTGCTTCCCTTCTGGAACTTTACTGCAGAACGTTTCATCAAGGATAGCTCTTGACAAAGCGGTTCTTTGGTGCCTCCTGGAATCACCACTCAATGCACCAATGAGTTATTCCAGGTTAAATCCATTGAGAACAATCAGCAATGGACCAGAGAACTTTGCTCTGGTAACCCAGCCTTACGAATCCATGTTCCTCTTTGCATAACACTTAAGTGCAGCGGGCAACAAAGTTTGTTTTTGGTGTATTTGCACCCACCGCTTCCGCACAGCAGTAGCTTTCTCTTATAATCAGTCGAGGAGTAAAGCGTTCCATTTCTGTGCTCTTTGGCGTGATGCTTCACCGGGGATTAAGTACTGCTGTTTCTCTTTAGCATTGCCCCCATACTGAGAAAAATAGCAGTGTCTTTCTGACGTTCCTCTCGTTTGGGTAAGGAAGTATGCAGGATGCTTTTTAAAATGTTCAAAAGGCACCTTACTCAGGAAAGGAGCTGTTCTCCAGAACTTTCCATGCTGTCTAATGTCCGGCAGTGATTAAGCCATAAAATATTGCTGCGTGATCCTGTTATTTATATAGGTATATGCCCCTTAGGGTTGCCAGGTCTGGGTTGGTAAATACTTGGAGACATTTGGGGTGTATCCAAGAGAGGGTGGGGTTTGGGGAGGGGAGGGGCCTCAGCATGGTCCAATGCCATACAGTCCACCCTCCAAAGCAGCCATTTTCTCCAGGGGAGCTGATCTCTGTCAGCTGGGGATCAGTTGTAAAAGCGGGAGATCTCCAGGCCCCACCTGGAGGCTGGCAACCCTAATGCCCCCTTTTGATGGCTCTTCTTTGCTTCATTTTGCCTGTTTTTTTTTGTTGCTAGCGTTTCCAATTTTAATGGCATTTTTTAAAAATTCCACTTATACATTCCGTACCATTTTGCACAATTCTTTATGCGGTTTTCTCCAGAAGTAACATCATCTTGGTAATATTTGTGTTGAATTTCATTAATACGGTAGTGGGTGGAAATAAGACTTCATTTCCCTTCCAACTGGGATGGAAGGGGAGGCGCTGAGGGATACCCTGTCAGGAAATTGGAATGTTTTATTTAGCATGTTAATAAGAATTTGTTTATGTCCCACCATCTTAGAACAGTAAGCGTACTGTAAACTAGAACTATGCACAATCTTGGCTAACTTTCGCGTTTAATTTGATACCAGCATATACACAGGAGAACTGACCACTGGGAAAATAATTCATTCTCCAGATATTTGGCATTGGCTGTCATTTCCATGAACAGTTTGTAGGGACATACCAGTCGGTCTCCGGACTGGTAGGCTGGAACTGGAAGAGACGAACAGGAAGGATGGAGAGGTGTTCATAGGACACCATCAGTAGGAGAACAAGTCCAGGGAAGAACTCTGAAGAAACAACCTGATGGAATCTGGTTGAGGGTCTGGGAATGGAGTGACAGGCGGGAAAGCAAGATATGCCTCTTGGGAGGAAAAGGCGCGAGAGCCGGACAAATAAAAGAAAGCTAGCGATCAAAATGGGCGATTCTACTGTGCTAGTGATTCGGACTTCTGATGCGAAGGTTCTTCAGGACTCAGTGGGTCATGGAAGAGGGCTGGTCTTTGGGACTGATCCTGACAGCAGGTGAGCTGATAACGTGAGCCACAGGATTTTCCCACTGCACTACAAGTTCAAACTAAAAGCCTGAGGGGATCTCTACCCACAACTAATGGTAGCACGTGACTAAACCGAGGCTATCATAGTTTGGTGACACTGAGAAGACAAGAGTCACTGGAAAGGACAGTTATATGAGGAAATGTTCAAGACAGCAGGAAAAGAGGAAGGCCCAACAAACGATAGATTGATTCAATCAAGGAAGCCACGGGCCTCGGTTTGCAAGACCTGATCAAGGCTGTTAAGGGTTTAAAGCTGGAAATCCACCATTTTTAGTTTGAAGTTGTGCAGTTAAGTCTACCACTTTGGATCTCCGCCACATCATTCTGTTGCATATGGAGGAGGAGGAGGAAGAGGAGGAGGAGGAGGTTCGATTTATACCCTGCCCTTCACTTAGAGTCTCAGAGTAGCTGACAATCTCCTTCCCATCCTCTTCCCACAACAGACACCATGTGAGGTAAGTGAGGCCAAGAGAGCTATGAGAGAACTGCTTGAAAGAACAGCTCTGAGAGAACTGTGGCTGACCCAAGGTTATCCAGCAGCTGCAAGTGGAGGAGTGGGGAATCAAACCCGGTTCTCCCAGATTAGAGTCCGCACACTTAACCATGACACCAAACTTGCTCTTTCCATTGCAGTCTGGCCCTGTAGGTCCAACAAACACCATGAAGTGTGAGAGTATTATTTTTTGTGTGTAGGCATTCATGAAAAGTGGCTTGTAGTTCAGGCCGTGTGTGTCTGCACAAGTTAACCGAGCCCTGTGTATGTTGGGATTGGCCTTTTCATACAAGTTGTGTAGTCTGTGTGTTCAGCAGCTACTGGCCTGTCCAGATAATGTAAGAACAGAGACTTATACATGCTCTGACTCTTGTTAGAAAGTGACAGGAATGCCTCAAATAAATAAAAATCTGTTATGTATTGGGATTGAAACATTCCAGGACTGTTCTACCAGAGACTGGCTGAGCTTGGAGCCCAAGAACAATAGCCCACCAGGACTCTAGAAGCAACCAGTCAAGAAGTAATGTTATGTAAATAGCCTATTGTTGGGTGTTTGGGTGTGGCAATTGCATGCTATTTAAACAGGGCTGTGGTCCTAGTCATGTTCTTGCTGAAATCACTAATAAAGTAGAGCTGATCACTAGACTTGGGGTCTGCTCATCCATAGAACTCAGTATTTAACAAAAATCTATGCCTGTTCCTATAAATAAACTCCATATTCACTTCCTTAGTGCTTCCTTAGTGCTTTCTTGAGGCTTATGTGTAGCAAACAAAGAGTTTCCTGGCTTCCCTTCCCCCCTTCAGATGCAAATTCCATTTTTCTGCTTAACAATCCAAACTGCCCCTTTTCTGCCTAATGCAATTAAAGCTTTGCAAAGCCCAACTGTGTTACAGTGGGTGTTAAGCCACCCTTGTAATGATTTTGATGCAATTTCAAGAACTCGTTTGAAATTTGCTCTTCATTCGAGTGCCTCAAGTGCCTTTCCCATTTTATTTCATTTGCCGAGTCACCAATCCGGCAGCTTTGGTGCTTGTGGCACAGGAGGGGGGAACCAAAAGACGAAATCTGTTTTTTTTTAAATTCTTTGTGGGCAAACTCTCTCTGGATGGCTTTCTTCTACCTAGCTTTTGGGAAACATTTTCCCCTCCGCTGAACACCAAGGTATGCACCTCTTTGTTCATCTTTCAAAACAAACAAACATGGTGGCATGTGTTAGAATATTTCTTGAAAAATACAGATCAGTAACACTCGTGTTAGAAAAGAGCAAGAGTCCAGTAGCAACATAAAGACTAACAAAATTTGTTGCAAGGTATGAGCTTTTGTGAGTCACTGCTCACTTCTTCAGAGCAGTGACTTCTTTACTTCTTCAGTGAGCAGTGGCTCACAAAAACTCATACCCTGCCACAAATTTTGTTAATTTTTAGACTCTCTAAGGTGCTATTGGACTCTTTCTCTTTTCTGCTGCTAAGGACAAACTAACATGGCTACCCATCTTGATCCACATTTGGGTCCAGTGGCACCTTTAAGACCAACAGAGTTTAATTCTGGGTATAAGCTTTCGTGTGTATGCATTCTTTCAACAAAAGGTCCTGTTCTTGAAAGCCTTGCTCGGGGTCTTGCAAATAGAGGGCCGTGGCTTCCTTGACTGAGTCCATCCATCTCATGTTAGATCTCCCTCTTTTCCTGCTGTCTTCAACTTTTCTGAGCATGATTGTCTTTGATGACCTGCTTTCGTGTGTATGCATTCTTCAACGAACGGTCCTATTCTTAGAAGCCTTGCTCGGGTCTTGCAAACTGAGGCCATGGCTTCCTTGATGGAGTTCATTTCTCTCATGCCGGGTGTTCCTCTTTTCCTGCTTCCTTCAACTTCTCCTGGCATGATTTGTCTTCTCATAATGTGACCAAAGTACGCTAGCCTCAGCTTGGTCATTTTGGCTTCTAGGGAGAGTCCAGAAGTTTGATTTGATCTAGATTTATTTCATTTAAAATTAGCCTTCTTGAATTTCGGTAAGGAGGGATTAAAAAAAGAACTGTGAATGATTCATCAAGAAGAAAGCATAATTTAAATCTAAGAGAGTCTTAACAAAATCTTCACACCAACGTACAAGTTTCAGATAACTTTTTCCATTCCCCTCCCCCAATAACTGTAGTTACTCCACAGTGTTGTACATAAGGAAGAAGTCAAACACATTTAGGTGAAGCCCCATTAGAGAAAATGAAGAATTGGGGGACTCATCCCTATATTTTAGTATGTAGTTTCACACCCTCCCAGTTTCCAGTGCCTTACACTTCTGCTGCTATGGTAACTGGTCATGAATTCTTCATAGTTCTGACCTTGTCTCATACACACAGACAAACACACACACAAATGAAAATATCCACAAGACTTCAAAGACTCAGAGTCAAACTCTCTGCTTCTATAAACAACTATTGCACAAAGTGCCATGAGTTATTATGCAATAGTTGTTTATAGAAGCAGAGAGTTTGACTCTGAGTCTTTGAAGTATTGTGGATATTTTCATTTCCGTAATCTGCTTAATTTTGGGGGGGGGGGGAGTGCAGCGAAAGGTTAAACCCTCCTTCTTTGGAGGCAGCAAACCTTAGCCCTTTGTCGGGGCGGGGATTCCGGCTAGACTTCCATAAGGCTCGGAGCTAAGGCATACTTTTCTGTGGGCGAATCCTTTCAGAATAAGTGAGCACTGATTCCAAGTAACTGTCGTGGCCTCCAAGTGTTGTCTGGAGTTTGATACTGAAACATGCACGTCGCATACCTGTGTGTTTGCCCCAACAGCAATTCTGTGGGGGAGTTTCAGTTCTATAAAACAACATGTAAGGTAAAGGTAAAGGTTTCCCTTGCTCGAAAGCCAGTCGAATCCGACTCTAAGGATGCGGTGCTCATCTCCGTTTCCAAGCTGAGGAGCCAGCGCTATCCAAAGATGTTTCCGTGGTCATGTGGCCGGCATGACTAGACACTGAGGCGCATGGAACACTGTTGTAAACAACATAGGGGATGGGATAAATTTTCAGGTGGTAAATTCCCTAATTAATTGAAACAATAGTGAACCTCATATATTACGTGATTTACATAAAGACTGGTGAATCAGAAAGCCTCTGTAGGGCACAGTTGCTATATACACACACACACACTCAAACCAATTATCCCGAAGAAGGTGAACCAAAAGGAACTGTATTTCGTGACCCAGGTCTTTCTGTTAAAAAGGCTATACTTATAGCACATAGAGTATCTTGCTGTTCCCAGACAGTAACCCAGTAGACATTGGGGACTGCTGTCCTACAATGTGTTTACATTGTAGGACAGCGATCCCCAATGTCTATTGGTTTTAGCTGTAACTAATTATTTATTGTATTTCTAAATTCGCTGTATGTACATCACTGTATTCGACAGTGATGTACATCGCCCTGAGCCCTTTGGGGGAGGGTGGTTTATAAATAAAATAATAATACATACATACAATACAATACAATTCAATACAAGAATACCTTTATTGGCATATAAGACAGTAAAAAAACCACACCCTTCATCAATACGATAACATTACACCGACCAATCTTAAAACACATCAATATTAAAAGTGGTTCCTTGCTGCCAAAATCTTAAGACAAGAATTCAGCATTCTGCACAGTGACCTCTGGTGACTTATCAGCTAGAAGGTACCTGGTTGCATTAATCCTAGACAGGGAGGGCTTAATCAAGAGTAATCGGAGATGTGAGTGAAGGGGGCAGTGCAGTAAAATATGATCTGAAGTGTCGGGTTCTCTAGATGAGCAATTACAGATTCCGTCACATTTCCGTCACATACCTCTATATCTACCTGAAACCCAAGTACATATACTAAAATTGGAATGATAATAATAATATAATAATAATAATGATAAACCCCCCTTACCCTGTGCCGTGGTTCTGATCTAGGGATGCTATCCTCCAGGTGGTACCTGGAGACCTCCTGGAATTACAGTTTCTCTCCAGACTATAGAGATCAATTCCCTGGAGAGAATGGATGCTTCGGAGGGTGGGCTCTATGGCATTGCACGCCACTGAGGTCCCTGTCCTCCCCAGGCTCCACGCCCAAATCTCCAGGGATTTCCCCACCTGCTTCTGGCAACCCTACCCCACTCATGCCCTGCTGGTGGCCGGGGGGGGGGGGACACCCAGTGGCCCTATAATCTGATCCCAGCTGTGACACTTGTTAGCTGCCATCTACCAACTAAAAAAAGGATGGCACTTAGAACGTTTTGTCTAGACCGAGTCTTTGATTAAGCGAAGCTCGAGGTATGTAGAAATTACTCTACAAAGTGGTCTGTGTAGTGGAATACTGAACTGGCCTTTCCTGACCTCTGCATTATTGCTCCACTCAGTGTTCATTTGGGGGCCACGGTGGCTCAGAGGTTAAGACACTGAGCTGCAGACCGGAAGGTCAGTAGTTCGGCAGTTTGAGACCTGAGTGCCACGTGATGGAGTGAGCTCCCGTCTCTGGACCCAGCTCCTGCCAACCTAGCAGTTCGAAAGCAAGAAATTCCAAGTAGATAAATAGATAAAAGTAAATAAAAACACTTTGGTGGGAAGGTAACAGCATTCCGTGTGCCTCGGCGTCTGGTCATGCCGGCCACATGACCATGGAAAAAGTCTTCAGACAGCACTGGCTCTTTGGCTTGGAAACAGAGATGAGCACCGCCCCCTAGAGTCAGATTCGGCTGGCTTTTGAGCACGGGAAACCTTTACCTTTAGTGGTCATTTACATGTTGCACCACATGATGGTAGTGGATAAATAAGTGAGTCTTTCTCTGTGGCTTGCACCAATTTTTGGTAAGAGCGTCGTGATAAGCATATTGCAGATTCTTAGGCCAGGAGATGAAGAAGAGTAGGAGTGTTTCTCTCTGTCCGACAATACATTAGCCTAGATTTCCTGTGCGGACTCTAATCTGGTTTGATTCCCCACTCCTCCACTTGCAGCTGCTGGATGACCTTGGGCAAGCCATACTTCCGTCAGAGCTGTTCTCTCAAGGGTAGTCCTCGAAAGAGCTCTCTCAGCCCCACCTACCTCACAGGGTGTCTGTTGTGGGAAGGGGAAGGAGATTTTAAGCTGCTCTGAGACTACAAATGAAAGGCGGGGTATAAATCCAATCTCTTCTTCTCCTCTTCTTCTTGTTAACAGCCCTGCTCTGTCTTTTTTTTTTTTTTTTTTCACTTTTAAGACCAACAAAGGTTTATTCAAGATATGAGCTTTCGAGTGCACAGCACACCTCTTCAGATACAGTGGAATGGGATGTACGGTTCAAACTTAAAGACGGGCTGAACAGCAAATTAACATGTAACATGATGGAGACGTTTTAAGCTACGCAAAAACAGAATTAAATAACAATTTAAGGTTGTAAAGCAATAAATATGTCAAAATAAATTTGAGATTCTCCATTCACTCACAGAGCATGGAGGTCACTTAACAGCATTTTTACTTTTCTCTTTCGAGGTGGAAGCAGTAAATGACAGCCAAACAATCCAATATTCCTTGTATAACATTCAGTATTCTAATATACTATTCAGAAAAAGAAATACACTGGAAATCCTAATAATTGCTCTTAACATTCACTGTTTTAAAAAGCCAAATGGAATCTTGGGGTTTTTTGTGTGTATGTATATGTGTATATATGTGTGTGTGTGTGTGTTGACTCCTGGCAACCCCTAAAAGGGTTTCGATGTTTCAGAGAGGTGGTTTACTATTGCCTGCCTCTGCATCCCGAGCCCTGGTATTCCAAGGAGGTCTCCCATCCAAGTACTTGCCAGGGTTGACTGTGCTTAGCTTCCGAGACCTGACAAGATTGGGCTTGCCTGGGTTATCCAGGTTGTGGCAAAGCCAAATGGAATTTTGAATACATAAAAAAGCAAAAATATACAAAAATAGGGCTGTGAACCCTGCCTTTGTTTTTGTTTTTTTTGTAAGAAAGTTTTTATTTTCAAAACATTAAAATTAATACATTTGTTTTATACAAATCCTTTTTTCCATATTATATAACATTTTGTTCTATTTCTATAGTCTTGCTTTTATCTTGTATTGGTGGTTTCCCACCACATCTGAAGCATAACACATTTTCCACTTTATCCAAAATAGTAATATTTATCTCTATGTTTACGTTTCTGGTAACGGTTATATATCTTTAAAATACTTATATACCAATTCTTATTTTCTATATTCTTATATAATTCTAAATAACAAGTTCATTATCTAATTATCCTTAGTACATTCATATACTCAATTTCTATTCCTTTATGCTATTATAACCATGTATAAATGTAGTTTTTCATGTCCCAGTATTTTTCAACATATTCTTTCAAATCCTCCCAATCTTCTAAAAAAGTCTCTGAGTACAGATTATTCAACTTTCTAGTCCATTTATCCATTTCAGCCATATATAACAATTTTTTCAACCATTCCCACACTTCTGGTATTTTTTCATTTTTCCAATTTTGTGCATACACCATTCTTGCTGTTGTGATCATATACCATATTATTGTCCTTTTCTTTACATTTATCTCTTCTAGTTTAAGTCCAAGCAGTAACATTTCAGGCAACTTCTTAAATGTACATTTCAAAAAATTTTCCATTTCTGCATGTATTATAGACCAATAAATCTTCGCTTTATCACAAGTCCACCACATATGATAGAAAGAACCTTCTTTCTTTTTACATTTCCAACATTTGTTAGACATATTTTGATTAATATTCGCAATTTTTTTTGGTGTCATATACCATCTGTACATCATTTTAAAACAGTTCTCTTTTAGATTATAACATGTAGAAATACTCATTGCATTTTTCCATAAAAATTCCCAAGATTCCATTTCAATGTCTTTGTTTAGGTTTATCGCCCATTTTATCATTTGTTCCTTTACCATTTCATCAGCATTAAACCATTTTAACAATACTTTATACATTTTAGAAATCATTTTTTTCCCATCTTCCTCCCAAATTTGTTCTATTTCATTGCTTTTTTCTCTAAAACCAGATTTTTTATCACTTCTGTACATATCATATATTTGTCTGTACCTTAACCAGCCATAATCAAAGTCCATCTGCTGCTGCTCCTTCAATTTAAAGTCTTTACCATGTCTTGTTAACAGGTCTCTATATTTCAACCAGTCTTGTCCTTTGTAGTGAGATGATGGATTTAAAACTTCTGCAGGTACAATCCACATAGGTATTTCTTCTGGAAAAAAGTTTTTATATCTTGTCCACGTATCGATTAATGTTCTTCTCAAATAATGATGCTTAAACATATTGTCCATTTTTGTTTTACCATAATACAGATATGCGTGCCACCCAAACCTACAGTCATGAGCTTCCAGGGACAATAACTTTCTGTCTTGTAACATAGTCCATGTCCCTATCCAAGTCAAACATACTGCATCATGATATAGCCTTAAGTTTGGTAACTGAAACCCACCTCTCTCTTTAGCATCACACATTATTTTCTTCTTAATTCTTGGTTTTTTCCCTCCCCACACAAACTTAGTCAATTCCTTCTGCCAGCATTTGAATGTTTTTACATCTTTCACAATTGGAATAGTTTGAAACAGAAACATTATTCTTGGTAACACATTCATTTTAACCACTGCAATTCTACCCAGCAGTGACAAATTTAATACATTCCACCTTTTAATATCTTGCATAACTTGCTGCCATAATTTCTCATAATTATTCTTATACAAATCAATGTTTTTCATTGTTAGGTTTACACCTAGATATTTTGTCTTTTTCACCACTTCACATTCTATAAGATTTTGTAATTCAATTTGCTTATTATTTGGCATCTTTTTACACATCACTTTCGATTTGTTCTTATTTACATAAAACCCAGCCAAATCACCAAACTCTCTTACTTTCTGCAACAAATATGGTAGTGTAGTCATAGGGTCTTCAGCTATAAACATCACGTCGTCTGCAAAGACTCTATATTTAAAAGAGAAACCTTTTATTGTTAAGCCTTTAATTTCTTTATCTTCTTTCAAATTTAGTAACAAGACTTCCAAAATCCAAATAAATAGCAACGGCGAGAGTGGGCATCCTTGTCGTGTTCCTTTTTCCACTCTAAAATAATCCGTTTTTTCAGTATTAATTATTAAAGAGGATTTCTGTTCTCTATATATTGACTTAATAAGATTAAGCATATAGTCTCCAATTTCAAGATGTTCCAACACTTAGCTCTTTAGCTCCGTTGGGGGCGTAAATATTTACAATCAAAGTCTTCTGTCCGTGTAACAGAATTTCAATAGCTAAGTATCTTTCTTCTTTATCTTTAAATATTAGTTTAGGTTCCAAGTCTTTTTTGGCATATGTTACCACTCCATTCTTTTTATTACTTGCCAATGAAAAAAAATCTTCTCCCAACTTTTTTCTTATTAAATATTTGTAGTCTTGTTTCTTAAGATGGGCCTCTTGTATACAAACTATACTACATTTTTGTTTCTCCAGCCAGTGTCCTACCATTCTACGTTTTTGGGGTGAATTAAGTCCATTTACATTCCATGAGAGTACTTTGTAATCCATCTTGTTGTAGTCTTAAATATCACCAAATTCTTCCTTGTTCTCACCAACAAAGGCGTACATTTCTGCTGAATTTTTAATCACCATTCTGTTGTTACCATAATAAAAACTCAGTCCTTGTGGTATTTCCCAACGAAATCTTATTTTTTTCTCTTTCAGTTTGTCTGTCAGACGCTTGCATTTTTTCCTGTCTTGCAAAATTGCTCTGGGCAATTCTTTCATTACGATAACTTTTTTTCCACCTATTTCAAAAGAGTCTGTAAAACATTTCTTGTAGATTTGTTCTTTTGTTCTCTTCATTGTAAATTGAACTACCACGTCCCTTGGTATATTTTTGTCTCTCGCGTATGTAGAATTGACTCTGTAAACAAGATCCATATGTTCTTTAACAACTTCCTCTTCCTCTTGTAAAAAATCTGCTAATGCTTCTTGCATTCTTGTAAAAATGTCTTCACCTAATTTTTCCTCTATACCTCTAAATCTCAGATGGTTTTGCATGTCTCTATAGTGCATCATCTTTTGCATTCTGTCATTTTCCTTCATTGTTTTTTGAGTATTTTCTTCCAGTTCTTTTACTTTAATTTCTATGTCTTGTGTTCTAGTGGTTAACTTTTGTAATTCAGCTTTTAAATCTATAAAATTTTTGTCTGCTTGTGCAGCTATACCATTCATTTTAACATTTACCTCTCCTATAACGTCTAACATTTTTTTCCCATTGCTTCCATAACAGCTAGTAATTCTTTTTCTTTTTTTGCTGCCATTGTAGGAGAGGACCATGTAGCTGCTCTCGATCTTAGCCCGCGATCCGTCTTGTCTCTTTAAAAAAGATCGATTTTATTTTATTTTCCAAATCAAGCACCGTTTAGTGTAATCACACAAGCTAGTCTTGCCAAGTCAAATTTCGTTGGTTTCAGCCTTCTAAGTTATATAGTTTATGAGATATTACTGTTTAAAAATTTTATAAATCCAAAATGGCGGGCGCAACTTCTCTATGGTTTGTGTCAAAGGTTATAGTCTTTTTACCTTGCTTCTGGCTTGCTGTAGTTTCCTTTTGTCCCTTCCTCTTGCTTACTTGTCTGCTCTCCGCACGTCACTTCCTGTTGTAGTCCTTTTGGTTCGGTAGTTTTTACAGTCCCCTTTGCTCTCTTCCGGTTCTTCTCCGCTTCCCTTGTTGTCTGCTCCTCAAGCCGTCACTTCCTGTCTCAGTCCTCACAGCTTGGTCTCGCGATGCTTGGTTCCCTCCTCCCCTCTTTGTCTCGCGATGCTTGGCTCCCCCTCCCGACTCTTCTTAACCGCAGGAATGTTAAACAACTTGTTTTTTTGGCTTTTTAAGTTCAAATTCAGCTTTTTAACGTTTCTAAAGTGCACTCATCCAATCTGCAACAGTCTATTGCTTCACCAGATCTGCTTTTCGTCTTTCAAAACACGGTAATGGTAAGGCAAAAAGTTTTTTTCCGTTACCTTATGTTGTTACTTCTCTTCAGATGTGGTCCCAACGTTTAAACTTTGTCTTCTTTGTTAAGGAATCAGGGGAATTGGAGATTTTATGCTGATTAATCAGCCCAGCTCGGCTCCTTAGAGATACTTGCAAAAATCTTCTTCGGCTGCAGTGCTCAAGGTGTTGTAAAAGTCTCCTCCGAGGCTTTTCCTTCACCGAGCTTGCTCAAACCTGGATTATATTGCTTGCTGGTCCTCACACTACCTGTGTGAGGTTGCGTCAGGTGGATTTATCCACCCAAGCTGTCAAGAAGAGCCGCTGTCCGCCCTGCGCATTTGCAAAGCGTGTCAGACCTCCATTCCTCCGACCGGAAACCCCCAGCCCTGCTCTGTCTTCTTCCTCCCAACACTTCATGGCTCGGCTTCAGAACAGTTTATGAGGTTGTACAAGTACCGAAAAAGAAAATGTTGTAAGCTTCACTTGCTGTTCCACTGCAAGCCCCCCTGGGCAAGCTTAAACAGCATATTGGATCTTGGCATTTCTGTTTTGATTTAGTAACAATATAATGTAAGGGAGGGTGTGTTGTCTCCCTGGGCTCTCAAGGTAGAAGGACTAGGGACATCTGTGATGCCAAATGACACAGTTTATTGTTTGACTTAATTTAAGCAATATGGATAATTTAGGGGGGGTGGGAATTGCAGAGCCTTGGTAATAGGTTTGTGATTGAAGCCTGTTCCAGATGTATGGTGTTCAAGTTGTGTGTGTTGAGTATGTGTGAGAGAGTGTGTGTGAAGTGCTGTCAAGTTGTTCCTGACTTATGGCAACTCTATGAATTAATGACCTCCAAAACACTCAGTCATTAACACGCTTTTCAGGTCTTTCAAACTGAGGCCCATGGCTGCCTTGATTGAGTCAACCCATCTCATGTTGGGTCTTCCGCTTTTCCTAGCATTATTGTCTTTTCCAGTGTCTCTTTTCTTCTCATAATATGACCAAAGTGCAGTAGCTTCACTTTAGTTATCTCAACTTCTAGGGAGAGCTCAGGCTTGGTTTGATTCAGAACCCAGTCTGGTGTAACGGTTAAGTGCACGGACTCTAATCTGGGAGAACTGGGTTTGATTCCCCACTTCTCCACTTGCAGCTGCTGAATGACCTTGGGCAAGCCATAGCTGTTCTCTCAAGGACAGCTGTGGAAAGAGCTATCTCAGCCCCACCTACCTCACAGGGTGTTTGTTGTGGGGAGAGGAAGGGAAAGGAGATTGTAAGCTGCTCTGAGACTCCTTTGGGTACTGAAGGTTGAGGTATAAATCCAATCTCCTCCTCCTCCTCCTCCCCTTCTTCTTCATCTTTTTGGTGGTCCACGGTATGTGTAAAATACTCCTCCAACACCACATTTCAAATAAATCAGCTTTCCTGTCATCTTTCTTCATTGTCTGGCTTTCACACCCATACATAGTAATGGCAAATAGTATGGTACAAATTATTCTTATCTTGGTCTCCAAACACTTTCCTACACTTAATCATGGCTGCCCATCCCAGTTTCAATCTTTTTTTGATTTCTTGGTTGCAGCCTCCCTTTGGACTGTTGACAGAGCCAAGGAATAGAAAATCTTGAACAGTTTTAGGTCCTTCATCATCAACCTTAAAGTTATATAATTTAGCAGGAGGCAATAATGTTCAGCTGTAATCCTTCTTTGGCATTTTCTGCTTTAACCTTCATTAGTCAGCATTTCAAGTCGCTGTCTACATAATTTTACGTTTGTCTGTTTGGTTCATCTGTAGCTCACCTTTTTAGACTTGATATGGCTTGCCTGTCCTGTTGTCCACCTAAAGAAATAGTGTGCATTAACCTTTTTAGTCCACTGGATGACACTGCAGTTCCACTCAGAGCCCCCCCCCTTTCAATGCTATGTATAAAGTTTTGCTAAGGTGAGCAGCGATTTAGGAAAGTTTGTTGCATAACCTGGCCATTCACCCTTCAATCCTATGCAGCATGAAACGTCCTTAAAACTCATTTGAAACAGAAGAATTAAGTAAACTTAATGCTGCATAGGATCAGGCTGAAGGTAGTTTTAATTTGTTCTGCATGTACCCAGCAAATGGGCAGGCAGGAAACAGACTTGTGAGTCAAAGGAAGGTCACCATTTCATTGATTTTTACAGCCTCACCCCCCCCCCCTGCTTGCCCTGACCTAGATAGCACAGGCTAGCATGATTGCATCAGATCTCAGAAGCTAAGCAGGGTCGGCCTTGGTTAGTACTTGGATGGGAGACCACCAAGGAAGTTCAGGGTCGTGATGCAGAGGCAGGCAATGGCAAACCACCTCTGAATGTCTCTTGCCTTGAAAACCCTATGGAGATCACCATAAGTCAACTTTGATTTGATGACAAAAGGGGTGGTGGTTATGAGCCACCATGGCTACTGAGATTGGAGTACACCCTACCACTCCCTTGAGCAAAGATTGTTTACTGACTAAAACATTTTTGACCCACTTTTTCTTTGTAACTGGTGTCTGAAGTCTTTTGGTGTAGCCTGTTTGGTGTAATGGTTAAGAGCGGCAGACTCTGATCTGGAGAAATGGGTTGGATTCACCACACTTCCACATGAAGCCAGCTGGGTGACCTTGGGTCAGTCACAGTTCTCTCAGAGCTCTCTCAGCCCCACCTACCTCACAGGGTGTCTGTCATGAAGAGAAAAGAGCAAGAGCACAGTAGCACCTTAAAGACAAAATGTGTGGCAGGGTAGGAGCTTTCGTGAGTCACTGCTCACTTCTTCAGGTATCTGATGAAGTGTGCAGTGACTCATGGAAGCTCCTACGCTGCCACAAATTTTGTTAGTCTTTAAGGTGCTTCTGGACTTTTGCTCTTTTCTGTTGCTACAGACAGACTATCATGGCTACCCGTGTTGATCTATATCCATGTTGTGAGGAGAGGAAGGGAAGGTGGTCATCAACCGCTCTGAGACTCCTTTGGGTAATGAAAGGCGGGGTATAAAACCAGCTCTTCTTCTTCTCCTCCCCCTCCTCCAATTTAAGAAGCTCTTCCATTGGAGGAAGAGCAATCTGATCTAACAGGCCAGTCTGATGAACATAAAGACACTCTATTTTCTTTCCACCCAAAGGGCTGTAATTATTGAAACGGGGGCGAATTTTCTGTACCTGGCTTCTAATATGTATTATGTATTATATGTATTAGCATTTCATTTTCATTCTGTTTGTTTTTCTTTCATCTGATATGCCAATAAAGGTTGTTGTTGTTGTTGGAAGAGCAAGAGCCACTTAAGTTGCAGGAAGGCTTCTTAGGGTGGAGAAAGGTTCCTTGAAGCCTTGGTTGGATCCACCCCACTTTCTGTTCACCATTGTGTTGTCTAGACAGAATTAAAACCACAGCTGGATCCAGGAAGGCTTTCTTCATAGTAGGTCCCCAACCAAGCAGGGTCCTTGGAACCGACTCCATGAAAAGATGTTGACAGCAATGTCCTTTGTGTTGCTAAGCCTCCCAAAGAATTAGAAATGCTGTGTAATTCTGCAGTGCTTTTGGGGAAATACTGAATTCTGGTGCTCCTCTTGGCTGCTTCTGGTAGTGCGTGACCCTTGGCTTGTGACGGATGCACTTTCTATCGCAAGTAATTGCTTGTCCCAGTCAACAGACTGTAACGCACAGATGTGGTGTGTCGGTGATTGCAGTTTGAGACCGTGGGGTGTTTCTAAGCCACCCAGAGTGAGTTTGACTTGGAATCAACAGGCCCAAGGTGTGATTGAGTGATGAAAGATGAGGAAATGTAACTCAGCAGGTTCCTCCCCCACTTTGGAAGGACAGCAGCAGTGTCTTGCAATTCAGTAAATTTCGGGAAGTTATATAGCCAGCAGCTAAGAACCTTAGAGGCACAGGTGACCTGGAGCGATCAACAATGTCACAGTGAAATGAACAGTCTTATGGCCCTGCCAGATGTGAGAAATACATGTTCCATTAAGAAATGCATGATGCCTTTAAAGCATCCTTCTTTGTAAGGTGCCTCCGAAGATTAGAATGGGAGGGGTATAAATAAATATATCAGATACAGTTGTCATCTATCTGAGACAAAGCTGATATAGTTAAGTCTACATTCTCTCACATTAATTTCTCGTCGCTATGAATGTTACCAAATTGTTTGGCCACATTGTTTTGATTTGGAAGTTCCTGTTTTTGCCATTGGTTTCTTTCAGCTTGGGATGAAAGTGCAGTTGCTTTTTACCTTTAGCCTTATTGACAAAGGTTGATGATAGATCTAAAACAGGGGCAGCCAAACTTGCTAAATGTGAGAGCCACATAGAATAAACGTCAGATATTTGAGAGCCGCAAGACATGAACAAATATTATATACATGTTTTTTATTGGGAAATGTTCAGATCTGCTTTTTATTAACATTAAATGAGACTGCCAAAAGTAAAAACAAAAGAGGTGAACAGATATTGATGATGATATTTGTTTGTCCAATAATATTTATTTGTTTGCTAATGATATTTATCTAAGAGAGAGAATGAAAGAAAGAATAAAAGGTGGAAGGAAAGCGAGAGAGAGAGAGAGAGAGCAAATAGATGGGGGAAGGAAGGAAGAGAAAAAGAAAGGAAGGAAGAAAAGAGAAAGGTAGAAAGCAAAAAAGAGAAAGGTGGAAAGAATGCAAATAGATGGGGAGGAAGAAGGGGGAGGGAAGGGGAAAAAGAAAGCAAATAGATGGCTTGGAGAAGGGATTTAAAGAGACAAATGCCTTTTCCAAGCCGGCGGTGGGGGGGTGGAGCTTTGAAAATGGATATAAAGAGAGCCAGTTTGGTGTAGTGGTTAAGTGCGCGGACTCTAATCTGGGAGAACCGGGTTTGATTCCCCACTCCTCCACTTGCACCTGGCTGGATGACCTTGGGCAAGCCATAGCTCTGTACCAGCTGTTCCCTCAAGGACAGCTTGGGAAAGAGCTCTCTCAGCCCCACCTACCTCACAGGGTGTCTGTTGTGGGGAGGGGAAGGGAAAAGGAGTTTGTAAGCCGCTCTGAGACTCCCTTGGGGAGTGAAGGGCGGGATATAAATCCAATCTCTTCTTCTTCTTTCTTGCTCTGCTCCCCCCACCTCAAGCCTACCCATGGGTGGGGAACACTGTGAATGGGGAAGGGAAGACTGATTGGGGAGGCATGCCTCCCCTTCGCTTCCCTAGCCGCTCTTTCAGGAGCCATACAATATGTGTGAAAGAGCCGCATGTGGCTCTCGAGCCACAGTTTGGGCCCCCCACGATCTAAAAGGTAAGGTGGTGTTGAGTCCTCCTAGCCAAATCATGGCAACCCCATGACATTCCAACTCGATGGGGTTTTCAAGACAAGAGATGAGCAGAGGTGGTTCTCCGTTGCCTTCATCGGCATAACAACCCCCGTCTTCCTTGGTGGTTTCACATCCAAGGACTAACCCTGTTTATCTTCCAAGCTCTAAGGGAGATTGGGTTAGTCTGAGCTTTGAGGGCAGCTGACTGATAGAACTGCTACCATTAAAATGGATATCTGTTACCACTGGTTGCATATAAATGTCATAAAAGGGTGTACGACTTGCATATGGGATCTACAATGGAAAACAAGCTAATAGATCAATGCTTTAACCTCAGCACCCATCCGGCTTATGTGAATTTTAAATGGTCTGTATTATTATTTTTCTGTTGCTTCGGCTGATAAAACCTTTAAAGTTCTGAACTCTGAAAGCAGCCTGAATGAATTTTGCATTAGAGTGTCATTACTTGATTTAGTGGCTGCTTGTCGGAGCCAATTTTTCCCCCTCCCTTCCCCAGAAAAAGAAACTTTTCTTGTAGCCTCGGGGTTTGCTAGAAGGATATTTCTGCACTGCTGAAACATGCTCTAGTTAATTGATAATGGCCTCTGGTAACTTTTTGATGATCTTTCTGTCTCGCTGTTGTAAAAGAAAAAAGTTTCGAATCGACTTTAAATCCTCCTGGCGTACCTTTTGTTCATACCTTAGAACACACGCCATTTACTGTTTGCAGCTTTTCAATGTAACCATCACGCCTGCTTTAGTGTAGTGGCCAAGAGAAGCCCTATTCATATGTGACAGTGGACACACATACAACCTGCATGTACATGCATTTCAACAGAGTGAAGGGCAGGGTATATAAATCCTCCTCCTCCTGTTCTCTGGTAGTTACTGAAATCTGCAGGCACCTAATGTTCCAAGGGGGGCTGCAGTGGCTCAAGTAGTTAAGATGCTGAACTGCAGGCCGGCACGTCAGTTGTTCAGCAGTTCAAGACCCGAGTGCCGCATGACGGAGTGAGCTCCTGTCTCTGGTCCCACCTCCTGCCAACCTAGCAGTTTGAAAGCAAGAAATTGCAAGTAGATAGATAGGTACCGCCTCGGTGGGAAGGTAACAGCGTTCCGTGCGCCTTGACATCTAGTCATGCTGACCACATGACCACAAAAACATCTTTGGACAGCGCTGGCTCTTCAGCTTGGAACAGAGATGAGCACCACATCCCTAGAGTCGTATTTCGAGCAAGGGAAACCTTTACCTTTACTAATGTTCAAAGAAATGCAGGCTGCAAAGGCGCTATCCATGGTACTGATTGCCCATGGTTTTGCCTGAGCCAAGCTGGGGAACAGACCTAGATAGTCCAGGCTAGCCTGATCCCACCAGTTCTCAGAAGCTAAGCCGCGTTGGCCTTGGCTAGTATTTGGAAGGGGAACGTCCAAGGAATACCAGGGTTGTGATGCAGAGGCAGGCAATGGAAAACCACCTCTGAAACATCTCTTGCTGGCTGCCACTCAAGGATATCTTGGCTGTACTACACACAATGCTATAGGATGGTGATGATGGATGATATTAGCAGTAATAATGTGGGATAGAGACTCAGCTCAGCATCATATCATACATTGTAGATTTGGACTCTGATCCAGGAAGACATATCTGTTTGCACACAATTTAGGATGCATCTAGGCACCTTGAAAAACCACGGCTTGTTTAAGCTGTGCAACAAACTCACAAGGAAGGTCTTCCTATCTACATAAGCAGTGTCCATGTCCAGGTGACTGCACAAGAAATAATGCTATTCAACACAGATTTGCTTGTGGATTCAGACAAACAACAATAAGTATGGACTATGGTTAGGCATCTTTGGTGGGTATCAAAACATCTCGCCCTGGTTTGTTGGACCACATGTATTCAGACATTGCAACTAACTAGGATTTAATGAAGTGTCTCATTGTGGTGTCCAAATCCTGCCTTGGTGGGCACTTGCTTATCCTTGCTGCGGCTTCACTGAAAAGTAAATTGGCATCCATGTTCTCTGAACTGTGTGCTTTGTTAAAATTATCCTTTGCACCATAATTTGGTGTAGTGGTTAAGAGTGGCAGACTCTAATCTGGGAGAACTGGGTTTGATTCTGCACTTCTCCACATGCAGCCTGCTGGTGTGACCTTGGGTCAGTCACAAGTTCTCCCAGAGCTGTTCTCTCCTGAGCAGTTCTCAAAAGAGCTCTCTCAGCCCCACCTACCTCACAGGTGTCTGTAGTGGGGAGGGGAAAGGAAAGGAGATTGTAAACAGCTCTGAGACTCCTTCGGGTAGTGAAGGGCGGGGTATAAATCCAATCTCTTCCTCCTCCTCCTTCTCCCCTCAAGAGTCTCCTTTCCAACAGGACTAATAATCCTGGTGTGACAGGACTATTTATAATGAAAGGCAGTAGCGGGAGGGATAGTGTTTTCCATATTCAGCAGTTATGCAAAGCAACACCCTCAATGTAAAAACTTGGGTAGCGCTAAGCAGTCACATGTTCACATTAAGTTAGAAGTTACAAAAAAAAGGTGGTTTTCTTTTTTGAGAGGGCTGTTGCAGTTAACATGTTTCATCGCTTGTCAGAGTCATTGTTGACAGCTGTGGAAAGAAAATTACAATACATTTCAACTAACTGCTGAAAATGCTTCCAAATACGATTTACTAGGGTATGATTAATTGTTGACACTTTCCGTTCTTGAGCAGAAGACATTGCCAAGCATAGTTTTCTTCATTATCAGTGGCCGTGGCTGGATGATACAAAACATAACCAATGTTTTATCTCTCGAGGGCACCTCGTTACAAAAAGCTAATTGTGACAAGCTTGGTGTGGGTTGCTCACAGCCAGCTGAAACAGAGGAAACATTCAGTGGGGAAACTACGCAGCGTGCCTCAACTTTTTAGCATGATTTTAAAAGTTTCACCTTCAATGCTGCTTCTCCCCCCCCTCCCATTTCCTTTCTATGATTTGCACTCTGTTGGTTTTTTTAAAAAAGCTGTAGTGAAGGCATAATTTTGTAATGTGCTTTTGGCTTTGCAAAACAAAAAAAGCGCAAAACTACTTCAAAGGTCTGATTTGCATGCTTATAGTTATGTGAGCAAAAGGCATGCGTAACAACCAATTAAAAGGGGGGGCTATATAATTATGTTTGAAAAGCATTGTGAATCTTCTTTTTTAAAGGGTTGAGGTAATCATATAACATCTGTGCGACTTATACTTCCAGGAGTTAAATTACTGTTTTAAAAGAGACTTTCCCATTTCTATGGGTGGAAGTGAATACTGAGAGACAGATATGCAGAAAAGTAATCAGTATTCCTTTCTCCCCCCTGTAAAGTGATCGAAAGCCATAATTGTTCAAGGCTGTTTTTTAGCACATGTGACCTGCTGAATTTAATTGTATCAGCAGAGGAAAAGAAGCATAATCTCGATTTTACCCTTTTTTTGCATATGGAAATCTGCAGTTCTGACTTCGAGCAGTGTATTGCAGCTACAGCATTCTCATAGTAATAAGTTTGTATTGACTTTTGTATGGCCTCCAGAGTTTTGGGGCACAAAGGCCTCCTATTTTTGTTTGCTTTCCTGGGGTGTTAAAAGCCAGTCTGTGAAACCATGAGGAAAAAGGATAATTTTTTAAAAAAATCAGCAGAATACCTAAAATTCCAGGAGTAACAGCTTTAAAGGAAGTAATAATAAAACAGAATAGAGCAATAAACAGCCTGGAAAACCATAACAGAATAAAACAGTAAACAGCCAGAGAAAACAAAAAAACAAAGTGAAAGTAAATGCCAGGGCAGGAGAAGAAGAAGCAAAACAAAACTGTAACTGCAAAGGGAATAACAGAAACAAATTTTAACAGAAGCTTGAGATGAGTGAACTCAGTAGGCCTGGGGAAAACAGAAATGTCTTCGTTCGGTACTGAAAA
Source organism: Lepidodactylus listeri (assembly GCA_029233225.1). Taxonomy (NCBI): domain Eukaryota; kingdom Metazoa; phylum Chordata; class Lepidosauria; order Squamata; family Gekkonidae; genus Lepidodactylus; species Lepidodactylus listeri. Next base: position 1,321,227 of record JARCFY010000022.1, read on the forward strand.
CATAATAATTTAGTGGTAGGTAGTCGCTGGAGTCCCACTGTGCTTCCCTTCTTTACTGTAGGTGGAGCAAGATGTTACAAGGAGCAGGGAATTCTCAGTGGCAACAACCCTAAGCTGGAATGTCCTCCACTCAGCTATCTTAACTGGAGAGTAGGTGCATGTGGATGAGGGTTACCAACCTCCAGGTGGGACCTGGAGACCCCCCCCCCCCGATTTACAGCCAGTCTCTAGAACACAGAGATTAGTTCCCCTGGAGAAAATGGCAGCTTTGGAGGGTGGGCTCTAAGGCTTTATACCGCACTGGGGTCCTGCCCCTCCTCAAACTCCTCCCTCCTCAGGCTCCACTCCCCAAATCTCCAGATGTTTTCACCCCAGGTTTGGCATCCCTAATGTGGGTGCCAGCCCTTTCCCAAATCATCACCTTGTCATGAAGCTTGCTGGGTGACCTTGGGCGTGTGTCCCTTTCTCAGACTGTCCTACCTCACAGGGTTGTTGTGAGGATAAAACAGGATGAGGCGGTGTGTCTGGCTCACAATGAGCCAGTGGGCTTCTGTCGCTGAGTGAGATTAGAATCAAAACCTTCCCAATCCTAGACCAGTGCTGAGCAATGCTCCCTCTAAGCTGTGGAGTCTTGTGGGCAAAAATTCTACTTTGTGAGCTACTGGTATTTGGCTGCTGCATAAGTCAGTTTGCTCTGGCGTCATCCTTCCTGAGCTAAGACAAAAAATGTGAGCCGGAGGCTAAAAAACTGTGAGCTAGCTCACACTAACTCAGCTCAGAGGGAACACTGATGCTAAGCCCCACTGGCTATAAAATGTGCTTAAATGAGTTCTGTGAGGTTGAAGGGTGGGTAATAAACCATTTAAATAAATAAATGTAATTTTTAAGTAGTATATCTTTGTGGTATTCATTTAAGGAAGTCCTACTGAGATGAACTTTTTTACTGATAGCTGAAAAGTTCACAGTGTAAACACATGACTAAAACTTCAGGTTTTACCAGTGAACGCTTTTTGCTTCAGATGTTCCTACAAGATGGCCCATGTTTGATTTTCCCAGTGTTTTAAGGCACTTCATGTGTATTTCAGCAGTAGTTACAGCAATCATCCAAGTTAGGTAAACTTAAAGCTGCATATGAGCTTCTTAATTTAAAACACCACAAGTTTAAACTAGAAAAAATTCCTGCCTCTTAAAGGAGGAGGCCTTCAGCTGTGTAGTAATCACAGAAATCACCCCAGCATGGGAGATCGATGTTACCCATGATCAATGCTCCCTGGGGGGCGGGGCGTCGGAGGGCATAATGGTGGACACTGTGTAGTGAAGCTCCTAACCTGATTCCCTCCCTCCTGGGCAGCAAGCGTCTCTCAAGCCCCAAAAACTGGTTAAAAAGCGATAAAAGGTAATGGGCAGACCAAACGGACATAAAACAAAAAAAAACTGTTTCACAGTACTTCTCAACTGAAAGTTCCGGTAACAAGGAGAAGACTAACGGCTCCCGAGGCCTCAAAATGGCGACTGAACCGGTAGGCCCTACCGCTTCTAACTCCAACATTTCTAAACAGGACTGGCTAGATTCCTTCACAAACTTCAAAGCCGAAATGATGGCCACTATGAATAATCTTTTAAAACCTGTGGCAGATCAGATAGCGAGCTTACAAAATTCAGTTCAAAATATGTCTCAGGCCCTAGATACCGTTATGGAGAACAGTATGGCGAATCAGGAGAATATTAGAGACCTTCAGCAACATGAAAGATGGGCCACTGAAAAAATTATGGCCCTGGAGAACACTCTCCGAAACCGCCACCTCAAATTTCGTGGTCTCCCTGAAGCGGCGGAAGGGAACACCGACATTGCTGCATTCATGGGTGCTTGGCTCTCGCATGCACTTAAGTTAGAGGAGGGGGTGGCTCCAACCATCCTTAAAGCTTATAGAATTGGCGCACTAACTCTGACACAAAACAAGAACCGAACCCAATTGCCACGAGACGTGCTGGTAGAACTTATAGATTTGCGCACTAAACAAAAAATCCTGGCTGAGGCGCGTTCAGCTGGCGGCTTACCGTTTCAAGAAAGAAAGATCCAAGTGTTCCTGGACCTCACAGCTGAAACCCTTCAAATACGAAGATTATTGAAGCCGGTCTCCTCTAAGCTCACAGAATCAGGCATCAGATACAGCTGGACCAAGTCGGGATCCCTTATGGTAAGATTTCAAGGCTCTATATACACAGCACGAGATGAAGATTCGGGATATGCTCTCCTGTCAGCGTTGAATCTACAACCTCTGCCATCTTCATCAATAAAGAAGTCGTCCAAAAGGAAGCTGGACTACCCTGCATCACCATATCAGTGGAGTAAAATACCTATCCGCAAATCCAACTGAGAACTGCACCTCTGATTTCGGAATTTGTGAGCGTGAATAACAACACAAAGCCAAATAATGTCATAACAGCAATAACCAGACAGACAAATGGTTTTAGGCATTACTATAAGCAACTATGCTGCCTGGGAGGGGGGAGGGAAAGGAGCTCCTACTTCCCCTCTCCGTTGTCTTTCTTCCTGGTTGGTTTCTCCAGCCATGGGCTGGAAAGGATTTTTAGTCTACGTTTTATTTTTAGTGTTGACAAAAGGTTCAGGCTGGAAGGGCTTTTTCGATCTCTACAGCCCTAGCACGGAATACGTGCTCCTACCGAACCTTACATTCTCAAGGAGTAAAACTACTCTTCCAAATCCTATTATAAGATGTTATTACTTAAACGTTTTAAATAAGTTTTCTTTTAATAACTATGGAGTGGTTGAGGTAAAGAGAGTTATGGCAAGGGGGGTGGGAGGGGGGAGGGGAGGGATTCCCAAGGATCGTTTTAGACAAACATGGAGGGTACAGTTCTTTAATACAAAATGCATTGAATGTTTTTCTGTTTTATGGTATGTTACTTTTAATGTATTTCTTGTTAGGATAGCAACAGAATATATGCTACACTTAACTCATAAAGCTCATAAATATGGGTTATGGTCAGTTAAGAGTGAAGAAACTCAAAAGAATTTTATTTTAAAGTCAACTTTAAAAGAATGTTCCAAAATGCTAAGCATAGGATATTCCATTATGATTTGCATGTACCTTGGAATGAAAGAGTTCCTATTAGGATATTTTAAGTTTATTAAATGTTACCTAAGGACAAGGAGTGAAGTAACTCAAAATGTTTCTTGGTTTAATTTTTTTTTTAAATATAAGGCTCATGGGTCAAAAGAGGGTAATTTATTCCAAACCCCAAGTATGGCACACTCACAACCATACTCCATTGTGGCATGCATTTACTTTGAATTAAAAAGGCTCCTATTAGGAAGTTTCAAGCTCATCAAACTTCACCTAAGGGCAGGGAGTGAAGCAATGCAAACAGTTTTTTGTCCTAAAAACTTCTTTAAACATAGGAAATATGGAGACTTTGTGTTAAAGAGGGGCAATTTATCCCGACCACCAAGTATGGCATATCCCCAATTTTATCTTTTTTTATATGCAAGGACTACTCTCAGAAGGCCAAAAATAGATGTAAGAAATATATTTAGACTAACATCCATTTTTCCTTTAAAATGGCATCCACACTAAAGGTAATAACTTACAACTGTAGGGGAGTCAATCACAAAATCAAAATTAAAAGAATTCTATCTTTAATGAAAAGAGAGAAGGCAGACATTATTATGCTCCAGGAAACATACTTAAAACCAGGCCACGACCTGCTTTTCCCTCAGGCTTGGTTCCCACAACAATACTTTGCTCCTGGCTCAAACAAATCAAGAGGAGTGGCAATTTTATTTTCAAAAAACACCAGATTTCAACTTCAACATTCTGAAATAGATTCAGAGGGAAGATACCTTATTCTACGAGGCACTCTAGATGGTACATCATACTCCATTGCAAGTCTTTATGCCCCCAACAAAGGCCAATTACCATACATCCGAAAATTCTTAACAAAAATTACAAGCCCAAATGCAGGCATAATTTTAATTGGCGGTGACTTTAACCAGGTGGCAAACACTAAAATCGACCGTTTTTATCCAACCTGCCTCCCAAAGAAACTGCTTCCACACAATAATCACTTGGAATCAGTGTTTCATTCTTTCAACCTAAGCGATGTTTGGCGAAGAAAGAACCCAACAGAAAAAGACTTTACTTTCTACTCATCACAATTTGATTCTTTTAGCAGACTGGATTACCTTTTAATCTCAAACTCAGCTTTCAACAACATTCAAACCTTCAATATAGGACTCCGCCAATGGTCTGATCATGCCCCGGTAGATTGTGTCTTAAATATAAGTAACAGTGAAGGAAAACACTCAACATGGACATTAAACAAGGCTTTATTGAAAGACTCTGCTTTTAAGACACAAATTGAAGAAGCCATAGAGGAATACTTCAAACTGAATACAAATGACGAAGTTCCGCTGGAGGTAATCTGGGATGCTCACAAAGCAGTCCTTCGTGGGAAGATCATCGCCCTAACAGCAGCCTATAACAAAATTAAACAGCAAAAGATCAAAGACCTTCATACAGAAATACAAAAATTAGAAACTAAACATAAGCAAACTGGATGTAAAACAACTTACCACTCCTTGGAAATCCTCAGGAAGAAGTTAGAAGACATAGAAGCATCTGCAATACAAAAAAATATAGCTGTAATGCAACATAAATACAAATATCGCAATAATAGATCAATCAAACTTCTTGCCTCAAAATTAAGACAGAAATGCACCTCCACACTAATCAGCTGCGTAAAAGACCAGCAAGGAGTATTACAAACCTCTACAAAACAGATATTACAAACCTTTGAGAATTTCTACAAGCAACTTTACACATCAACAACACCTTCTAAAATAGATATAAAAAACTTCTTAAAGCAAAAGGGTAGCAACAAAAAACTTTCTCATACACATCAAGCATTTCTTGATAAAGAAATAACACAACAAGAGATTTTAGAGGCCTTAAAAAGAATGAAAATTAACAAGACACCAGGACCTGATGGGTTTCCAACGGAATATTACAAAGTTTTCCATCCAAAATTACTACAATTTTTAACTGACTTATTTAACAAAATTTTAGAAAACCACCCAACTCCACCTTCTTGGAATCAGGCGCGAATAAGCGTAATTCCCAAACCGGGCAAGGACACCTCTCAAACCAGCTCATACCGCCCAATATCACTCCTCAACTGCGACTACAAAATCTTCGCCTCAGTTCTAGCAGCAAGACTCTCACAGATTCTTCCAACTTACATCCATCTTGACCAAACAGGCTTCATCACCCAACGAGACATCACAGACAACATCCGCAAAACCATCAATGTTATCCATCACTGCCACCAAAAGAAAATAAATCAAACCTGCATAATCTCCGTTGATTTTGAAAAAGCATTTGATTCTTTGGAATTCGAATACTTACACAACTTATTGTCACATATGAACTTTGGTGTCAAATTCAAATCTGCTCTTCAACAAATCTATGCCCAGCCAACAGCTTTTTTAACAATCAACCAGATAACCTCATCCAATTTTAACCTACACAGGGGCACCAGATAGGGCTGCCCACTATCGCCCTTTCTGTTTGCCCTTGCAATCGAACCATTGGCAGCATTGGTTAGACACAACACCTCGATAAAAGGACCAACCATAAATGGAATCCCCACCAAAACAAGCCTTTTTGCAGATGACATGGTTATCTATATAAAAGACCCAATCTCTTCTCTTCCACCTCTTTTTTCTGTACTGGATGATTTTGGTAAGATCTCAGGCCTCCATATAAACCAATCAAAAATGATCTTCTTCCCAATAACTATAGACCCATCATCTAAAACATATATCAAAAAGCACTATACTTTCCAATGGACTACAAAACACTGGAAATACTTAGGAGTAAATATCCCTTTGAATCTGAAAGACTTAATTAAATACAACCACAAGGAAGCTAACCTTATAATATCATCTCAATTCAAATCCTGGGATACAAAAATACTATCCTGGCTTGAACGTATCTCAACCATCAAATCTATTATTCTGCCAAAATTTTTATATTATTTTCGAGCCCTACCTATAAGCATATCTCCTACATTACTTGCCTCATGGCAACGGAACCTCATGAAATTTCTGTGGAACAACAAAAAACCAAGAGTTTGCTTCCAAACATTATGACGGGCAACAAGCAAAGGGGGATTGGCCCTCCCTGACTTAAAAATCTACTACCAATCAACTATAATGGCAAATTTAACACGACACTACCACGATAACTATGAAGCAGACTGGAAAGACATGGAAAATACTTACATTACCTCACAGTCATTCCGCGAAGCATTATGGAATCCTCCTTCAAAAAGACTCAAACCAGGAACTTCACATCCCTTCCTCCAAGCAGCTTTTCAAACTTGGAATAACTGCAAAAAAACACTGATACCATCAGACACACCGGTTAAAAGTTTCCTATGCCAACACTGGTTCACTCCCGGCCAACCCACCTCATCTTTTTCCAATTGGTTTAAAGCAAAAATAACAAGATTCTGTGATATCTCCAAAAATGGATCACTCCTCCCAAAAGCAGAGCTAGAAACTAAAGCGAAACAACGGCTACCATGGTTTGAATATCTTCAAGTCTCCCATCTTTTTGCAGCTCAGAAACCCAATCTCAACTGTACAAGAAAATACAATTTCTTTGAACGCCTATTAACATCATCAAGCCTCATTAAGAGAGGACTCATCTCAATGTTCTACTCTTTCCTCCTTCAAACTTCCTACCACCGGCCCTTATCCTTCCAAACAGCATGGCACAAGGATTTAAACACTATAATTCCAGAGGACCAGTGGGAAAAAATATGGTCATCTAAAGTCTACAGATCTAGATCCACTCCCGTTAGATTACAGGCACTAAAGACACTTTACAGATGGCACCTCACACCAGCTAAACTCTCCCACATATATTCCACTCAGTCACCCAAATGCTGGAAATGTCAGTCAGAAGTTGGGACTTACATTCACTTATGGTGGGCCTGTCCAATCATCACCTTATTCTGGAAGCAAATCATAACAGAAATCAACTCTATGTTAAAAGTCTCTGTACCTTATGACCCTACTTTAATTTTGCTCAATCTCTGGCCAAAGACCCTAACGAAAATTAATAAAGACCAAAGAGAACTAATTGAGATACTCATTACAGCAGCAAAGTATACAATTGCGGTAAATTGGAAATAAACCTCTAAGCCTTCATTGAGCACATGGCATGCCAAAATATGGGACTTTTTTATTTTAGATAAAATAGCGGATAAGTTTGAGAATAGAGACAAGGGGGAAAGCACCAAAAGCCAAATGTTTAAATGGGAACCGATTTTAGATAGTAACCCTAATCCAAGTAACAGACATCTTCCAAAAAATTGGATAAAAGATTCTACATTATACTTATGGTTGTAAACGGTGTTATGAACACAATAGTTACTGTTTAAATAAGATAAATAAGGTTGAGTTATATGCTATTTTTCAAATGTAAAACGACTGAATTTCATGATGATATATTTGTTGACACTCAATTTAGCAATGTTTAACATGTTATGTGGTTTTTCTCTGCATTAATTTTATTCTGTATCCTTTTAACCCTTCAATAAAAAAATTTAAAAAAAAAATCAATGCTCCCTCCAAGCTGTGGAGTCTTGTGAGCAGAAATTCTACTTTGTGAACTACTGGCATTAAAGTTGTGAGCGAGTCATTTGGCCACTACTGCATAGTTTGCTCTGAAGCCATCCTCCTTCCTGAGCTGAGACAAAAAAAATGTGAGCCGGAGGCTAAAAAACTGTGAGCAAACTCAAACTAACTCAGCTGAGAGGGAACACTGGCCATGACTTAGACAAGTTTATACTGAAGGTCAGTCATCAAGTGTGTGTGCAATTGTCAGGTGAATGTTGCAGGGATGGCGTGCAGCGCCTCTGATGTCTTTCTCCTCTATTCTTTTCACGTTCCTAACCTACCTGTTGTCCCCGTTATTTCTCCTCTCCCTTTCCTCCCTTCTTTAGAAAGCTTTCACCTTCGTATCTCCTTTCCTGTACGCTTTTCTTCATGTCCCATCTCCGCTCTCCATCTGTCTCTTATCTTTAAAAGGTGCATAGAATGATTTGAAAACCTGTCTCGGTGCATTTTGCTGCTTCTCCCAATGCCTTCCCCGCCAGACCCCTTCTCCGTGGTTTTATTCCGCTGACTTGCCAGGATTATCAGCATTCCTCTTACTGATTGACTGACACAGCTCCTTTGAGATGTGCTAATTCAGCGTGTTAGTGGGCTTACCCGATGCTCCCTGCGTCGAGGGGCAAGGGAGAACCAGGCCTCACTGCTGCGCTTGCTCTGAAAGGTTATAGAATGGTTTGATTGCGAAGGTTTGTTTTGCATCGGGACATTTTAAAAAGGGTTAAGATTCTGATGTTTTAATTCCCCTCCCCTCCCCACCATGCTGAGGGGTTTATAAAGGAAATCAGAGTTTCATCATAGTAAATCAGTCCCAGTAGTCCATTATGCACGATAAACTTTCTATTTAACCAGAAGGAGAAATGTCTCCGATTTAGCCTCTGAAGATTTTAAACTCTCTCTTTCTGTGTAAAGGGCTGTCAAGTTTGGTGTAGTGGTTAGGAGTGTGGACTCTAATCTGGGAGAACCGGGTTTGATTCCCCGCTCCTCCACATGCAGGTGCTGGTGTGACCTTGGGTCAGTCACAAGTTTTTTCAGAGCTGTTCTCTCAGGAGCTCTCTGAGCCCCACCTATCTCACAGCCGGTCTGAGACTCCTTCGGGTAGTGAAATGTGGGGTATAAAGCCAATCTCCTCCTCCTCCTCCTCAGCTGGGTTATGGCAGCCCCAGCAGGGGTGGTTTGCCATTGCCTTTCTCTTCAGAGTCTTGGTGGTTTCCTTTCCAAGTACTGACCCTGCTTAGCTTCTGAAATCTGACAAGACCAGGCCATCCCATGCCATTTTCCATCCTAGATTAGCAGAGGAAGAGGAAGAAGAAGTTGAAGAAGAGGAGGAGGAAGAGGAGGAGGAGATTGGATTTATACCCTGCCCTTCCCTCAGAGTGTCCGAGTGGTTTACAATCTCCTTTCCCTTCCTCTCCCCACAACAGACACCCTGTGAGGTAGGTGGGCCTGAGGGAGCTCTTTCAAGGACTGCTCTTGGGAAAACAGCTCTGAGAGAACTTGGGACTGACCCAGGGTCACCCCAGCAGCTGCATGTGGAGGAGTGGGGAATCAAACCCAGTTCTCCCAGATTAGAGTCCGCACTCCTAACCAATACACCAAAACTAAGAAAGGGAAAACTAGTGCCGTTTTGAAAGTCAATTTAATAGTTTTTTGTGTTTTTTTGTAAAAAAGCATAGAACTAGTATAATGTGACAGCTACGTGATTAACCTGTGAACTGAGAGGTCCATGATTTAGATCTTGTTGAAGGATCACGAAGTAATTTTGGGAAGTTGCTCAGTATGAGCCCCCCACTTTGCAATAGGAATTCTCTTGCGCAGGAAATAACATATCCATCTTGCGAACTGAAATCTTTGTTTTCACCTTTCTCAGTCTGCCTTTCTGTATGTGCATATCATTTGAGCAAGGAGGGGGAAAGCCTGAAATTTTTACATTAAGCATCCTGAGAACCTCTAAAATTATCTGGGAGGATGCCAGCACTATTGGAATCTTGTTGCATTTTACGTACTGATACATTGCTTGTCTTTAACACGCTGGAATAGGCCTGCCTCTCGTTTTTCCATTTCACACAGTAAAACCCAGTCACAAAGTGCATTTAAAGTGGATTAAAAGTGCATTACTTAGTGTGTGTGAAAGTGCCTTTAGTTTGGGGTCCTTTCTGCATTTGCCTGTCTTTCTGGATTTTCTCAGTGTTCGAGTTGAGGCAATTTAAGTCCATGGCAAAACAGCATCCAAATAACCCTGGGGCAACCACTGGCTGAAACCGGGCTGGCCACTGAAGGAAGGTAATGCAATGCAGAGTGGGGTAAAAAAAACTGGTTTAAAAAGAAGGTTGAATTGGATTTTAGTGCAGAATCGCTTGGAGGATACCACGGTGAACATGGGCCCATTTTGCACCTAGCATTCACACCGTCGTTTTACCAAACCCACATGGTAACAGAAAAAGATGCAGCTCAAAACCACATTTAGATACCCAGGGCCAATGCCATACTGACTGCGGAGTCACCCCTGAACAGCCATAAAACGGCCATAAATCGAGCAAGAACTGAGAGACCTAAGGAAGTGAAACCAGCATGTAGTGTGGAGGCCATAATAAAATCTGACAATCAAAGAAAGTGAAAGTGGCGTGCAAGGTAGAGGGGAATTTCTGTCCCAACGTGGCTTTGGTAAAACAGCGGAGTGAATGCTAGATGCAGAATGGTTCATGGATTAAAAGGAGTGTGCAGAAAGGGCCTTTGATTCAGTAGAGTAACAAGGCAGTCCTCCTCTGGAAAGAGACCCCAGGTAGCAATTTTTTAATAAGACAATAGAGAAAACAAGCTGATTCTTAGCAGTGGCTAATTGTCTCTGCTGAAGGCACAAAAAACGCTGCTTCCTCTTGTCTTATAAGCAAGGGCAACCAGATGTCCGGTTTCTGCCTTGATTGGGGGACTCTAATCCACAAATTGTTAGTCTTGAAGGTTCCACTCTTTTGTGTCAGCTAGTTTCAGGTTTATATAATACGCGTAAAGAGCTCTCCGACACAGGTGTATTATACAGATTTGGGTGCAGAGGAAAGAGAAAAAAGGGAAAGGGGGAAAAAAATTCCTTTCCCCTAGAACAATCATTTTTAATCATTTGCTTAGCAAAACAGTGTATTAAGCAGTGAAGGATAGTGAACCATAAAGTTTAATTTGCCTTTTTTAATTGAGTTGTTAATTAGCACCCCACTGCAGTGGGTAACTCCCAGCTCGCTTCTGTTTTCGCTTCTGTATCCGAGACACTTTAAAGGATCCAATCTATCTTGGTTTCTCCTCGCAGGCACCTCCATGAATCAAATCAATAGGTGATTATGTTCGAACTGTGCAGGGTCTTCGGAGAGAGCATATTAATTACGTCAGTGGTTAATGATCAGACAAGAAGTATGGTAATACTAGTAAGGGTGATTTAACAAAAAAAGAGGCAGGAATATTATCATTCTGGATATTCCTGCGTTTTATAGCTAACTTATGTGTACAGCAAGAGCAGGAACTGGGGAATCGGTAGTTCCAATCTCATTTCAGCAGTAAGCATGGAAAGTCTGCAGTCTTTTAGGTTCTTGGGAGTGAGCACCACTAAACTCAGCGGGGTCTCTGAGTAATGTCTGGGCTCCCAGTGGCTTTCTGCAAACCATTTTTTTTTGGGGGGGGGGGGGGGGTTGGATGGGCCCAGAGCTCTGTGGGTGGCACACTTGCTTTGTATGCAGAAGTTTCCACGTTCAGTCCCTGGCATCTTCAGTTCGCAAGGATCTTGGTGAACAAGTCTGGGGGCAGAGACTTTGGAGCGCCATTGCCGTTCATCCAAGAGGCTGGAATGGCCTTGAAGAGAACAGTGGTCTATCTAGACATACCGTAGTTTCACATATTCTCATCCTCCCTGTTCTACTAGCCCCTTTGTCAATAGGAAGAAGAGGAGGAGGAGGAGGAGGTGGAGAATGGATTCATACCTTGCCCTTCACTAACCCAAAGGAGTCTCAGAGCAGCTTACAATCCCTTTCCCTCCCCCTCCCCACAACAGACACCCTGTGAGGCAGGTGGGTCTGAGAGAGCTCTCTAAAGAACTGCCCTTGTGAGAACAGCTCTGAGAGAACTTGTGGCTGACCCAAAGTCACACCAGCAGCTGCATGTGGAGGAGTGGGGAATCAAACCCGGTTCTCCCAGATTAGAGTCTGCGCTCTTAACTGCTACACCAGACTGGCTCTCCAGTTACACTTGATCTTAGCCAAAAGGCCAAGAAGTGACAGTATTTAATGAGCTCAATTAAATGCTGAACACTGCTGCCATTTCTTTTTTCCCACCCTAGAGAACAATGGAGGGAATGGGTGCAACCTGTTTGGGGGCCCGTAGAATTGGACCCCCTGGTCCAATCTTCTTGAAACTTGGTGGCTATTTTGGGGAGAGGCCCCAGCAGCTATTCTCCAGCCATTTTTTAAGCTGCCGCCGAATTTCAGTGGCAATTCAGTGGTGGGCCAAATCAGATCAGAAAATCTGATTCGGCCCGTGGCTGCCCTAATGCCCACTCCTGGGCTGGCGGAGCGCTGCTCTGCCTCGCTCCGGCCCCAAATGACCCCTGGGTGAACTGATCTCTGTTGCCTGGAGATCAGGAGTAATCCTAGGAGATCTCCAGCCACCACATGGAGGTTGGCATCTCTAGGAACTGAGTAGCACAGAAACCGCTCTACACCCCTTCAGTCGCATGTCGTTCTGACTTAAACTGGGCATTCCCTGTGACCGCCTTTGAACAAAAGCAAACACTTGATCATGTGTCTCTAGCATCTTAGTGGAACCCTGGGAAATATCAAATATTGTGCAGTTAGTATGATAACGTGCCCTTTGCAGAGGGTCTGTATATATATTTTTTTTTTCTGGTGTGAGAGAGAAAATACAGCTGTGTGGGAACTCTAGTCTGAAGTCTGAAGGGATACGGCCCAGGAAAAAAACATGCTATCTATGAGAGAGGACTAGGCAGTATTCTTAAGAAATTATTTTAAGTGCAAAGTAATTGAACTCCTTGCCTCTGAACGAGAATTATGCGGGGTAATCATCATATGAAAGGACATGGAATCAAGGCGGGCTCCTCTTTCCTTGCTGAATTTGATGAAGTACCTTGTTCTAGTTCTAATACCTGGTTTGAATGTAGAGGTATGCAATATAATTTTCTCTCTCTCTCTCTCTCTCTCTCTCATGCCCCGCCGCCACCCCCCTGCCCAAGAACCCCCTTTAATAGGAAATAACCAGTAAGCCTATTAAAAACATAATGAGGACCTCATTCAGTTTCCTGTCAGTCTTCGGAGCCGTAAGTGGTTTCTAATTTGCACAAGATTGGAATAGCATTGAAAAATTACTGTAACTAAGCGAAACACTCGTCGGATTTTTCAATTTTTGTGTATGTGTGATAGCATTCCTTGTAATGCATTATAATGCAATAGTACTGAAGGGCCACTGACATACGCCATGCCTCATTTTCATGCTCTTTTCCACGAGTTTCAAGGCCTTGTGTCTTTGGAGTCTGTTCCCCCAGAAATACCGTAAAGTGCCAGGAAGGCTGGGGGAAGAAGGGAAGTGAATATGGCTGAGGAAGGTAAAAAAACATAAACTTCATGGAGTCTCATCCTGATGGCACACGGGTATTGCAGAATTGCCCATGTGGCAGCCCAGGTTAAATGAGATAATGAAGAGGAGGAGGAGAAGGACGTTGGATTTAAACCCCGCCCTTCACTATCCAAAGGAGTCTCAGAGTGGCTTACAATCTCCTTTCCCTCCCCCCCCCCCCACAACAGACACCCAGTGAGGTAGGCAGGGCTGAGAGAGCTCTGAGAGAACTGCCCTTGAGAGAACAGCTCTGAAAGAACTTGTGACTGACCCAAGGTCAAACCAGCAGCTGCATGTGGAGGAGTGGGGAATCAAACCTGGTTCTCCCAGATTAGAGTCCATACTCTTAACCAGTACACCAAACACCACACCAGAAAATTTTCCAGTTCAATTTTTTTTTGGCAGAGAATGCACCAACTTAACCTGCAATCCAAACAAAAACATGTTATCTGGAGTCAGATGACCCTCCTTCCAGTATACCAAAAGACTAGAGATTTTCTCCTCTTAAAAACAAAAACATCTATTATAATTTATTTTTAAAAAAATGTATTCAGAACTATTCATATATCTCACAAAAGCTGGTGTTGATTGATCTCATACTGCAGCTGGTGGAAGGCTAGGAGGAAGAAGTTTGCTTAAGACCACCTGGTGAGGTTCATGTAATACACAATACAATACACAATACACAACCTTTATTGGCATACAATGAGGTTCATGTCTGGAGCTGAGAGCCTTACCTGGAGAGGCCAGAGACTGAACATGGGGCTTTATGTAAACAAGTCGTGTTCTGAGCCACTGAGCTGAAGTCCCTCTATCTGGCCCCAGTTTCGTCTGCAATTGCCTTACACTGCTGGCCAGTCTACCACAAAACCATCTACTCTGACTGGCAGAAGCTCTGCAAGTTTTCAGTCATGGAAAGTCTCAATGCCTCTTAGCCAAATATCGTTAACTGAAAATGCCAGGGACTGAATAAGGGAAGATCCTCCAAACCAGGATCTCAGCTACTAAGCCATGGACCTTCCTTTTTTCCATGCTACATGTTGATGGAAAGAATCTGTAGGGTAACATGTTTACCCAGACAATTACCCTTGTACTCCACAGTGATGGGTTTTTTTCCCCCTTTGAAATAAGCAAAGAGCATAGTTTATTAATCAGGATGATTTCCTCTTAAGGATTCCATTCTCCCCAGAGCGGGCTTTTTAGAGTGGAAAACTCTCTAGCTTTATTCCTTTATTTGTTAATGCAGTTTTTCACTGCAAAGGTCACCTATAATTTCATGTTAATAGGAAGCCTTTATCTAAACTAATGGCGAAATAATTTAAAATATATTAAACACTCTCGGTTCGCCATTAATATGTGCATTATGCAAATTTTGGAGTATTATGCAAAGTATTTTCTAAATAGCTATTATTCATCTGTTGTTCCCGCTACTCTCTTTAATATATCACAAATAATTAAAAGGATGTCTGGAGTTCATTAATTTCTGTCAGTGTTTCTGAAGAGCATGCCATTGGAAAGTACTTTCTAACTGCTATTCTCTCCTGATGTACTGGGAAGCATGGTCTGAAGCAATATCTAGGAGAGCTTTCACATGGAAACATTCTTCCCGGACTACTGTAAACTGAAGGCAAAAACCGCTTCAATTAAAAATTCTGTAGATCTAGATTTAAGCAAGGGAGTGCTCCAGATTGAATCCCACTGTTGTTCAGTCAGTTGTATCTGGCGCTCTTTTAACCCTTGGTCTTGAATCAAAGTAGACCGCGACCGTAAATTCTGACATAATAACCTATAAATAATTGGGATTACACCTTTTACATTGAAATCACCATATTTTAATAGAACTCCAAAAGTATTTAAAGAGTGATTTTTATGTATGTATGGTGACACAGTAGCTAGTGCACTGTGTAGTTGGTAGTACTGGTACCATGGGAGAGATACTTGATATTTCTTTTCCAGCTCAGTTTTTGTATCCAATTTATCATTGGTACTAATGTCTGTCAGCCTATAGATATTATGTTTCCTCCAGACTGAAAAGGCTTCTATAGGGCGTCTGGGCTCAAACCAGGATTGTCCGAGAAATGCTATAACTGGAAAAGAAGGTGGAGTTAAAAATTTCCTAAATTTATCCCAAAGATTTAAGGTGTGTTTTAAGAAAGGGCTATAATAGATTTTCCATTTCCTTTCTTGTTTAGTACACCATAGGCTTTCATGTAGATGAGCCTGCCAAAGACCATGGCTTTTTTAAAAATCTGAAATGTTGAATATAAATGTACCCCAATAGGAAGACTCCTATGTTAGAGAGGGTTTGGTTTACGTTCTCCTGCCAGTTCTATCAGAAAATACGTGTTAAGTTTATTCTCCCTCTGCACAGAAGGATCCTGGGCTGCTCCGACTCTTTGAGTTTTTAAGGAAGCTTCTTATGGGCATGAGTGTGCAAACTACAGCTTCTTGTACAAGGATTTTTTCAGCTGCCTGTAAAATTTCGCAAAGATATTCTATGCAGTGCACCAAAATTTTTTAACAGTATTCATTTTAATCTGTAATTATCTATCTTAAATCATTTTATGTAGCCCATCTATTTGTTTATTGCTCTATTATTGATTAATTTATAATTCTGTCATACTGTGTATTGTGTATTGTGATTTGTGCTGGTAGTTGAGTATATTAATAAACTAACTAACTACCCCAACAGAAGCAGTACTGCTGCATTTTATAGACAGTATTTTAAAAACTTTAATGAAAGGGGTGTTGGGGAGAAATGCTCTCTATTTTATACATTCTGTGATATATAATTATTTTTGATATACATAATTGTGTAATACAATCCTGCTTTTCTGTATCCCCTTTGTACCTCTGCTTTGTCATACACACACACACACACACACACACACACATAGACACATTCTAGGGGTGTGGTGGCTCAGAAGTTAAGAGGTTGAGCTGCAGACCGGAAGGTCAGTAGGTCAGCAGTCTGAGACCTGAGTGTCGTGTGATGGAGTGAACTCCCGTTTCTGGCCCCAGCTCCTGCCAACCTAGCAGTTCCAAAGCAAGAAACTGCAAGCTTTGGATGATACATTGGAAATGGAGTGTCAGATGCATGAGTATGCTTTTACAAGATATCTACCTACTGAATGGGTGACTTGGAAAATTTGGTTTGTTCCTTCCTCCTCCAGTCTTGTCTCAGGAGAGAGGCGGGTGGCTCAGTGGAAGAGCCTCTACTTGGCATGCAGAAGGTCCCAGGTTCAATCCCCGACAACTCCAGTTGAAAGGATCGGGCAGGAGGTGATGGGAAAGACCTCTGCCCAAGACCCTGGAGAGCTGTAAAGAGGGGCTGTGGCTCAGTGGCAGAGCCTCTGCTTGGCATGCAGAAGGTCCCAGGTTCAATCCCCAGCATCTCCAGTGAAAAGGACCAGGCAGGAGGTGATGGGAAAGACCTCCGCCTGAGACCCTGGAGAGCTGAAAAGAGGGGCCGTGGCTCAGTGGAAGAGCCTCTGCTTGGCATGCGGAAGGTCCCAGGTTCAATCCCCGGCATCTCCAGTTGAAAGGACCAGGCAGCAGGTGATGTGAAGGACCTCTATGTGACACCCTGGAGAGCTCCTGCCAGCCAAAGTAGACAACCCTGACCTTGATGGACCAATGGTCTGATTCAGTACAAGGCAGGTTCACGGGAAGGTCCCTGGTTCAGTCCCCGGCATCTCCAGTTGAAAGGATCGTGTAGGAGGTGATGGGAAAGACCTCTGTGCCTGAAACCTTGGAGAGCTGTAAAGAGGGGCTGTGGCTCGGTGGCAGAGCATCTGCTTGGCATGCCGAAGGTCCCAGTTTCAATCCCCGGCAGCATCTCCAGTTAAAAAGGACTGGGTGGTAGGTGATGTGAAAGACCTCTGCCTGAGACCCTGGAGAGCCACTGCCAGTCTGAGTAGACAGTACTGACCTTGATGGACCAAGGATATGATTCCGTATAAAGCAGCTACAAGTGAGAGGTCCAATTATTAAAGTTAAGAAACTTCATATTAATGTTCTTTTGTATTTAGCCTTCTGGTTGTTGTTCTCTCTCCCCCCCCCCCCCCCACCATCTAATGTGCGTGGACCTTGTCAAGGTGTGAGGCTTCTCTTTCTGTGTGAAGCCAAATTTGAACTTAATTAGCACATATGCCTCGTTCCTGCCCCCCTGCTTAGCGATTAATTTTACCTACTGGGCGTGGGGTAAGGTGCAGCAGTCGAGGGGAAATGTTGCATAGATTTAAAAGTTTCGAGGACTACAAGGGCAGTTGTAGCTAATTACCTAACTTCTGTAAGTGCTGAGAGAAAAATAACCCTTTCGCTCTTATTCTTTGTTAAATTATTCACCTTTTCCTATCCACCTCTCCGACCACTGACCTTTCCCCGTCACTCCCCCCCCCCCAGTAGGTGGTACAATTGTTTATAATCATCACATTTTAATCAAGTTCACTTTCGGCATACTGCCCCCTCCACAGGTTTTTTTTTTATTAAACCAAACCAAAGCTAATAAAATAGATAATGTAAGAGATACATCATACCTCTCCAGAACAATCTATCCGCCTGATAATAGACGCATTTGTTCTCTCCTCCTAGCATGTAGATCATTTAAATGGGCCACTGGAATTTTAAATCATGTATTGTGTTAGTAGATCAATGAAACATAAGCAAATATTTAGTTGAAATATGGAGGCATAATTCATTAAAGCGATGATCACCGAGGTTCCCAGTTTCATAATTTCCCAGTAATTTAAGCAAGGTGAATGTGGAGGGGGAAGAAGAAACTATTAGGGAGCTTGGTCCAGACACTGATCTGCAGACCGGAAGATCAGTAGTTCGAGACATGAGTGCCGCATGACGGAGTGAGCTCCCGTCTCTGGCCCCAGCTCCTGCCAACCAAGCAGTTCAAAAGCAAGACATTGCAAGTAGATAAATAGGTACCATTTCGATGGGAAGGTAACAGCATTCTGTGTGCCTTGGTGTTTAGTCACACTGGCCACATGACCATGGAGACGACTTCGGACAGAGCTGGCTCTTCGGCTTGGAAACGGAGATGAGCACCTCCCCCTAGAGTCGGATTCGACTGGCTTTCAAGCAAGGGAGACCTCTTCCTCTAATAATTCTGATACAAAATGCGACCAAGCCATCTAAGGCTGTTTCAGAATGGAACTAGTGGTCTTTTGAATGCCTGCTCAGATGGCCATTGCATGCCAACATGGTATCCTATTGAACCTATAATGTATTTATGTATGAGATAATGTATGAGCCCGCTCGCGGGGAGGGCGGGATATAAATGTGAAATAATAAATAAATAAATAAATATTTCCTCCTTAAACTGTGAACAAATGCTTAATGAGTTAACAGGCAGCCCATGTTGTGCCTGATGAGAAAATAGATCCAGGCAGGGGCTTAGACTTTCTAAATCCCCGGGGGGGGGGGTAGGGGCTCTTTTGTGCGTGCGCGGGACCATGTCCCCGTTGCTCCTCCCCCCCCCGGCCCAGGGAGACAGACCCGGCAGTCTCGGTGGTGGCAGCGGCGGCAGCCAGCTGGCCAGCTGACTGCCGCCCACGCAAAGCGCGCGACCATGTCCCCGCCGCTCCTCTCCCCCCCCCCCCGGCCCAGGGAGGCAGGAGGGCAGTCCGGGAGTTGGGGAGAAGGAGAGGTGGCAACGGCCGGCTGGGCGAGCACTCCATTTTGCTGGGGGTGGCTGAGCCCCCCCCCCGGGAAATTTCGGGGGAGGCTCGAGCCCTCGAGCCCCCCCGTAGTTGACGCCCATGGATCCAGGTGGTCAGACATGTTTTTTCTGAGGCAATAAAACAAAGTTAGAGTCCAGTGGTACCTTTAAGACCAACACAGTTTTATTCAAGGTATGAGGTTCCATGTGCAAGGCACACTTTGTCAGCCAATGAAATGGAATTATAGATCATACTCTTGCATATACAGGGTGGCTTGTTAAATTAGCATGCAGAATAGTGAAAATGGGTTTTTTTTTACAGATAAAAAGAATGACAAACAGATGATAACCAGAAACCGTGCTTGTCATTCTTTTTATCTGTTAAAACCCCCACATCTTCACTATTTTGCATGCTAATTTAACAAGCCACAAGAATGATCTGTAATTCCATTTCTTTGTCTGGTGAAGTGTGCCTTGCACATGGAAGCTCACACCTTGAATGAAACTTTGTTGGTTTTAAAAGGTGCCACTGGACTCTTAACTTCATTCTGATGGGAAAACGTTTTGGCTCCTTGAATGGGTTGTACCATTGGACAGAGATGCCTGCAGCTTGGAAGGAAGCTGTAGGGCTCCTACCCTAGTTGTGCAGCGTTGAAATCCAGGTGTGGATGTGCTGTTAACCGAACAAGGGTCCACCAGATCTCCAGGGCATGAGAAGTCTCCTTCAGAAATGCAGATTAACTATGGTGAATGTGATGGGTAGTGTTTATCTCCCTTTTGAGGCGGAGCTGTAGAGAATGTCTTTTTCCCAACACATGTTTCTGGTCAGCGAGGCAGGGCTTGGCGTGTATCTCCTTTCTTAAGAAGATGAGATAAAATGGGGCTTTGATTTGATGGTAGTGCTATTGGTGCCGTGCCCTTCCACAGGGGCTGTGGCTCATGGGTAGAACATCTGCTTGGCTTGCAAAAGGTCCCAGGTTCAATTCCCAGCATCTCCAGTTAAAAAGGACCAGACAGTAGGTGATGGGAAAGACCTCAGCCTGAGACTTTGAAGAGCTGTAAAGAGGGGCCGTGGCTCAGTGGCAGAGCCTCTGCTTGGCGTGCAGAAGGGTCCCGGGTTCAATCCCTGTCCTCTCCAGTTAAAAGGACCAGGCAGGAGGTGATGGGAAAAACCTCCACCTGAGACCCTGGAGAGCTGTAAAGAGAGGCTGTGGCTCAGTGGCAGAGCCTCTGCTTGGTATGCAGAAGGTCCCAGGTTCAATCCCTGGCATCTCTAGTTGAAAGGACCGGGCAGGAGGTGATGGGAAAGATCTCAGCCTGCGACCCTGGAGAGCTGTAAAGAGGGGCTGTGGCTCAGTGGAAGAGCCTCTGCTTGGCATGCAGAAGGTCCCAGGTTCAATCCCCGGCATCTCCATTTGAAAGGACCAGGCAGCAGGTGATGTGAAGGACCTCTATGTGATACCCTGGAGAGCTCCTGCCAGCCAAAGTAGACAACCCTGACCTTGATGGACCAATGGTCTGATTCAGTACAAGGCAGGTTCATGGGTAAGTGTAGTGTACAACCCACAGGACAGTTACCTTCTCGTTGGTGTTTTGTCAATGAAAGGAGACTTCCCCTTCCTTTTTGGAAGACATTTCTGGTTGTTTTATGTCTATGATTTATCGACTGTATTATCTTTATGGATTGACTTATTCTTATTTTTTATTCCTTGCTATTTTCCTGAGCTGCAGGCTTACTCTTAAATACCGTCATTGTTCTGTGACTCTTCTGGTTTTGTTTCTTATCCACTTTTGCATGTCGCTTTGAGTTCTTGCAAGTGGAGAATGAGGCTGATAAATGTATAAAACTGTAATAAATAAATTCACCTGCAGTACGGGCTCCTTTCCCTCTCCATTAGCTTCACTTTCCCTCGTCAAAGTCAATAGCTTCTCCTTTCTCTGCTTTTTTTTTCCCCCTTCCTTTTTCATTTGCTGCCTCAGAACATAAACATTGCTTCCCACTCCAGTTGTTTTGGTATCCAAGGTGGGTAAGAGAGAAACCATTAATCAATGAGAACCAATGAGGCTTTAATGTATTTTGGCTGCTTATGATCCCACTAATGAGCAACTGTTGTGAAATGAAGATGCAGAGATATATTTGCGTGTATACACACGCACACCCCTTCTATATTACTTGGCTCCAGAAATTAACCCCGTTTCCTAGACTTGGTTAAATCACCTGTAATTTGTATGAGTTACATTTCTTAGACAGTTGGAGGGGGGAAATTCCATCATCATCCCCAAGCATCCAACTTCCTTCATCAAGAATTATTATGGATAAAACAGACATATCTTATTTAAAAAGTGAATTGCAAAGTAGCAAGAGCAGTACTGAACTGAGCTAGCAGAACAATATAATTAATAGGCGTTTTTGACAATTAACCTGAAAGGGTAGATACTTTAAGCCAAGGGTTTCATTCCTCCTTTTTGTTTTTAGCCATGGGGTTTTTTTTTGTAGTTGTTGTTGTTTAAATCGGCACATATGTGCACAGAGAGGCCTCTAATTTAAGCGGCCGTTGGGTTTCTCTGAGGCCTGTTTGCTTCAAGGTGAAAGCAGAAATGTAAACCATAATTCAGTAGGCTGCTCCCGGCGGTTAAGATGAAACTTGGATCAGCTCAACTTCAGGTCAGGATTTAAAGGCCTCTCTGGAGTGTTTATGCTAGGATCTGTAGTCCAGATAAGTTAGTAGAAGAAATTGCTCCCCGGGGCAGGTCATGAATCTAATTACCCTGGAAACATCGCTACAAGAGTTTGATTGAAAATTACTAAGTTAATGTATGCCATTTGTGGCTTTCCCCCCATTTTTTTTTTTTAAAAAAACTCATGTGAAATATACGAACAGCCTAATCCAAGCGGGCCAAAACATCCCTATAACTCACGGAAGCTATTTTTTTTTTGTCCTGATAGAAAATGGACTCCAGAGAGCATCTACTGTCGAGCAGCAAGCCAAAGGAAATGCTCGGCTAAAAGATGCTTTGTGATAAGCCGTACATCTGACAGCACAAAGTGTGTGTGGCGGGGGGGTGGGGAGAGAAAACCTTGCACTCCGAGAGCAAGTATGTAAGGATGAACGATTTACTAATTGAAATACACATGCAGCGGAATGGATTATTTTCTCTGTGATGCCGTATTAATTTCCCTTTTACCCCCTCAGTTATGTATTCCCCCCCCACCTGCCTTGGCAACTCTGTTTTTGACTTCCTGTTAATGCATCCTGTACTGTACAGCTAACTGGGTTTGTGCATTGTATCCAGTTCAGACACTCACTAGGCTGGCCCAATGTTTTTAGATGGTAGACGAGTCGACCTCCACGGCGCCTCCACTGTGATAACCGAATTGCCATCACTGAATTACCGTGCATAGAGCCAGCATGGTGTAGCGGTTAAGACTGGTGGACTATAATCTAGAGAACCAGGTTTGATTCCCCACTCCTCCACAAGAAGCCAGCTGGGTGACCTTGGGTCAGTCATGGTTCTCTCAGAGCCCTCTCAGCCCCACCTACCTCACAGGGTATCTGTTGTGGGGAGAGGAAGGGAAGGAGATTGTAAGCTGCTCTGAGGCTCCAGGTGAAGGGCAGGGTATAAATCCAACCCCTCCTCCTTTTCCTTCTCCTTCCCCTCCTCCTCCTCCTCCGAATTACATAAACTGGGCCCTCAATGGTAGAGTAATGCTTTATACACAAAAAGTTCTTAGAGTCAACCCTTACCATTTCCTGGTAACTGGGGTGTGTGTGTGTGTGTATTTTATTTGCACTTCTGATTTATGATGACCTTGTGAATTAATGACTTCCAAAATGTCTAATTGTTAACAGCCTTGTGCAGATCTTACACACTTACAAACTGAAGGCAGTGGCTTCCTTTGTCAACCCATCTCATTTTGGGTCTTCCTTTCCCCACCTACTGGCTTCAACGTTTTGTCCTTAAGGGATGTCTGTGTGTTGCGAGTCATGGTTAAGTCCATATAGAAGGTCCTGAATTCATTCTCAGGCATTTCTAGTGAAAAGAGGTACTGTAACAGTCCTTTCTCAGCCTGAAACTTTAGGGAGGCTTTTGACAGAGCAATAATGGCTGCGGTGGCTCAAGTGGATAAGACGCTGAGCTGCAGACCAGAAGGTCAGTTGTTCGACAGTTCGAGACCCGAGTACCGCATAACGGAGTGAGCTCCCGTCTCTGGCTCCAGCTCCTGCCAACCTAGCAATTCAAAAGCAAGAAATTCCAAGCAGATAAATAGGTACCGCTTCGGTGGGAAGGGAACAGCGTTCCGTGTGTCTCGGCATCTAGTCATGCTAGCCACATGACCACGGAAACGTCTTTGGACAGCGCTGGTTCTTCGGCTTGGAAACGGAGATGAGCACTGCATCCCTAGAGTCAGATTCGACTGGCTTTCGAGCAAGGGAAACCTTTATTTTTACCTTTACCTTGACAGAGCAGATGATACTGAGCTAGGTGGGGCCACTTAAACCCTGTAACTGCAGTCCTCCACAACCTTGGAGGGCAGGTAGAGGAGAATCAGCCGGAGATCCCCACTGAGTTTGGTGTCTCTAGCATGTGGAGGGGGGGCATTTTACCACATCATGAACCTCACAAACCAAACCAGTTCATTTGACGCCTAAGAGTTCCTGACGGTTCATCCCTCACGAACCAGGCACACCATGAACCAAAAACCGAACCACATTTTCCTGGTTCGTGCCCAACCCTATTTTTGACAGACTAGGCAATGCTGAGCTAGGTGGTACCAGTAGTTTTTCTTCGTATAAGGCCACTTTGTTTTTGAACAGCTCTTGGCTAACATTATTTTCAGTGCATTGTACACAGTGCGTTTCTGCAATGCAAATGGATCAGCTTGTCCGAGACGTCCAAACTCGGGCAAAGTCTTGGTTGGTGGTAGCTCTGCACTTATTTCTGTCGCATCAAACTCAAACAATGCAAATGTTCTAGTCTCTTATGTGTTGTGGGAATGAAGTTTTACTTGAATTATCGGTAAGTGGAGAGGAGGAAATGAAGTGCTTACTTCAAAGGTGACCTGAAGCTTTCAAAGGTGGTCCAGTATAATACAGTTAGAAACACAGAGGATTGCACAAACATTTTTTCTGACCTGGATGGCCCAGGCTAGCCCAATCTTACCAGATCTTGGAAGTTAAGCAGGGTTAGCCCTGGTTAGTGCTTAGATGGGAGACCACCGATGAAATGCAGAGGAAAGCAATGGTGATGGCGAACTACTTGTTATTCTCTTGCCTTGAAAACCCTATGGGGCTGCCATAAGTCACATATGCACACATACACAAATAACAGAGTACCTCTGCAATCTAGGTTGTGGTCAGGCTTTGTAAAATGATCACATCTTTTAAGAAAGACAGGAAAACACCGTGCAGCACTAGAGTGTTCAAAATTCCAGGAGATTAAAAAGGTGGTCTTTTACCGATCGATCAAATCAGACTGTGTTTGAATGCTGGGATCGGAGAGGAGAGAACCGGGCCTAGCATTATTCCTCAGCGTCACCCTGTCATCAAAAGTGCAACGAAGGAGAGAGCAAGAGCTGCCCTTCCCTGTCACTTCTCCCCCCCACCCCACCCCCTTTACCTCATGGAGGAACTGAGAAGTGTTCCAAACAAGCATTTCCCTGTTCTCATTAGTTCTGGAGCAGTGGAGACCTCTTGAGTAAAATGTGTTTTTGGTAGGCTAATTCATTAAAGGGAGAAGTCATTGCCTATCGCTGGGTGGTCAGACATTAAAACAGACTTAACCAATTATCTGACTCCCTCACACCAGTTGGTGAACTTTTTGTGTACATGTGTCCTTCAATACTTTTTTTTCTTTTCTTGCTGAAACCAAGGCTTTGTGGTGGACTCCCGTGGTCTGTAGACTGCTGGCCCGCTAGGGGGATATAAAATGAAAGCATAATCCATCTTGAATCAGCATGACCAGCATGGAGTCCACCTCATCTATTGCCTCCCAGAAACAATCGTGGGCTGTTTGAGGCACACAATATGCCTCTCTGGAGCCTTCTGTATTTTTAATACCCTCCTGTCCCCATGTCAGGCCAGAATTCAGTCAATTAATAAGTTTAATACGATTTGTCTGTCTGAGGCAAGAGGGGTTTTGTTTGTTTGTTTGTTTGTTTGAAGGAATAGCCAATGTTTGTCCTGAAATCCTTTTAAAAAAACCTAGTCTGCATGGTTATTTATGGAGAACAAAAATGTTATTCTGTTTAAAATAGTAATAAATAGATTCAGCACTGTACATTTTGGCTTTGTTTGCTTTGGTATTTCTCTCCCTCTCTCTTGTCTTTTTCTTTCTTCGGGCAATTTCTAGGCTGCTTTCTGCAAAACAACTTTTTTTGGGGGGGGGGGAGGGAGGGAGACATCAAAATTTAAGAAGTTAGAATAATCAAGTAGAAAGAAGCAAGCAGAACAGTATCCATTCTTTTAAAAGAATTCAAGTCAAATGTTTTTTAGCTACTCTTGTTTTAGCTACTCTTGGCTATTTTTAGGTATCGTTGCTTAATCACTCGGCATCCCAAAAGGCAGGCTAGAAACATCCTAAATAACTGATCAGGAAAAGGAATAAAAACAAAACTCACTAAACCACAAAAAATGCATCATCTTTAAGAAGCATGCAAAATGACAACAGAATTCGACAAATGAAACCCTTGAAATCTAAAACCCTGAAAATGTTGTTGCTCTCTAAGGTGCTACTGGATTCACAACTAACAAAATCTTAGTGTCTGCATTAGATTAACGTTGTTGTTATTAGCCATTCGGTCATGTTCAACTCTTGATGGTTCTATGGGCCAGGTCTCTCCACATCTTCTGATCTCGCACTGTTTCTTTGAGTGGTTCCATGCTCAGGCTGGTGTCGACTTTTATTGTGTCTAGGCACCGTGTTCTTTGGCAGCCTGGTTTCCTTTTGC
The DNA here is from genome assembly GCA_029233225.1 of Lepidodactylus listeri. Classification (NCBI taxonomy): domain Eukaryota; kingdom Metazoa; phylum Chordata; class Lepidosauria; order Squamata; family Gekkonidae; genus Lepidodactylus; species Lepidodactylus listeri. The sequence continues at coordinate 1,347,159 of JARCFY010000022.1, forward strand.
CGTTAACCAATCCAAGCATAATTGTTTTTTCTAATGATCTCTTCCGCATGACATGGTCGGAATAAGTCAGTCACAGTTTTGTGATTTTTCCTTCCAATGGCATGTCTGGTTCTATGCGTTCCAATATTTGCTTGTTTGGGCATGTTCATATGGGATACCATATAAGGATGAAGTACAAGACGGAGATACGTTTTCTTCCTCAAAAGCAATTTCCAGAAGCTTTATTTGTTTTTGTTTTTTGTTTTAATTACAAAGCATAATTTGCTAAGTTTTATACTTTTTTCCTTCCTGAGCGTTTCTCTTCTTTATCACTTCAACAACCTTGTGGAAATGAAAACAGTGCATCTTTAGAGGGTTTCATAAGACAGTGTTCAGCCGAAACCTTTTCAAGAAAAGACGGCTTGCTCAATACAGTTCTGATATTTGATTTGGAAACTCATAAGGAGAAAATTATGTTGCGGGGAGAGTTTGATTTGCATTTATTTGTCCACTTTGAATCCCATTTTCTTGACTTTTTTTCCTTGGTGCACAGCTGTGTTTTTTTTAAGCACGCTGCGCGGCGACATGTTCAGATTGCCTCCTTCTGAATAGGCGACGCACCCTGATAGGGGAAGAGAGCATTGTTTGTAGCTGCAGAAAAACAACCATTCCTTGCTTGAGGCAGGGCGCGTCTGCAAAAAGGAAACTCTGGGCTTGAGGTGAGCAAATTCTGCATAGGCCAGGTGGGAATAGGAGTATGTTTTGACTACTTATGTGGTGAGCTCCATGCTGGTTGCCTTTGGGCAAAGCTTTTTTAGCCCCTGAACTTCCAAGCAAAACTACTTTTATTCTCTCAGGCATTTGAAATGGATGGGGAGACTGTTCTTGCTGTTTGACTCACGTAGCGATTTTATTGATAGCCACGGTGCGTATCGTAATGGTTCTCTTTTTGCTGTTGTATGGAGGCCTATGGCCATATGCAATAAATTTTCTACCTTTTTGCTGTTGTAGTAGTAGTAGTAGTAGTAGTAGTAGTAGCAGCAGTAGTACATTTTTCTCTCTGCTCAGAGAATTGTTGAATATGTGTTATCATTGGACTGATAAGAACATAAGAGCCTTGTGAGATCAGACCAGTGGTCCTTCTAGTCCAGCATCCTGTCCCACACAGTGGCCAACCAGTTCCTCTGGAGGGCCAACAACAGGGCAGAGAGGCCAAGGCCTTCCCCTGGTGTTGCCTCTTGGCTCTGGGATTCAGAACCTTAGTGCCTCTGAATGTGGAGGTTCCCCTCAGTCAGCCCAGCTAGTAGTCACTGACAGACTTATCCTCCATGAATCTATCTAATCCTGCTTTTAAAGCTTTGTTCCTGTGGTCACCGTTACATCCTCTGGCATCAAATTCGCTAATCCCACATTTTAATCACTCTCTGTGTAAAGTGGTATTTTCCTTTTGTCTGTCCTGAACCTACTGCCCATCAGCTTCATTGGATGCCCTCCAGTTCTAGTATTTTGGGAAAGTGAGAGGAAAAATGCTCTTTGTCCACTCTGTCCACCCCATGCATAATTTTATAAACCTCAGTCACATGCCCCCTTTAGTTATCTCATTTCTAAATTGAAAAGTCCCAGTCTCTTTAGGCTTTCCTCCTAGGAAAGGTGCTCCAACCCCAAATCATCTTGGTTGCCCTCCTCTGTACTTTTCCCAGCTCTGCAATGTCCTTTTTGAGATACGGTAACCAGAACTGTACACAACATTCCAAATGAGACTGCACCATAGATCTATACGGGGGCATTACAGTATTGGCCATTTTATTCTCAATCCCTTTCTTAATAATCCCTAATGTACAGTTTACCTTTTTCACTGCTGCAGCACACCGAGTCGACGTTTTCATTGAGCTATCCACTATGACCCCGAGAACCTTTTCCCTCTTAGTCTTAGCAAGCCCAGACTTTATTAGCTTAAACTTGAAGTCGAGATTTTTTTATCCCATTGTGCATCCCTTTACACTTACCAACACTGAACTCCATTTGCCATGTTGTTGCCCACTCATCCAGTTTGTTGAGATCCTCTGGAGCTCTTCACAGTCAGCCTTGGTTTTCATCATCCTGAATAATTTTTGTGTCATCTGCAGACTTAGCCACTACACTATATTTACTGGGTTGCAAGAATGGTATTTTTGGGGTTGCAAGGATGAATGACGTATCTGAAGAAGTGAGCAGTGACACACGAAAGCTCATACCCTGCCACAAATTTTGTTAGTCTTTAAGGTGCTACTGGACTCTTACTCTTTTCTGCTGCCACGGACATACTAACATGGCTACCCATCTTGAAGCTTCTTTGATATATATTTAAAATGTTCACTCATATTTTTGACACAACTTGTCAGTCACAACTTGTCAGTTTCAGAGCTGTTCTCTCAAGAGCAATCCTCCAAAGAACTCTCTCTGCCCCACCTACCTCACAGGGTGTCTGTTGTGGGGAAGCGAAGGGAAAGGAGGTTGCAAGCCACTCTGAGACTCCTTCAGGTAGCGAAGGGTGGGGTATAAATCCAATCTCGTCCTCCTCCTCCTTCTTCTTCCCAAGAAGATGCCCTAACACTGAGCCATGGCCCCTCCCGAAATCTTGGGTCTGCCTAACCGAAGGAAGTCGTAACACTGAAATGATTTCCAAGTAGAAAGACCAGAAATGAGAGGTTCAAAAACATCATCGCTATTTGGTTGCTTGAGATGTTGGGAAGTTTCCTAAGAAGGCAGGTTGCCCCTTGTATTGCTTGACAGTGGCGCAACTGCCAAGCAGAGAGAGCTGATTCAGAAGCCCCATAAATGTGACGAAGGGCTCATCATGCTGTGGCAGAGGAACAGGAGCGAGTTTCTAATAAATGCCACCAGGAAGGAGCTTTCCACTGAATCACTGTCCTTTCCTGTCTAAGCGCTAATGCTTTTGACTTTCAAGCAGCAGAAAGTTGTGAATAAATGGAGGAAGTAGGCATGATGAACAGGGTGGTGGCGATGGATGTTTTTTCCAGGAGAGAAAAAAGGAAGGAGGTAAGTAAAGAGAGGAGAAATCTGAAAGGTCCACATGATATCATTTGGGGAGGGGAGGTTAGAACCTGCACTCCTAACCAATACACCAAACTGGCTCCGTTGTCTCTTCCAGTGACTCTGTCTTCTCATAATGTGACCAAAATACAATAGCCTCAGTCATTTTAGCTCATAGGGAGAGTTCAGACTTTTCAGACAGTTCAGACAGTTTGGTGTAGTGGTTAAGTATGTGGACTCTAATCTGGGAGAACTGGGTTTGATTCCCCACTCCTCCACTTGCACCTGCTGGTGTGACCTTGGGCAAGCCATAGTTCTGTCAGAGCTGTTCTCTTAAGGAAAGTTCTGGAAAGAGCTCTCTCAGCCCTACCTACCTCACAGGGTGTCTGTTGTGGGGAGGGGAGGGGAAAGGAGTTTGTAAGCCGCTCTGAGACTCTGAGTGAAGGGCGGGGTATAAATCCAATCTCCTCCTCCTTCTCCTCTGATACTATATCAGTGCTGTTTGTCACTCCCCAGTCCCTTCTAACCAGCTTTAATAACCTAAATGTTTCTGTTCCAACATGCTGGCTACTTCTGTGTATTGGTCAGGTAGAAGAAACTAATGCAGAAAACGTTGGATCCCCCTCCCTGATTTGAAGAATTCTTCACCAGGTTTTCCCAAGTTATTTAGTTAACATTGAACTGTATTTCTCCCCCATCTAGTGGCCAGATTCATTTGCGAATTCCAGAATTAATTTGAGCTTTATTCTTTTTGCACAGGCTTATATCTCTAGTTTGGAAACATTAAGCACAAATATTTATTCGGTTTCTTTACTTGTATGAAGCAAAGTTACAATCCTGCCCTCTGCTGGATTTCAGGTTTTAGAAAGTTAGCCTATAACTATTTGAATAAACAGGGAAAACACTCCCCCCCCCTCAAATAGCAATAGGGAAATGTCATTGCATTTATATGATATTTTGGATGATCTGGTTCCTGATTATAATGCTTATTCTCCCCCTCTCCCACAGTTGGCTAATTAAGAAATAATAGCTCTTGAGCTGCTTATTCATTTAAGTTGTTTCTTAACTGAACAGACTGACATCTTAGGAAGATATACTTCCCCTGTAAACTGTATCCTTCATTTCTTAGCATCACTTTCCCATAATGAGCATTGTTGTTACAACACTTAAGGGATACCCCTTACTCAGATGAAATGGTTCTGTCGTGTTATTTCATTTAAAAAATATATTTATATGTGACAGCTTTGATTCTGGTGGAAACGCCTCTCCGTGTGTGTATATGTGTTAAGTATCATGAAGTCACTTCTGACTTGTGGCGACCAATGCTCCCTATAAGCTGTGGAGTCTTGTGAGCAAAAATTCTACTTTGTGAGCTACTGGCATTACAGCTGTGAGCAAGTGATTTGGCTGCTGCATAAATTAGTTTGTTCTAGAACCATCCTTCCTGGGCTAAGACAAAAATGTGTGAGCCAGAGGCTAAAAAACTATGAGCTAGCTCACACTAACTCAGCTTAGAGGGAACACTGGTGGCGACCCTTTGAGGGACTTGGGGATGGTCAGTCTGGTGAAGAGGAGGCTGAGGGGGGACAAGATTGCCCTCTTGAAGTATCTGAAGGACTGTCCCTTAGAGGAGGGCAGGGAGCTGTTTCTGTTGGCAGCAGAGGAGAGGACTCGCAAGAATGGGTTGAAATTCAGGGCGGGAAGGCACTGGCTGGATATTAGGAAAACCCTTTTTACGGTAAGAGTTGTTCAACAGTGGAATCAGCTGCCTGGGGAGGTGGTGAGCTCCCCCTCACTGGCAGTCTTTAAGCAGCAGCTGGACAAAGACTTGTCAGGGATGCTCTAGGCTGATCCTGAATTGAGCAGGGGGTCGGACCAGATGGCCTGTATAGCCCCTTACAAGTATGTGATTCTGTGATTCTAATGTCCTCCAGAACATTGTATCATGGACAGCCTTGCTGAGGCCTTGCCAACATAAGGCTGTGGCTTTCCAGTTTGGTGTAGTGCCAGTTTGGTGTAGAGAGCCAGTTTGGTGTAGTGGTTAAGTGCGCGGACTCTAATCTGGGAGAACCGGGTTTGATTCCCCACTCCTCCACTTGCACCTGGCTGGATGACCTGGGTAAGCCATAGCTCTGTACCAGCTGTTCCCTCAAGGACAGCTTGAGAAAGAGCTCTCTCAGCCCCACCTACCTCACAGGGTGTCTGTTGTGGGGAGGGGAAGGGAAAAGGAGTTTGTAAGCTGCTCTGAGACTCCCTTGGGGAGTGGAGGGCGGGGTATAAATCCAATCTCTTCTTCTTCTTCCTCTTCCTGGTTGCATCAATGTCTTATGTTGGGTCTTCCTCTTTTTCCACCGCCTTGTACTTTTCTGAGCATTGTTCCAAGGGATATGTCTACAGGATCTACACTCCAATAATCAACTGTGTACAATTTTTTATTTCTGATAACATCATTGTTCCCAATAACCATTATTAGCATTTTTTTAAAAAAAGGTAACATCATAACATAAGAGAAGCCATGTTGGATCAGGCCAGTGGCCCATCCAGTCCAACACTCTGTGTCACACAGTGGCCAAAAGTACCAGGTGCCACCAGGAGATCCATCAGTGGGGCCAAGTAGAACTAGATACTGAAGGCTTAGATGAGTCTTGGCTTAGTTAAGACACCATGCTTTCACACATTAGTTTGGAGTAGTGGTTAAGAGTGCAGACTCTAACCTGGGAGAACCGGGTTTGATTCCCCCACACTTCCACATGCATCTGCTGGTGTGACCTTGGGTCAGTCACAAGTTATCTCCAAGCTCAAGAGAGAGTTATCTCTCATGAGCAGTCCTCGAAAGAGCTCTCTCAGCCCCCCCCCCCAACCTCACAGGGTGTCTGTTGTGGGGAGGGGAAGGGGAAGGAGATTGAAAGCCGCTCTGAGACTTCATGTGAAGGGTGGGGTATAAATCCAACCTCCTCCTCCTCCTTCTCCTCCTCTTCTTCCTCTTCTTCCCACTCTTAACACAACTCATTTTATTGTGACTTGTAAAGATGTAAGCATTGTAGCCATGTATCAATAGAAAGATTGTGGAGTTCTCAGTTCTGAAGGATGAGTCTCTCTCTTCTGTTGAAATGCCTACTTGTTTCCATTTAGTGTGTGGCCTTCACTCATGTCCCACTAATTCTACCAGAATTGTGTCTGTTACTGTTAGCAACGTTGTTCATAGTGTCAACACACAGGTCTGTAAAGGTACAAATCAGGGACTGCTCTGCGTGGCATGTTTAAGTTGTCTGTATGGCTAATGCTTTCAAGAAAACTAGGTCAAAACAGAAAGATATTGAAGGCTTTCTACTGCTGCTTGCTTCCGTCATTCCTTTCTCATTTATAAATGGAATCATTGCCCCAAGGCTCTGCGTATGCCCCCAGCCGGCCTTTGCTTTTAGTGTCAAAAAAAACCCTTCCCTTGATTTCAGTAGTAAAAGCATGTGGCCTGTCCCCCCTTCATTATCCTGCAACGATACTATCACAGTCATTTGAGGAATAATAGAAACATATTTTGAGGTTTTAGCTGGTTTTAAGCGCATGGAGGATCTCCTTGTGGACAGAAAATGGGAGTTACTGATTAGATAAATGCTGGGAGGACAGTGGCCATTGAACGTTTCGACTGGACAACTTAGGATATCGCTGTGAAGCACTCAGGCCTGAGGTCTGGCGGGTACTCAAAACCAGACAAGTTTTGTGATGTGGGGGTTGGAAATAAGAGTACTCAAAACCAGACAAATCTTGTGTGATGGGGGGGTTGGAAATAAGAGTTGTGGGCTGGTGTGAGCTGCTTGCAGTTCTCCACTCCAAAAGGAGGGGGGGGTTAGATATTGAAGGGGGGGGGGGAGTTAACGGCTGATGCATAAACTCCCAGTTGCCACCACTGACACCTGCCTGTCATCTTGGTGTATAGGAATGGGGTGTGGACTTCTTCCCTCCTGTCCTTCCTTCCTTCCTTCCTTCCTTCCTTCCTTCCTTCCTTCCTCCTTCTCCCTCCCTTTTAATTTGTATCCTGCCCTCCCTACCAAGGCAGGCTCAGGGCGGCTTACAGAATATATTCATTCTCCTTCTCCTTCCTCCTCCTCCTCTCTTCTTCTTCTTCTTCTTCTTCATCATCATCATCATCAACTGTATTTATGAATTGCCCAAGCCCTTCTTCTGCAGGGCTCTTGGCAATGTACAGCCGCAGATGAAAGAAGATAAAATCCATTAAAACAGTAGTAGAGCATTAAAAACAATCAGATGGCGAACAACCAAGCCCTCTTTCCAACTGCCACTGCCAGCTACTTCATGGACAGTGGGGAGAGAGGGCAAAATAGATGTAAATAACAGAAAACAGGAAGGGTGCCAGCCAAGATATTTATTTATTTATTTATTCCATTTTTCTCCCGCCTTGCCAGTGAACTGGCTCAAGATGGAACCGTCGCTGTCCTCGGCCTAATCTGGGATTGTTGCAATGTGGCAAAGGAACTAGAACTGAAGGGAAATTCTGTATCCTGTTCTTGAACAGCAAGATTGTGTCTGAAGTCATGTGGGCAGGACCCCCAAAGTACCACTGTGCCTGAATATTCTTACAGTGGAGTCTGCTTTCAAACCAGGGCGTATCTTAAGGGACGCTGTGTGGGTACAGTTTTAACCCCTAGCTAGGAATGGAATGAGCCAGGAAGGGGTGGGATCTTTAGATGGAGAAGGGTGCAGAATGTGTGGAAAATGAAGGAGGACTGCAGGACTGCCCTGCTGGGGAGCTGGAACTTTAATCATGGTCTCTTAATACCTTGGTCAAGGTAACTATGATTTGTAAATGGAAACTGTTAAGGGAAAGAGACTTTTGTTCTAAATACTTGTAAATTTTAGGATTATTGTTTCAGGGCTGCGTTATCTAATGGGGAGTTCATCTGGGATCCTCATCTTCAAAGCTGGTGCACAGAGTATTCAGCTGGAGACTTCCTGGGCCCCCAACAAGAGGAAAGATTTTGTGTATTCAGCCTGAGTCATCCCCAAGCTAGTGCCTGAAAAATAGTTTACCAGGAACCTGGAGTGGACCTATAGAAAAGTAGTGTTGTGCAAATAGCCTATCATTGGGAGTGGGGTGTGTTGGGGCGTGGTGTTTGCGTGCTATATAAACAAGGCCTGTGGCCTTGGAGTTTGTTCTAGTTGTGTTCCTGACATCACTGAATAAAGTGGAGCTGTTCACTGCAGTGCATCCTGAACCCAGTACTTTGGAGGTGGCAAGCTGTGAAGAAGGGAGAAGTTAATGGTTTGGACTTCAAGAGATCATTGTTCTGTTGTGTCACTGTGTTTGTTGTTACAGAATATAATGCTAAGTGAAAAAGTAAGACGGTTTTATTTTCTTTGGATTATTGCAAGAGTCATTCCCAAGTTCTGCTCCACAGAACCCACAAGCCGAGGTTACATGATCTCTTGGGACTATTACATGTGAGAATTCCACAACCACAGGGGCAGATCATTTAAGTTTTAGTCTACCCACCTTTCTAAAAGATCCATGTGAGCGGCCCTTTCCTTGTGATGACAGTATTCAAACGCACAGAGAGAGATGGCTTCCATTTAACACATTTTCTAAAGGTGTCCTTCGTCGCTGTAGACTTTTTGTGGTGGCTTTTCAAGTGTCCATCAACCTCTCAATGCCCTGAAGAATTTGTGGCAGCGTAACTGACTACTTGTTTGCGTTTTCGCTTTAGGGGTGCATGAGGCAGGCTTACGAGTTTATTTGCATGGATGGCTGAGAAACAGAGCTTTAATACAATTGTATTCAAGATTTTCTTCTGGGGCCTATAGATTAAATATGGAGATGAAGGCATGGTAGGATGTATCTTTATAGTAATGATGCTATTACTTAGGCCGTTGTGCACAAAGAAGGGAGAGTTCAACAAAAGATATTTCCATTTAAATGTTTTCCCCTTTTTTGCAATCAGATGCTATATCTTAATAGCCCAGCGGAATGTTTCCATTTGCAATGATTTCCATTATTATTAGATTTTTATAATCATTGGGGAAAGCGGCTTGTTTTAGATTTATCTACCCAAGGATACAGAAGAAGGGGAGAGCAGGGGGCAGGCCTTGCAGAATCGATCCACTTGGAAGTGGACTAATATAATTACGAAGCAAAGGAGCGGCAGGACTAATATAAAAATAATTCCCTCCTGTGTTCTGCGTTATGTATATTTACACACAAAAGCTTTTTTTAAAACAATGGGTAGCCAATTGCTTTAGTCTTAGGGGTCATGATAGCTGGCAGAGAACAGCCAGGCACCTGGAATAGCGAAGAAGACGAAGAGGAGGAGATGATGATGATGATTGGATTTATACCCCGCCCTTCACTCAGAGTTCCTCCGTGGATCGGCTTGGCTTCCCCAGGCACCCCACAGCTTGTGAGGCACCTGGGGAACCCAAGGTGGGGAAGGCTGTAGGCGTGGCCAATTCGGAAGCCAGCTGGAACTCCATTCCTGTGCATTCCTGCCCCAAAATAGCCCTGGTTGTTGCTGTTCAGTCGCATAGTCAGTGTCAGAGTCCCACTGCGATCAGTCCTAACAACGGTCCTTAACCAGGATTCAGTTTATTGAGATCAGGAAAGGCGCACAGTTCATCAGTACACACTTTGTGTCAGGAATAGCTCTCCAGGTGGGAGTTGGGAAGTTGTACAGTATTTAAAGGGCACCCGGGAGGGAAGAGAGCCAATCATAGAAAGCAAGGAAGCACACCTAAAATAACAAATACAAGTTCCGAGGGGAATAGGAACAACCAGATAGCAAGGTCAGACCCAGGCAGAGAGATAAGACACAGAGCGAGAAACGGAAAGTCAAAATGCCAGGAGATGTAATGTCTTCAGTACAGGCTTCACCTAGCCTTCAGTACCCAACCCCCACTCGCTATGGCAGCATAGCTGACAACCAGGCCCTCCTGTCCTCTGTCCGCCTCCGGAGTTTGCTCAACTTCATGTTTGTTGCATCGATAACACTGTCTAATCATCTCATCCTTTGGTGGCAAAAACTTGACGTCAAAAACAAAGTCTCCCTCTCCTTGCAATCAGCATCTCAAAGGAAGCTATGCAAACTGGGACAGTCGGGGTGGTGAAAAGGGTTGGCCTTCCCTCTATCCCAAATCTGGGACACCGGTCCAAACTTGGGTTTTGCGGGTGGCTTCCTTTTGCTTTGTGGCATCCTATGAATATTGTCTTACTTCTCACTCTGTTCCCTGCCCCCTGGTTATTCACCTTTAGATTTTGGCCCTCGCAGCTATGAAACCTGCCACCTGGCTTGCCCCCAATATGGTATGGGACGCACACACCCCAGTCCCCCCCTTATTATCCAATTAATTTGGGGGATCTTCTGAATATTGTATCTCCTTCCAAACACACACATACACCTTTTTTCCTCTCACTAGGGCTGACAGATATGCTTTGCAGCGTTCCTCCTTATTAATCAGCCAACAGACCTCATTTTGCTCTTCTGAAATCATGAAAATATTGTGTCAGTTACTGTCAAAATTCATGATGCATTCCAAGGCAGAGACAGGCAGAGGCAATAACCTAATGTAAACAGAAAGAAGTAAGACTTTGACATCTTATTTATCGGAACAGTAATGGTGCCTTTTCCCCTTTGGCCAGCCTGTTTTTTAAAAATAAAAATGAAATTCTCTTTACTAAAATTTAAAGAAGGACCTTCAGAGGGTAACTATCTATGGTCACAACAGTAATTATGCAAAGGGCTAAAAGTGCTAACTAACTTGTTTGCTTTCAGTATTGTTTATGTTAAATATGTCATATACGCTGTATACTCAATTACCCCAGTTTTTCAAGTGTGACAGTGGTTCATTTAAAAAAAAATAAAGCATTTCTCATGTGTAGGTTTTGTATCTCTTTCAGAAGACTTTTCTAATCAAGTGTATAATTCCAACTCATAAAGATAGGATAGTAGGAGATGCTTACAAATTCTTCCCAGGTAGGAATTCTCCCCCAAATACACTTTGCATTGTATTGAATTTATTGTTCATGGCCATTGGCTTTCACAGTTTAAACATTTCTAAAACATAATTGCAGTCAGGCAAAGTTAAAATTTTAAAACCTCAGCATACAGTCAGCACAATAATACTAGAGCAATTCAGTTAGAGGCAGGGGTCATTTTGTAGGGGGGAGAAGGTGCAGGAGCTCATTAGCATTATTCATTAGCATAACTTATTTGCATATGCCACACACCGCTGACATCACCAGAAGTGTGTCAGAAGGCAACACCCACCGCTCAGGCTCCACCCCAAAATCTCCAGGTATTTCCCAACTCAGAGCTGGTGAGCCAGCTTTACACTTTGATACTTTAGGTTTCCTTTGCTCTTGCAGGGAAGCTACCCTGCAACAAGCATGAAAATACAGATCAAGTTCATATGTTTTTGCTTTTTTCCCACAGTGTATCACCATATGTGCCCGCTCCTGGGCTCCTGGAACGGTGTTCCTGCACATTCCTGCTCAAAATGACCCCTGGTTAGAGGTATTCTTAGAAACAATGTTCGCTCTAATCTTCTTAGCAGCCAGGGCAAAAAGAGCCAGTCTGTAGGAAATATAAGACTCTGTATCAAAGAGCATGTGGACTAAATTTTTGGGTTCAGAAAAGGACTGTAAATTAGCTGAAATCATAGCCACTAGCCAGGAATTTATTTATGGAACCCAGAAGCAAAGGGCAGGGCAGGACATAAAGTGGTGGATCTTCCACAGTCTGCTTCCAAGCGTCCTATGGCAAAGAACAAAGTAGAGGTGTTTTCTCTAATTTGCTTTCCCGAGTTCACTTTGTCAGTATATAATAGATGTGGTATCTTCAGCTTCCCACTTCTCCAAGCTAGAAGATGTTCTAGAGAGAACATTTACCTGAGTTGGCTCCCTTGTAGATAAGGTTGCCAAGTCCTTGTGACTTACCACCGGGGGGGGGGGAGTCCTCCTGGGTCCGGGAGCTTCCCCGGTGCATGCGCCGTGATGATGTCACCCGGAAGTGACATTATCATGTTGGGGGCGTTGCCAGGGGGATGCTCTGGCAATCGCCCAAAAACTCTATGGTACCATAGAGTTTTGGGGCAATTGCTAGAGCGTCGTCCTGGCAACGTCCCCAACGTGATGACGTCACTTCCGGGTGACGTCATTACCCTGGGGAAAGTCATCCTGACTTCAGGGGTGTGGTTCCCCCCGCCGGCCGAATGGTGGCCGGCAGATTGAGAACCCCTGTAGCGGGGGATCCCCCACCCCCCGGGCTGACTTGGCAGCCCTAGTTGTAGAAGAGTTCTCAGAAGAATTAGTGTTTTGTAATCATACATGCACCTTGACCTGGATAGCTCAGGCTAGCTGCATCTTATCTAGATCTTGGAAGCTAAGCAGGGTCCGCCCCTCTAAGCTGAGTTAGTGTGAGCTAACTCACAGTTTTTTAGCCTCTGGCTCACACGTTTTTGTCTTAGTTCAATGAAGGATGGCTCCAGAACCAAACTAATTTATGCAGCAGCCAAATCACTTGCTCACAACTTTAATGCCAGTGGCTCACAAAGTAGAATTTTTGTTCACAAGACTCCACAGCATAGAGAGAGTATTGGGCAGCCCTGGTTAGTATTTCGATGGGAGACCATCAAGGAAGCCCAGGGTCACTGAACGTCTCTTGCCTTGAAAAACCTATCCCATGGGGGTCACTGTCTGTCTCATGTATACCCCACTGCTTTCCTTAATGGGGAACTAAAGCAGCTCACATTGTACTCTTCTCTTCCATTTGACCTCGGCCTTTTGGGGTAAATTCAGATGAGTGCATGTGATGGGCCAAAGCTCACCCAGCAAGCTTCCATAATAGAGCGGGGATTTGAACCTGGGACTCTCAGATCCTTGTCTACCACTCTTAACAGCTCCACCACAATGGCTCTCGGCACAGTCTGAAAGGTCATATAGATTCCTTTTGAGGATGTGATTATGTCGCTGCTGCTGCTGCTTCTTTGAAAAACATGGTTGCATGTGACATTTGTTTGTTTGTTTGTTTGTTTGTTCAATTCATATACCGCCCGCCCCTGAGTTCACAGGGCTTAGGGCAGCTGCCAAAAAAATAACAAAGAAATACAATATAGAACCAAAATTAAAGCAGCCAAGTTAAAATTAAAGAACATTTAAAGATCATTAAAATTAAGGAACACTGAAGAACATTTTAATAGCTGATGGTACTGACCTGGATATTCCAGGATAGCGCCATCTTGTCAGATCTCAGGGGCTAAGCAGGAGCAGCTCAGATCAGTATTTGGATGGGAGACCACCAAGGAAGGAGGAGGAAATCGGATCCATACCCCGCCCTTCACTACCCAAAGGAGTCTAAGAGCGGTTTACAATCTCCTTTCCCTCCCCCCCCCCCACAATAGACACTCTGTGTGAGGTAGGTGGGACTGAGAGAGCTCTTTCGAGGACTGCCCGTGAGAGAACAGCTCTGAAAGAACTTGTGACTGACCCAAGGTCACCCCAGCAGCTGCATGTGGAGGGGTGGGGAATCAAACTTGGTTCTCCCAGAGTCCTCGCTCCTAACCACTACATCAAACCAGGGTTGTGATGCCTCCGAAGTCTCTTGCCATGAAAACACTTTGGGGGTGTCATATATATATAGCCCTGACCTGCATAGAATGGGCTAGCATGATTTTGTCAGATTGTGTAATCTAAGCAGGGTCTTACCTGGCTATTATTTGGATGGGAGACCGCCAAGGAATACCAGGGTCGTGATGCAGAGGCAGGCAACGGCAAACCACCTCCAAATGTCTCTTGCCTTGAGAACCCTACGGGGTCATCATAAGTTAGCTGTGCCTTGACGGCACTTTCCACCACCAACTGTACTACGTGATTACAAGTCATATTACAGAATATCTCTCTCTGCATGCTATGGAATTTTACCCAAAGTTTAAAGTTGTAACCCGAAAAGGAAATATATTTTCTGTTAGATTAAAAGGGAAACCCATTTGTCGCCATCAAAGGGGAGGGAAAGAAATGGTTTACACTTTCTCTGCAGTGGTAATACTTCTGTTCCTTACTCCATTCTTAGATGTCTTGACACGAGTAATACATTAAAAAGAGCTTGTAAGTGTAATTTGATGCTCATTTCTATTTGATGCCTACCGTAACAACTGGGGAAAGCAGATACGTTCTGCTCTCACAGCAGAAAAATGGCTTTATTGTTGTGGGGTTTTATTCTTCCCCCTCCTGTGGAAATTAAAAAGAACAAAAAAAAGAATTTCACCAGTTTATGAATCTTTGACAGTACGCTCTGTTCTTCTGTTCCAAAGCTTGAAAGAGTTTTTGGCTTTGGAACAAGAAAATAAGTTTTAAAGTGTTGTCAGCAAAATAATAACCATTGCCAAGCTGCTAATGAATGACAAAATAAATATGTCTCTATATAAAATATGAACGTATTAAACTGCCTTGTACGAATCGGCTCTTTGGGACATCCTGCACGTTACTAGCAGTTCTTTTTAGGGTTTCAAGCAAAGGTCTTTTCCATAATTACCACCCAGGGATTAGTTACTGGGTTCAATTTGAGGTACTGGCTATCGTGTACAAATCCCTTCATGTGGGCACGATAGGGTTGCCAGCTCTGGATTGGGAAATATTTTATTTCTGTATTCTTTAGACTTTTAGGCCACCCTTCTCTGCAACCAGGGCTCAGGGCGGCTGACAACACAATAAAAACACACAGTTGTGGAGAGCCAGTTTGGTGTGGTGGTTAGGAGCACAGGCTCTAAACTGGGAGAACCGGGTTTGATTCCCCACTCCTCCACATGCAGCTGCTGGTGTGACCTTGGGTCTAGTCATGGTTCTTTCAGAGCTGTTCTCTCAAGGGCAGTTGTCTCAGAGCTCTCTCAGCCCCACCTACCTCCCAGGGTGCCTGTTGTGGGGAGGGGAAGGGAAAGGAGATTGTAAGCCACTCTGAGACTTCAAGTGAAGGGTGGGGTATAAATCCAGCCGCCTCCTCCTCCTCCTCCCTCCTCCTCCTCCTCTTCTTCTCCTTCTCCTTTTCCTTCTTCTTCCCAGCATTAAAACACAATACTGAATCATAAGTAAAAAGCAGTTGAGGAATAATTTAAATAGAAATGAAAACTACCCAAAGTCTCCAAGGCAGGGGGAGCTGGAGAGCGCCAGACTACTTGGTGTTCCATCACTGTCCTCAACCCAAAGGCCGGCGGAACTTCTCTGCCTTACAGGCCCTGTGGAAAGGGAATATATTCTGCAGGGGTGGAGCCTGAGGAGGGTGAGGTTTGGGGAAGGGAGGCACTTGAAGGACTTAGAATCTAAGTTCCAAAGCGTCCATTTTCGACAGGTGAACTGATTGTCGCCTGGAGATCAGTTGCAATAATGGAAGATCTCCAGCCACTACCTGGAGGTTGTCAGCTGTAGGGCATGAGAAGATGGAGGCCTGTTTGTGGGATATGTTTGTAGAGGAGGGGTGGTAATGTAAAGCCAAGAACTTCTTTGGGATTCTGTAATGCTTGTGTCTGGCCACAATGAAGACAGCTTGTTATCTTCTGAGTGGGAATAAAAGAGAAATTGGAAGCGGAGGAGAAAGGAGGGAAGTAGAGAGAGAGAGAGAGGGAAAAAAAGAAATCTTGGGGAATTATGATATGTAGGCAGAAGGTTACCCAAGAAACGTTGGATTTATTTCCCTTATTAGAAATAGCTTCTTCTTCTTTTTTTAAATAACGTTAAATTTCTCACACACAAGACAGGAGCTGTGAATCATCTTCCACGTGCGTTCAGCTGCTTTAACCATGCACATATTGTTTGGAAATATGTCTAACCCCATTAAGTGGAATTGGTACGGGGCCATCATCTATCTTCCAATAAAGCGTATAAAAAAATGAGAAAAGCCAGCTCAGACTGCGATAATGGGGCTTATAACCGTGTCAAGTCAAATACCTGTTTATATCTGACTAACGACTAGGGTGGAGATAGTCACCATCACTTCTTTTTTTTTTTTAAAGAGGGCTCCCCCTCACCACCACGAGAAACCTTTCTGATAAGATTATCGGCAGCGTCCTTCACTCTGGCTGGTTTGCCCTTCAGCCTCTCCCCGTGTTCCTAGCCAGTTCCAATAATTAAGACGGGGCCATTAAACATAGTCTTATCCGTATGGTTAAAGGTGGGGGCAACTGCCTGATAATAGAATCAATTTGGGGATGAAAGTGAGGGGTGGGAGGGGGAGAATCCCGCAGCGTTTTCCTATGCAGCTGTTCTGCAGGATGGCTTAAATTAGGTTGCTGAGCTATAAACCAAGGTACATTTTTTATTACGGAAGGGATGCTAGAGGATACAACCGGATATTTGGGATACTTAAATTAGAACTTCAGATGATGACTGCAGAAAGTATAGTTGCCAGTTCCAGCTTGGGAAATTCCTGTAGATTTGGGGGCAGTGACTGGAGGGAGGGGAGGGGGCTCTGCAGGGGTGCAATGCCACTGAGTCCACTGTCTGAAGCAACTATTTTCAGCAGGGCAGGAGTTCTTAACCTGGGGTCCATGGATGGGCTTCTAGGGGTCTGTGGACCAGGCAGAACAAAATTATTTCTTCACTGGTTTCCTTCCTGTAACTCTTGAAATTGTTTTTGTGAACAACATTCATAATTATGTAATTACAGTAATGTCTCACTCCAAACCTGTGTAGGGATCCTACTGCGCATGTTTGGGTAGCACAGAATTATCATCATCAGGTCACTATGACATTTTATCTTTTGTGGGAGTCCGTATCTGTTATCAGGGGCTGCGGTGGCTCAGAGGTTAAGACGCTGAGTTGCAGACTGGAAGGTCGATAGCTCGGCAGTTCGAGACCCGAGTGCCACGTGACAGAGTGAGCTCCCGTCATTGGCCCCAGCTCCTGCTAACCTAGCAGTTCGAAAGGGAGACATTGCAAGTAGATAAATAGGTACCGCTTTGGTGGGAAGGTAACAGTGTTCCGTGTGCCTCAGCATTTAGTCATGAGGGGCACATAACAGTCTTTGGACTGTGCTGGCTTGGAAACGGAGATGGCACCGCCCCCTAAAGTCAGATTTGACTGGCTTTCCAGCAAGGGAAACCTTTACCTTTACTTTACCTTTGTATCTGTCATCAGATTCTCAAAGGGGCCAATGACCCCAAAAAGATTAAGAATCACTGCTCCAGGGGAATGGATCTCTTTAGTCTGAGAAGAGGAGAAAGAAGAAGTGATTGGATTTATACCCTGCCTTTCACTACCCAAAGGAGTCTCAGAGCGGCTTACAAACTCCCTTCCCCTCCCCTCCCCACAACAGACACCCTTGTGAGGTGGGTGGGGCTGAGAGAGCTGTCTCGAGGACTGCCCTTGAGAGAACAGCTCCAAGAGAACTTGTGACTGACCCAAGGTCAGAAGCTGCATGTGGTAGAATGGGGACACAAACCCAGTTATCCCAGATTAGAGTCCACGCTCCTAACCACTACACCAAACTGGCTCTGGAAATGAGTTGAAATTCTGGGAGACCTCCAGACCCCACCTGGGGGCCGGTAACCTTAGAAGAAGGGTAGGTGGATTGGGGTCAGCTGCCGGTCACTAGGAGATTTGGAAGAAAATCCCAGTGATACCTCCCCCTATCTTTCTTGCTGCTGTCATGAAGGAAAAGGACCCTTTATTAAAAAAGCCAGCTAGTGTTAACCATCGGAATGTGTACGTTGCTGATTTGAATTGATACCAAGGAGGATTTATTTCATTTCTTTAAAAAGACTTTTAGGCCTTCCAATGAAATGTCATCTCGGAGCATTTTACGGGTATACAGTTTAGTTTAGTTTATTAGTTAGTTCTTTGGTATACAAAATACAAAAGAAACAGTCTCACTACAAAACAAGTAAATATCAAATCAGTATTCAGAGTGGTTGTCACAATGGACCATCTAGTGCTCAAGTTACAGAGGACAAGGCTCTTCGGTAGAGAGATCCCTGCTGAGCCTTTTGAGCAAAGAGGCAAGAGGGAAACCGTCTTGCTTCCGCTGGCAGCCCAATACCACCATTTGGGCTTCTGCGTGAGAGAGGCGGAGTGAGAAATAGGCAACCCAGTGAATGGAGCTGGCACTTGAGTTCATAGGTGGAGACTCAACAGGAGTTCTGTGCTGCTTCTTCTCATGCCCGTTGTGTCTAGTAGAGTTGTAAAGTTCTAGAGCTGAAAGGGCCTTCTGCTGCTCATGCAGTGAATCCCTTGCCATCCCATCCCAGAATATCGTGGACAGACTGCTGTCCAGCATCTGTTTGCACTGGTTCCATTCTCCAGCTTCTGACTCAGGAATACAGTTTCAGAGGGTAGCTGTGTTGTTCTGCAGTAGAACAGAAGAAGAGGAGGAGATTGGATTTATACCCCGCCCTTCACTACCTGAAGGAGTCTCAGAGCAGCTTACAATCTTCTTTCCTTTCCCCTCCCCACAACAGACACCCTGTGAGGTAGGTGGGGCTGAGAGAGCTCTTTCCAGAGCTGTCCTTGAGAGAACAGCTCTGACAGAACTATGGCTTGCCCAAGGTCATCCAACAAGTGCAAGTGGAGGAGTGGGGAATCAAACCCATTTCTCCCAGATTAGAGTCTGCACACTTAATCACTACACCAAACAGGTAGTAGCACCAACTACTAGAGACTACTAGCAACTGGAGACCAGCGAGGTTTTGTGGGATATGGGCTTACAATAGACAAAGCTCTCTTTGTCAGGTACGAAGGGAGCTCTGATTCTCAAAAGCCCATGCCCTTGGGTCGCCAGCCTCCAGGTGGGGCCTGGAGATCTCCCACTTTTACAATTGATCTCCAGCTGACAGAGATCAGCTCCCCTGGAGAAAATGGCAAAGAAGAAGATGATGATGAAGAAGAGATTCAATTTATACCCTCCTTTCACCATCCAAAGGACTTTCAGAGCGGCTTACAATCTCATTTCCCTTCCCCTCACACAACAGAAGAGCTCTGAGAGAACTGCCCTTGAGAGAATAGCTCTGAGAGAACTTGTGACTGACCCAAGGTCACTCCAGCAGCTGCATGTTGAGGAGTGGGGAATCAAGCCCAGTTCTCCCAGATTAGAGTCCACACTCTTAACCACTACACCAAACTGGCTTTGAAGGGTAGACTCTGTGACATTGTACTATGCTGAGGTCCCTCCCCTCCTCAAGTCCCAACCTCTCCCAGATCCACCCCCAAAATCTCCAGGTATTTTCCAACCCAGAGCCCTATCATACTCTGAAAATCTCACTGGTGTCTCAGGTGCTATGGGATTCAAACCTCACTGTGCTCTCTGGCAGTTTCTCCTGATGTCCGTCCAAAATCTATCCTCCAGTAACTTCGAGCACATGAAAACTGGTTGTGTCCTCTGGACCGACTGGGCATCAGTCATGCCTTCTGTATACCGTTTAGCACCAGACACGGTTGTTATCTGATCTTCTTTCAGTTGTGCAGAAATGGCGAAATCATAAACCTCTTCATTTTTTTAAATAGCACCTTTTAAAACGGTAAATTAAGAAAAAAGCTCATGCATGGATGGATGTGAACGATGTGGCCCGTAACCCGTAAGACCTGATTTTCTCAATGCAAAATGCAAAGGATCAGAACACGGAAAGGAGGAAGGAGTGGGGAGGGGGGGAAATCCTTTCATTGCCCGCCCAAACAAATGGCTGTGGAGAGAGGTAGGAATAGCGTATAATACCAGTAATGTCAACACTATTATTTCCACTTTTCTGACATGTCAGCATGTAATTTGCAACATTCCTCAGAATAATAGAGTTTATTCAGGCAATTTATCCTTAATGTGTGTGGTATAAATGGGCTTATGCAGTGCTTATATATCATGGTAATAATACTCGATGCATGCTTTCTTTACAAATTGGAATCATTGATTTTTCCCCCCCTTCTGTAGTGCATCTACCACATTGCAGCCATGGCCTATTCAATGCTCATTTTAGCTTTCTGCGCCCTGGAAATGAGCTTGATTTTTCACAAACTCCTGGCTTCCGACATAAGTGGTCCCACAAGTGCTTTTTCATACTATAACTGCACCAAGTCCCTCTCTAGGTTAGAAGGGTGAAGTGGGGTTAATTTCCCAAACTTGATCCATGTGGCTTTTTGGCAGCTCTTCATGCAGTAAATAGGCCTGAGGAATTAGTATTCGCGTCAGGGCAGGAGAAGGGGAGGGAGATCTAATTCCCATTTTTTCCCCCTTCCCAAACAGTTATTTCAATTATATGTATTCATACTTGTAATTGCACTTTTTTTTTTCCTTTGGACGCTGCGAAATGAATCTCCTCGCTCCCCTTTTATTCTCTTTGCTGTGCCGAAAATGTGGACATGTGTTTGCAAAGCTGTTCGCTTGAAAACGTTGAGGAGTTCGACAAAGAGGATGAGGGGAACTAGTCTCCCAGGCCAAATCTAGAAGATAATTGAGCAGTGATTAATTCCCCTTTGCAAAATTCATAGGGAAAATGTGTCTGTGTAGATTTTTCCATGATGGAGTTGATGGGCAGAGTCAGATGTGGCCAAATGCGTATGACCTCCAAACTTGTGAATTTTATGCTCCCACCCTTCCAATGCTGCCCTTGTGAATTTGCATCCATTTCGGTCACTCAGTGCTAGGTTATAATGAGAATTTTTCTACCGAGTTTTTTGTTAACATTTGCCAGGATCACATACATGCAAGCCCCGTTTGGCGTATACAGGAGAGCCAAATGTGCATTTAGATAGCTCCTATTCATGTAAGCAGTACTTGAAAACCAGGCCTTTTGGGGAGATTTGGCTTGAAGCTGGCACAGAAAGTTCAAAGAATGAAGTCAGTGGTGAGGGGTTATCATCTGGTGAAACATCTGTGAGATTTAGAGGAAAGCCAAAATATTTTTGTTAAGACAAGAGAAATTTCTCTACCAGGGACTGAGAGAGATGGTTGGCTTCTCAAGTTGTTTAACATATTTTAAATCAAACAAAGTCTAACACAAAGATCTTTAAAAATAGTGTTTCAGTGCTCCAGGCAGGAAGGATCCCGAGCTGATTCTTCAACAGATGAAGCTCTGTAGCTGGCAAAAGGAAGTATTCTTGGGGCTGGATCCATGCTGGGAATCTGAGAGGGGTGGAGTGGGGAAGGTACAGAAATCCCTTGGTCCAGCTTGCTTCGGGGGGCCTGAAAAGCCAGAACCCTTGGTCTGGGGAAAAAGATGCTCTGTATTCTTAGATCTTGGGGGGGGCAACGTTGGGAAGGCTTCTAGTGTCCTGGCCCCACTGGTGTACCTCCTGATGGCACCTGGTGTTTTTGGCCACTGTATGACACAGAGTGTTGGATTGGATGGGTCGTTGGCCTGGTCCAACATTGGCTTCTCTTACGTTCTTATGGACAGTCAGTCTGTTTTGTTTCACTTTTATTTACCTGAAATGATACCTGCACTCTTGGGATGTCAAGGACAGCTAGAAGGAACTGATCGATCGATCTAACCCGTTACAGCAAGAGCTAGTAAAACAGTACAATTCCGATATAAGAGAGATTGAAACAGTAATGACATAGCAATAGTATTTTAAAAAAAAACGTTAACAAGAGAAAATTAATAAAACTAGTGAAATAAAATAATAAGAATAAGAGAGTCATACAGTTTTTTCAGCTAAAATAAGTTTAAGTTTCCTAATAGCTAAGAAACAAAATTTTGCCACGGCGTAAGTCACTGAACTCTTAACGTCTTCTAGGAGGAATTCGCGCAGAATTTCTGGCCTAAGACTGCAGAGGGTTAAATGTAGACAGAAGGAGATGATGATCTCATTCCTCCTGATAGAATCTGGCGAACAGGAGGACGTGATTCCACCGTTATTAGCCATGCATGGGCATATTCGTTCATGCACTGGAACGCGAGTGAATTTACCTTGCAGTTCAGCGGAAGGGAGGGCCTCACAACGGGCTCTGGAAAAGGCCCATCTATAGGGCTCGTAGGTGACGTTAAATAAATAAGGGGCAGCAGTAAAGTTAGTCCAAGATTTTAGATTTCTGAAGTTCTTGGGTAGCGAAGCTTCTGCTAGAAGGAACCCGTAATTTCTCATCTTCAAAACCCTTTTTCTTGACTAGAAATCATAGTGAGTGGTCTCCTGCAGCAAGTTTTCCAGTTAAGAGAAGGCATGGGCCAGAAGTCCCAAACCTTTTTTGGAATTTTGACTCAGGGTGGTGGGTGCAGTCACAAAATGGCTGCCACAAGAAGTGAGGCCAACCACAAAATGGCCACTGCAGGGAGTAGAGCCACACACAGAGGAAGCCCAATTGCAGAGAATGAGAACAGTAATTAAAGAGCCAGTTTGGTGTAGTGGTTAAGAGTGCAGACTCTAATTTGGAGAACTGGGTTTGATTCCCCATTCCTCCGCTTGCAGCCAGCTGGGTGACCTTGGATCAGTCACAAGTTCTCTCAGAGCTGTTCTCTCAAGGCTAGTTCTCTGAGAGCTCTCTCAGCCCCAGCTGTCTCACAGGGTGTCCATTGTGGGGTGGGGAAGGGAAAGGAGACTGTAAGCCACTCTGAGACTCCGAGTGAAGGGCAGGGTATAAATTCAATCTCCTCCTCCTCCATCTAACAACAACAACAATAAAAGCTGGAGATGAGGAGTGTGAGAGAAGATAAAGCCAACATCATGTTGGCAGCTGCTGCTAAAACAATGTTAATTTAATTTTCACAACCAATCATATCTTTAGCGGCCAGTCAAAACCCCTGTTGGGTAAGAGCCCCACATAGCCAAACCCAGTGTTCCCTCTAAGCTGAGTTAGTGTGAGCTAGCTCACAGTTTTTTAGCCTCCGGCTCATATATTTTTGTCTTAGCTCAGGAAGGATGGCTCCAGAGAACACTAATTTATGCAGTAGCCAAACAGCTTGCTCACAGCTTTAATGCCAGTATCTCACAAAGTAGAATTTTTGCTCACAAGATTCCACAGCTTAGAGGGAGCATTGGCACCCACTCTCTAAAAATGCTTGGCGGGAGCCACGAAAGTTGATGGCGGGTGCCACGGAGTTGGGAATCCCTGAGTAGATTACGGCTTCCAAGAAAAGCTCTTCTGGCTTCCTTCAATAAAGGCTTTCCCCTCTCTCTCTCTGCCTCCTGGACCAGCATATTTCCTCATGGTAGTGGGTCAGTCTGTCCTTAAATCTGTGAGGAGGGGCCGAAAGAATCATCTTCCAAAAACCCGTGGTACAGCCACAAATCCAGGCCGAGCTGGAAAGATGCCTAGCTGCTGTTCTCTGTCCCTCTGTTCCCACTGACGGCAGTTTGTGGCTGGGAAGAGGGGAACGCTCTGTTCAAGCTGGAAGGAGGCATGATGGAAGGCTGCCAGATGCCGATTCTCTCTGGCCTCAGAAACGGCAAACCTGGCTGCTGTTTCTCCTCCCTCTGTCCTTGTTGATGGCTGTCTGTAGTTGGGAGGAAGGGGCATGCTCAGTTGGAGCTAGAAAAAGGCAAACGGGGACCATGGTGTACAAACAACAGAAAGCAGAAGACTATAAACACAGTGTATGCAAAAAAATATAATAACACACAATCTTACATGGAATGTATGGAATAAATAGTTGTAGTCTCCTACAGTCTTTTGGCATTGCAGCATCTGATGTCTGTGAAAGCCAATCTGGTGTTGTGGTTAAGAGGGGTGGACTCTAATTGGGCAAACCAGGAGAATTTGATTCCCCACTCCTCCACATGCAGGTGCTGGGTGACCTTGGATCAGTCTCAAGTTCTCTTAGAGCTGTTCTCTCCAGAGCAGTTCTTTCAGAGCTCTCTCAGCCCCACCTACCTCACAGGGTGTCTGTTGTGGGGAGGGGAAGGGAAAGGAGTTTGTTAGACACTCTGAGACTCCCTTGGGCAGTGAAGGGCGGGGTATAAATCCAATCTCTTCTTCTCTAAAACCAACAAAGTTTAATTCTGGGTATAAGCTTTTGTGTTCATGTGCACTTCTTCAGATACAGTACAAAGAAGTGTGTATGCCCACGGAAGCTTATATCCGGAATAAAACTTTGTTGGTCTTAAAGGTGCCGCTGGACTTAAACTTTGTTCCGTTGCTTCAGACCAGCATGGCCGCCCACTTGAATCTGTTTCTGTCTTGATATTATTTCCCTTTTTTTGCCTGAGCTTTCTTTAAAACTGTGGGTCGGTGAACATATTTCAGCTCTTTGGAGAACCATTTTTCATTCAGTCATGGTGGCTGGTAGCCCGGAGGCGGGACCTCTTGAGTCAGACTGAGTAGGATTTCCAGCCTTCGGGTGGGGCCTGGAGAACTCCAGGCATCTCTACTGATCTCCAGCCAACAGAAATCAGTTCACCTTCTTCAGACGATGGACCTTATGGCATTGTGCATAAGACCTTATGGACGATGGACCTTATGGCATTGGTCCCTCTCCAACTCCGCCCTCCCTAAGCTCCAACCCCCAAATCTCTAGGCATTCCCTAACTCAGAGCTGGTAACCCTAAATGGAAGGGTACCTAGCTGCTGACTTCCAGCATCATCTGGATCTTGCTGAAAGGAACACAGGGTTGAGTAGGACCCTGAAGAGGGACATAGAAGTATCTTAAATAAAATAAACAATGGTGCTCTTTTCACTGACATAGACAACAATGTTGGGCACGTGCAGAAAGCTAGCATACAAGACCATGAGGTGGGGCAGGTAAGTTTTCTCCCTCCCCAACTGTCTGGGAGATTTTTCCCCACCTTCAGTTCCCTTCAGTGACTGAGTTGCCCTACAATAGCGTGCATATCTTCTCTATTGATATAAACTTGAAACTGTCCCACCCAATATTGGTTTAGGCTTTAGACCCAGTTCAGGAACTTGAGGGAAAGACAGGAGCTGTCCTGCTTTATAAACCTTCGTGAAATGGCATTTGAGGCAGATTACCTTTCAAAAAAAGAATAAAGATTTTGTTAAACAGGCAGGAAATATATGTACATTAGGAATTGTCAAGGTTTTGGTATTGCTGAGGGGGGGGGGAGTTTCTAGTATATACAGAGCTGAATTCTTAGAACATTCAAGAGAGTGTATTTATAGTTTTGTTTCAAGGGTTTCTATTTCTTCCTTTGAGAGGTACTTTGTTTCATATATTTTAGCACTAACACAGTTCTTATTAATGCCTCTATATTTCTCTTAGTTTCCAAAACGAAGATTGGGTAGCAGACTTTTCCTGGCGTCCTGTACCAAATATGTATGCAGGGCTCATTTCGTAGCAGGAGCTCCTCTGCATATTAGGCCACGCACCCCTGATGTAGCCAATCCTCCAAGAGTTTACAGTAGCCCCTGTAAGAAGAGCTCTGTAAACTCTTGGAGGATTGGCTACATTAGGGGTGTGTGGCATAATATGCAAAGGAGCTCCTGCTACGAAATGAGCCCTGATTGATAGGTTCAGGTGGGCAGCCAGTTAGGTCTGAAGCAGCAGAACAAAGTCTGAGTCCAGGGGGCACCTTTAAGACCAACAAAGTTTTATGCTGGGTATGAGCTTTTGTGTGCACGCACACTTCGTCAGATACGATATCCATTGATCCTTTATGCAATTACGATTTCGCTTCAGTTTGATTTGAGTCCAGCAGCACATCAGAGACCAGTGAGATTTTCAGGGCGTGAGCAATCGAGAGCCAAAGCTCCCTTCATCAGACTGTTCTAATACAGACCGGCACAGCGACCCTCGAAAACTAATTTTGCTTCAGTTATATTTTTGGCGGTACTTAGCAGTGTGTGCTGTTTCATTTCTTGGTAAACACTCGAAAATAATTTTCAGCGTTGGTATTGTAGTGTGATTCACTTTTGCCTGTCCTCTCTCCCAATTATAGGCCCTGTTTCTAAAAAGAGAGAGAGAGAGTCATATCTTCTAGCCTAAACGAATGGGTACTGTGTACACCACTTATATTGAGCAGTCTTATTTGGATGCTCTGCTAGAAGCAATTGAATTGGCTAGATGTTATTCCTCAAACCGTGCACTGTGCGCAAGTCTCTCTTGAAAGATGCAGACCACATCACAGCTGCTGCTATTGAACTTTTAACTTAGTTACGCACCATCACGTGACCCGGGGTGGGTTGGTCCTTATTTAGGTAACGTGGTGGTCCTGCCATTTCAGATGTCAGGAAGTGGAAGGGATGATGCCAGAGCACCATTTAGTCACTCAGATTTGACTGCATCTTTATTTTACAGAAAAGAGAAGCGAGAGCGATCGGAAGGCAGTCCAAATTAATTCACACTTCCTTAAGGATTCCCACAAAAGGAGGGCATTTTTCAGCAGAGCTGAAAATGCTCGTGAAAAACTTTGCATAATAGTTTTCGACTCAGTTGACATAGGTTGATGTTAGACAGGCAGTTTGCGGCCATATCGTTGCAGTACCCTTGTGGATTTAAAGGGTATGATCAGACAGCAACATCTGCCTTCCGTGCCCCAGTCGTTGCCACCCTGTTATGACCCACCTTGGAAGCAGAGTGAGCAGGCACCAGGGAAAGCCCAGTCTTTATGGATGTCAGTGCTTTCAACCCACATTTCCAGACATCTGAACTTTCCTGTTGCAACATGAAGCCGTCTGGGACATTTGAACCATCAAATCTGTTTCTGCTTTTTTTTTGTCATTAGTGATATGTGTGTGCATAAGACCATATGTGCATGGGATTCCATATATTTTCCAAAAAAACCTGACCAGATGCTGCGCTCCATGGTTGATGTGTGGCAGTAATGTGGAGGCTTGAGCATGGGACAAGAGCATGGGGAAACCGCCTCAGGGTATGCTGTCTGGGGCCCCGATCATGCGCACCCATTAGCTGCACGAGAGGCACGACTGAGGGGTGGATCAAACTGGCGCGATCACACCAGCACGTGTGAGAGGCATCCCGCACCCGTCGGCAAGCCGTTTTGTTCTGCTGGAGAAGCGGAGTAAAAAACCACTAGGCAAACTAGGAGAGCCAGTCTGGTATAGTGGTTAAGTGTGCGGACTCTAATCTGGGAGAACCGGGTTTGATTCCCCACTCCTCCACTTGCACCTGGCTGGATGACCTTGGGCAAGCCATAGCTCTGTACCAGCTGTTCCCTCAAGGACAGCTTGGGAAAGAGCTCTCTCAGCCCCACCTACCTCACAGGGTGTTTGTTGTGGGGAGGGGAGGGGAAAGGAGTTTGTAAGCCGCTCTGAGACTCATAAGTGAGTGAAGGGCGGGATATAAATCCAATCTCTTCTTCTCTTCTTCTTCAAACTCCGGTATCAAATGGGTTGCTACAGGCCACAGATGAACTTTCCCCATATGATCGCTCCAGCACGAACTTGTGGCATCCGGGATAGTCTGATCAGGCTATCCTGATTTCATGCCATTGTTTTTTCCCCCTTCTCAGTATGCGTATCATTGCATACTGCCAGTGGAAGCCCTCAGGTTGGAGAAGTGATTCATCGATCCCCCATTTAAGCAAATAAGCGAATCGGAAACGAACGACAAAAAAAGCACCCCAACTTGCCCGCGGTTGTGTCTGATCACACAGTGGCGAGTTGCGCCGGCAGCTTCCCAGACCTGTGTGATCGCGCAACTGCGGGTCACATTGCTCTGGCGCAAAATAGCCTCGCTTCCCCCCCGGATTATCTCGCTCGTGTGGCCAGGGCCTGGTTAAACTTTCCCACTACAACTTAAACTGGTGCAATTTGCTGTGCGCCCAGACTGCACCAAGCTTGTCCTCTAACCGCAGCCATATTGAGGAAAAGGATACCAGAGCGCCCTTGACACGGAGTCCTCATGTGCTTTCTTACTGGGCCAGAAACCTAGACGGTGTAGCATTCTGGTTAATTGAGGTTAGTATCTGTAGTTCAGTAAGACTGCAATTATCTTTTGCAAGGCTGAATTTTTAAAGCTGCTCTTAAAACATTTTTTGCAAAGTGGAATGGGTGTGCAGGCAGAGAGGTACGACTGGCATGAAACGAGTTTATCACGTAGATAATTCAGATTTGTTGTTCGACTACAGAGGCAGCAGGCTCTGCTATCTCAATGCGATAGAGGAGTAATATATCTAAGTTAGAACCCCCTATTTTAGACACTGGGGATTGGAGCTTTTGGTAGAGCAACCCAGTAATGTGCAATTTCAAATATTGGTTCACAGCAGAAATTTAGAACTTGGAAAGTTATTGGATGAACTTCCTATTAAGTTTTGGAAGACTGTGGTCACAGCTCATTTGATCTTCATGGACTAGAAAATGCGATGCCACTTACAATGGCATTCTATTAGAGGAAACCATGCGTCTAACCATGTAGCAAAATGCTGTAACCATTTTATATGGGCCGTGCACCCATTTTTACCATGCACGTGATCTTCCAAGTGTAAATTATTAACAATCCGTGCGCTAGCTTGTTTTTAAAGGATATTTGCTTTTTTTTTTTTTTTTAAATGGGGGCACAAGATAAATGTTTGCAGAAGAAAATATGCTTATTCTCAAAACATGGGAATACAATGCATGTTGGTCTCCTTTCTCTAGTGGTAAGGAAGAAGGATGAAAGAGGAGTGATAAAATTCAAGGCTAAGATGAGATTTGAACTGGGAGAGTTCACTGCCTATGACTCACACTTGACCACTGTTCTACGTCAGATCACAAACTCTGGTGAACAAACTCTCCTGTGTTCTATTCAGAATTAGGGTTGCCAGGTCTTGCTTGGAAAATACCTGGGGACTTTGTGGGTGGAGCCGGGAGAGGGTGGGGTTTGGGGAGGGGCCTCAGCATGGCACAATGCCCTAGAGTTCACCCTTCAAAGCAGCCATTTTCTCCAGGGAAGCTGATCTCTGTCAGCTGGGGATCAGTTGTAAAAGTGGGAGATCCCCAGGCCCCACCTGGAGGCTGGCAACCCTATTCAGAATTGTCCTAGCTAGGGTTGCCAGCGCTGGGTTGGAAGATACCTGGAGATCTTGGGGGTGGAGCCTGAGGAAGATGGGGGTCTGGGGAGAAAAGGGACCTCAACCGGGTATAATGCCATAGAGTCCACTTTCCAAAGTGGCCACTTTCTCTAGATGAAGTAATCTTTGTCTCCTGGAATTCGGTTGTAATCTCAGGAGTTTTCCAGCCACCACCCGGAAAGAAAGAAAGCTCTAGTCTTTCGGAGCTTTCTGAAGCGTTTGGAAAAAGGCTTGTTTGTAGGGTTGCCAAGTCTTTAGTACTCACTGGCAGGAGGGAGTCCTCCTCCGGCCGGGAGTTTCCCCGGTGTGCACGCTTTGTGCACGCACCCGGCGACGTCACCGGAAGTGATGTCAGCACGTTGGGGGCGTTGCCAGAATGTCACCCTGGCAACGCCCCCCAATATGCTGACATCACTTCCGGGTGATGTCATTACGTTGGGGAAGTCGTCCTGGCTGGACGACTTCGGGGGTGGGGATCCCCCCGCCGGCCGAATGCTGGCCAGCAGATCGGGAACCCCTTTAGCGGGGGATCCCCCGCCCCCCGGGCTGACTTGGCAGCCCTACTTGTTTGAGTCACAAATCAAAACCTCCTTTGTGGGGGAAGAAAGTAACTCCAGTTCACTCAGATTCCTGCATTCAGGTGTGAAGACAAACTGGAATTTGGTGTAATGCTCCTAGAAACTGGAGAACTTCAGTTACGCTACTCAGATGAGGTAAGGAAGAAAGAAGAAGTCTGCAGGTACAGTAAACAAGCAATGTTCATGTCTAGTGTTGCCAGCTTTGGGTTGTGAAGTGCCTGGAATTCTTTTGGGGGGGAGGAGGGTGGAAACTGAGGAGGGCAGGGTTTGAGTAGGTGAGGGACTTCAGTGGGGTATAATGTCACAGAGTCCACTTTCCAAAAGTGAGCATTTTCTTCAGGTGAACCAATCTCTGTCCCAGGAGTTTTCCAGCCACCACCTGCAGGCTGGTAACCCTATAGTTGTGCCCATCACGAAGAATCAGAAGCTTGATGTCTCTGGAAGTTACCAGACACCTTCTATCCCAGGGATGGCCAAACTGCAGCTCGGGAGCCACACGTGGCTCTTTCACACACATTGTGCAGCTCTCAGCAGGGCAGCTGGGGAAGCAAAGGGAAGGCATGCCTCCCCAATCAGTCTTCCCTTCCCCAGCCAGTCTTCTCCTCCCTGGATAGGCTTGAGGTGGTGGGGAGCAGAGAAAGAAAGCAACTTTAACTTTAAATGTGTTCTCAAAGCCCCCCACCCCAAGCTGGCTTGGAGAAGCCATTTTTCTGTTTAAATCCCTTCTCTAAGCCAAGCCAAGCCAGCCAGCGTGGGGGGGGGGGTGTTGGAGGACACATTTAATGTTGCTTTCTTTCCACCTCCACCTCCCTCCCCGCATCTATTTGCTTTCTTTCCACTTTCTTTCTTTGTCTCTCTCCTTTCCTTCCTCTTCCTCTCTCCCTTCCTTCCCCCTCCCTCCATTTGCTTTCTTTGTTTCTCTCTCTCTCTCTCTCTTTCCACCTCTTTCATTCTTTCTTTCCACCCCTCTCTCTCTCTTAGAAAAATAAATATCATTATCAATATCTGTTTTTACCCCTTTTGTTTTTATTTTGGCTGTCTCATTTAATGTTAATAAAAAGCAAACGTGCGTACTTTTCCAACAAAAACATGTGTAATATTTGTTCATGTCTTGCGGCTCTCAAACATCTGATGTTTATTCTATATGGCTGTTGCGTTAAGCAAGTTTGGCCACCCCTGCTCTATCCTATACCTACATGCCATGAATTTCAGTTACACGCTGTTTGTGGAAGTGACATTTTTATCTAATGTTAGCTAATGCAAGCAATTTTTTCCATCTTCAAAACAAATGGCTCCTTCAGCTATTCATATATGATGATTTCTGTTCTAAATTACCTTTTGAACCAATTTATATGTGTTTTATATTTCACAGGCAATGCAGTTAACCTGTGACGTGCATCAGCATTTCTTTTTTTAAAAAAAATTAAAATTAGCTCACAAAATTAATTCTCAGTGGTGATGATTTAACTGGACTTGATATTCATTAAGGATTCTCTCCCTGCTGTTGGCTATAGGAGGTTCCTGTGAGGAGCCGATAATGAAGTGTTGTATGAAATACCGAAGCATCCACATAGCCAGGTTGTAGAAACATCTGTTGAGTTATCTGTCATTTTATACTCACTTATTTGTCATCTCTCTCCTCCCTCCACGCACCTTATTATTTTGTTATTTGTGAGCTGTTGGGTTCTCCTGCGACTTTAGGTTATTTTCTTCCAAATACCACCATATTCCTTTTTTCCCTTCGTCATATCGTTTCCAAAATAATCAATACATCTTTACCACTCTGTTCTTTTCTTCATCGCTTCTGTATGCTTTGCCAGGAAACTGTCTGATGTACTTCAGAAGCCCTGACACGGGCTAATTTTCCTAATATAAATTAATATTTCGTTCTGTTTTGTGTTTGGAAGCTTTAAAAGTGACTTAGGACCCTGTTCTCTGAGTCTCTTCCTGTGCCAGCTAAATAAACAACCTAGTATGGGTGGGAATGACAGCACCCTAGGCTTATTAAAACTTTTGGGAAGCCAACTGGCCCAGGATGTTTGTGTGTTTCTTTAAAGCTTTCCTTGTTCCTCCACTGAAATCTTCTAAAATAACTCTCCCTAACTTTTGGAGACTGTTATACATCCCCTGTCTTGTAAACAGGTCATAGGGAAAGAAATCCTTGCTATAGGCATTTATCAGCAATTCTTTTGTACTTGTGGGGTTATACCGCTTGTGGGTGGGGGAGGGGGGCTTCAATTTTTAACTAAAACTAGGAGGAAAAGGATTGGAGATGGTAGGGTGAACATAAGAAGCATCCTGCTGGATTTGGCCAGCCAGTTCCTCTGGAGGTCCAACAACAGGGCAGAGAGGCTGAGGCCTTCCCCTGAGAAGAACATCAGAAGAGCCCTGCTGGATCAGGCCAGTGGTCCATCTAGTCCAGCATCCTGTCTCACACAGTGGCCAACCAGTTCCTCTGGAGGGCCAACTACAGGGCAGAGAGGCGGAGGCCTTCCCCTGAGAAGAACCTCAGAAGAGCCCTGCTGGATCAGACCAGTGAGGGTCCACCTAGTCCAGCATCCTGTCTCACACAGGGGCCAGCCAGTTCCTCTGGAGGGCCAACAACAGGGCAGAGAGATCAAGGCCTTTCCCTGAGAAGAACATCAGAAGAGCCCTGCTGGATCAGACCAGTGATCCCTCTAGTCCCGCAGCCTGTCTCACACGGTGGTCAGCCATTTCCTCTGGACAGCCAACAACAGGGCACAGAGGCCGAGGCCTTCCCCTGATGTGGCCTACTGACACTAGGATTCAGGGGTATAATATAATAGATTCCACCTTCCAAGAAAGCAAGTAACGGAAGAAGCAAGTTGGTCTGATCCAAGTAACAGGACTGTTTTTAGTGATGAGAGCCAGTTTGGTATAATGGTAGGAGTGCGGACTCTAATCTGGGAGAACCGGGTTAGATTCCCCACTCCTCCACATGCAGTAGCTGGTGCGACTTCGGGTCAGTCACAAGTTTCCTCAGAGCTGTTCTCTCACGGGCAGTCCTCGAGGGAGCTCTCTCAGCCCCACCTACATCCCAGGGTGTCTGTTGCGTGGAGGGGAAGGGAAAGGGGATTGTAAACCGCTCTGAGACTCCTTCTGTTAGTGAAGGGCAGAGTATAAATCCGATCACCACCACCTTTTCCTCCTCCTCCGTCTCCTCCCATTCTCTCTCTTATAAGGCGGATGTTCTGGCCAGGCTTCAGTGATGATGGAGGCCATGTAGCTGGGCTTCACTCGCTCTTTTCCTTAATAAAAAACTAGACTTGCCAACCTCCAGGTGGTAGCTGGAGATCTCCTGGATAACAGCTGATCTCAAGGCAACAGAGATCGGTGAACTTCGAGAAAATGGGCTGCTTTGGAAGGTGGAATCTATTATATTATACCCCATTGATGTCCCTTCCCTCCCAAGCCCCACCCTCCTCAGGTTCCACCCCCCAAATCTCTAGGTATTTCCCAACCCAGATCTGATACAAAGCCCATGTGATCTCTCAACTGAATCTTCAATTGAAGCTGTTTTGTCTGGTTGCGTCTTAGTCATACGTGTGTTTTGAATCGAGTTAGAATGGATAAAAGGAAGTCCTTCTTCACCCAAAGAGTGATCAACACATGGAATTCACTGCCACAGGAGGTGGTGGCGGCTACAAGCATGGACGGCTTCAAGAGGGAATTGGATAAACGCATGGAGCAGAGGTCCCTCAGTGGCTATTAGCCACAAGGTATAGATAGGATTCCTCAGTCTGGGGCAAGTGATGCTCTGTATTCTTGGTGCTTGTGGGGAGGGGGGGAACAGTGGGAAGGCTTCAAGTGTCCTGGCCCCACTGGTGGACCTCCTGATGGCACCTGGTGTTTTTGGCCACTGTGTGACACAGAGTGTTGGACTGGATGGGCCATTGGCCTGATCCAGCATTGGCTTCTCTTATATTCTTACGTCTGGAGCAGTGATGCTCTGTATTCTTGGTGCTTTGGGGGGGCAACAGTGGGAGGGCTTCTAGTGTCTTGGCCCCATTGGTGGACCTCCTGGTATTTTTGGCCGCTGTGTGACAGAGTTTTGGACTGGATGGGCCATTGGCCTGATCCAACATTGGCTTCTCTTACGTTCTTATGTTCTTATCTGCATGTGTCAGTTTTTTGCCATGGACCTAAAGTTTATTTACAATAGAAGGCTGGCGTGTCAGTTCATCATATTAATGAGGGGACGCACTCCCTAAGACTAACGTTGGCATTTATTCTTGGTTGCAAATCTAGCCCGTATGCAAATTTGTCAGTTTTATGTCAGACATCAGTCCTGTAGCTGGAGACAGCTTTACAAGAGAAATAAGAATCATCATTGGAAAAACTGTTATGCGATCCCTTAAATTACTTCACCGGTAATACTTCCACAAGGCACAATAAAAAACGTGTGGGGATTATCAGGCATATTTGGAGAATTACGTTATGAATTTATTTTATCTCTGAGATGCTCGGATGGATTTGCCCACACATTGCAGTGTATCCTTGCTTATGATCATTTTACAGCGTAATGACATTGCTTCGGATTATTTGTTCTGTCTTTTCAGATTGCTCAAACCTTGCGGTATTTTATTTTAAATAGTCGTATTCACGTCTGTTTAGTAAATTAAGTGTAAATAATGCTTTTTTTTAGTGCTGCCTTTCAACAAGTTGAAATTGGATTCCCGACTTATTTTCAACTTTTTATTTATATTCTTTCTCTTAATTAATCTTGGCCTTTTCCTGTAGAAGAGATTTTTTTCAGATATGTATTAAAACAAACAATGGATTGTTAATACAGGACTATGAATAAGGGATATATTCAATAAATAATTTAAAAAAAACATTTCATGTTACCATCCAGAGTGTGCACTTAAGACTTACTCTGTTGCTTTAAAAAATTGTACTTAGTGGGAGAATCCTAAAGGGTATAAAATATGTGTTTAAACTTCCAGGTATACTCAATATTATTATATTTTTAAAATCCCCTCCTTCCTCCAAGGAGTTCAGGGCAGTGGACACAGCTCTCTTCCCTCCCCCCATTATGATAACAATCCAGAGAGGTAAGTGGGGTTGAGAGTGACTGAACAGCTAGTGAGCTTCATAGGACAGTGGACACTTGAGCTTCCCAGTCGTATTTGGAAACTTGAAGAGTTAGAGGCTCCCCTAGAACTGGAGTGTGGAGACTGCTATACAGCATCAACTCTTGATACCTTTGGCCAGTGGAATGGGAGCCCCGGCCCTGGAAAAAAAATAATTCCAGAAAGTACTGACAGCTTGTGAAGTTTGAACACACAAGACCATTTTCAAACATCACATGGGGCAAACTTGGATTTGCCACTGAGTATATGCACGGAAATCTGCAGTGTCCTTCCTTCCTTCCTTGGTGGTTTTTTTTTTAATTTTTATTTTTCATATGTGTGTGTGTGTAAGTGTGCATGCACCTGGAAGCCAAGGTGATCTCTGATGACTGACCCCTACTGAAGGCCTGGAGGATATCCAGAGAGGTGGCCGAATAAAACCTGCCCCCACCTCCCGACTGCTGGTATTCCAAGGAGGTCTCCCATCCAAGGACTTGCCAGAGTCGACCCTGCTTAGCTTCCGAGATCTGATGAGATCGGGCTTGCCTGGTCAGGGCACATCTTTGTTTTCTGATGAGTATTTTGTTGTTTATGTTACATTTACAACTTTACTGTGTGCTCAATTTTTTAAAAAAATCATCACTGTACAACAGGTGTAGTGTGTGAAGAGCCCTGTGTCTGTATTCAGGTCCCAGCAGGAGGTATTGTTAGGCAGCCATCAAAATGGCCACATTTCTGGATGGCGTGCCAAACAAAAACAGAACGGAACAAACAGAAAAGGAGGTCTCTTTGGCCAAGGTTAGAGAACCCTGCCCTATATTGACCGATGAATGTATATGAAGAAGAAGAAGAGGAAGAGATTGGATTTATATCTCGCCCTTCACACACTTGGAGTCTCAGAGCGGCTTACAAACTACTTTTCCCTCCCCCTCCCCCTGTGAGGTAGGTGGGCTGAGAGAGCTCCGAGACAACTGTCTTTGAGAGAACAGCTGGTACAGAACTATGGTTTGCCCAAGGTCATCCAGCAGGTGCAAGTGGAGGAGTGGGGAATCAAACCTGGTTCTCCCAGATTAGAGTCCGCGCACTTCACCACTACCATGGTCTTGTGGAAGCTTTTACAAATGGTGTTGCATATGCTAGGGAAAAAAATGAAGGCAGCAGGAAGAGGAAGGCCTAACCTGAGACAGATTGACTCAATCAAGGAACCCATGGCCCTCCGTTGGCAAGACCTGAGCAAGGCTGTTAACGATAGGACGTTTTGGAGGACGTTAATTCACAGGCAAAGACAATAATGCTGGGAAAAGTGGAAGGCAGCAGGAAAAGAGGAAGACCCAACCTGAGATGGATGGACTCAGTCAAGGAAGCCATGACCCCCAGTTGGCAAGACCTGAGCAAGGCTGCTGACGATAGGACATTTTGGAGGTGACTGATTCATAGGGTTGCCATAACTTGGAGTGACTTGATGGCATTTAACACACACACACACACACACAAACATCCCCAAGGCTCTTTTTAATGGGGTAATGTGAAATTAAGCCGTGAGTATATTGGGGTGGATCCTACTCTTATCCTGTCACTACACTGAGCAAAATTTGAAGCCGTTCTCCAGCCAAAGGATCCCTCCCAATGCTCCCTCTAAGCTGTGGAATCTTGTGAGCAAAAATTCTACTTTGTGAGCTTACTGGCGTTAAAGCTGTGAGTGAGCAGTTGGGCCACTGCATAAATTAGTCTGGCTCTGGAGCCATCCTTCCTGAGCGAAGACAAAAATGTGTGTGATCCGGAGGCTAAAAAAACTGTGAGCTAGCTCACACTAATTCAGCTTAGAGGGAACACTTCCTTCAACTTTTAACTGGCTCTTCTTTGGATGATGGTGGAATCCACCCCGTTATTTGTGCTAGTTCTGAAATAGGCTTGAGTAGATTGTGTGTGTGTGTGTGTGTGTGTGTGTGTGTGTGTGTGACAATGGGTGCTGCTGAATATTCTGTTACAATTATGCAGCCCCCCCCCTTCCCCACCATAAGTACTTGCAAATTGCTGTTATGCAAGACAGACTTAAAGAGAGAGGAGATAGAAGAAAGGGAAAACAAACAAAACATACAATAACGTATAATTGAATTTTGACCCGATAAATTTGCTAACCTTCAAAGCCAACACTGCAGCAGTACAGTATTATTAGCAATAAAAAGAATTTGCGTTGCCCTTTTTAAATTACCATAAACCGATTGAGTGAGGCAGAATGATGTTAATATTTAAGAAGTAGGACACTAGATTCTATTATCTCAGGAGCTCTGTCACCAGCCACAGTCTGTAGTCCTCTTATCTAATTATTGTGCTTAAATTGTATTAGCACTCCAGCAATTTGTCCACTGTTGGAAAAGTAATTGACATTTGGGTGACTGCTTCACCGCTTCATATTTCCTTCATTTTTTGGGAGGCTCACTAGCTAGTTCTAAAGAGTGTTCCTTTGATATCAAAATAGATTAGTTTGACATTCACTTAAAAGAGGGGGAGAAGGTGTACAACTTGTTTGGGGACCTGTTTTAATAATGGTCCTTTCCGCATTTACCTGCCGCTCTGGATTTTCTCAGTGTTCGAGTTGAGGCAATTTAAGTCCACAGCAAAACAGCATCCAAATAACCCGGGGCAACAGCAGGCTGAAACTAGGCTGACCACTGAAGGGAGGGAATGCAATGCAGAATGGGGGGGGGGGGGGGGAGGGACCCAGAATAGAAAGAAGGCTGAACTCGATTTTAGTGCAGAATTGCTTGGAGGGACACCACAGAAATTTTAGTGCAGAAAGGGCCAGTGTGTGCTACCTAAAATCACGATCTGGTGTTACAATGTAGGTTGTATTGTATAGAACAGGGCTATATTCCACAACAGATACAACAGGGCTGTATTCAGTCATTGATTGAATATATATTCATAGATTGAATACAGACAAAGAGGTCCAAAGCGGTGGTAGAAAATTAACTAGTGGGAGTTTTGGCCTTCAGGTGACCTTTTGAGTGGTTCTTGAAGGTTTCTTTCCATCTGCTTGTAGAAGCCAACATCAAGACCATATTCGTTTGATATTTCTACCGTTTCTCTTAGCCGGAGCTGCAGGCTGTTTCCTCCTTTGCCCAACCTGTTTCCTCCCTGTCAAATCCTGTACATTTGTACAAATGTGGATTGGGCCATAAGTCTGATTCTGTTCCAGGGTCCCCATCAGGTGAGTAAGCTCTGACTTATCAAGGTCAACCTTGGGACCCCTTTTCATTAGTATAATCTTATGGTAAAGTGGGGTTTTTTGTGTGTGTGGGCTGTACCACTTCAGGTTTATAAGTTTGGTACCCTGTGTTTGAATATTCCCCCATCAGGGAAACTATGATTCCCAATGCATGTTAGTGAAAAGATCCCACCCCCTTCTCCATTATGTGGTTTCTTTCTTTCTTTCTTTCTTTCTTTCTTTCTTTCTTTCTTTCTTTCTTTCTTTCTTTCTTTCTTTCTTTCTTTCTTTCTTTCTTTCTTTCTTCCCCTCCCCTCCCCTCCCCTCCCCTCCCCAGACTTTCTTTTATATAGTGGGGAAACTAGCATTCCATTTGTGAAGTACCCCATAAGTGCAATGATATTTACATTTAAAAATGTATTCTTCTCTGTAAGAACTCAACAGTGCTTTAGGCCTGTGTCACTTAGATTTATATCACACCTTTCTTCAGCAATAGGACACAAAGCAGTAGCCACTGCGTTTCTAGGAGTTCTATCCATACCTGGATGAGATAAAGACCCAGTGAGCTTCCATAAGGTTGTTGCAGTATATGCATGGAGACCATATCCTGAGTAGTCATGAGCTAATTTTTGGAACTGGTGTCCAGATGATCTGTAAAGTTTACTTACTGGTTATAGTCTACACTAATATTATTTTATTGGTGCTTTCACCATACATGATACTTCTGATACATTAAAGTTCTTAATATTATTTTTCATCAAATTGAGTTGTATCTGAGAGGGGGCGGAGAGAAGATAACTTCACACACACACACACACACACACGTTCTTGAAACTTGCCTTCAGAGTTATGGCAAGATAAATTAATGCCGTAACCTCTTGACTCCCTGGATATTTTTATCAAGCTCATTTTAAAAGCTTTCAATAGATTGAATTAGCAGTCGTTTTATTGGGGAGAAAAAAGCAAAGACCACAAACTATGGTTTATATGCAAAATACTCCACTGAATAACGTGGGCTGGCAAAGCTGCTAATAAAATTACAGGGCAACAGAAATAAGGTAACCATATTAAATAATCCATCAAGAGCAGGGCTAATTCTCATTACTGTCAAGAACAGACAGCATGTTTTGAAGGGATATTGGCAGGCGTTTCAGCAAAGATCAAGAGTCAGACACCTTTGCTGGATAACAAAGCGAGGGAATAAGGGCTGCCAGTCTTTCTGAAATGAAATCCTAACATTTCCCCTACATTGTTCAAATGAATTTTGTACTGCAAGCCACTTGAAGTG
This sequence comes from Lepidodactylus listeri, assembly GCA_029233225.1. NCBI lineage: Eukaryota > Metazoa > Chordata > Lepidosauria > Squamata > Gekkonidae > Lepidodactylus > Lepidodactylus listeri. The sequence continues at coordinate 1,386,215 of JARCFY010000022.1, forward strand.
AATATAAGAACATAAGAGAAGCCATGCTGGATCAGGCCAGTGGCTCATCCAGTCCAACACTCTGTCACACAGCGGCCAAAACCCAGGTGCCATCAGGAGGTCCACTAGCAGTGTCAGAATTCCAGAAGCCCTCCCACTGTTGCCCCCCCCAAGCACCAAGAATATAGAGCATCACTGCCCCAGACATAAGAACACAAGAGAAGCCATGTTGGATAAGGCCAATGGGTGCCATCAGGAGGTCCACTAGCAGTGTCAGAATTCCAGAAGCCCTCCCACTGTTGCCCCCCCAAGCACCAAGAATATAGAGCATCACTGCCCCAGACATAAGAACACAAGAGAAGCCATGTTGGATAAGGCCAATGGGTGCCATCAGGAGGTCCACTAGCAGTGTCAGAATTCCAGAAGCCCTCCCACTGTTGCCCCCCCCAAGCACCAAGAATATAGAGCATCACTGCCCCAGATATAAGAACAGAAGAGAAGCCATGTTGGATCAGGCCAGTGGCCCATCCAGTCCAACACTCTGTGTCACACAGTGGCTAAAACCCAGGTGCCATCAGGAGGTCCACCATTGGGGCCAGAACTCCACAAACCCTCCCACTCTTTGCCCCCAGACATAAGAACACAAGAGAAGCCATGTTGGATCAGTCCAAGTGCCCATCCAGCCCAATGCTCTGTGTCACACAGCGGCCCTCCTGCTGTTGCCCCCCCAAGCACCAAGAATACAGATCATCACTGTCCCAGACATAACAACATAAGAGAAGATGTGTTGGATCAGTCCAAGTGCCCATCCAGTCCAGCACTCTGTGTCACACAGCGGCCAAAACCCAGGTGCCATCAGGAGGCCCACCAGCAGGGCCAGAACTCCACAAGCCCTCCCACTGTGGCTCCCCCACCAAGCACCAAGAATACAGAGCATCACTGCCCCAGACATGAGAACATAAGAGAAGCCAATGTTGGATCAGGCCAGTGGCCCCTCCAGTCCAACACTCTGTGTCACACAGTGGCCGAAAACCCAAGTGGCAGCGTTTCAGCTCAGATAGATTTGAGTCCAGTAGCAACTTAAGAGACCAACAAGATTTTCAGAGTATAAGCTTTCAAGGGTCAACAATTTTGAGGTTTGTCTGACGAAGGGAGCTTTGACTCTCAAAAGCTTTTACTCCCCAGAAATCTTGTTGTTCTCTGATCTTGCTATTCTTTGCAGACTGATATGGCTACCCTCTGAACCTAGTTTCAGCTTGGAATCTAGAAGTGCGTCTGGTCTCTTTGCCTGTTGGTGCTTAACTCTTGATGAAAGGATCTACACATTGTCTGCCGTGGCCTAAAATGGTTTGTTCCGGTAGCTTTAGGACCCAGGGAGACCCAGGTTTAAATCTGCACTCTGTTATGGATCTCACTGCGTGCCCTCACAAGAAGAAGAAGAAGAATTGGTTTTACACCCTGCTTTTTTCTACCCTAAGGAGTCTTGGAGCGGCTTACGCTCACCTTCTCTTCCTCCTCACAACGGACACCTTGTGAGTTAGGTGGGGCAGAGAGAGTTCTGAGAGAATTGTGACTGGCCCAAGGGAGCCTAGTTTGGAGTAGTGGTTAAGAGCTCAGACTCTAATCTGGGAGAACCGGGTTTGAGTACTGACTCCTTCACATACAGCTGCTGGTGTGACCTTGAGTCAGTCACAAGTTCTCTCAGCGCTCTCTGAGCCCCACTTACCTCACAGGGTTTCTGTTGCGGGGAGAGGAAGGGAAAGGCAATTGTAAGCTGCTCTGAGTGAAGGGCAGGGTATAAATCCAATCTCTTCCTCCTCCCAGCTGGCTTCATGTGGAGGAGTGAAGAATCAAACCTGGCTCTCCAGATTAGAGTCTGCCGCTCTTAACCACTATACCACACTGGCTGTCGATGCTGGCTCATGTTGGCTCTCATGTGGATAAAGTCGAGGAGGGTGACAAGCAAGGGTATGTTGCCTGGAGCTCTTTGAAGCACTCTTAGGAGATAAGTGTGATTAAAATAATTGTGTAACATGGAAGTATGTAAAAGGTGATAGTGTTTCTTCAGCTGGAATGCCGTGTCCATTACGGTAATTTCCTTTCAAGAAAAAAAACATCCACTTGCAAGGTTCTCCTTGCTAGATCAGACTGAGGTCCAAAGCATGCTGGTTCCAACAGCAGACGGCCAGATGCTTCTGGGAAGGGCACGGCCAAGGTGTAAAGGTGGTGGACCGATCCCTTCGGTTTGCCCTTAATCATCTGGTATGCTGCCTCTCTACATCAATTTGATCTGGAACGAGCGAGAGTTGAGAATGCGGTGTGTGACCTTGAAAACTTAACTTTTTTTGCACGACTTCTAGCTAAATCGTTGCACTACCTACAGCTCAATAGGAGAGGGCCCGTTTTGCAGGCGGGAAATCTGAGGTTCAGTCCCTGGCATCGCCAACTAAAAGATCAGGTAGCGGGTAATGTGAAAGGTCCTTCTCTTGCTTCTACCCTGGATGACCTCTGTCAGTCAGTATAGTCAGTATCTTAAGTAAACTGGACGGAAGAGTGGTCTGATTCTTACAGGCGGCTGTAGAGTGTGTTCTGTTTCGAAGAAAAATGGGACTGTGCTTCCTCCTAGGATCACCTTTTGTCATGGACTTGGACTTCCTCGGCCTTAGCATATCTTTTTTTGTTCATGTGTGTGTTCGTGTTCTCTGTCTAACTTGCTGCTTTGCTTTATAGCGTGTTGGGGAAGGGTTTTTTTTTTTTTGTCTTCAATTTGCACAGCACTTAGTGCGACCTTGGGACTTCATTAGTAATAATTATAATAATAAGAGGTGGAGAAACACACACACACAAACACACACATGTGGATATATCCCATTTCGAATAGCTTAAGCCCGGTAATGAAAATGGTGGTGTGCTGTGGTGTGCAATTGAAGAGCAGCATTCTCTCTCTCTCTCTCTCTCTCTCTCTCTCTTTCTCAACCTGCTCACTTCATTATCAAACTGAGGGGAACAATTAGTTTTGTGTGTGTCTAGGAGAGGGTTTACCAAACTAGCCCTGGAACCTTGTAATGTTTATGAATTGCCATGTCTTAGGGAGGCAGCATATAATGTAATTAAAATTAGAACGAGCTCTCTCATCTGTCACTCGCACATTGTCTGCGTGCTTGCCGCACCTCCCGAGGTGTTTTGTTCCTTCAAATTGCTCTGACCGGCGTCTATACTTCAGCGCCTGTCAAACAATATGGATGGCAAGACGCGTTTTAACTAAGTGATCTACATGAATCTGAGATACAGGAGCTACTAATTCCAGAGTGCCGTGATGAAGTAATAAATTATCCTTGCCGTTTCCATCCTTAATTATTTGCTATCCAAACATGCTGTTGAAGGGAGAGTGGTCATTTTTTTTTAATACAAACAGGTTATTCCCCCCCCCCCCCAGGGTTTTTTAAAATCTTAAACACTGGATTTTATTTTATTTTTTACCCTTCAGTTCCAAGTTGTGCTTTCATCTTTTTTTTTCTTTGATTGCACAAATGAACGGGTCGATTTGTAGGAATACACCACATATTCCGCTGTGATTTAGCAAGCGGCCGCAGTGAATGCCAAGGCAACAGAAGAGCAAGACCTGAGTCCAGTAGCTCCTTAGAGACCAAAGAGTTTCCCAGGCAGATACAAGCTTTTGTGAGTCACAGCTGCCTTCATCAGCTTTGAATCTGGAAAGTTTATACTCTGGGAATATTTTTGGTCTCTAAGGTGTACTGGATTCAAATCTTGCTGTTCTATTGCAGACTGAGGCCGCAGTCACAGGGTCCTTTAAATCGGGATTCAGTGCTGTTCCCTCCCAGATTTAAATAGGCTGATCAGACCGGCCGATCCTACTCCCGTGCTGAAGCGGGCTCACCCCCCGGGTCCCTAGCGCGTTTTCCGATCCCGGGAAAATCAACGACTTTCCCGGTAGTTGTGCTTTAAACCCTCCCTACTTTCCATCAGGTGGCGGTCAGTGGGGCTCGGGGCCTGGAGTGGAGCGTGGGGTGAGCCAGCCAGCCAGTTCCTCCATGCGGCGTTCGTAGGAAGGCAGCCATGCGCAGGCATCCGGGTGGCCCTCGCCTTGCCTCCCCCAGCAGCTGCCGCCGCTGGGTTAGGATGTGTGATCATCCCAACCCGAATGAAAACATCCCAGATTAAAGTGAAGGGCAGGATATAAATCCAATCTCTTCTCTCTTCAGTTCTATTTTTCAGGAGGGGAGTCAAGTTATGAGAGCATTTCACCTTGTGGGGTGCTACCGCTTCCTCCTTTCTGGGTTAGTCTAATCGACAATCCTACCCAGTGAAGGAATGAAGTTATAACACAATGTAACCATAACCATCATAGCTCAATGTTTTCAAATCTCCCTTTCTGTAACTATGCAACGTCTGTCTCACCACTTCGGCGCTTGTCCAGGTTTTGGGAACACAGTCCCTAATTATGCAAGCTACTGTTGCTGGTCATTTGAAAACAACCATTATTTTTTTTGCTTGTGGTTCAGCATTTTGAATTAAGACTTGGTATGGTTGTGTGGGGCAGTGCTTCTTGGAGAGCTAGGAGCTGGCAGGAAGGGGAAAGCCCCTTACCCTTGACAAGACATATGACTTTAGCCAGCAGGGCTCTTTTTGAGTTGGCGGTTCTTGTTATATAAAGCAGGCATTCTGTGTATCCGAAAGTCTGATGCCTGACGGGACTTCTGCCATTCGCCCTACAGACTGGTTTTATTCAACAAAGTCTGTTTGCGTGCTTTTCTCCATTTGTCTGTTTCTTGGGTGCCTCCTGGCCCCGTTTACCCACGTGTCCATCTGTAGTCCTGTCTTTTCGCCTGTGTTGTGAATGGGTTCCAGTTGCACAAAGTCTACTGAACATTCGTTGACCTGACATTTTTGGTTTTCAAGTTATGCTTCTCACCCACGGACGTGGGATGTGGTGCAAAATAATTCCACAGGCCTCACAAGGGATTATGACACAGTATTCCCCGTTACTATGCATGGGTGTGAAAATTAGACAATGAAGAAAGCTGTCAGGGAGGAAGTTGATTCCTTTGAAATGGGATGTTGGAGGCGAGTTTTATGGATACCATGGCCCATCAGAAAGGCAAATTGGTGGGTTCTAGATCAAATCAAGCTGGAACTCTCCCTAGAAGCTAAAATGACTACACTGAGGTTATTGGACTTTGCTGGTGGTGGTGCTGGTGGTGCTGCTGGTGGTAGTAGTAGAAGAGGAGGAGGAGGAGATTGGATTTATACCCCACCCTTCATTCAGAATCTCAGAGCGACTTTCAATCTCCTTCCCTTCCCCTCCCCACAACAGGCACCCTGTGAGGTAGGTGGGGCTGAGAGAGCTCTTTTGAGAACTGCTCATGAGAGAACAGCTCTGAGAGAACTTGTGACTGACCCAAGGTCACCCCAGCAGCTGCATGTGGAGGAGTGGGGAATCAAACCCGGTCCTCCCAGATTAGAGTCTGTGCTCCTAACCATGACACCAAACAGGATAAGAGGCCAGTGGGATATTTGGCACATGTAGATGTAGCATCAAGTGCCATTTGGTCCTAAAAAGGGGTTTTTTTTGGTTACTGATATTTTGCTTTAGTTAAAACCTCGGGGGGGGGGGGGTTAAAGAGCCCCGTCTGTCGCAGACAGTAATGTCTGGTCTCCCACCTGGCTTTCTACCAGAGCCAGGCACCAAAACAGCATTTTCGATTCTGACAGTCTGTCCCATAAAAGTAAAGATGGAAAACTATAATGTACATAATGTATTTAAATACATAATAGATCAAGTAAGTGAGAAGGAAATGAAATGACTCAGAATTAATTCTGGGCATGCAGTGTAAGAGTGGGGGGGGGGGAATGAAATTATGCACTCGCACAGCAGGTGCCTCTCCCGCTGGAGAAATTACACTCTTAAAAGTGCAGTTGGACTGTTTTAATGATTGGCGGGTTTATGGAATATTCTCTTAAGCATACAGACTTTCTTTTGCTGCTGTTGTTATTGGTAAGACAAAGCACTGCCGTAAATCATAATGAGGCAACTCAGTAGTTAACCCCCCCCCCCCCCCGGTTTGTTTAAGAATGCATTATTTGAGGCTTCTAAGGTCTCTCGGAGCAAAACAGTGACATGCTGTCCGTGAATACCAGCTCATAGAGATGGCCCATCCATGGTTACTCCTGTCTTCGCACAGCAGGCCAGTTCAGATGACACCTGTTTTTATTGACCTGCTCCTATCCTTTTAATTGATGTGTGCCCGGACCTGGATGGCCCAGACTAGTCTGATCTCATCAGATCTCAGAAGCTAAGCAGGGTCAGCTGTGGTTAGCACTTGGATGGGACACCACCAAGGAATCCCAGGGCTGCTACGCAGAGGTAGGCCATGGGAAAGCACATCTAAAGGTCTCTTTCCTTGACGTGGATGGCCCAAGGTAGCCCAGTCTCATCAGATCTCAGAAGCTAAGCAAGGCCAGCCCTGATTTGTACTTGAGTGGGAAACCGTCCGTGACATCCAGGGTTGCTATAAAGGCAGCCAATGGCAAACCACCTCTGAGAGCCAGTTTGGTATAGTGGTTAGGAGCACGGACTCTAATCTTGGAGAACCGGGTTTGATTCCCCACTGCTCCACATGCAGCTGCTGGTGGGACCTTGGGTCAGTTACAAGTTCTCTCAGAGCTGTTATCTCATGAGCAGTTCTTGGAAGAGCTCTCTCAGCCCGACCTACCTCACAGGGTGTCTGTTTTGGGGAGGGGAAGGGGAAAAGGATGTAAGCCAGTCTGAGACTCCTTCGGGTAGTGAAGAGCAGAAATCCAATGGGATAGAAATCCAATCTCCTCCTCCTCCTGCCTTGAAAACCTTAATCAGGTCACCATAAGTTGGCTGAGCATTGATGGCACCGCACACCACCACGGCACAGAAATTTAGCAGGGAAAGCTTTTCCTAGCATGGAGGTAACATGGCAGAAGAAATTTAACTGCTGAGTTTTTTCTTGCAGCCATCTCCCAAAGGATATTGCAGTTCTGGAAACCATCCTGAAATGGCAGATTTATTAACTAAGGAATTAGAACTCCCTGCCTATGAAGAGAAGTGATAAGAGAAGTGATAATGCAGAAGGATCATACATACACAGAGGAGGAGGAGGAGGAGGAGATTGGATTTATTGGCCCTTCACTACCCAAGGGAGTCTCAGAGCAGCTTACAAACTCCTTTCCCTTCCCCTCCCCACAACAGACACCCTGTGTGGTAGGTGGGGCTGTGAGAGCTCTGACAGAAATGGCTCTTTTTCAAGAACACCTCTGACAGGACTATGGCTTGCCCAAGGTCATCCAGCAGCTGCAAGTGGAGGAGTGGGGAATCAAACCCGGTTCTCCCAGATTAGAGTCCGCGCACCTAACCACTACACCAAAGAGGACACAATAGTATAGTCTCTTTACCAAAGCATCTTTCTGAACCATTTTGTTAGAGTGCAGCATTATTACCTGCGTAAAAAACCCCTCCTGAATAAGTCACTTTACTTAACTCTGTGTGTTACTGCTAGGGGTGGGCATGAACTGGCTGACGGACTACGGTTCATCACAAATTTTGGCTGGTTCATGGTTCATGAACTGAAGGACTGCCACAAACATTCTCAAATTTTGATGCAGTTCATGGCGGTTCATGAAGAGCAGAAAACTGAGGCTATTGGGCTTCGGTCACATTGTGAGAAGACAAGAGTTGCTGGGAAAGACAATAGTGAAAGTTGAAGGCAGCAGCGGAAGAGGAAGACCCAACGGGAGATGGATTGACTCGATCAAGGAAGCCAAAAAGGCCCTCCGTTTGCAAGACCTGGGCAATGCTGTTAACAGGATGTTTCAGAGATCATTCATTCATAGGGTCTCCATAAGTCGAAAAGTGACTTGATGACACTACACACACACACACACACACACACACACACACACGGAATTTATAGCATGTCTTCCCACATGTACCCACATGTCTTCCCACATTAGTAATTTGAGTTGAGTTAGCAGTCTTAGCAGTAAGCGGAGGATAGCAACTAGTATCCAGCCTACAAAAATTACCTGGAGATGTTTCTTCCACACCATTGCAGCATGGTCATTTGTAAACCGGAGAAGGCAACCCTTGGGGCTCAGCTGTTTGGGGCATGAACCTCACAAACCTGAGTCAACTGGGTTTGTGGCCATCCCTATTAAGTTTGTGGTTCACCCACAAACCGGTCCACATTTTTGTGGTTCGTGCCCATCCCTCCTTACCTCTTTGCCTCTTTTTTAGAAGCCCAGCTGAGTCGTGTCTCTTAGAGATGTAGTGGGAAGTGTGTTCTATTAATTATGCACACTTTCCGACACTAACATCTATCTAGGCCCGTGATTACAAAAAATCAAGCATGCCAGTTCTCACAGTGTGCAACAAGAAATGCTTTTCATCTAAACATCTGCTGTGTGTGTTTCGTTCTATGTATATTCATGCATTCCTGAGGACAAACCGACAGCAGGTTTGGGCACCAGGCAAAGCAGGCAGGATTTTCTGTTTCCAGTATAAACCTTAGGTATAAACAACAACAACCACAACCACAAAACTTATATGAGATGAAAAAGCCTTTGGGTCTAACAGAATAATCTGTGTCCTTAGTGCCATCAAATTGCTTCCAGCTTATGGCGATCCTACGCATCAATGACCTCCAGAAATAATTCTATTAAGGGGGTTGTAAAACCAATGCATCTGATGGGAAACTGGTACACAGGTTTTTTTAAATAGATAATTAAATACCACCGTTCGCTGTATAGAAATAAGGGTATTCTTGTATACTTCTAAAGCATATTTTGATTCTAAGTTATATGTGAATATTTGGCAGAGTTTTCTCTCCTCAGTTCTCCCCATCTATTTTTTTTAAAAACTATTTCTTCCTCCATGAATTTTTTTTTTTTAACAATCGCTCTGTTCTTCTGCCTTTTAAACTTGGCTTGCTCGCATGCTAGCACTGAGGTCATCTTGGTCAAATGTTCAGATTCTTTGAGAGAATTTAGAGAGAGATTTGGAATTCTTAAGTGTGTGTGTGTGTGTGTTTAAAACCCTTGGCTGAATGAAACTTTCTTCTGGTTTATCAAAGACGCTAAGGAAAAGCAGTGTTAAAACTAATAGGGTAACAACAGAAGTTTCCAGCAGAAGCTTAGCACAGGTCTTGGCTCCCTCTCACGATTTTCTTCCTGTCAGCATCGTTTTAATCAATTGCAGTAAAATTTACTACCTTGTTAAACAACTTCAGAATGCACACAGATGATCAGATAAAAGTTTGCACTTTTTTTTCTTCTTTGTTGCAGTGCCTGGAGCTAACTGTTCACAGGAAGTCTCTTAAATGTTTATGGCAGCCATCTTAATGATGAGTTCATTATTTTTTTCCCCCTGAAGAGGGCATTGATTAATTATGAAAATAATGGCGGCCCAGCTAAGAAGTGGGGGTGGGGGGAGTGAAAGAAGCCAACACACCAAACTGGGAGACTTAAGAAGCTGCAGATGCATTGAAACTCATCATATCCTGCCTTTTGGATTTTTAGAGATGGGTCTATTAGAATTTTTTGCTGTTGTGTTGCGGTTTTGTGCAGTGCTTATTTTGTGAAGATCTCTCAACATAGCCACAATCCGGTCCTTTCTTGAGTGTGGAAACTCTGTATACCATGTGTGTGTGTGTGTGTGTGTGTGTGTGTGTGTGTGTGTGTGTGAAGTGCCATCAGGTTACTTCCAACTTATAGTGACCGGATGAATTAATGAGCTCCAAAACATCCCAGCATTAACAACCTTGCTCAGGTCTTGCAAACAGAGGGTTGTGGCTTTCTTGATGGAGTTAACCCATCTCTTGTTGGGTCTTCCTCTTCTCTTGCTTCCTTCCACTTTTCCTAGCAATACTGTCTTCTCCTGTGACTCTCAACTCTTCACAATGTGAACAAAGTACAAAAGCTTCAGTTTAGTCACTTTAGCTTCTATGTAGAATTCAGGCTTGATTGGATTTAGCACCCATGTATTTGTCGTTTTGGCAGCCGTAAAACTCTCCCCAAACGCCGCATTTTGAATGAATCAACTTTCTTCCGGTCTGCTTTCCTTCACTGCCCAACTTTCTCACCCGTATGTAGTAATTGGGAATATTATGGTATGGTTTATACTACCATTGAGTGATGTTTGCTCTTACGGGATGTTTCATTTGGATTTCAGGAGGCTGTCCCCACCCCCCACATAAGTACATCTGTTTCCTAAAAAAATAATTTCATGACTGTGGTGTATTCATGAAAATAGATTCAGGTGGACAGCCATGTTGTTCTGAAGCAACAGAACAAAGTTTGAGTCCAGTGGAACCTTTAAGGCCAACAAAGTTTAATTTTGGGCAGAAGCTTTCATGCCCATGCACACTTCATCAGACACATTAAGAACATAAGAGAAGCCAATGTTGGATCAGGTCAGTGGCCCATCCAGTCCAACACTCTGTCACACAGTGGCCAAAAATACCAGGTGCCCTCAGGAGGTCCACCAGTGGGGCCAGGACACTAGAAGCCCTCCCACTGTTGCCTGCCCCTCCCCCAAGCACCAAGAACACAGAGCATCACTTGCCCCAGACTGAGAGATCCTATCTATACCTTGTGGCTCATAGCCACTGATGGACCTCTGCTCCATATGTTTATCCAATCCCCTCTTGAAGCCGTCCATGCTTGAACCACCACCACCTCCTGTGGCAGTGAATTCCACGTGCTGATCACTCTTTGGGTGAAGAAGTCCTTCCTTTTATCCGTTATAACCCGACTGCTCAGCAGAGTGTGCATGTGCATAAAAGCTTATACCCAGACTTAAACTTCATTGGTCTTAAAGGTACCACTGGACTCAAAACTTTGTTCTGTGGGGTAGCCAGTTTGTATTGTGTACATGTAAGTCTTTCGGTCTTTTGTTATGCAAGCTTTGGTTCCATAATAATAATAATAATAATAATTTGTTGCCTCTTTTTGTAGACGGTGTGACAGCACTAAGCTGTTCTGGCTCATGCTGTGAGTTCACAGGGCATTAAGCAAGAATTGGAAAGGGCTGATCTTTACAGGGGAGTCCAATGCGACATCGCTGTAGCAGGTGGTTGATTGCAGGAAGCAAGGTTGACAGACCTTGGAGAGCTCCCGAGGCAGGCAGGTGTTGCTCTACTGTGGGTCCCAAATAGATCCTTCTGTCTCCAAGCTGGACTGGATAGCTTGAGCGAAGCTGTCCGGAATTTAAAGGGGCTGTGCTGTGACTTGAAGCCGTGCACCAAGGTGCTGCTGAAAGGCCTCTAGATTATTAATCATGTTTTATAGCACTTTCCCCCCCTCTTGTATTCAGTGAACTAGCCTTTGGAATGATACAGTAATAAAAGCAAGAAGCACCCCCACCCCTGATGTCTGCTCTCATTAAAAGCCAGCCGTGTCTCCAGGGTTTTAAAGTACTTAGAAATCTCTGCAAAGGGGGAAACCGGTGGAATTTGCTTTGACGTCGGTCAGACTGGAGTCTGAACGTCAAAGGAATGGCTCGCAATACAATATAACTTTGTGCCGAGAGAGTGGGAAAGAGAAAAAAAAAGAATCTGCATAATTTAAGTATGAAACTTAAAATGCCCTCCTCACATTGCTTTTGTCTCGAATGAAATTGGTTTTCAAGTAATGTTCGGGGATTTCATAATAAGCTTTAACAAAATGGATACTGTCAGGAAGTGAAAGTACTTATTAGCCGGCAAGGCACCACTGAAGTGTGATTCTCGCACATCGGTTTTAATTTTTTTTTTTAAATAGAGACAAAGAAAAATCCTTGTGTGTTGTAGAGTTCAGTGATCATGGATCTAACACAAGGGCATACATCATAAGAACACCGGAAGAGCCCTGCTGGATCAGAGCAGCGGTCCATCTAGTCCAGCATCCCGTCTCACACAGTGCCCAACCAGTTCCTCTGGAGGGCCAACAACAGGGCACGGAGGCCGAGGCCTTCTCTGACATTCCCTTCCTCTCACCTTTCTTTGGTGGGTACCCTACGTGCAGACTCTATTGCAGGGGAACCTGCCTTGGAGACAGCACAGCGCAGTAGTTGTAGTGTCTGACTAGAATCTGTGAGGCTTACCTTCAAGTCCCTCTTCTGTGAAGGAAGTTCACTTAGTGGTGGAAGGAGCTAGGGTTGTCAGCAATGTTCCCTCTAAGTTGTGGAGTCTTGTGAGCGAAAATTTGTGAGTCGGCGATTTGGCTGCCACACAAACCAGTTTGCTCTGGAGCCCATCTTTCCTGAGCTAAGACAACAATGTGTGAGCCGGAGGCTAAAGAACTGTGAGCCAGCTCACAGTAACTCAGCTTAGCGGGAACACTGGTTGCCAGGCTTCAGGCAGGAAGAATACACAAGAAGCACTGCAGTGTGTGTGTGTGCAGACACAATAATGACAAACACACTAATAAAACACAAAACTCTAGCAAGTTATGTATTAGTAAATGGTAATGAAATTATGTAATACATAGAATAACATTACAGACTCTCATAATACATTAAATATTAAAGAATGGTCCAGAGGAGCAGTGTTCCCCCTAAGCTGAGTTAGTGTGAGCTCACTCACAGTTTTTTGTGTTCCCTCTAAGCTGAGTTAGTGTGAGCTCGCTCACAGTTTTTTAGCTTCCAGCTCACACATTTTTTTCTCAGCTCAGGAAGGGTAGCTCCAGAGCAAACTGATTTATGCAGTAGCCAAATCGCTCACTCACAACTTCAATGCCAGTAGCCCACAAAGTAGAATTTTTGCTCACAAGACACCACAGCTTAGAGGGAGCATTGCCGAGAAGTCCAAGAAAATCAGTCCAAGAAAGATCAGAAGTCAAAGTCAAAAATCGCACAAGGATTCCAGATATGTGAGCCTCGTTTCAGCACACTTCATCAGTGGAACTGGTCACAGTACATCAGTCATTTAATGGCTGTTAACGTAAGTCTGAGTCATTAAAGAGGACAATCATTCCAGAATTTCATTACATGTATTATTTCAGGCACCACTCAAATGCAATACAGAGAATCAATCTAGAATCAATCTAGTGCACGTATAGCCTCCTGTCTTTTTTCCCTAACAAGTTATGTGTAAACAAAAGATCATGAAATTATGTAATACATAGAATAATGTAACCTTAGGGCCTGGTGGTCTCCCAGAATTATAACTGATTTCCAGATGGCAGAGATCAGTTCCCATGGAGAAAATGGCTGCTTTGGAGGTTGGCCTCTATGCCATTATACCCTGCTGAGGCTCCTCCCACTACCCTCCACAGGCTCCACCCCCCAAACCTCCAAAGTTTCCCTAACCCAGAGCTGGCAACTCATTGGGGGGAAGGATGAGATTTTTAAAAAATATATACTATTTTAATAAACATTGTGGAGCCTAAAGGCCCAAAACAGATTGGGGATCATGATATTTCACATGCTCCCGTGTACTCTCCTAGTTTATTATTTATGTGTGTACTAACTGAGGTTCAGGAAATGATTCAATTTAGAATAAAGCCAGCCGATTCAACTTTTGTTAGAGAAACATCTTAATGAAAATGCAAACAAAATGCAAACTGTTCTCCTGGGCACTCTGTTATTGCATTGGTACTGCTGGGCACTCTGTACATTGTACTGGTTGTTCTGGGCAAGCTAAAATGCCCCTGCCCCCGCTTGGATTACGATTGAGCTGGCATTGCCACACTGACACTGGGTTCTTCTGAGCACTAGTACATTGCACTGATTCTGCTGGGCTTGCAAAAAGCCCCCCCCCCTTCGGTTTCTACTCCAGAGCTTGTCTGGAACTTTGGTTCCACTGGATTTCTATTGCCCTTACTTTTGCTGTTTTCCCCTCCTCCATTAGAAACAATGGAGGATGGAAGTACCTTCTTGGGGGCGGCGGGGTTGTAACTCTGATTCTGTAAGAGATGTGATACTTACCTTTTTATTATTATTTTTTTAATTAAAATTAATGGTCTCCCTGATAGAGCAACTGTATTATTAGCACTGCAAGTACATATTCAGGCCTAGTTCTTAGCAATTTTTTTTAAAGAACTCAGCTATTCATTTAGCACAGAACAGCTGAATAATTTGAAGAGCTGGAAGAAGATGGGGGGGAGAGAAAGTTGCAGTCAAATCGTTATTTCTTCAGAAACTGGGATTGCTCTGTGGATTGTGCGAAATGTTACCCTTGGGAGGCTTTGCAGTAGGCCAGGAGGCCAGCTAGAAGGATTTTAAGAGCTTATTTGTGGAATTAAAGCTGTGAAATGAAATATGGCTCTGTAAAGAATCTGTACCTTTTCTGGGTTCTAAAAGACTTCACCCCGCTCTTCTCCCCCCCCCCCCTTCTTTCTTTTTGAATTATGGCATGGGGACGTGTACTGAATATTATTCAGGTCTGGATCAGACAAGAGGGCTCTTTTGGGAATCCTATAGGCTCTGCCTGCACCTGGCTTCTTTTTTTAGTACGTTTTATTTTATTTTATTTTATTTTAAAAACCCATTAAGAGATGTTTTACACAGGAACTTTAAAACATTTATACTACATACCAGGTATTTCTTCTCGAGGAAGAGAGGAGAAATGTTGGTAAGAGCCTCTTTGGTTTAGAAGACTAAATAAGTGCAATTATGTTAATAAGTTGACAGCCTGCGAGTGATCTCTAGATGTGAAAGAATGGAGAAATTTTCCCACCCCCATAAAAAAAATCCCTTTCTGAGTTGCTGAAGGTTCTCTTAGGGACTTGAGCAGGCTAATTTCTTCTTCCTGATGTTTACTTTCACTTTGGGTGGTTCCGCACTAGACCTTGAATCAGGGGTGTCGAACTCATTTGTCATGAGGGCCGGATCTGACATAAATGAGACCTTGTTGGGCCGGGCCATGTGTGTCGTAAAATGTAATGCCAGGTAGCGGAGATATAAACTTTATAAAGGACGCAGACACAAATATTTTTTTTAACTTAAAATAAAAACACACTTAGAACATTAGCACTCTTGCAATATTTTGTCTAGTTAACAGTCTCTGATAACTGACACCTCTGCTCTGAATTATTGCATCAAAATGTCTGTGCTGTTGCAATCTTGAATATGTGTGTATCTGTTAAGCTGCAAACCTACTTTTGATTTATTGATATTCACCAAAGAAGTCTCATGCTCAGAGTTGTGAGTCTAGGACCCAGGTTAAAACATGAAATGGCTGAGCGATTGAGAGTCTGGCGAAGAAAGTTATGATGCAGCAGCAGCAGAACTGGAAGATGGAGACGGCCAGTTCTACTGTGGGCCTGATAGAAGCTCTCCGGGGGCCTGATTTGGCCTCCAGGCCACATGTTTGACACCCCTGCCTTAAATCCTGGTTCAACCCTGTCCCTGAACCTACATTCTACACTACACTCGAGTTCACCCCTGTAATTATCTCAGGGTATTTTTTTCGTTTCCACATTACATTGAGGTCACCCTGGTTTTGCCCCACACTTTCCCTGGGATAAACAGATGCTGTTATAACCAAGGATAAATGCAAGGTATTGTGTCGCACATTGAACTTTGATAAAACCAGGGATGAGATCCGAGTGTGGAAAGGACTTTTGTGTAACTCAGCTGCTCTTGAGAATCTAAAGTCATTCAACAGGGAGTGTCCTCAGTTTTCATCAAATCACGGTTCTTTATTTTTAAAAAAAAGTAATTTCCCCCCCCTATCTGTGAATACCTGGGCTCCACCCTGCAAACCCAAAAGATATTTTGCAACAAAGCGTTGTCAAGATCAATTTTTACTTAGCCACGAATCTCAGTGGGTGGTGTTGTGCTGGTCTCCATTGCTTTGACTAACCTGTTTTCTACAGCAGAACAAAGTTTGAGCCCAGTGGCCAATAAAGTTTTATTCAACGTATAAGCTTTCATGAGCACACACACACTTCTTCAGATACAGTGGAATGGAAATTACCAGTCCATCCAGGTGTTTGCATTTTGTAAGAAAGGAGATATCAGTCTTTACCTACGCAAGTCTTTTTGTAAGGCTGATGGAGTTCCATTCCATGTGGCTTAATGTGGTGCTTTCCATAGATTCAGATGGGTAGCTGTGTTGGTCTGAAGCAGCAGAACAAAGTTTGAATCTTGTTTTCTACAGGTTTGTGTGGGCTGTGGAGTCTGCCCTGATCTCCTTGGACAAAGAGTGAGATAAAAGATGGATAGCTTGGGTTAGGGTTAGGGTTGTGATGCTAATTCCAAAGGGGCCTTCAAGAAGCCGGGGAATCCAGTCCAGTTCCATGGTTAAAGAACATATGTGGTAGATGTCTTAGACTGGGATTATGACTTCCATAATCTTTCTTTCATACTTCTTTTGTTCATGAGGGATTGGTAAGGTCACTAACTCTGGCAGATTCTTGGAGATGTTTGTGTGTGGGGGGGTTCTGTGGAGAGGGGAAATTGGGGAGGGATTTCACCTGGAATTCATGATATACGATAGAGTCTGCCCTCTGAAAGTGCTGTTGTCTCCAGGGGAACTGTTCTTTGTGGACTAAAGATTAGTTGTAATTGTGGTAGAGCTCCACACCCTACCTGGAGGTTGGTGTCCCAGGGCTCAGAAACTTTAGAGAAATGCAGTAACAGAACAGGAGATTTCTGCACCTAGTAGAAGGAGCCAGATCCTACCCATGACTGTAGCAGATCTAAGGAATCCTAGCTGCTTTAAACTCAGGATACCTGTTTCTCTACTCCAGGTGGGGGATTACAAAATGTGGTACTTTATTTTAGCTTTACAGATCTATGTTTTAAAGGGGAGGGACAATCTATTTTAAAAGAGTAGTGTTCAAAGTGGTCCGAGGAAGAGAAATTATAAGAGAGATGAGCTGAAAACTTGACCTGATCATTTGGAGGGGCTTAATTCCCCCCCTCCCTTCCCTGTATTACACTGCATGTTCCTTCACAGCTAAGCAGTAGAGTCTAAATGATTACATTTTTTTCTTGCTTTTTTGCTTTGAAGTGTCACTTCTTTGGCAAGTCAGCATAACTTCCAACGAAAAGGATTCTTTAGCGAAAGTGTGTTCTCCTTCTCAATTTGTCACTCCACATGTTTGATCTTGAGCTGAAAGACCACGAAGCGGTCATTCCATTGTGTAGTCTGTTATAAAATGTTCAGTGTGGTGGTGTAGGCTTGATTTTTTTGGCTCACTTTCAATAAGAAACTATAATACTTCAACCATTTTGAGCCTGCACACCCTTTTGGAATTCTGGCATTGCATGGAGGTAGCAGCTAAACTGTGACTGCCACAAAATGGCTGCTGCAGGAGGCAGTCAGCCACAAAATGGCTGCCACAGCTTACCTTCAGCCACACAGTGAAGATCCTTGTGCTGTGGTGGCAGCTGCTGCAGAGGCAACATTTTAAAAAAAAAAAAAAAGTTTTGCAGTCAATCAAATCTCCAATGGCCAATCAGAATCCTAAATAGACAAAAGCTTCACCTAGCCCAGCCCACTTTCTGAAAACATTTGGTGGGCACCAAATAGCTGACGGGTACCACATTGGGGGCCCCTGCCATAAACATTAGAAGATGGTCAACTCATGCAAAGAGATAGCTTCACCTGCTTAATTGTAACAGACACTTCTTGGGTGGCAATCCAACACACACAAAATAATCCATTTTCAATCCACTTTCCTACTTGATTTTACTGTGGGAACTGGCAAAATCCAATTCGAAAGTGGATTGAAAGGGGATTATTTCGTGTGTGTGACTGTAGCCTTGGATTCTTGTTTCTGCATCAATTGTTTATGAAGCAGGCTGTCAGGTCCCCCCGGGGGGCAGGGATTTCCCCGCTACATAGGTCCCCAATCCGCCGGTCCTGATTTGGTTGGTGGGGGAAGCCCCACCCCCGAAATCAGGCCAACGTGCCCGGTGCGATGACATTGCCCAGAAATGATGTCATCATGCCAAGCATGTCGCAGGGTGATGCTCTAGTAATTGCCCTAAAACTACGGTACATAGAATTTTTAGGGCGATTACCTGGACTAGGAGCAGGACTCCCCTGCTCCTGCTCGTAAGTAACTTGGCAACCCTATTTACGAATGTTGTAACAATTCCATTAAAAAAGAGCAAACAAAAAGGCTCACAGTAACATCTTTTTAAAGTTTTTTAAAAAAGATTTATTTCTACGTCTGTCACTTGCATCATGCCCTTGCTTGTTGATTTTTTTTTTTAAAAAAAAGAAGGGTTCCAAGAAGAAACTAGGGACACCCACAAAAAAATAGAAAATGGGGTACTGCATACAAAGACCATTTTTTTTAAAAAAATAAGAATGATTTATGATTCTTGTGGTGGTGCCATTGATTCTGCTTTTGCCCTGAATATTTTAAGTGACAAAGAAGTAACAATTCTCATTAGGGGTCATAAAACATTAATCATGCTGCCGGTGATCTTCTCTCCACCTAAAAAAGAGAGAGAGAGAGAGAGAGAGAGAGAAATCATTATATTTAGGAGCAATTGCTATGATTAATAAACATGTTGAGGCTGTAAAAAAAGTAAACTGCTGATAGTGCTGCTATTTTGCAAACAGAACGTAGCGAGAGAGGCTCTGACTAAAGTTAGCTGCAAGCTCCGTAGTGGCCTTCACATCGGCAGATTGTGACGGGGAAGCGATAAATCGTGACGTAGGCCATCAGTGCTAATCAAGCAACTCAAACGTTGTGACAGGCACTTGAAAAGGTGGAGCCGATGAACCTGTCGTTCAAGGATAGGGTTTTCTTTTAATTTTGCGACTCAGTTCTGTATTTTCCAGTTGTTCTGCAGCGTGCACGTTTCAGGCAAAGGGGCCTAACACAGTGCAGGTGAAATATAGGGATGGTCACCCGATTGCACAGCCCACTCTTTCATCTTGAAAATATCTGTTCGTTTTTCACTTTTGCCTCGTATGAATCAAAGCCTGCAGGTCTTTATTTTTGTCCCATTTCTTGTTATGCCAGGGTTTCTTTACCCCCCCACCCCAGTAAAAGGACACAAGTTTTAAAAATGTTTTTCGTCAATTACATACAAATGCTATAGATCAAAATGGGTAGCTGTGTTAATCTGACTGTAGCAGTAGAAGGGAGAAAGAGTCCAGTAGCACCTTAAAGACTAACACAATTCGCGGCATCTGAAGAAGTGAGCAGTGACTCACAAAAGCTGCCACAAATTTTGTCAGTGATTACAGTGCTCCTGGACTCTTGCTCTTTTCTACAGATACAGATACCAAGGATGCTAATAAAAGAAACAGTCATCTTGAGGAAATCAGCAACGAAGTGGGTATAACAAAAGCTCACAGAGACAGTGTACAAAACCAAAACAGAGTATTGTTCATACATCCCTAACAAAAATTGTAGAGCTCAACTGACATTTTTTTTTGTTTCTAACGTGTTCAGGTAGGACTGTGGCAAGATGGCAGACCCTTTATATAGCTGACTGTTAGATCACGAGCTTTGTGTACAGAAGGTCCCAGTTGGACTGGAGAAAATCCTTTGTTTGAGAGCTTGAAGAACTGCTCCAAAATATGAGCATTGCTTCTCAAACCTGAGCGGCTTGTGCTCATTTTGATTTAGAGTAATCAGAACCCCATTTTGATTTGGTTCTTGTGCCCTACCCAAAGTTGGTACTTCTCTCATGCTGGTTTACCTGTGCTCTTTGTAATAGGATTGGTACTGTGGGTTACAAACAATTTATAATGTTGCCAGGTCCCCCCTGGGATGGGGGACTGGTTTTGCCAGATCCAGGCTGGGAAACTCCTGGAGATTTGGGGATGGAGCCTGGGGAGGACAGGGACCTCAGTGGGATACAATGCCAGAGAGTCCACCCTCCAAAGTGTCCTTTCTCTCCAGGGGAACTGATCTCTGTGGTCTGGAGAAGAGCAGTAATTCCGGGGGATCCCCCAGGTCCCACTTGGAGGCTGGCATCTCTAACCATTTTAAGATGGACAGAACATACAATTGATAAGGGGGTGGTTAATGGAAAACTTCATGCTACTAAAAACAGAAAAGAAATTAAAGTCGTTTATGTTGTCAGTTTTGTCCTTTTGGAATAAATGAAATTATATAAACTGTTTAACGGAAAACAGAGGGAAAGATAGGTCTTTGATTGTCGGTTAGCAACTGAGGTACGGCTTTTGTGCTCTGAGGCAGGGAGTTCACAGCTCATGCCAAAGATGGTCTTAGTGCTTGCCAACAAATTCCGAACAATTACTTTGCAGATTTATTATAACTGAATGACGTAGTTGCCGGTGGACACAGACAGGGGAAACACTTGCGTTGATATGACGAGCTACGCTGAGTGGTGATAGCTGCCATCCGCTTGGATACAGCTTGCTTATTATTCCCATGTTTACTGATTTTCTTGCATTTTAATTGCCTCTGCCAGGAAATCTTCCTCTATTTTTAGAAAAGTGCTAGCCCCAAGTTCAAGTGGAACCTTGAAACTATCGTATCTTATCACAGCCTTCCTCCAGAGAGCTCGGGAAGGGGGGTACACATAACATGGTTCTCCCTGCCTCTGTGTTATCCTCACAACAGCCCTGTAAGGTATGCTAGGCTGGGCTGCAGCAACTGGCCCAAGGTCTCTGAGTGACCTTTGTGGCAAAGTCGAGATTCAAACCTGCTGGGCATTCTGTTTTGCGACTCCTTCGTACCTCTGAAAGAATATAATGTGAGTAGTGCTGAACCCTTGGCTACGATCTCCTGGTCTTGTTGGGTCTCACGTCCTTCCCCAAAGAATGAGCTCTTCTCTGCCATCAGCGAGTTGTCAGGCGGAGCCATCACATTTCTCAAGAAAAGCTCTTGAAAGGTCTGTTGTCCTGTTTTTGAGATGGATGCTTTAAATTGTTTTCATCACGGCCGGGGCGAATCGGTGGCTGACGAGCGCTGTCAGTGAGAGGCCAGTTTTCAAGACTCACTGTGTGGTTGGCAGGGTGATGGCTTTTTCTGTCATCATCGGAGGCGACGCATCAGTTTGTTCGGTTAGGGTGGCTAATTAGGAGGAAGGATAGATTGTGGGGGGGAATTTAGGAGGGCAGTCTGAGGACGGAACTGGCTGAGGCTCTGTTTGAGCTGTACACTGCCAAACTAAAATCCTAGAATGTTAATCAACTTTAAAAAAAAACTTTTGTTGATTGGTTAGAGTGAGGCAATTTTTGGAAGAAGAGGAAGAGAAGGTTTTTATACTATGCTTTCCTCTACAGTAAAGAGTCTCAAAGAGGCTTACAACCGCCTTTCCCTTCCTCTCCCCCAAACAGGCACCTCGTGAGGTAGGTGGTGCTGAAAGAGCTCTGGGACAACTGTGACTGGCCCAAGGTCACCCAGCAGGCTTCATGTGGAGGAGGAGTGGGGAATCGAACCTGTTTCTCCAGATTAGAGTCAGCCGCTCTTAACCACTGCACCACACTGGCTTTTCATGAACCTTCACATTCAGAGGCAGTTAGCCTCTGAATCCCAGGACCAGGAGGCAACATCACGGGAAGTCCTCAGCCCCTATGCCATGTTGTCGGACCTCCAAAGGAACTGGTTGGCCATGGTGTGAGACAGGATGCTGGGCTAGATGGACCCCTGGTCTGATCCAGCAGGACTCTTCTGATGGTCTTATCAGGGGAAGCCTTCGGCCTCTATGCCCTGTTTGTTTGGTCCTCCAGAGGAACTGGTTAGCTACTGTGTGAGACAAGATGCTGGATTCGATGGGCTGCTGGTCTGATCCAGCAGGGCTCTTCTGGTGTTCTTATGAAAGCTTCGGCCTCTGTGCCCTGTTTGTTTGGCCCTCTAGAAGAACTGGCTGGCCACTGTGTGAGACAGGAAGCTGGAGTAGATGGACCCACTGGTCTGATTCAGCAAAGCTGTTTTTATATTCCTCTTAAGGCCTCGTATGTCCTGTTGTTGGCCCTCTAGGTGAACTGGTTGGCCACTGTGCTGAACTCGATGGACCACTGGTCTGATCCAGCAGGGTTCTTCTTATATTCTCATGAGAGATTAACATGAGTTCCCCGCCCCCCGGAATTTACTTGTTAGATGATATTTTAGATATATATAACTCAGTTGTTTTCTTTAAAAGTAAATTGAGCCAAAGCTCTCCCCCAAAGTGGTAGAATTCCACACTGTCATAACTTCATAGATGAAAGAGCCAGTGATACTCACTCTTCAGTGTACATTATAATTAGTAGTGTTGTTGTTGTCTGTTCTGTGTAAACTAATGGTAAGCATCTTCTGAGTCACTGAAGTATGCTTAAAGGATGGATAAGGGAGAGAAAATCATGACACACTGTAACCATAAGGATGCTGTGAGTCATGTTTTATACTAATTTCTAAGATGGCTACCAAAAGCTAAAATGTTTTTCAGTTTCAAGCCTTGTGTCGGCCTCATATAAACAGAAGAGTCCTGCTGGATCAAACTGGTGGTCTGTTTTGTCTGCCATCTTGTTTCACACAGTGGCCAACTTCACTCGTAGTACTGTGTTTAGTTTTGGGCACTGCAGTTTAAGAAGGATGTTGACAAGCTAGAAATGTGTCCAGAGGAGGACAGTTAAGATGTTGAGAGGTCTGGAGACCAAGTTATATGAGGAAAGACTCAAGGAGCTGGGTATGTTTAGCCTGGAGAGGAGTTGACTGAGAGGTGATACGATATCCACCTTCAAGTACTTGGAGGGCTGCCGTATAAGGGATGGTGCAGAGTTGTTTTCTGTTGCCCCAGAAGGTCGGACCAGAACCAACAGGTTGAAATTAAATCAGAAGAGTTTTCGGCTACACATTAGGAAGGACTTCCTGACCGTTAGAGCAGTTCCTCAGTGGAGCAGGCTTCCTCGGGAGGTGTTGGGTGCTCCTTCTTCAGACATTTTTAAGCAGAGTCTAGATGGCCATCTGACAGCAATGCTGATTCTGTGAATTTAGATTGTGAGAAGGAGGACAGGAAGGGATAAGCCAATGCCCAGCTCTTGTGGCCCTTTCTTCTATGTCCAAGGTAATGCTGATCAGTTGCAACTTTGGGGTCAGGAAGGAATTTTCCTCCAGGCCAGACTGGACCAGGGATCCTGGATGGGGTTTTTTTGCCTTCTTCTGGGCATACTGGGGGAGTGGGGGGGAGTAGTTGTGAATGTCTTGTGTTGTGCAGGGATTGGACTAGATCACCCTTGAGATCTCATCCGCCTCTGTTCCTATCTATCTAACCAGTTGCCCTGGAGGGAGACCAGAAAGCGTAGGGGCCAAGGCGTTAGCCAGCGGCTTTAAAACTTCTTTTATTTTCTTGGCATTTCATGTGTTGCACAAAACCTCTTGATCAATCACACTACTACAGCCAGTTTGGTGTAGTGGTCAAGTGCGCAGACTCTAATCTGGGAGAACTGGGTTTGATTCCCAACTCTTCATCTGCTGGATGACCTTGGGCAAGCCATAGCTCTGTCCCAGCTGTTCTCTCAAGAACAGTTGTCTTAGAGCTCTCTCAGCCCCCCCACCTACCTCACAAGGTGTCTGTTGTGGGGAAGGGGAGGGAAGGGAAAGGAGTTTGTAAGCCGCTCTGAGACTACAAGTGAAGGGTGGGGTATAAATCCAATCTCCTCTTCTTCTTTTACTAAATGCTACATTTTCCCAGATTCCATGGCAACTTCAGTAATATTTTATCCGAGGACCACTCTTCCGATTCACTTCAAAGTTTTGTTTATGCAATATTTTGATAGAAGCTATTAATCTTCATTTATTTAAAGTGGAATATATATTTATACCCGTTTTTCTTGCAGTTTGAGAATGCAACTGCTTCTTATAGGGACGATTAAGGGGGGGGGGGAATGACGCACACGTAACACAACGAGGGAAGAACTGAAAAGAACTCCAGTTACTAATTCATGAAACTAATGGTAAAATAGTTATCCTGACCCGGCTAAACCTGATCTTACCAGATCTCAGAAGCTAAGCAGAGTCAGCCCTGGCTACTGTTTGGATGGGAGACCTCCAAGGAATACCAGTGTTGTGGCACGGAGGTGAACAATGATAAGTCACTTCTGAATGCCCCTTGACTTGAAAACCCTATGGGTTCACCACATAGGCGTCAACTTCAGGGGGGCTGGGGAGCTGGAGCCCCCCCAAAAAAAACTTTTCCGGGACATGCTGAGCCTCCCTCGGAGACAATGGCCTGTAATGTCTCTGGCCCAGCCCAAGCCCCACCCCACCGGGAAATTGGAAAGTTTACGCCCTTGGTTCACCATAAGTCAGCTGTGACTCGACACTTTCCACCACCAACAATGCTAAAATAAGTTAGATCCCAAGTTGGCTCGGCTTCTGCGAACAGAACATTTCAGTGTGTACCAGGAAGGGCGGGGAGCAAGAAAGATTGATTGGATCATGTTTATTGGCTATCTACTGCAATTCATTTATACATACAATATATTTGTTCTATAGGAAGCTAATGGCTTTGTGTGTGTGTGTGGGTATGTGTTAAGTGCCGTCAAGTTGCTTCTTACTTACAGCAACCCTGTGAATTAACGTTCTCCAAAATGCCCTATCGTTAGCCGCCATGACTTCCTTGACTGAGTCAACCGATCTTATGCTGGCTCTTCCTCTTTTCTTGCCGCCGCCAACTTTTCATAGCATTTGTGTCTTTTCCACTGAGTCTTTTCCACTGAGAGCCAGTTTGGTGTAGTGGTTAGGAGCGGGGACTCTAATCTGGGAGAACTGGGTTTGATTCTCCACTTCCCTACATGCAGCTGCTGGTGTGACCTTGGGTCAGTCACTAGTTACCTCAGAGCTGTTCTCTCCGGAGCAGTCCTTGTAAATTCTCTCTCAGCCCCACCTACCTCGCAAGATGTCTGTTGTGGGGAGGGGAAGGAAAAGGAGATTTTAAGCTTCTCTGAGACTCCTTTGGATACTGAAGGGTGGGGTATAAATCCAATCTCCTCCTCCTCCTCCTTTTTCTTCTTCGGATAGCCTCAGCACGATAGCCCCAGTTGAGTTGTTTTGGTGTCTTGAAGAGACAGTTTTGGTATAGTGGTTAAGTGCGGGGACTCTAATCTGGGAGAACCAGGTTTGATTCCCCATTCCTCCACATGCAGCTGCTGGTGTGACCTTGGGCAAGCCATAGTTCTGTCAGAGCTGTTCTCTTAAGGAAAGTTCTGGAAAGAGCTCTCTCAGTCCCACTTACCTCACAGGGTGTCTCTTGTGGGGAGGGGAAGGGAGAGGAGTTTGTAAGCCGCTCTGAGACTCCAAGTGAAGGGCGGGGTATAAATTCAATCTCCTCCTCCTCCTCCTCTTCTTCTTCTTCTTCTTCTCGTCCTCCTCCTCCTTCTCAGGAGAATTCAGGCTTGATTAGCGAGTATCAAATGATCCATAATTCAAATGATGCTTGGTGGGTTTCTCTTTTTCACATAGCTGAAACCTTCTGTCGAGCCTTATTTACTAAACCTTTAAGGGGAATGGAAGGAGCTCTGCCTCGTTATTAAAGAAGACTTCAGTAATCATCGTCATAATAAATGACGATGTTGTGGACGGGTGAGCAAGAGTTAATGGTTCCTGGAAGGATGCGTTCATGTGGAAGGATGTGTCTTTTGAGCAGTGACATTGAGGTCACTGTCAGTTGGCAGTGATCTTTGTAGTCAATATCTTGGAGTACAAAAGGCCGCAACTTGAAGGCTGTCATTAAAAAGGTGCCTCTGTTTTGTGAGAGCAGAACATCCTTTATCTCTTTCATAATAGAAATCCTTGTAACCAGAAGCGGCAGGCGGCTGCAAAGTTAGGCTCAGCTTGCCTAAAATAAAACAGGGTAAAATTGCTATTTAATTATTTATTTGCTTCAGAATCTGAGGCTGGAAGCGAGGCAACAATAGCGGTTGGCGTTCGCCTACGCGAAACTTCCGAGAACGAACATCCGTCGCAAGGGCGCAGCATTCGTGCGTGGTGAGATCCCCTGAAGGTTCCGTAAAATATATATATATATATATATGGCAGCTTCCCACCACAGAACTGCCAGCCTTTGGGTGGCACCTGGATATCTCCTGCTATTACAATCAATCTCCAGACAACCAATATTCAGTCTATCTTTGAGAAGCCAGCTTGGTGTAATGATTAAGAGTGGCGGACTCTAATTTGGAGAGCCGGGTTTGATTCGTCACTCCTCCACGTGAAGCCAGCTGGGTGACCATTTGCCAGTCACAGTTCTCTCAGAACTCTCTCAGCCCCACCTACCTCACAGCATGTCTGCTGTGGGGAGAAGAAGGGAATGTGATTGTACCAAGACTCCTTCTGGTAGTGAATAGTGGGGTATAAAACCAACTCTTCTTCTTCAAGATCAGTTCCCTTGGAGAAAGTGGCTACTTTGGAGAGTGGACTCTGTGGCATTCTACAATGCTGAGGTACCTCCTCTCCTCAGACCTTGCCCTCCCCAGGCTCCACCCCCAAAATCTCTAGGTATTTTCCAACCTGGAAATGGCAACCTTGCTTTCTCATTACATGCACAGAATTGAGAAAGAATAACAAGTCTTTGTATGTATCCTAAACGATCATAGAAAAATAGAAATTACTTGTGTCTTTGGTACAGCTAGAATTGAGTTCCAGTAGCATCTTAAAGATCAAGAAGATCTTTGGGGTGTAAGCTTTCAAGAGTCAGTGTTCTCCAAAGCGTATTGCCTGAACATCTTATTGGTCTGTAAGGTGGTACCGGACTCAAATCTAGCTGTTCTACCACCGACCGACGCAGCTTCCCTCTGAAACTTGTGCCTTTGTAGAATGTGTATCAGGCACACTACAGAGAAGGACAGCTGAATAAGGATTTGTGGAAATGAGCTTGGATCTCCATTGTACGCAGTCTCCTTTTTTGTGCAGGCATGCTTGCCACATTGCTCTTTTAGGTGTGAGGGGCGTGAAAAATAAAGATTTTTCTACGCCCCTGCACCTTCTTGTGTTGAAGCCACATGAATGAAACCATGGGCAAAGTCATTCTTTGCTTTGCTGGACCGGCCTCCCCAGGAAAGAGGAATTTCAACAGCCTGGCCCTACCTTCAGGAAATGAGGGTCTCCATAATGACCAATTAAAAAAAAACACACACACAAAAGTTGTGGGTTTGTTTTCACCATGCACTAGGTCTATACCTTGGCGATGGCACCCAAAGCTGACATTTTCTGTCTCTTTTTTCTGTCCCCATCCACTGGTTGGTCAAGCCCTTTGGGAGCTGCAACATGGTGTGTTAATGGATGGACTCTTTGTGTTCTGTTGTGATATGTTGTTTTTGTTAGGCACTGTGGGAGTTTGTTGAACAGGAGACACAGACAGACAGACAGACAGACAGACAGACAGACAGACAGACAGATAGATAGATAGATAGATAGATAGATAGATAGATAGATAGATCATCAATCTAGGTAACGATAGATAATTTTACATTATGTATCTAAAGATAGATAAATAGATAGTAGAAAAGAGTAAAAGTCCAGTAGCACCTTAAAGACTTAAGAAAATTTGTGACAGGGTATGAGCTGGGTATGAGCTTTCCTGAGTCACTGCTCACGAAAGCTCATACCCTCCCACCAATTTTGTTAGTCAAATCAAATCAAGTACCTTTAATGGCATACCAATAAAACACATGGTGTGATAAAATATGAGCAAGAAGGCACTACAGAGACAGCAAAATAAGGCAGATCATGCAGAAAGCTTGTATCTATCTTTAACTGCTTCAGCCAAGAAGCTAGCGGCCAGAGCTGTGATGTCCAGGTTTGTGTCATTTAATAGACATTGGATAGTTCTGTCATTGTTAGTACAATGTTTAGGGTATAGTGGAGAGGAAAGGAGTTTCTTACGTGAACCTGCATGCAATTGACAATCCAAGATGATGTGGATTTTGTTAGTCTTTGAGGTGCTTCTGGACTCTTGCTCTTTTCTTCTGCTCCAGACAGGCTAACATGGCTACCCATCTTGATCTGTCTGTCTGTCTTCCTTTGCTTGAGGGACTTAATGGAATTGGCTTGAATAACTTAATTGATCAGAGAGAGAAAGGTATGGCTTGACCTTAATGCAGTACATGCTAGCATGAAGAGAAGGCTGCGTTCGAATTGATCAGACATTCTACACGTGTTTCAGCTTTCTAATAGTATTCATGTATTCAAATTCATTTGATCTGGGGCTTTCATCACTACACTGCTCCCCTCACCTCTTCCCAGTAGCTCTTTCTACAAGTTACTGTGAATGCACATATATTCATTGTATATTTATTCACCCTTTGTACCTGCATTGAGTGATTTTCATGTTATGGTCAATGCATATACAGTAGAATGTGTGATACATACCCCACATTTATCCAGGTAGTATTCCCCGGTTTCATCTGAAAAGAGAATGTGCTTTCCTACGAATGGATGTATGTACATACAGGCAGGATGAACATTCGTTTGCCGTAGCACATAAACTGGGCTTTTGTCCCTGCTCAACTTCACATTTGTTGCATCGATAACACTGTCCAACCATCTCATCCTCTGCTGTCCTCTTCTTCTGTGACCTTCAATCCTTCCCAGCACCAGGGTCTTCTCCAGTGAGGGCTCCTGTCTCATTTGGTGGCCAAAGTATTTGAGTTTCAGCTTCAGGATCTGGCCTTCCAGGGAACAGTCAGGGTTGATTTCCTTTAGGACTGACTGATTCTATCTCCTTGCAGTCCAAGGGACTCTCAAGAGTCTTCTCCAGCACCAAAATTCAAAAGCATCTATTCTTCGGTGTTTGGTCTTCCTTAACTGGGGAGGGGGGGCGGGGGTTGACGTGATGTGGTCCATGGGGTCGTGAACAGTCGGCCTCAACTGTGCGACTGAACAACAACAACAATGGGGGGGGGCAGACAGTAACAAAAACAAACAAAAACAAAGGGGAGTTGCTTCTGAATCCTGCTTTTTCAGTGGGAGACTTTTAAAGAGGAATGTCACTCCTCCCCTCCATTTGTCAGGAGCAATTTATAAGGCCTTAAACCTCATAAGCCAACAGTGTGACTGGCACTGAAGAACAACACAATATGAAATGAGTCACAGATGGTGCTGGGACATTCAATTGTATATTTCTTTATAATTTCTCATTTACCGTTACTTATTATTTTGCAGGCGTGTATTTCAGAGCTGATTTCCAGTGAAATGCTTAGTATACTATTGGCACTAAGAAATATAATCTTTGATGCTGTTTCGGTTTTTACGAATGTGCTTTATGATGCATCTGTAGGAAAACAGGGGCATTTTCCCAACTTCTCTCCCCTAAGTTCTCTCTGGAGACTACGAGGAAAGGCTGTGAGGGACTTGGGAATGTTCCGTTTGGAGAAGAGGAGGTTCAGGGGGGACATGATGGCTCTCCCTTAAGTACTTGAAGGGCTGTCACTTAGAGGAGGGCAGCGAGCTGTTCCTGTGTAGAGCCAGTTTGGTGTAGTGGTTAAGAGTGCGGGCTCTAATCTGGGAGAACTGGGTTTGATTCCCGACTCCTCCGCTTGCAGCTGCTGGATGACCTTGGTCTCAAAGGTGCCCCTGGACTTAAACTTTGTTCTTGTGACAGTCTGCCATCTGTCATCATGCACAGGTGTGTTTCTTAAAGTACTTAACTGTATTTAAAATAGCGTTGCACTTTTTCCTGCTCTCAGTATCTCAGGAAAACAGATACACGATTTCTGAATTGTACAAAGCTTTCGATGTCACTATTGGGTGGAACAGAATAGATCAGGGGTGGCCAACCTGTGGCTCGGGAGCCACATGCGGCTCTTTCACACACATTGTGCGGCTCCTGGCAGGGCGGCTGGGGAAGCAAAGGGGAGGCATGCTTTTTCTCTCTTTCTCCCTTCCTTCCTTCCCTCCTCCCTCCCATCTATTTGCTTTCCTAGTTTCTCTCTCTCTCTTTCTTTCCACTTCTTTAATTCTTTCTTTCCATCTCTCTCTTTTTCTCTCTCTCTCTCAATATCATTAGCAAACAAGTAATATCATTATGAATAACCGGTTTTCCTTGTTTGTTTTTATTTTTAACGTTAATAAACGTTAACGTTAATAAAAAGCAAATTTGCATATTTTTAAAAATAAAAACGTGTGTGTGATATTTGTTCCTATCTTGCGGCTCTCAGACATCTGACGTTTATTCTATGTGGCTCTTACGTTAAGCAAGGTTGGCCACCCCTGGAATAGATGGTTACAGATGGGTGGAACACACATTGACTTCACTCTGTTTTCATCTGGAGTTGATGGGGAAATGATATTTTAGCCAATTTCAGTTAATTGTTCACTCTGGGATTCCAGTCCTCCTGAGCTCAATATCATCAATGTTGTATGGGATGGTGGAAGAGTCCGTGTGCAAGCCTTTCTGTGCAAGATAGCTGACATATTCCTCTACAAACAGGAAGGAAAAACAAACAAAGCAGAAAGAATCTGTAAAGAAGATTCAACATGCAGAGTCTTTCTGTCCTGCAAATGAACTGGCATACACATGTTAAGACAACAGGGACTTTTGAATTAAAGTTCAGGCCAATATTTTTAGGATGAATGTGGTCTTTTGTAGAACTGTTTCTAGGAAGAAGAAGAAGAAGAAGAAGAAGAGATTGGATTTATACCCCGCCCTCCACTCCCCAAGGGAGTCTCAGAGCGGCTTACAAACTCCTTTTCCCTTCCCCTCCCCACAACAGACACCCTGTGAGGTAGGTGGGGCGGAGAGAGCTCTGAGACAACTGTCCTTGAGAAAACAGCTGGTACAGAGCTATGGCTTGCCCAAGGTCATCCAGCCAGGTGCAAGTGGAGGAGTGGGGAATCAAACCCGGTTCTCCCAGATTAGAGTCCACACACTTAACCACTGCACCAAACCACTACACCAAACTGGAAGAATCCTTATTTGCCTACCTCTTTTGATACATTCGCCAGCCTCCAGGTGACAAGACAACCAAGTTTCCCTGGAGAAAATGGTTGCTTTGGAGGGTGGTGTGGTGATTGGAAACACCGACTCAGACCTGGGAGAACCAGGTTTGATTCCCCACTCCTCCACATGCAGCTGCTGGTGCAACCTTGGGTCAGCCATAACTTCTTTCAGAGCTGTTCTCTTGTGAACAGTTCTCGAAAGAGCTCTCTCAGCCCCACCTACCTCACAGGCAGTGTTCCCTCTAAGCTGAGTTAGTGTGAGCTAGCTCACCGTTTTTTAGCCTCTGGATCACACATTTTTGTCTTGGCTCAGGAAAGATGGCTCCAGAGCAAACTAATTTATGCAGTAGCCAAATTGCTTGCTCACAACTTTAATGCCGGTAGCTCACAAAGTAGAATTTTTTGCTCCCAAGACTCCACAGCTTAGAGGGAGCATTGCTCACAGAGTTTCTGATGTGGGGAGGGGAAGGGAAAGGAGATTGTAAGCTGCTCTGAGACTCCTTTGGGTAGTGAAGGGCAGGGTATAAATCCTATCTCCTCCTCCGTCTCCTCCTCCTTCCTCTCCTCCCCAAACTCCACCGTCCTCAGGCTCCGCCTCCAGGTATTTCCCAGCCCAAAGCCGGCAACCCTGTCTTTTGAACTCTTTTGGACTGTATTTGCACACTAAACTGGCTGGTCTTACTGTGGGTTTTTGTTTGTGTTTTGGAACCAAGATTCCTCCCATCTAGAAGCAGGTATGTCGTCACGTAATCAGATCTGAAGTCATGATGATGTCATAGTTGGGTAAGCAATCCTTATTTGGAGTGACAGTAATTCCTGGTTTGGGGCATTCCTGGTAAATATAATTTTGGAAGTTGTTTCTTCTCAGCCCAAGTTTATATTCTCCTGCAGAAGTTTGAATATGACACATTGTGGTATTTGCTCTTACACTGCAAGAAATATTAAACGTACAAACTTGGATTTGCTTGCTCCTTGCAAAAGCAGTTTGAAGTTATTTAACCGACATTCTTCAAAACAGAAGGATTCCATGTCTTTGTTCTTAAGACGCTCATAAAGGTTCCATTAATATTAAAATTTTTCCCTCAGTCTCAGACTTAAAGTCTTAAAAGTCTTATGCTGCGTCAACAAAGGCTCCAGGAGAAGTCGGGTGCGTAAAATGCATGGAATGAAGCAAGTTAAATCTTCTGCCATCTTTATTTAAATAGGAGAAATGCACACATTTTTAATATAACACATCTATTGGGGGGTTTTTTAGTAGTCCTTTCCATGTGAATAAAATGCACAATTAAAATCAGAATAAAATCTGTCTAGATACCTTTTTGTTGTTTTGCCACTGAGTTCCTTCAAAGGAGGCAGTGTTGTTGTTTTTTTGACTAAAGCAGAGCCAGCTCTGGCAGAATGAAGCCAATGGACTCAAGAGAAAAATGGTACAATCCAAAAGCAGTGACATTACGGGATATGTGTGTGTGTGTGTGTTGTGCCATCAAGTCACTTCTGACTTATGGCGACTCTATGAATTAATGACCTCCAAAACATCCTACTGTTAACAACCTTGCTCAGGTCTTGCAAGCAGAGGGCCTGTGTGGCCTCCTTGATGGAGTCAATCCATCTCCTGTTGGGTCTCCCTCTTTCCCTGCAGCCTTCAACTTTTCCCTAGCATTCTTGTCTTTTCCTAGCATTATTGTCTTTACCTATGAATTAATGACCTCCACAGCATATTGTCATTAACAGCCTTGCTCATGTCTTGCAAATGGAAAGCCATGGCTTCCTTGATGGAGTCAATCCATCTCCTGTTGGGTGAGTCTTCCTCTTTCCTTGCTGCCTTCAACTTTTCCCTAGCATTCTTGTCTTCACCTATGAATTAATGACCTCCACAGCATACCATCATTAACAGCCTTGCTCAGGTCTTGTAAACTGAGGGCTGCGGCTTCCTTGATGGAGTCAATCCATCTCCTGTTGGGTCTTCTTTTCCTGCTGCCTTCCACACCTTAAATCCTGGTTCAACCCTGTCCCCGAAATTACATTCTACACTACACATAAGTTCTCCCCTGTAATTATCTTGGGGTATTTTTTGTTTCCACATTACATTGAGGTCACCCCGGTTTCGCCTCACACTTGTCCTGGGATAAACGGATGCTGTTATAAGCAGGGATAAATGGAAGGAATTGTGTCGCGAGTTGAACTGTGATAAAACTAGGGATGAGGTCCAAGCGCAGAAAGGACCAGAAGGAGCTATCCACCAATAACAATAAAAGATGCATCCACTTTTGATAGAAAGCTGACCTGCAAATTTGGGTATGATGCTTTCACGATCCCATGTGATACAGAGGCCCAACTCCCAGAGAGTTTTACTAATGTTTTGTATAGATTGGGGTACTGACTTGAAAAATGCAGATTTTAATCTCTGCCAAGAGCCCGGAAAGAATAGCCAGGTGGGTTGAATTCATAACCTTCACACTTGATTGTCTGCCAGGAAACACTGAATTGAACAGAACGTTGATCAATGGGCTATTTCCCAAACACATTATCACAATAATGACTGTTTCTGGAAGAGAGAGAGAAGGGGAGGTGGGGGAAATCCACAAAAACACAACCTGGCTTTATCAGACAAGACAAATCATGCAGGCATGATGGAAGAAAGTTAGCTAGTGGGATGCAGCAAATTTAGCAAAATCTATACATTTGCTATACATTTGCTATACATTTGCTATATATTTAACAGACCTTGCAGTCGTGCTGAGAACAGTGGTGATGGCATTCTTCATGGATCTGGCCGGATCCTGTGTTGAATTTCTCCAGATCTTATCCCAGTGTATGTACAAATCTTTCTTCTTGCCCCCCTCAAATTAAATATCTCAGTTAGTTGTATAGACATTGTTATGGGGCAGAGAATTCAACACAATTCTTTGAAATTGCAGGACTGTTCATGTTGTTCCAGGACTGGAGTTTCGAGGAGGAGGAGGAGGAGGACACTGGATTTATACCCCACCCTCTACTTGAAGTCTCAGAGCGGCTTACAATCTCCTTCCCCTCCCCTCCCCACAACAGACACCCTGTGAGGTAGGTGGGGCTGAGAGAGCTCTTTCAAGAACTGCTCATGATAGAACAGCTCTGAGAGAACTTGGGACTGACCCAAGGTCACCCAATGGCTGCATGTGGAGGAGTGGGGAATCAAACCCGGTTCTCCCAGATTAGAATGCACCACTCCTAACCACTACACCAAGCTGGCCGTCATAGAGTTTTGCCCAAAAACTAGAGCGGAACCCTCCTGACATCCCCATCACGATGATGTCACTTGTGAGTGACATCATCATGACAGTGACAACACAGGGCAACAAGCCCGTTCAGGGCTGGGGCTTCCCCCACTGACCAGCTGGCCAGAAGATCCCATGGAAGAGGAAGAATCCCCTGCTGGCTGTCAGGTAGGACCTGGCAGCTTTATTTGGATCCTAACTTGCAGGTTGGGAAACACTGCTATAATGGGAACATTGCTGCTGAGGCACCGCCAATCAGAGTAGACAGTTGGATGGGTTCTTACCCTCCAAGCTGGTAGCTACTGTCATTTGAGGATTAAATCCTGGCTGAACGAGAGCTGCCAAACACTGAGGTATCTTTTTATACCCAGCTGCGTTTTAGGCATATGTGTGTCTGTGTTGTTCAGTACATTTCATTTGGTTTGTGGCTGGAAGTCAGCGCGTAATATATTTGCAAGGATGTTTTCGGGCCCTACCTTTCCAATTACATTTTTCAAGCTGTCTTAACGTTCCTAAAACAAAAACGCAATAAAGATACAGTAAAACCACATTATAAAAGAACTCAACATCACAAAATCATTACGAAGGTTATTACGGGTAGCCAAATGATATCGCACACACGTTGAAATGCTGAAACAGAGCATAAATCCAGCAGGGCGAGATGCGCTGGAAACGTCTTCAAAAGTATGTTTTTTAGTGCAAGTGAAATAATAGGCTGGGTTAGATTAAAGACCCCCATAACAAGAAATAGCCTGAGCATATTGGCTTTGGGTTTTATAAGCTGCCAAAGTAAACATGGGTGCACGAAAAGTAATACATTTGTCAGAGTCCTGCAGCAAGTGTGTGTGTGTGTGTGTGGGGGGGGGTTGATCTTATCGGCATCACTCTTTCCAATCTGTCCATCTATCAAAAATCTAATTTTAGGAATATTATAGAGTGCAATATAAAACGTAAGTGTTTTCCACTCAAGCTATTCTATCATTTGGTCAGTTCGATGAGACCTCCCTTGCAAACCAAATCAAAGAATTACTCGTATCTGAACAGTGGGTGGTGTCACTAACATTCTACCTAAAAACACAGTCTGCCTTTACTCTGTTGGTGGAAGCTGCCGATGACATGTCACTCTACCTGTGACTGCTATTTTGTGATTGTTGATGCCCTTATAAAAGCTATTTTGGGGGAGGGGTGAATCATATCCTCTACCCCTTTTCAGCACTTCTGTGACTGCTGTTTTATGATTGTCCTGCAGTGGTGGCTCAGAGGTTAAGATGCTGAGCTACCAGCCAGAAGGTCAGCAGCTCGGCAGTTCAAGACCCGAGTGCTGCGTGACAGAGTGAGCTCCCGTTTCTGGCCCCAGCTATAGCCAACCTAGCTGTTCAAAAGCAAAGAACTGCAAGCAGATAAATAGGCACCACTTTGGTGGGAAGGTAACAGCATTCCATGTCCCTCGGCATTTAGTCATGCTGGCCACACAACCACATAAAAAGTCTTTGGACAGTGCTGGCTCTTCGGCTTGGAAACGGAAAGAGGTGAGCACTCCCCTAGAGTCGGATTTGACTCGCTTTTGAGCAAGGAAAACCTTTACTATAACAGCTATTTGGGGGCGTGGTATCCTCTACCCTTTTTCAACACTTCAGAAATTACCATGAGGCTTGGGGTTCCCTGTTCTGTGCAGAGAGTAGTTTATTAGAAGAAGTTTATTATTAATACTGAGTTTTGAAGAATTTGGATTTAATGTTGATCTGCGTATAGTAAAAGACCGGTGCATGTCTTGGGGAAAGCTTATGCCGGTTCTCTGCTCTCTCACCCCACCCCCCCAAGTCAAATAATGAAGTTCTGTTTAGGGCTTCGATGAGGATAAAACAGCCATTTCCTTAGCTATATGCCAGATAGTAAGATTGATAACACGACTAATCCTAATATAATTCTCTTACTAATGCCTGGGAGCTATTCAAGTGCCTTAATACATCAAGATTTAAATGTTTTATAATGCCCATAAACACTCCAAGAATCTAACGTAGTTAATGCTGTGAAGAGTAAAACAAGTGAAAGGTGTAGGGGAAAATCAATTTCCCTTCTACCACCAAATGATTTATTTTCTCCGGCGAACAAATTAATTTCACACTAAAGAAAAGGATAATGCGGTTTTTAGAGTCGCCCGTATATTAACGCTAAAGTTTCATGCAGTCTTACATTTGTCCGGCTCCGTGGGTGCAGC
The DNA here is from genome assembly GCA_029233225.1 of Lepidodactylus listeri. NCBI lineage: Eukaryota > Metazoa > Chordata > Lepidosauria > Squamata > Gekkonidae > Lepidodactylus > Lepidodactylus listeri. The sequence continues at coordinate 1,422,494 of JARCFY010000022.1, forward strand.
GCTGAGAAAATGAAACATGCTGGATACCAATTGAAATCCGTGGGACTGTAGCTTTCCCCCCTGCCGTAGAGAACTGGGGATGAGAAAGAGAGCCACGCTCCAAGTTGGGTGAAAACAGTTCCTGCAATTGTGTGGATGCTTTTGAAGGGGCTTTCTGGGGAGACTGAAAAGTCAAATGGAGAGGTATAAACGCTGCCACGTCTGTGTTTGAGAGAATGAGGTTGTCCTGCTGTTGACCGGTAAGGGAGTCACCTTTCAAAGGTCTGGAAGATGCTATGGACCAAGGGCAGGAATTGTGTGTAACCTTGGAAACAACGCTCCTTCTAATCTGTGGAGTCTTGTGAGCAAAAATTCTACTTTGTGGGCTATTGGTATTAAAGTTGTGAGCGACCGATTTGGCTGCTGCATAAATCAGTTTGCTCTGAAGCCCTCCTTCCTGAGCTGAGACAAAAACGTGTGAGCCGGAGGCTAAAAAAAGTGTGAGCTTTTTAGCTAGCTCACACTAAAACTCAGCTTTGAGGGAACACCGGTTGGAACTATGGTGATAGGGTTGCCAAGTCCCTCCTAGTAACCAGCAGGGGGTGAGGGGACTTATCAGGAGTGGGAGAGAGGCCCAAGCCATGTTGCCGACTATGTGATGACATCACTTCGACATGTACAGGAAGTGACATCATCATGATGTGATGTTGCCGTGACTCCCTGGTGTATTTGGACACAAACTCTATTGTAAAAATGGCTTCTACCATAGAGTTTTTGCCCAAATACCAGAGCACTGTCATGACATCACTGGTCCATTCTGCATCTAGCATTCACTCCGTTGTTTTACCAAACCCACACTGGAACAGAAGCAGAGGTGCCTTTTAGATATACAGAACACCTTTCAAAAATTCCTTGAGTCTAGCAAGCCAAATTAAGTTTGAAAACTGGAGTCTTTAAAAACTGCTTCCCCCCCACCTCCCCGCAATTGGAAGTATTTGAATTATATATATCTAGCAGGCAGTCTTGTGTGACTTCCCAGCTGCCTGCAACTATTGTAGAAAGCCCGAACTTTCTGGCTTCCCCTAAGGACAGGATAACATATAAAACTTCTCAACATTCTAATTATCTGTTTCACAAGCTGTATAATAGTTAATGTTCCATTTGCAGACAAAACTTATGAAGAGAGGTTATATTCACGTAGGTGCTGGAGAGGATTTTTTAAAAAGGCAGTGAAGCGGCACATATATCCCTGGGCTGGTTCTCCAGAGTGTTAGCATTCTGTGGGAACAGCGTCTTGGGAGCGGAGGACTGCCCAGGGATGGTTTTCCAAGCCACGTGCTGAGTATTAAGAAATCACAGAACACGGCAAAAGAAATGAAAGAAAATGAATCTTAACAGTATTGCAGAAATACTTTACCCGTCCTCGTTTGTCAAATTATTGCCTTCCATCTACCGAGTCTATTACTTTGCAGTTAATATGAACATCTTTCATCTTAGAAGCGTTTAAAGAAGCCACGGTTTAATACGAGAACCACATAAATGGACGTGTTTGCGGCTGAATGGAGAAAGCCTCGATTTTTTTTTTGAGTGATTATTTCAGTGATTGAGGGAGATTTGTGCGAGAGGTTTCATGCATCTTAACTTGACGAGTGTTTCCAGATTCCATTGGGCAAATGGGGGTAAAGTGGCCTCATAGGCAGATATCTATATTTAGAGAGGAGGTGTCCATGTTTAAAATAGCGTAGGTTAAGAATTTCCTCTCAGATCTTTGCATGTGGTGATTCAGCTGGTATCCAGTTAACCAGCTCTTCTGAAGGCTAGATTGTGTGTTCAGAAAGCGTATAGTGTCATTGTCTTAAATATTTATTTATTTCATTAAATTTATAGCCCTCCCTCCCAACATTGTAGGCTCAAGGTGGGTACCAACATATAGGTAAGGGTTTCCTTTGCTCGAAAGCCAGTCAAATTCGTGCTCATCTCTGTTTCGAAACTGAAGAGCCAGCGCTGTCCGAAGACGTCTCCGTGGTCATGGGGCCAGCATGACTAGACACGGAGGTGCACAGAACGCTGTTACCTTCCCACCAAAGCGGTACCTATTTCTCTTCTTGCAGTTTCTTGCTTTCAAACTGCTAGTTTGGCAGGAGCTGGGACCAGAGACGGGAGCTCACTCCATCACACGGCACTCAGGTCTTGAACTGCTGACCTTTTGGTCTGCAGTTCAGTGTCTTAACCACTGAGCCACTGCAGCCCCAACCAACATATAAGTATCTGCAATTAATGAAGGTTTACACGTTTAAAACATATTACAATAATCAATTTAAAATCTATAAAATCATCATCCTTGTTTCACTAAAAGACATCACTTAAAAGTATCAGCATGGGTGCTGGTACCCCATGGCACAATCCTATGCTGGTGCAGTCTGTTCTCAGCAAAAGTTTGTGATGCGGTTGCCACCTTCCAGGTGGCACCTTGCAATTCCCTGCTATTACAGTTGGTCTCCAGATGACCAAGGTCAGTTCCCTGGAGAAGATGGCTGCTTTGGAGGGTGGACTCTGTGGCATTACACCATGCTGAGGTCCCTCCCCTCCCCAAACTCACCACCCCCAGGCTGCATCCCCAAAATATCCAGGTAATTCCCATCCCAGAACTGGCAACCCAAGTTTGGGAACAAATGCTTGCAATTTTGCAAGAGATACCAATTAAAGGTTGAGAAATTCCTGAAGATTTGGAGGGGAGCCTGGGGAGGATAGGGGGTGAAGAAGAAGGGTGAGGAGGTGGGGGGAGGAGATTTGCTTTATACCCCACCCTTCCCTACCCAAAGGAGTCCCAGAGCAGTTTACAATCTCCTTCCCCTTCCCCTCCCCACAACAGACACCCTTTGAGGTAGGTGGGGCTGAGAGAGCTCTCTTGAGAACTGCCCCTGAGAGAACAGCTCTGAGAGAACTTGTGACTGACCCAAGGTCACTCCAGCAGCTGTATGTCGAGGAGTGGGGAATCAAACCCGGTCCTCCCAGATTAGAGTCCGCACTCCTAATCACTTCAGCAGGTTATAATGCCATACAGTCCATCTTCCAAACCTCCATGGTCACCAGGGGAACTAATCTCAGTCTATAGTCTGGATATCCATTTTAACTGGGGGAGATCTCCAGAGTTTGCTGGAATTTGGCAACCCTACTCCACCCCCCCCAGCTGATAATTGTCCCTCCTGGAAGAAAGGGCTGTACCACAAGAGAAAACCATGACACTTAGTATTTTTTCTGCTCTTCAATTAATTCCTGCTTTTGTTTTGTTTTCCTGTTGCTTCTCTGAAGTTTAGCCTACTGTGCCGATTCCACTTCTAACAACTGTTTTAACAACTGATTACTCCCTATCGTCTCTGGCAGTTTTGCTGTTCTGATTTAGCTTTGTTTTTAAAAAGTGTTTTTTGTCATGTTTGTAAGATGCCTCGAGTGCCACAGGCAGAATGAGTGGGATGAAAATAACTTTAAGTAATGTGACGGACGTTATGGCTCTTCTTGTGAGAAGCACAGTAGGACCTATCAATTCCTATCCAATTGTGCTTTCGAAAACAAAGTGTACTTTTTATCCACTAACAATCGCAGAAGCAGAAATCCCCTCAAGCTCACCCCACCCCCCTTTCTTTCCAAAGACTCCCAGCTCCCAGTTTGCAGGTGTGAATCAATCACAAAACAAATTTGCATGCAAATCTTGATTGCCACAGTTCCTGTGGGAGAATCAAAACGTGTTACATAAATGGGCACATAATTGTTCCTGCACTTCTTTTCCTCATAAAATATCCTTATAATTTAATAGCCGGGAATTCTTTCTATTCCTGAGGAGGGGTGGAGGGAAATATGCTTTTAAGGACAGCGCTTGTAAACATTCACCTGATGCAGCGGAGGGCTTTAATCACAACCCATTTCAATGCAGGCTGCAGTTTAACAAATGTAGGTAATTTTATTTTTGTTTTAAATAGAGAGCTACTTCTTAATAAAAAACCTAATATAAAAACCTAAGCTCAAAATGTGCCTGCAAATATTACCAACTTCGTCCAGCTGTTATTAACACCGTCATGCACAGTGGCAAGCAATATTATCATCGCAATAAAAAAAAATCACCACCTCTTTAAAATGTACTTGTAGAAATACATCATGTTCTTCATCATCAAAGTGGGATGGGGGGGAGACAAACTTTTATCTTAATCTGTTACTGACACTGTCAACTTTCTTCCTGTAAACATAGCCTGATTAGTCTTCTGGGTGTCAGGCTGAAGGTTTTTATTAGATGGTTAATGGCCCTTTAATACACTTTACAAAGAAAGAGGAGGGTTCCCCCCCCCCCCCCCCCCCAGTCTGATATCTGCCATGCACAGGGCTTTTTATTTTTTTGGCTCTCTGTCACAACATAATGGTTACAACATCTCTTCACCTCCTGCCATTCATCTCATAGCATCAACATCTATAGTATTTTTACCACCACCCCTTCCTCCAGAAATACAGGACAACATACTTTCCCCAGTTACTCCTCACAATAACCCCGTGGGGTTGGCTAACTGGTGAAACTGCGGATGGTCCAGGTTCACTAGGTGAGATTACATTTGCTGTATACCTTCTGGAGCAAAAGAGTCCCATTCCAGAAGTACTAGAATTAAAATCCAGTAGCATCTTAGAAACCAGCAGGATTTTTGAGTTATGAGCTTTTGAGAGTAAAAATAAACCCTCCTTTCATCTGAGAAGGGAGGCGTCAACTCTTGGAAGCTTACGCCCTAAATATCTTTTTTGGTATCTAAGGTGCTACTGGACTTGAATCCAGCCAGTTTCGTGTAGTGGCTAAGAGCGCGGACTCTAATCTGGGAGAACTGGGTTGGATTCCCCACTCCTCCACATTCAGCGTGCTGGTGTGACCTTGGGTCAGTCACATGTTCTCTCAGAGCTGTTCTCTCAAGGGCAGTCCTCAAGAGAGCTCTCTCAGCCCCACCCTACCTCACAGGGTGTCTGTTGTGGGGAGGGGAAAGGAAAGGAGACTGTAAGCCATTCTGAGAATCCCTTGGGTAGTGAAGGGTGGGGTATACATCCAATCTCCTCCTCCTCTTCTTCTTCTCATGGCTACCATCATGAAATGATCCCCATTCTAGTTCATGATGCATAACCCCAGACAGAGTCCCCCCTCCCTTCTGTCTGTCTTTTTCACTTCCTTTAATATTCATTGCAACTTTGAAGCAATTTTCAGCCCCTCTTGATCTGAAGTGGAGGGTTGTCAGTGTGTTATGTTCAGTTCCTATCGGATTCTGTGTAATAAGTTGCCTTTATTACTTAGGTGTGATTAGAAAGGGTAAATCCCAAGGATCACAGCTTCAACGGGGGTGTGATTTCACAGTACAGCTGATGAAAGATCCTTGTTCTTTGATCAGATAGAATTGTGTTTGTTTTAAATAATGAGATGGCTATCACTGGGCAAGCCCCAACTTAAGTTGCATCCCTCCTTCAAGCTTTCAGTAGCACTTTTTGCTAACACCAGAATTAATTATTTTTGCATAACTTAATTCAGGAAACTGGAGAGTCATAAATAAAACAGAGGAATATTGACAGCTGTCATGTAATAATAATAATAAACTAAACTAAACTAAACTAAATGACTGTCAATCTTCCCTTCAGGTTGGTTTTTTTTTTGCCCCCCTTATTGTTAAAGTATGCAGATGGGAGGCATTTTTTATCCCCCCCCCCCCCAATGCATCAAAATTTAACCAGCTCCTCTCTGTCAGCCAGGGCTTCAGGGAGCAGTTCCAAAATCATTTGCCAACCATTTCACACCCATGTCAGAAATGAGCACTACAAACCTAGAGGATCTTCCAATTTTCCAGGAACAGAAGCTGCTGTAATTAACAATCCACGATGGCATCAAATCTAAATGAAATGTGTGTCTTTGAAGGGGTTGTTCCCTTGATCTAAAGCAAACTTAACTGGGAGAGTACTTTTTCCCCATTCCATGCCTCTTTAGGAGTAATGTCTGTCTGTCTGTCTTTCTGTCTATCTACTGTCTGTCTGTCTATATCTATCTATCTATCTATCTATCTATCTATCTACCTACCTACCTATCTACCTATCTACCTACCTACCTATCTACCTATCCATCCATCCATCCACCTTCCTTTCTTTCTTTCTTCCTTTCTTCCTTTCTTCCTTTCTTCCTTTCTTCCTTTCTTCCTTCCTTCCTCCCTCCCTCCCTCCCTCCCTCCCTTCCTCCCTTCCTTCCTTCCTCCCTTCCTTCCTTCCTTCCTTCCTTTCTTTCTTTCTTTCTTTCTTTCTTTCTTTCTTTCTTTCTTTCTTTCTTTCTTTCTTTCTTTCTTTCTTTCTTTCTTTCTTTTGTGGATTTATTTGCAAGTTTGGACTGATAATCAAGTTAAAGGCCCTGGTGTAGGCAGGAGGCTAAGCAAGTAAGTCCCATGCTTACGGGATTCTTTATATTTCATTTCCTTTTGTGCATTCACCGAAGAAGGAGGAGATTGGATTTATACCCCACCCTTCACTACCCAAAGGAGTCTCAGAGTGGCTTACAATCTCCTTCCCCTTCCCCTCCTCACAACAAATACCCTCTGAGGTAGATGGGGCTGAGAAGGCTCTTTTTAGAACTACTCATGAGATAACAGCTCTGAAAGAACTTGTAACTGACCGAAGGTCACACCAGCAGCTGCTCATGGAGGAATCAAACCCAGATTAGAGTCCATGCTCTTAACCACTACACCAAGCTGGCTCTCTGAATGAATGAATTCCAATCTAGTGTGAACTGCAACTTGGTGGTGGCTACAAGCATGGATGGCTTCAAGAGGAGATTAGATATATATATGGAGCAGAGGTCCATCAGTGGCTATTAGCCACATGGTATAGATAGGGACTCTCAGTCTGGGGCAAGTGATGCTCTGTATTCTTAGTGCTTTTTTGGGGGGGAGGCAGCAGTGGGAGGACTTCTAGTGTCCTGGCCCCACTGGTGGACCTCCTGACAGCACCTGGTATTTTTGGCCACTGTGTGACACAGAGTGTTGGACTGGATGGGCCATTGGCCTGATCCAACATTGGCTTCTTTTATGTTAACTTGCTATTGGGAGTTTATCACCGTGTGGTTTATGCTTCCCCTCTGAACCAGGGTTACGAGACACTGCTTGCTCAAGGTTGGTAATCTTGGTTTGGAAAGGAGAGGGACCTAGAATTTGTTGGTTTGGAAGCCTGAGGCTAGTTTAGATGACACCCAACCATAGTTCGACTGCATGCATATACTGAACTCAGATTAAGATGGATGGGGAGGCATATTAAACTGAACCTTGACTTTGCTTTAGATTATCTGGGAGTTCAGAATATTAGTTGACCAACTTCACGGCTCACCATTTCCAGTCAATAGAAATGGTATTTCTGTCCCTTTTTTAAAAATTATGGAGCAGGTGCTTGGCAAGTTGGGTATTAATAAATGTTTATTTTTGAGAGTTAAGGGCTTTGCGCATGAAGTCTGGGCTAAGTTACTGTATTTGATTAAAAGACACTCCCACATTTTTGCAGTATGATGTGAGTTATGAGGACGTACCCTTGAGTTACTCAGTCATGGAAGAAATTGTCCTGATCAACCCCGCCCCTCACAATAGTAAACACACACACACACAAACATAGAGAGATGAAGTATTCCCTCCTCAGAGTCTTGAAAGCGTGCTATTTTGATTCTGTGAGAGTACAGGCAATAACACTTTCCCTGCAATAATAAAAGAGAGAGCTAGCTTGATTTTAAAACCGTGATTTCCACCAAGAAACAACTAATTACACTGATAGCACATTAGCAGAATATGTAACATGAGCAGAGATGCAGTGATAAATCAAGCGAAGTAATTATATAAATTGAAGCATCTTGTCTAAAAGTGGGATAACAAGTTGTCAAAAAAACGTTATTTATTTCGTACGAGCTAATATCGTAAGAGCAAACATCAAGGCAGGTGAAGTGTATCGAGATATTAATTATGTGGGCTCATCTCGCGGCTTATAATAAATGTTCTCTTCCTGCCTTTGGTTCAAAGGAATTGCTGAAATAGGTTACAGCAGAACAGTTCGCATTATTCAGGAGTATTCTAGTCATTGCATGCAGAGTACTTTCAGAGAACTGGCAGAGATTTTGACGGGAAAACAGTGTGTGGTGGTGACGTTAATATTCTCTTGGAAAATAATTCTGCATCTATTGAACTGTGTGTTCAGAAGTACTTTGTAAGGCCAGGCTGCTGACCATACAGGGAAAGAGTTCATAAGGAACTGTCTGTTGTAATTAGTGTCATTGTGTTCTGCATGGCATAGTTTCCCTGATGGTCTTCAGGGACCCCTTCGGAGATTTCATATCTGGGTGTGTGTTTGTGGGGGGTCCTCCGTCAAGGTTTCATCTGTTACGGAAACTGCATATTTGCTTTTAATTGCACCTAAGGCAATATTATTGGGGGGGGGGGAGGTGTTAGCAATTTTATTCCATGCGATTAAACATTTTTTTTTAAAACAAAGAATAATCGATGGGGATATATGAGCATTGCACAAAAGGAAGCATACTATACACTCAATTAGTGCACTTGATATTAGGGGTGAGTGGATTTTATTGCATGGCGTTTTAAATTACTGTGCAATTTCCCCAACAGTTTTGCTTCTGTGCCTTTTTTCTGTTGGTATTATAGATTGGTTGGTTAAAAGTGTTGTAACCGGCTTCCCCCCCCCGTCCTTCCTTTGCACTTGGGAGTCCAGGAAGGCTGTTTTTGGTAGAAAGAGCCATCAAGTCACTGCTGGCTTCCAGCAACCCTGTAGGGTTTTCAATGGAAGAGATGGACAGAGGTGATTTGCCATTGCCTGCCTCTGCATAGCAACCCTGGACTTCCTTGGTGGCTTCCCATCCAAGTACTAACCAGGGCCGACCCTTCTGAGCTTCTGAGGTCTAATGAGGGTGGGCTAGCCTGGGCCACCCAGGTCCTTTGATGAGCCCACGTTTCAGGTACCTGCAAAATGGGGAAGGATAGAGGCTCAACCCTGGTCTTAGCTGGCTCAGACAAACTCCTTTCCTTGGATCTCTGGCCCAGCTGCTCATTAGGATCTTTATGTATGTGCCATGATGACATCACCTGGAAGTCACATCATCATGTTGCCAATGTTTGGTGGGTAATGCTCTAGTTTTTGGGGGCAAAACTCTATGTTTTTTGCCCTCAAAACCATAGAGTCTGCCCAAAAACTAGAGTGCTACCCCCCGACGACAGCAGTGTGATGATGTCACTTCCGGATGATGCCATCCCACAACCCCCTGTTCAGGGGTGGGGCTTTCCTTCTGGCCAGATGGCTAGTAACAGATTAGAGCCCTGAAGACCGGGAGATCCCCTGGCTGGATCCTAGGTCAAGCCCTGGATTCAGATACCCACCAGTACCTGTTCGTATTGTATATGAAAGCCAGTGCGGTGTAGTGGCTGTGTCAGACTAGCGTCTGGGAGACCTGTGTTCAAATCCCCATGTGTACCATGTAAGCTTGCTGAGTGACCTCAGGCTGGTCACACTCTCTGTCAGCCTGACCTACCTTGCAGGGTTGTTGTGAAGATAAAATGGAGGAGAGGAGGAGGATGTAAGCCACTTTGGATCCCCAGTGGAAAGAAAAGAGGGGGAATAAATAAAATAAACAAAGAAAGAAGGAAAGAAAGAAAGAAATGCATGCTTGTTGTGTGATTTTTGTATACTGTTTCAAAACAAGCATCTCTTTCATCACTGCTCATTCCATAAAATTCCTATAGGTCCTTTCTGCACTTGGATCTCATCCCTGGTTTTATCAGAGTTTCAACTCGCAACACAATACCTTGCATCTATCCCTGGTTATAATGGGTGATTTTGCACTAGACCTTAAATCCTGGCTCAACCCTGGCCCCGAACTGACATTTTACACTACACTCAAGTTCACCCCTGTAATTATCTTGGGGTATTTTTTTGTTTGTTTCCACATTACGTTGAGGTCACCCAGGTTTTGCCCCACACCTGCCCTGGGATTAATGGATACTGTTATAACTGGGATAAATGCAAGGTATTATGTCACGACTTGAACTCTGATAAAATCCAGGGATGAGATCCAAGTGCAGAAAGGACCCGAAGCATCCATTTATCCCAGGGTAAGTGTGGGATGAAACCGAGCTAACTGCAATTTAGTGTGGAAACAAAAAATACCCTGAAATAATTATAGGGGTGAACTCAAGTGTAGCGTAGAATGTAAAAATACCCCAAGATAATTATAGGGGTGAACTCGCGTGTAGCGAAGAATGTAAAAATACCCCGACAGGGCTAACTTGAGTAGCGTAGAATGTAAAAATACCCCGATAATTACAGGGGTGAACTTGAATGTAGTGTAGAATGTAAGTTCGGGGATAGGGTTGAATCAGGATTTAAAGTCTGGTGAGGAATCACCCATACTAAAGAGTAGGGGGTAAAAACCCACATTGCCTGTAAGGGGTAAATTCCCCAGTACTTATGACTGAATAGAACAAGAGTGTATTGCCCAAGATAACCTTACTCTTATCTCGTCTAAAAGGAATTTCCTTCTGTCTCTCCTCTTTGACCCTTACTTTCCTAAGAGTATATCTGTGCGCCTCTAACCACAGATGCAAGCCGCTATTATGAAACCGACCACCTGATGATAGCGGATGGATCTGTCACAATGGCTTTTCTTCAAGTATCGCCTGACGGAGAGAGTTGGGGATTTGACAAAAGGCACTTAACATTTATTTAATAGATGTGGATGTTTCCTCAATGGGTGATCTGAGGATGAAACAAATGTCCGATCAATACCTTTAAGAAACAGTCATTTGAATGGGCTTTATACAGAGAAGGCACTTTTGAGTTTCATTGCTGGAGTTATCAAAACACTTGTCTAGAAATGCATGGGTCCAGCAGGGTGGGGAGAACTTCACCAAGTGCTCTCAGGGGAGGTGCTGTGTCTGGTAATCTTTTAAAAGTATTTCTGAATGTATTACCCTGACTCGGATAGCCCAGGCTAACCCTGACCTTGTCAGATCTTGGCAGCTAAGCAGTATCAGCCCAGGGACGGGAGACCATTAAGGCCAGAGTTGCTATGCAGAGCTCGGCAATGGCAAACCATCTCTGTTTGGTGTAGCTGTTAAATAGTAGCTAGTTTGGGGGTAGTGGTTAGGAGCCTGGACTCTAATCTGGGAGAACCAGGTTTGATTCCCCACTCCTCTACATGCAGCTGCTGGCATGACCTTGGTTCAGTCACAAGCTCTCTCAGAGCTGTTCTCAGCAGCCGTCCTTGAAAGAGCTCTCTCAGCCCCACCTACCTCACAGGGTGTCTGTTGTGGGGAGGGAAAGGGAAAGGAGATTGTAAGCCACTCTGAGACTCCGAGTGAAGGGAGGGGTATAAATCCAATCTCTTCTTCTCTGAACTAGGGTTGCTAGATTCCCACCAGGACCCCTGGGGGTCTCTGCCCCCACCAATCAGCTGGCCAGCGAGGGGGGCTTACTGGCAGCAAAAGCAGTCCTGGGCTGGCATTGTGGTGACATCACTCCAGAGCAAACTAATTTCTGCAGGAGCCAAATTGCTCACTCACAACTTTAATGCCAGTAGCTCACAAAGTAGAATTTTTGCTCACAAGACTCCACAGCCTAGAGGGAGCATCCTGGCGCACACAGGAAGCTGCATTATCCTGTAGCCAGCAATGCAGGGATGGTGTGATATTTGAGCAAAATGCTGCGGTAAAAGAAAGAAATGGCTTCCACCATAGAGATTTTACCCAAATACCAGAGTGTCCTTGTTTTGTCGGCAATGTGTTGACATCACTTCCAGTGCATGCTGGAAGTGATGTCACCACATCGCTAGCAACCCTGTCCTAGGGCTTCTTTTGCTGCTAGTAACTCCCCCACTCCCCCCCCCCACCCCCAGCAACCCCACTCTAAATGTCTCTTGCCTTGGAAACCCTTTGGGGTTGCCGTAAGTCAGCTGTGACTCGATGAGAAAACACACATGGCTCTTGTCCTCAGAAAACAAACCTCTTCTCTGGTGCTTCGTGAATCTTACGGCTTGCTTAATTATACAAAATCCAAAAGCTTGAAGCATGAGAAGGGCAGCCCTGCAGCGGTATATGTTATTTTTAAGCAGGTTGGTTCTTATTTTTGTATTGTTTGTTGTAATTCTTCAGGGTGTACTAAAGTAACAATGATTTAGGCACTGAAGATTCTCAGGTACTGGAGATAGGAATTAGTAGGGGAAACAGTTCTGAAAAATATGCACTTTTGGAAGCGCTTTGACAAGTCTTCCCTCCAAAAGCCCTTTTACTAACATCTTTAGGAACACACAAATCTAGAAAAAGCGAAAGGAGTTATTGATCAGTTGTTCGGCAGCAGGTATGATCTCTCTTCTAAAGATCTCCTATCAAACAATCTGGGAACAATAAGATTTCTCCTTACAGATGTGAGGAAGGTATTGTTTCATTGATTACTAAATGAATGCATATGGATTAGAAATGGAGCTTCTAAACTGTACGCTTCTTTTGCTTGGGAAATAGCCTGGGAAGTAAATCCAGTGCTTGTAAGACAGCCTTTTAAAAAGGCGGATGGTTCTGCAAGTTCTCTTTTTTACTCCAAAATTAAAATAATTTTCTTGAGTAATGATTGCCCTGCCTGGGTCGTCCAGGCTAGCCCAATCTTGTCAGGTTTTGGAAACTAAGCATTTGGACTGGAGACCACCAAGGAAGCCCAGGGTTATGATGCAGAAGCAGGCAATGACAACCACCCCCCCTCTGAATATCTCTTGCCTTGTAAATCCCGTGGGGTGACCATAAATTGGCTACGACAACAGCGTTTTCCAGCACCACTACTTAATTATTATGAGTTATCTAGTGTGGTGGTTTTTAAACATTATCAGGGCAGTTCATTGTAAGCGATACTTGTAGAAAACAGTAAGAGTCCAATGGCATCTTAAAGACTAAGGAAAATCTGTGGCAGGGTATGAGTTTTCATGAGTCACTGCTCACTTCTTCAGATCCAAGTAGGTCTGATCTTCAGATCCATCTGTCCTATATATTGGAAAGCGAAGTGATTTCAGATGCCGAATGACATTAGCAGGCAAATGACAATAGAAGGCGTGATTGGACAGAACTGGGACAGTGTCCCAGCCCTGGTATTTCTCTTAGAGGCCTGCCATCCACATACTTGCCCTGTTTAGCTTTTGAGATCTGACGAGATCGGGCTTGCCTAGGCTATCCTGGTCAGGGCAAAGGAACTTATTGTCAATAAAGGAAAGGAGTTTTAAATATTTAATATTGTGGGAATTTATAACAGTTTTAGAGTCCAGTGACACCTTTAAGACCAACAAAGGTTTATTCAAGATATAAGCTCTTGTGTGCATGCCACTGGACTCTAAATTTGTCCTACTGCAACATGGCTGACCAACAGGATCTATCTTCATGTGGGAATTTATGTTTGTGTATTAAGTGCCATTATGTTGCTTCCATCTTACGGCAAATCCAAGAATCAACGTCCTCCCAAATGTCCTCTTGTTACCAAGTGTTAAGTGCCATCAGCTCACTTTCAATTTACAGTAATCCTTTGAATTAATGACCTCCAAAACATCCCATCCTTAGCAACCTTGCTCAGGTCTTGCCAACTGAGGGCCGCAGCTTCCTCGATCGAGTCAATCCATCTCATGTCGGGTCTTCCTCTTTTCCTGCTGTCTGCAACTTTTTCTAGCATTATTATCTTCTCATAATAAGGCCAAAGAACGATAGCCTTAGTTTAGTCATTCTAGCCTCTTGGGAGAGTTCAATCTATGTGCCGTAAAATAAGCATCCTGCAGCCAAAATTTCTCTCTCCTCTTTGGTCATTTTCCATTATGGTTCCATGCTTCCCTACACATCATTCAGTCCCCACATCATACATACAATCTTGCCTCAAGACGCGTATCTCAAATATTTAGCAGTATTTTATAACAACCTGAACGTTTTACCTGCTGCTGTTGACCAGTTGAGAATGGCTTTTTCCGAAACCCATTTGGTAGGAACATATTCAGATATGTAGCATACAGAGAGAGTTCTAAAATAATCACTTTATTTTAAAATGAATTAGCTTATTTAGGTATGGATTTGGGTACAGCACAGATGATGGTGCTTGGTAGGGTTAAACAGAAAGGTTCATTTCCTCTAATGTTCCTTTGCGGGGCAAAGCAGTGAATTATGAAGGAGGGGGAAAAATTAAAATGTTCTCAGCAGTGTAAATAAAACAGTAATCAGGGGAAGTAAATCATAGTCTTTTCTTCCCTGTCTCCCTCCTTCCCTATCCCAGTTGAGTTTATGCTTTCTGTGTAGCTGGGTGATTAATCTTGATAATAGAAATGGTAAAGAAATGTTTCACTGAGAAATAGGAGTTGTTATAAAATGCTGATGAATGAACAAAAGCATTTGTGACTTCCTAATGCTCATCTCTGCCATATTTTGACACTTAATGTTGCTAAATTGAACGCTAGATGCTCAGTAATGGTCCCGTTCTTCTAAAGCCTTTTAAAGGATTTTTGTTTTGTTTTGTTTAATTGTGTACAGCCAACGACACCGCTCCGTGATCGTAGGAGTGATTAAAGTTTCAGGACCAGAAAATGGAACCTCTGAAGCATTTGAATAATTTAATCCCATTAATACCTTTATTGACCTCTGTGAGATTTACTGATAGAAGCAGAAGTTAGATCCATTTGTTTCGTACTTCCCTATTTCTCCAAGTGGTAGGAAGTTGTATTGTCAGAGCAACAGTATTACACGCTCAAGGGCAGTTCTCGAGAGAGCTCTCTCAGCCCCACCTACCTCCCAGGGTGTCTGTTATGGGGAGGGGAAGGGAAAGGAGTTTGTAAGCCGCTCTGAGGTTGTGATCACACGCACAATTAGCCCCAACATGGGTGCGAATGCCGGGCAGATTAAAGGGGCACTATCAGACAACAACATCTGGGAAGTGCCCCACAGCCGTCGGCAACCCATTTTGCTCCGCTGCACAAGCGGAGTTAAAAGACGCCTCAGAAAGTCCGGTAGCAAATGGGTTGCTATGGTCCACAGATGGACTTTCCCATCTAGTCCAGCCTCTTCCCACACAGCGGCCAACCAGTTCTTCTGGAGGGCCAACAACAGAGCACAGAGGCCGAGGCCTTCCCCTGATAAGAACACCAGAAGAGCCCTGCTTTCCCGTGTCTGATCACTCCAGCGCGCTCTCATGGCATTGGGATGGTCTGATCAGGCCATCCTGACTTCGTGCCCTTGTTCCCCCCCCCCCCTTCTCAGTATGCGCATCATCACACATGCCACAGGGAGCCCTCAGGGCCAACGTGTGAATCATTGATCCCTCGTTTAAGCACATCAGAGACAAAGAGGGACAACCCCTCCGACTCACCCATGGTTGCGTCTGATCACGCAGTGGTGGGCTGCACCCACAGCTTCAAAAGACTGGGAATCACGCAACTGCAGGTCAACTTCTGCCAGAGGAAATAGCCTCTCCCCCCCTCCCACGCTTTATCTCGCACGTGTGACCGCAACCTGAGACTCCTTCGGGTAGTGAAGGGCAGGGTATAAATCTAATCTGTTCTTCTTCTTAGAAGGGGAACACTATGGCATTGTACCCTTCTGAGGTCCCTCCCCTCTTAGAACTCCGCCCTCCCTAGGCTCCACCCTCTAAATCTCTAGGAATTTCCCAGTCCTGAGCTGGCAATCCTGTGCCATACTCAAATTGTAAAAGATTCTGCAGTGCAAAGCGTGTTTGTGATTTTCCTCCCCCAAACAAACCCTTTTCTGCCTTTGTGATCTAAGTTGCTTGCTTCGTTTTGTTGTTTGTGCATGCATAATTCTTTCATGGGGACGGGCATGCCGCCTGTGCAATTATGTAGTGGCAACTCTCTGCCTTCTGAACTAGGGCTGGTGGCCTCCAGGTGGAGGCTTGAAGATACCCCAAAATTATAACATCTCCAGACGACAGAGAGATCATTCCCCCCTGGATAAAATGGCTGACTTGAAGGGTGGACTCTATGGCATTTGCACTGAGGGTCCCTCCCTGGGCTCTGCCCCGAAATCTCCATAAGTTTCCCAACTCAAAGTTCATAACCATACTCTGAACATCTTGCTCAGTCAGTAGCAGCTACTGTTCTGCACAGCCACGGAACCCAAGGGAGTGGAAACGGGTGTTGGATTCTCTGGCTTTGTCACCTCCTGGAGGGAGTGTCCACAGCATGCGTAAGACCACGGGGCAAACAGGAGACCTTTCCAGGAGTTATAATCATGCATACTGAGTCACTCTTTCTCAGGGTAGAGGTTGAGAGAATAAAACAGAAGAGAAGAGAACAGTGTTGAAAGCCTCTTTAGTTCTGTTTGTGGAGTGGAAAGCAGAGTATAAATGTGTAAATAAATGAATGCTGCAATTATCAACTGGTGGTTGGTGGTGCAAGCATGAAATAGTCCATATATTTGAAATGTAGGGTTTGCCAACTGTGGGTTTGCCAATTCATGGAGATTTTGGGGTGGAGCCTGGAGACGTCTCAGTTTGGGGAAGGGAGGGACCTCAGCAGGCATAATGCCGTAGAGACCATCTTCCAAAGCAGCCATTATCTCAAGGAGAACTGATATCTGTTGTCTGGAGATGAGTTGTAATTCTGGGAAATCCTTAGGCCTCAACTGGAAGTTGGCAACCCTAAAGAGTTTGCATTTCTAATTCTGTATAGGAGGGGGATTAGCTGAGGATTTATGATGGAATTTTTTTTTTTTTTAAATCAAAGGGTATAATTTTTTGCAGTTTAGGCATTCAAACGTTTGGATTTGAGATAGTATTGTTTAATGAAATAAAAGTATGCCTTAATTGATTAAATGAAGATGGGTTGCCGTGTTAGTTTGTTGCAGTAGGAAAAAAGCAGGAGTCCAGTAGCACCTTAAAGACTAACACAATTTGTGGTAGGGTAGGAACATTTGTGAGTCACTGCTCACTTCTTCAGATACAGTTTACTTTATTTAGTTTATTGATCTTTTTGCAGATTTTTTTTTTGGTGCGCGAGAAGTGCCGGAGCTCTCAAGAGGGAAATGAAGTTTTCAGTCTGCATACTGAAAACTCTCAACCTTTTAAACATTTTTAAAATAATTTTGTCGAAGAGGTTCCAGAACTCCGTTTCAGCACATTTCCCCAGAAAAAAAGCCAGTTTTTGGTGCGCGTGCAATGATTTGCAGTTGTGGTGAAACACACGGAGACCGTTTTCAAACATTTAGGTGTCTCTGGTGTGTTCAGCTGTGAATTCTCCATTTGTTACCTCCCCTCCCTTCCATTCTTCGTTCCCTTGACCATTTCCCCCATCCGTTTGACCTGCTGTTTCTGAGAATTTCCTTTTAGTACATAGGAGACTATCTCCTTTTGACAGACAGTGGAAATTAAGAGATATGGGTAAGGTTCGGGGAAACTGGAGGCCTGAATATGCCCCCTGGGTTTTCATTTTACAGCGAGGGGCTTGCTACAGACACAGTTAACCGTTGACAGCAACACAGAGGTTAGTGACAGAGTACACGTGGCGGACTCAGATCGTGCCAAGCTGTAATTGGGAAGATTATTTTTGATCAGAACATATTCTACAGCCCAAACATTAGAAATCTCTTGTAAGGCTGACAGGAAATTAAACCCAAGACCAAACAAAAACAAAAAGGAGAGAGCCTCAAAAAAAATGGGGTAATATTCTAAATTGTCTAATTATAAGCTGGCTCACAGTCTGCAGCTTTTTGGGGGCTGTCTTTGAAAGAGGAGATAATCTGACCGAGCCGTCGATAACATTGTCTAATTCTGCTTTGGAACTTGAATTTAAATGACCAGCAATTGTCTACTTGTATCTATTTATATCTTGACTTCTTTTTTGGGGGGGAAGGGGTAAGCCTGTTGGAATTGAATGTGTGAGAAACAGAGTTAATTTTGCATCCCGATTGTGACATTTAACGCATCAGGCTTCTGTGTGCTATCAGTGCTATGTTGAATTAAAATGAAGACAGGATTTTTTTTTTAAAAAAACAGAATCACTATTCGATAGAGTCCCCAGGTCCTGGCCTCTTTCTTGTAGGGAGAGAAGCTTCTGGTCATAGTGCGTACTCGCCGCAATGACGTCATCCGGAAGTGGCATCATCATGCGAGGCACGTCACTGGGGGGACGCTCTAGCATTCGGCTAGAAACTCTATGATACCGTAGAGTTTTCAGGCTGAATGTTAGAGCGTCCCCCCCCCAGCGACATGCCTGGCGTGATGATGTCACCTCCGGGTGATGTCATCATGCTGGGCACCTTGGCCCCATCCAGGCACTTTGGAGTGGGGTTCCCCATGCCAGCCGGATCTGGGCCGGCAGATTGGGGGGCCCTAGAGCGGGCAAAACCCTATCCCACCGGGGGATCTGGAAGCCCTACTATTAGAGAGAGGTGGTTTGTTTGAGTTCAGAGTATTTATTTATTTATTTTTTCAATTTATACCCCGCCCTCCCCGCGGACGGGCTCAGGGCGGCTGAGTACCACAGTGGTAGATTTTTTTTCCCTCCATCTGCTCCGATATGAACCTACTTGACCCTCTGAGGATAGATGGGCAGCAGTTCTATGAGGGGAGAAGAGCCTTCTTAGCTGTGGCATCAAAATTATCTCAGGGACCGTCTCTCCCCATATGAGCCCTGCAGAGCTTTGGGCTCACTTGATCAACAAGTTTTGGTTATCCCTGCAACCCCCATAGCTAACAACTTTTTTGCTCAGGGGGCCAATGTTTTTCTTGGGGGGGGGGGTTGCCATTATATGTCTGTGTGGTACTGCCATGCCATGCTCATACTTCTAAACAACAACTAAATAATAAATGCAATAAAGAAATAAATAAAGAGCATTAAAGTTGTGAGCGAGCAATTTGGCTGCTGCATAAATTAGTGTTAGGATGTTTTTCTGTTTGTTCAATTTTTAATCAAGTAATGTATTGTGCCATAATGGCTGTTGTTAGCCGCCCTGAGCCCGCCATATGGCGAGGAGGGTGGGATACAAATTTCAATAAATAAAATAAATAAATTTCCTCCTTTTCTGCCCTGGCCCCAGCCTGCTGGAACAAGCTCCCAATTGAGATCAGGGCCCAGCAGAATCTATTACAATTCCACAGGGGCCTGCATAAATGGAGTGTTCTGCTGGGCTTTCCGTTGAGGATAACCATAAAGAGAGATCACGGGATATGTGAGCAGAAAATAGTCAATGGCACCCGTGATATATTTATGCAGGGAATATCACTCTTTTATAGATTTTCAAATAAATAAATAAATATTAATACTAATACATCTCTGTACATTCATGCAGGAATAAACATAAAAAAAAACGATTCCACAGTGTTGACAAGCACAGTCTTAATAATCTAAAGTTCTCACAAACTGTAGATCTTCTGTGTGTCTTTCCTGTACTAATATTGGATTTGCAGACAGGTTTGCTCCAATACCTGTTTCATAAGGCTTCTTTAGAGCAGAATACGTGTAGGCTCAGTGAATCCTTTCCTACTCAGCATTCATCTCTGCATAATACACTCAGTGAAATCTTCTCTCATTCATGTATACTTTCTCTCTGAGTCCTGAATAGTTCTTGGGTTCTTCCTGGGCTTTCAGCTGAGGCAGAGGATGTCCAAATTTCCATTCTTGTTTTCCCCTGCTGACTTTCCTGACCAGTCTGGTGCAGTGGTTAAGTGTGTGGACTCTAATCTGGGCCCATTGTTTTGTTTGCTACTTAGAGTTGCCAGCCTCCAGGTGGGGCCTGGGGATCTCCCGCTTTTACAACTGATCCCCAGCTGACAGAGATCAGCTCTCCTGGAGAAAATGGCTGCTTTGGAGGGTGGACTCTGTGGCACTGTACCATGCTGAGGCCCCTCCCCTCCCCAAACCCCACCCTCTCCTGGCTCCACCCCCAAAGTCTCGAGGTATTTTCCAACCTAGACTTGACAACCCTATTGCTACTGTTTGAGATAGCTTAAAGCTTGGAGACCGTGGGAATTCTAGCAGCTTGCTACATTACTAGAAATGATCATTCCAGCTAGTTTGACTGTATTAGGCATGTGCAAGATTGTAACTAAATGTTTTGCTTACGAGAATTACGCAGAATGTACACAGATGACACTAACCACCTCTCTTCTGTAGACTCCCGCCCCCTTGATATTTAAGGTCGAGCCTGCATGAAATCGGGGCTCAGCACTTGATTTTGGAAATTTAGTAAGGCCGAGTCTGACGTCATTAAAATCTGCCTCTCCTGATCCTGGTGTCCGAGTGTCTTCGTCTTGGATTTTGTTTCTATTTCTGGGTTAATCGTGCTTCACTTACAAGTTCTGGAAAGGCGGCGGTAGAGTCATGTAACACTCAAGAACCTATTTTGTTTAGTGGGATCACCACAAAAAGCGATGTCCCCTGAGGGAGAGACATGCGATATAAAGGAATTAAGCCCTGACCTGATTGGCCAGGCTAGCCTGATCTCATCAGAAGCTCAGCAGGGTTAGTATTTGCATGGGAGACCGCCGATGAATCCCAGGGTCTCTACGCAGAAGCAGACAGTGGCAAACCACCTCTGAACGTCTCTTGCCTTGAAAACCGCATTAGGCCATAAATCAGCTTGTGGCTTAATGCCACTTTGCACGCACACGCAAAGAAGTTACAGAAGGGGAAAAAATTAACGTGCTCTCTTTGCTTTTTTTTTTTTTAAACCTTAGGAAACCCCACAGAATCCTCATGCAAGTGGAGCCTACAGTTTTCTGGAGCAAAGCATTCATTCTGTAAGTACTGATCTTCCTTCATGCTCCCCCCCCTCCCCAAGCTTGAGCCAACTCATCTGGCAAGGCGGGATATAAATGGAAGAAATAAATGAAATAAATAAATTGGCTGTCTTCTAAGGTGGGTTGCCGAAGAGCCTCTAGACTTGTATAATCAACTATGTGAAATTAATAGAATGGTTATTACAAAGAGCTGAGGGTTGCAAAGGGTACTCCTGTGCAGAGTCGCTCTAGTCTTAGGTCCACTGATTTTAGCCAGCTTAGACTGGTTTAACTCTACATAGGATTGCAACTGTTAACGTGGTCTTCATGTATTGTCCCAAATTATTTCCATTTTCGGTGCACAGTAGTAAGTGACATCTCATTCAAGAAAGATTTGCAGGTGTCCTTCATAGGTCTATTCTTTTGTTAGTTAGTTTGTTTAACACAATGCATTGGGTTTTTAGCATTTTCAGTGGTACCAGTTCAGGGTGTTTTCCCTCAGCCCCAAAGACTCAGTGAAGTGATTTGACCAACTCAGGACCTGTGCTCCCTCTAAGCTGCGTGGTCTTGTGAGCAAAAATTCTCCTTTGTGAGCTACTGGCATTAAAATTGTGAGTGAGCGATTCGGCTTCTGCATAAATTAGTTTGCTCTGGAGCCATCCTTCCTGAGCGAAGACAAAAGTGTGTGAGCCAGAGGCTAAAAAACTGTGAGCTTGCTCATATTAACTCAGCTTAGAGGGAATACTGCTCAGGACCGAAGGCTCCTGTGGACTTCTTTTAACCCTGAACATTCATCTTGATGAAGGGTTCAAGATAGCTTGAAAGCTCGCATGTTGTTTTGTGATGCACACGTTTTAAAAATATGGTATGTTTGGTCCAAGTAAACAGGTACTCCACATCTGTTATTTTTGGAATTTCACATGAGGGAAAAGTTGGTATATATATTGATAATAAAGTAATAAGATCTAAGTAAGTTGCAAAGAGGTAAACAGTCACTCATGTAAACAATCACTCATGTAAATTCTTGCATATGTTTCCCAGTTATACAGAATCTTCTTCCATTGAAGTTCATTCTTTGTTAGATTACTGGGCAACTCAAAATTTCATTCCGGATGGATAATCCCAATTACAGAGATGGATACGAAAGTTTTTTTTTTTTTAATGGTCATTGTAGGTATACTATATTAGCTGTTTTGGACATGTAGGATTTTTATTTTTATTTTTTAGACCAAACTGTAATATTCTTTTCCTGCAGATATTACTAAGATACTAGTGATTCTTCTGCTTGCATCATAACTCACTGTTGTTTCAGTTTAGGTGGTATTTATATAAAACTTTATACACACACACACACACAAATTTATATTTCTCTTTTTATATTTGTATTGTAAATTATCTAAATAGGCAACTGTACTGTGTATTGTTTGTTGTTCATGCAAATTTAATAAAGAAAACAAGAAGATTTAAAAAGATACATCATTCTTGTGGTGCAATGCTCTATTGAATAACACCGTTCTAAGTCCATTGATTTCCATGGGTTTTGAAGGCTGTAACTCTGTTGAGGGTTGTATTGTTAGTGTTGGTTAATGAGTCAAATTGCATGTCATTTCGTAACAAGTACTGGTGGAGCATCACGTGCTCTTGTATCCAAAGGATTCCATGCATGTGTGAAGGGGGTGCTTAATTTCACTGAAATGGGAACACTCCCTGTTCATTGCAGGGAAAGATTGGTAGGGGGCGGGCAGTTTACCTTTCATAAAACTTCTCCGTTATAGCTGTTCTTCTTAATGTGATAAAACAGAAGACCAGTGGAACCTTAGACCAGGGGCCCTAGTCTCTGCAAAATGTTTTTAGGAAGAGGGTGTGGCCCAGTGGTCTTCTGACAATAACTCTTCTTATTGACCATTGTGTAGATTGGCTGCACAGATATTTTTTTGGAAGTTGCTTCAGCAGCAGCGGCTACCACACCACAAGGATCTTCACTGTGTGGCTGAAGGGGAGCTGCGGCAGCCATTTTGTGGCTGGGTCCGCCTCCCTCCGGCAGCCGTTTTGTGGCTGCTCCCACCACGCTGTGCCAGAATTCCAAAAGTGCCCACAGACTGAAAATGTTGGGGACCCCTCCCTTAGACTTGACAACATTTATTTCAGTGTGAGCTTTTGTGAGTCAAAGCTGGCTTCTTCAGATGCCAGTATGATGTTCCCTTTTGCTTGCAAGTCAGGAACAAGGTACTCAGGTTGCTGCTGTTAGGGTCGCAAGGTGGAGATGCATGTGTTCAAGACAACATCCGTTTATTAGCAAGGGGATATGGGGATGGGGCAACTGCATTCCAAACAAGGGTGCTTCTGCATTACAATTCTAAGTAACCAACAGAACTGAATAGAGATTCCACCAGACAGTCACCCAGACATGACAGTACATGCCAGAAATGATGCCACCCCATTGCGGGCAACGTAGCTTGGGCCTCCCTCCTCTTCCTGGTAAGTCCCGTCGTCAGCCAGCTGATCGCGCACAACACACAAAGATATCAGAAGCAAAAAGCAGACTATGTCCCCCTGTAATAAACAGAATAAATATACCATAGGTATGAAGAGAAAATCATTAAATGAAGAGGAAATCCATAGCATCTGAAGAAGTGAGCTGTCACTCATGAAAGCTCACACTGAAATAAATGTCTATCTTAAAGGTACCAAGGTACCATCGGACTTCTGTTTTATTTTGCTACAACAAACTTAACACAGACATCATCTTGCTTCTGACAAAACCGCCAAACACGGTTTAATTCACCTCTCCGTGGTTAAGAAAGATGTTTATTTGAAATGCAGTTTATCGCTTATTTTTGCGTTGATGAAATGAAATCGCCATTCGTCTTGGAACACACCTTTCTTTGCTAAAACGTGCCCGTAACTTTTAACTCTTGCTCTCTCTGCCGCTGGCATGGCCATCTGTCATGGAACAACTCTGTGGCAGTTAGCACCGTTTGACACTTGTGACAAGAAAGAGGAGAATCGGGGAAGGGGAGAAGTGACGAGAGAGAAATTCCACCGCTGCTTCGAACAGGAAGGAGGTTGAGGGTTTCTGAGCCATGCAGGAAAAAAGCGGTCCCCGAGATCATTAGTGGGACATTGCGAGGAAGCCAACCATTTATCTGTGAATAATATATTTCAATATGCAGACTAAGGGTCAACAAAATAACTAGTCTCCTATAAGCTTATGCTATAGAGTCCAGGGGTGCAAACCTTTTTTGGGAAAAAAATGTTGAGTTGGATGTTTGGGAAAGGTTGAATAGTGCCCACTGTCTTTGTTCCTAATTGGTGCCAATATTTCCCCCCTGTGACTGTAACCTGACTGGCACCATGAATATCAATCATTTTTCCAGGCTAAGGGGTCATTATTATTTAACTGTGCTGAGACTGAAGTTCCGCATGTTGCCTGGTAACCGTGTATGCAGATGAGTTGGCTCTTAAATACACCATATGGCAGGGCATTTTGCCCTGTTCACCCGTGACATGACCAACACATGTAGTACATTACTGATTTATACAATGGATTCTCATATTCTTTTATTTAGAAATGCATTTTCAGATTATCCCAACCCCTGTGCGTGATTTTGTTAATCTGTTCAAGAGACAGTAAAATGGGGGGTCTCTTTTGAGTGCTTTTTGCAATAGCCTATTCATGGCTCTTTTAATATTTCCGAGGTGCTGGAATTTGGTGAACTCCGGATACCGAGTGGCACTTAAAATTCAAAGCTGAGACCTTGATTCTGCAAATTAAAACGCTGGGGGCTTGTGAAGTTTGAGCGGGGGAAGATAATAGACTAAATCCCCCCCCCCTTTCCTACAGAAACAGAATAATACACTTTAGGTTTTGTTGCATGCTTTCTAAGGTCGCAATCCTATACAATCGTGGGAGTAGGTCACTCTGAGATTCCTGAGTAAACACGCACAAGATTGATTATTCTCTTGGCTGGGTGGAAATGTTGACATGAATAGGTTTTAATAGCCAATAAAACTAGTCCTTCCCTTTATTTATCCCTTCCCGGTGGTGGTGGTTTGTGAGATTAAATGCCGATGTGGAAGATGAAAACAGAGACTCACTTTTAATACCTTGATCTCAAATACCAAGGATCGCTGCACGACCTCTTCTGACCCCCGTTATTATGCTCTGCTGCTTCTTTCTGCTGTTTGTGCTGTTTGTGCTGTTTTTGTTTGTTTTGCAATAACCTATGGTTTAAAAATTAGCATGGGATGTGTCCTCTTGGCTAAAAGTACAGCAAGAGAGCGGGGGAAAGGCATAATTGTCTAATGATACGTTAGTCACAGTTCAAAATATCCTCTGCTCGCAGGTTGCAAAATGACAGGTCTGTGTATAGCATGGTGCTTTAGTGTTCATGCACCTGTATTGATTTCTACTGTGCACTGAAGATGAGGTATTTCTCCTCTTGCTCACCCAGAGATTCACCTTCCAGTGACCCTGTGGAGGGAGCTGAACCTTGCAGAATGGCCGTTTGAGGAACTGGCATATAACAATTTTTTAAGCAGACATGGGTATCAGAGATAGATGGAAAACAGAACTATTCAAGAGGGCTTTTCTGCGCAGGCTGCACAGTACAACGTGGTTTCATGAACTTACTTGAATAAATGATATTTCTCATTTTATTGTGAATTTCTCAAGTTGATGAATGTCGTTGGGACATCAGTAACTTGCCCTGAAGTTTCAGAAATCAGAGGTCTAGTTGGTTGGGGTGATGTTGACGTATGTGCCTTCCAAGACTCTGAAAAAAAGGCGAGGCAGCTGCCACATTAGTTAATTTTGGATCACCCTGTCAAAGAGTAAACCATGGTTCTTTCTTCTCCACGGCCCTTTCTGCACCCGTGTTTTGCCTCAGTTTCTGAGCACATCCTATTCTTCTGTTCTGCATTCCCTCCTGCTTTCACTTCCAGTTTGTGTCGGGGCTTTCTCTTGTTTCTGCATTTGTTTTACAGGAATCTGCATTCAGACCGCTTCCAGCACATTGTTGCCCCACAGCTACCGAAACTCCTTTTGCTGTCATTCTTTGTTCTCATCTGCTTTTAATCCTTTCCAAAGTAGAATTGTTCCTGCAGGTATTTAAGTGCTGCCCACTGCCCTCTCCCATTTCCGCCACTCTCTCTTTAGGTCGATCCTCCCTTCCTGTTCTGTTTTCTTTCCCTCCTTCTCCAAAGACAAAAGGGGACATGTCCTTCTGCTCAGGCAAACTTTTAAAAAGCCAGAGCGAGCATAAGAAGGGATCACTAAAGGTAAAGGACTAGGGGATTCCCTGCTCCCAAATGTTTCAGTCTTGCAAGTGCAGGCCTGGGTTTCCCCCTCCCTTCCCTTTCTTTTTCCAGAATCACAGAGGGAGGGAGGGGTTGGCAGGCTTGGCAGCCAGTTAGCTCAAAAAATATGAGTTTTGCTTGTAGATGCAGAATGCATATAGAATACGCAAATAAATAAAACCGGCAGGGGGGGGGGGGGGAAACCACTGCAGAGGGAAGGCTTGCGACTGTGAAGTCAACCCTTAAGGCCTGACTCCTCGGATTCTCCAGAGCAAGCTGTCAGTGCAGAAAGGGCCCACATTTATTTAATTTGGTGGTATGTTGCCTGTCATTCAGGGAACTGAAGATGGTGTAAATTGAGGTAGGCTTGGGTGAGAGATGCTGGTGAACCCAAGGTGCCTTAACAACCAAGAATTTGAACCCAGACCTTCACAACCTGAGCCAAATGTTATGCTCTTTTTTTACTGCCTTGGCTGTTATATCCTTTGACTTTGCCACATCCTGTTGCAGGGGTCCCCATCTGGGTGCCCGCTGTCACCTTTCCTGGTAGCCCCCACATGTTTTTAAGACGTGGGCAGGGCCATGTGGGACATTTGACCAGCAAGGCTTCTGAGTGGCTGTTGGAGAGTGATTGGCTGTGCAGATCTGCATTCTGGAGTGCAGATTGAAAACAACAACTTTGCTATGTCTACTGCTGCCACCATAGCACCAAGACCCTCAGTGTGTGATTGGAGGTTAGCTGTGGCTCTGCCTCCTGCAGTAGGTGTTCTGTGGGATCCATTTTGTGGATGTGGCAAAATTTGAAGAGCACTGGCAAGCTCAAAAAAGATTGTGGACCTCCCATCCTACTGCCTCTCCTGGAAGAGGTAATGGGTTGTCCAGTGTTATAAATTGGAAATCTTTAAGACCTAAACCCATGACAGTTTTTTCTGCTTTGTCCAGCAGATGAGCTGTGACTCCACAGGGAACCACCACCCTTCTTTCCTAAGGAAAAACACACACACACACATACACAGTGCCAATCAAGATATTTCCCCCCAAAGTATATAAAGCCTTGTGTCCTTTATGGGTTCAGTGTACATTTACAGCTGTCTAAAGCACAGATTGCAAATATGTATATATGCTTGTGGCTTTGAGCTACCTGAATAGTGACATGCTAATCATATTAAGGCAATTCTGAGCAGATTGATTAAATACCACTGCTTTCCCTTGAGCACGAGCGGGCCCCAAACCGTCAGCATACCAACCCTTAGCAGATGTTACACAAACGTCTGTGAGCAGCACACTCAAGAAGCAGGTGGCCAGGCACTGTTAGATGGAGGAGATTTCTGAGACCAGAACACCATTTCTGGTTCCGTTGGACGCTCAGCCGCAGTCTATTAAGTGTTGGATGTATTCTCCTTTTTAAAGTCTCGAGCGGAGAATTCAGAGGCCTGTTTTGTCCTCCCCCCCCCACCTGCCTTCTGTCTTTCTCCGCTCCCCCCCCTACTCTTTTTTCCCCCTTTTCTTTTAAAAGTTGCTACTTTGGTTCACCCAGGCCCCAGTGGATCAAAGCTTTCCAGGCACTTCAGAAGAACAAGGAAATTCAGTCTGGTAGAAATATTTGATTTTCTCTGCATCGCAAGGGTCACCTCACGCGGCTAAATGACCCGGTTGCGGAGGGAGGGGGGGAAAATAATAAAATGAAGCAAATTGGCTTGGTGCCGTGAAAAAGGATGGCTTTGACATTCTTTTCAAATCATGCTCTGATCGGGAACAAATGGTTCTGAGGTATCGATTTCCAATGCTTATGAGTCCACCTGGTCGTGCTCAGGCGGTTTTCCTCCCCTATAGCAGATGAAATATCTTTAATTGTCCATGCTGCCTAGCTTATGTGGGTCAAAATCGGGGGAACAATGGGGGGGGTGAGACGGAGACACCAGATCTTTCTCCTCCACTACAAAAACCATGCTGTTTTCCTTCATCTCCAACAGGACAGTTCCATCCAAGGGATCTTGCGTCCCACCTTTTTGTATTTTCTAGTAACTTGAAACAATGAAACCCTGGGAATGAAAGGGTGTTTTCTCTATTATTTTTGTTCTCTTTTTTATTAATAATAATTCTTTCAAAATTTTACAAAACAGTGACCAGCTTAAACAAGATTAAACATAAACAAACACATATCAGTACAATCTAAAGACTTCATTGTTTATACATAGGTATATAATGTATATAACCATAACTTGAACAACAGCTTAAACTTCACATTTAAAAGTAAATCATACTGTGATACATGGGATTTGTTATGTATTGACCCTGCGGTTGCCGTGTGCTCCAGTAATGGCGACCGCCATGTGGCCAAAGCACATGGCCAAGGAACTACCTGAGCTTCAGCCAGGTAGAACAAAGGCCAGGTGGATTCAAACCGGCCACCAATCATGTACCTAGGTTCTTCCCAGGGAACCTATGAGATGTAAATAGACTGATAAGAGCCTATCAGG
Source organism: Lepidodactylus listeri (assembly GCA_029233225.1). Classification (NCBI taxonomy): domain Eukaryota; kingdom Metazoa; phylum Chordata; class Lepidosauria; order Squamata; family Gekkonidae; genus Lepidodactylus; species Lepidodactylus listeri. Next base: position 1,451,029 of record JARCFY010000022.1, read on the forward strand.
CCAGTTGGGCAAGGTCAGGGGATTATCCCTGACCAGCATAAAAGGAGGGCTCGGAGCCCTGGGTTGTATGCTTCCTCCGGACCAGCAATAAAGATCTAGCTGTTTCACTGTTCCATGGACTCCCGACTCCAATACTTCTCAGGATTATTGGGCAAAATCTCGTTTCCTAACATGCATCTAATAACAGGACCCCAAATCACTACAGGTTTTTGTTCATATTTATTTAAAGATGCTTTGGACGTTTTTAAAGTTATTTTATTTAGGATTGAAAAAAAATCCCAGGCCATTTGTGTTCTCTTGAAATGCAGGACTGTCTTTAACAGCCCTGATTCATACAAGGGGTATTGGTAAATTACCACGTAGTGCCCACAGGTAAGGACCTTTGGAACAATATGGATGAGCAAGAGAGAGGCTGCGTTAAAAGACAATTAGTTATTGGTATTTTAAAATATATATATATATATGGCTTTCATTTTTGTCTTCTTTAAAGCATTTTAAAAGTAAAGTCATTGTGCAGGCTACTGGGAATAGTTCGGAATGCATATCCCCAACCAGCTCCAAAAAGTTCTAGGGCAGTGATGGCGAACCTTTTAGAGACCAAGTGCCCAAACTGCAACCCAAAACCCACTTATTTATCGCAAAGTGTCAGCACGACAATTTAACCTGAATACTGAGGTTTTAGTTTAGAAAAAAGAACTCACTAACATCTTTTGTCTTAAAAGAAAAACACAATAACAGAGCTTTCAATTATACAAACAACTTTTTATTGAAAGGTAAAAGTTTGCATTTGGCATGCTTTTGAACAATTGATGTGATTTTTGCTGTTGTATGCATGCTGATAATTTGTCTAACCTTGGCTCATACTTTGTAAGTTTGAGAGTAGCCCAGCCTCCAGTCTGTGTCGTCTTTTTCCTTTTAGAGACTGAGTGCCCAAACTGCGTGCGTGCCCACAGAGAGGGCTCCGAGTGCTGCCTCTGGCACGCGTGCCATAGGTTTGCCACCACTGTTCTAGGGCAAGGTGACCCTCTTAACAGGGAAGAAGTTTGTTATTCAGTCGGGAATGCTCTGTGTAGGGTTGCCAGGTGTACTCACCTGGCTGGCAGGGGGCTCCCGGGGAAGTACCACCCTAACGTTATGACGTCACCTGGAAGTGATGTCATCATGTTGGGGACGTCGGGGGCGATGCTGTGCTTTTTGGGCAAAACTCTATGGTAATTTTGACTCAAAACCATAGAGTTTTGCCCAAAAAAGCAGAGTTGCCACCCCTCAGCGTCCCCAGCACGATGACATCACCTAGAAGTGATGCTCTCACATTGGAGAAGCACTTTCGGTTTACCCAGAAGTTGGTCAGGGGAGCGTGCATTTTTGGTTGGGATTTACCTGCTGTCCAGCTGGCTGGTGTCGGAAAGGAGCCTGCCAAACCAGGGGATCCCCACCCCCAACTGGGTGCGGGGGGCTGGGGTCCCTAGCTCTGTGCCAGGGAAGAATATCTGGTGGTGGAGCAGTGATTCCTTTGCCAGTTTTTGGGCTCCAACTAATTCTGGGTGGAGAAATACCTGAAGATTTTGCAGGTGAAGCCTGGGAAAGGTGGGCTTTGGGGAAGAGAGGGACCTCGGCAGGGTATAATGCCACAGAGTTCCCCTTCCAAAGCAGCCATTTTCTCCAGGGGAACAGACCTTGGTTACTTGGAGATCAGCTGTAATAGCGGGAGATCTCCAGTTGCCACCTGAATTTGGTTCCGATACATAATCAGAACACCTGCCCTCTGGAGACAGTCCTGACCAGATTAAAAACAAACAAACAAAAAATTAAGAAAGGGCCTGATTTTCAAATGTGAGAAAGGAGAATAAAATCTCGGAAAACTGAAAAGGGTCCCCATCTCCTTTTCGTGGGTTTACAGCCCTGGCTTGGATAACCCAGGCTAGCCCGACCTCATCAGTTCTTAGAAGCCCAGTTTACTATTTGGATGGGAAACAAGCAAGGAATACCAGGAACATGACGCAGAGCTAGGCAACAGCCAACCAGCTTTGAATGTCTCTTGCCTTGAAAAACCCATGAGCTTACCATAAACCCGCTGTGACTTGATGGCAAAAAGAAGAAGAAGAAGTGAGTTTCCAAGACCATAGTCTCAATGGGGAAAACTTGCTCCGAGAATGGCCATGGATTTTTTTTTAATGGAGGCTCCTTGCTGGACACTGAATAGTTAAAGCAAAAAAAGCTTCCCCTTTCCCCCAGATGTACCTATCTTAATCAATGCTAGCTGTGCATGTTTGGCTTTCGGTATATTCTGTATCATAAAGGTTAAAGGGAAACCTCTCGAGAGGTGCCTCTTAAAGTAATTGAAATACTTTCCGTGTTGTGAAATCCAAATGGGGAATCCCACGTATTCGTCTCACATATTATTTGACATGCCACTATTGAACAGAGGTTGTCAGTCGACCACCTGGTATTTCTACTGTGGTTAGACCCTGGAGAATTCTCCAGGAAGCTACACAAGGTGGCACGGGTTGTAGCTTACCATTAAAAAAAATTGGTGTCATTTGCTAGTAAAGGGGCTTTTCCACATTCTTATTTTCCTAGCTTGTGTGTTTTCTGTTACTTCGGGGTTTCTCCCCTCGCCCTGTTCCATACATGTTTTGCTCCCTCTCATGGTTGATTCAGTATTAGCAAAGGTAAAGGTTTCCCTTGCTCAAAAGCCAGTCAAATGTGACTCTACGGATGCGGTGCTCATCTCCGTTTCCAAGCCAAAGAGCCAGCGCTGTCCAAAGACTTCTCTGTTGTCATGTGGCCGGCATGGCTAGATGCCAAGGCGCATGGAATGCTGTTACCTTCCCACTGAAGTGGTACCTATTTATCTCCTTGCAATTTCTTGCTTTCAAACTGCTAGGTTGGCAGGAGCTGGGAGCTCACTCCGTCATGCAGCACTCGGGTCTCAAACGGCTGAACTACCGACCTTCTGCTTGGCAGTTCAGCATCTTAACCACTTGAGCCACTGCAGCCCATTAGTAAAGGTAAAGGTTTCCCTTGCTCGAAAGCCAGTCGAATACGACTCTGGGGATGTGGTGCTCATGGTTGATTCAGTATTACACCATGTTATATCCGGCATAAAAACCTGCAGTTTAACTACGCAGGGAGATATACCAGACATAAAGCAATGTAATATCAAATGGACTATAGTAGCAAAATGTGTGTGGAACAGAACTCCCCCCCCAAAAAAAACCAGGAATACACAATTGAGGGAAATGAGAACACAGGAAAGCCCCATGTAGAAGTTTTACGGAACAGGGACATAAACTGAATGTGTCTTTTAAAAATATTTTTATTAAATTTTCATATATCTGCAACCATTTCAACCTATAACATAGCAACAAAATCAATATAAATCACAAAGAATACATAACGACTCGTGAGAGAAAAATCACCAGGCTTAGCAGCTCAAAATTCAAAAAGTTACATACAATAACAGTTGTATAGATTGGTGTTATACCGTAGACATCTTCCAGACTGTTCTTAAAACTATGTATATTGTTCCATATAATTAGCTATTTAATAAAAAATGTTGTGGAATTTGGGATCTCGATGTCGAATTAAGTAGAGATGATACCTCTTGGAATGGGAGCCGTTTATTCGTCATGTTAACCAGGGGTCATTTTATTCGTCATGTTAACCAGGGGTAGAAAAAGAGGTGCATAACTCATTAGCATATCTTATTCGCATATGCTACACCACCTGACATCACCAGAAGTATGTCAGAAGGCAAGAAAGAAAGAAGAGAGAGGAAGGAAGGAAGGAAGGAAGGAAGGAAGGAAGGAAGGAAGGAAGGAAGGAAGGAAGGAAGGAAGGAAGGAAGGAAGGACGGACTGGCTTAGAGGGGACAGCTACTAATCCAAGCCTCAGAAATACCACTATTCTGGGAGGATAGTTTCAGTGGTGGCTGAAGCCTTCAGAAGGCTGGTCGGAGGAACAAGGACCTTTCCAGGGGACGGGGTCATTTTGCTGCAGCCATGACACAAGCAGGCATTCTCCTGCGGGGGGGCAGGGGCTGGCACCAACTCCCGGAGCTGAGTTCCCCCGAGCTCCTGCTCGAAATGACCCCTGATGTTAACATGGCTTCCTGTGTTTCTAAACATGTCTGTACTATCTGCAGTTTTTTCCATCACATGTAGTTCCCAGCCCTGTCACACCACAAGTTCAAACAAAGTGAGGGAGGGTCTTTCCATTTAATGGCAATGACCATCTTGTCTGTTTTTAACTATGTCTCCTTTTGCCGATTAAATTTTTAGTCTTCTTGCATTCTTCCTTCAGTATCTTCTGTGCTGAAGAAACCAGTGTTAAAATGCTGGCATCCTGCAGATTAATTTGCGTGTGCTGTCCCACTGAAACAACAGCTGATCAGTTTAAAGTTCTTTAGTTGAATTACAGCCTTCTGTGTTAACGATCCCATAGCCCATCATAAACATTTCAGAGTCTTTAGCAGGAATGCTAATTCAGTTAAGAAAGGGTTTGGTTTGGATTCTCCCCTACATCATAAAGCAATTATACAAGTTTGTCACAGTTTTGTTTTCCAAATGATTCTGTCCCCCTTTCTATTAGAATGTAAGAGGAAAATATATCTTCAGGCACAAATGAAGCATGGAGAATGTAATATTTACTCCAAATGTGAAGCAAAGAGCTGGAACAGAATCCAGCATAATTTCTGCCGCACAAGAATGCCGTCTTAAAAGAAAAGCACCTCTTTGTATTAGGAGTGGCAAAATTATATGATGAATTTTCAAGGCCATTAATAAGGTTGACAAAGGTATGCTTAACTTTTCAGGTTAAAAAAAAAAAAACCTTCTGAACAATGCTAAGTAGGTTCTGTGTTCAGCAGATTTCCCCCCCCCCCCCTCTCAACTTCGCTGTGCAACCTTAGGCATTCATTTATGAACCTGGTACCTCTTTACTGCTTGGTTCGTCGAAACATAGTCTATAAAATATAGATAAGTCGAAAATTAGGAAACCTAGTGATGAAACTGAACTTTATTAATATTCAGAGGCTGCAGGAATGATTGGTTTTTTTTCCTTCCTATATTACGAAGAAAATGAACTGAAGAAACTTGAAAACAAAAACAAAAAAAAAGGGACAATATTGATATGCTGCATAGTAATTTCTGCTCCGTGCAGTTTGTTGGTATTTTTTCCCCTCCGGATCGTGACTTCTTTATGTAATGAAAGTGTGCTACAATTGCAGTGTCTTACAATGGTGTAACATACTGCTTCTTGTCTGCTCATTCTTAGTCAATGAAACATTAACAATAATGAACACTAGGCATATAGTATGTGGTCCTTGTATTCAAAAAGGACATTGTAGCCCTGACCTGGATAGCCCAGGCAAGCCCGATCTTGTAAGATTTTGGAAGCTAAGCAGGGTCGACTGTGGTTAGTACTTGGATGGGAGACTTCCTTGGAATACCACGTCGGGGGACAAAGGCAGGCCTTATTCATGCACCTCTCTGAATATCCTCAAAGCCCCCAGTAGGGGGTCTGTCACCAGAGGTCAACGTGACTTCCAGGTGCAGGCCCGCGCGCACACACACACACACACACACACAAAACCCTCCAAAAAGGACACTGCAAAACTGGGAAGAAGTACAGAAGAGGGTAGCCTAAATATGACTAGTGGGTTGGAACACCTTCCTGTTGAAGAAAGCTGAAAAGTCTGGGGCTTTTCAGGTTAGAGCAAGAGCAAGAGATGACTAAGGGGGGGGGGGGGACATTGATAGAGGTTTCTAAAATTATGCATGGGGTGGAGCGATTTGAGAGGCTAAATGTCAGCAAAATCAAAAGGCAGTGGTGAAAGGGAGCCTTGAGATCAGCACCTGGAATATCTGCTTTTCTCCCTTTCACCTTGACTTGGTGGTGGAAAGCACTGTAAAGTCACAGTTTTATGATGGCAGCCCTGTAGGCCTTTCAAGGCAAGAGACGTTCAGAGATGGTTTGCCATTGCCTGCCTCTGTGTAGTGACCCTGGACTTCCTTGGTGGTCTCCCATCCAAATAATGTTCAGGGCTGACCCTGCTTAGGTTCTGAGATCTGATGAGGTCAGGTTAGCCTGGGCCATCCAGGTCAAGGCAAGAAATGAACAGAGGTGGTTTGCCACTGCCTGCCTCTCCGTAGCAACCCTGATCCATAGCAACCCTGGTCTCCCATCCCAGTACTAATGAGGGCCGACCCTGCTTAGCTTCTGAGGTCTTACAAGATCGGGATAGCCTGAACCATCCTGGTCAGGGCACAGTCCTATTAGATTTATTAAAATGCATACATGTCCCTAAGGTGCACAGGCAATCCACCAAGCAGAACCATGACTTGCATTACCTCTTGCCATTATGGCGGTCACATGGAGCCACAATTCTTTGTAGGGTGGGAGTGAAAGAAACTGTGGCTGAGGACAGACTGGCAGTATAGCACCGCCTCTAATTTACCCAGTTTAAAATGTTGCAGGACGTATCAGCCACACAGCACACCCTACTGCAGGTTACCCACGGAGACATCCCGTGGGGAAGCATCCACACTATTGTAGCGCATCAGCCATGGAGCACACTGCAAACATGGCCAAAAGTCACTCTCGTGCATATGCGCACATGCACAATTTTTTTTAAAAAGCCGCTTCCCTAGCAGCAGAATGGATCTGCAGGTTCAGACTGTCAGGTCCGTTCTGCGTGTGCTCCCCTGTATTCAGACTGCCACCATGCACAATGAATGCGCCAGATGACAAAAACTCCACTTCGGAGGCGATGGCTTTTTAACCTGGCTCCAAGCCGTCCTCTGGTGGGGTGAGTATGCCTGGGGAACGCCTGACAGCTGTGGCTGTGTGAACAGGCCCATTTAATCTGTTTGTGAAAGGTGCCTATATCGGGCCAAACTGCCAGTCTGAGCGCAGCCTGCGTGTACCATCATGCATGTGGGAGTGGATTAAAATGCTGGTTCATTTTAAGGTACCAGTTGGAAAAGTTGCTGGGTTGTTGGTTGGGTTCTGAGGGTCCAGCTCTCTAGTGCTGGGTGAGGGCGAACCTATTAAAACTAAAAGTTTATTGAACTTAGCCATCTATTGTGGGGGATGGCTTGCTTAGACTGTTCTTACCTTCTGGAAATGAAACCTTTAAAGGAAGCTGGAAGCTCTCTGTCAGAGCGGAGGACTTTGAAACACAGGTGAATAGATTAAAAAAAATACATTTGACATATCTCAGTTCTAGAGAGTTTCTTGTACTCTTTTTGATGCATGTTCTGTCACCCGTTGCCTAAGATACCTCTGGAGGCAGAGATTTTCAGATAACTAGTATTTCTCCTCCTCATCAAAAGGGAGACGATGCTGCAAGGGATATCCAGTAAGTTCTAGAGGTGATCACTGCAATATATGACTCGTATCTACGAGAGTTCGTGGGAGAAGTCAGTCTATCTCTCTGCTCACAGAAGATTAGGGGGGAGAAAAGAGTACGAAGTTTTGCTTTTGGCAACGTGCTACAGAAAAAGGTACCCAGAGAGGCTCGGCAAATATTGCTTCACCAAACAAGTTAGCTTGTAAACAGAGAAACAATTTCTTGCTATTCTGCTAAACCAAATAATCAGCTCAACAGAGGAGGGGAAAAGCCAACAATAATTTTTAAACATGTAGTCCGTCAACAGCATTTTCCCTCGGTGTCTGCTGGAAAGACAAGCAGATCTTTTTGAAGCAGAACTACCAAATGCTGTTCCTTAAGAACCTCAGAAGAGCCCTGCTGGGTCAGATCAGCGAGGGTCCCTCTGGTCCGGCATCCCATCTCACACAGTGGCCAACCAGTTCTTCTGGAAGGCAAACAACAGGGCAGAGAGGCTGAGGGCTTCATAAGAACATAAGAAGAGCCCTGGGGTCCATCTAGTCCAGCATCCTGTCTCACACGGTGGCCAACCAGTTGCCCTGGAGGGCTGAACAAACAGGGCATAGAGGCCTTCCCCTTGGTGCTGCCTTCTAGTATTAGTATTCAGAGTTCCACTGCCTCTGTATATGGAAGTATCACAACTCTTCTCCCTATCGATAGACTCATTTTTTTTTAATTTTTAATTTTTTATTATAAGTGATATAGAAAGAAAGACGGAATGGGGTGGGGGGAACACACATAGGAAATATAATTACCAAAAACATAATGTGAGGGCAATTTTACAGATGTTGAGGACAATCCTTTCTCAAAATATATATGTACAAGAAGGGCCCGCCGAGCCTCCCCCCAATGGCCAAAGCATTCTCTGCTCATGCGCAGGGGAGCTTTTACTTTTGGAGGCATTTAAATATCCCCCCATTTTTTTTAACTTTTCGGATTTTCTGCACACCTGGGGAGTCCCCCAAGTGTGCAGAAAAATCTCCTTGCCCCCCAAGTGCCCCCCATGCGCAGATTTAGATATCCGCACGGAGAGGGTAACTTGGCTATTAGTATATAGATATATTAAAAAGCGTATGGTATAATAGCTTAGCAAATGTATAACACAATATATATGGTATAATATAGTTTAAGAATTTATCTTGAAATATACCGTATTTTTTCGCTCCATAAGACGCACCTGACCATAAGACGCACCTAGCTCCGCTTGGTGCCGTGGCTTGGGGTAAGTGAGGGGGGTTTAAGATGCACACACTTTTCCCCCCACTTTTTTTGGGAGAAAAAGTGACTTTTATGGAGCAAAAAATACGGTATATGACATATTAATTTAAGAAGTCTGTATAATAACCTATTTGGTATATTCTACCATTTTCTCATACGGTATTATCATTTTTTTAAAAATCGGTCTTATCTGTTACATAGTATAATGTAAATAACCTCATAGAAATTTTTAATAAGATTTCACGGAACAGTTTGTTATAATAAACAAGTGCTATTCTTTTTATGGTGGCTGCTGCGGCTCAGAAGAACATAGGATTCGCATGTGGCTTGGGCGTCAGCAGCACTAGCTTGAACATCTCCAGCAGGAAACGTTAAGGAGAAGAAGAGATTGGATTTATACCCCGCCCTTCACTACCCAAAGAAGTCTCAGAGCAGTTTACAATCTCCTTTCCCTTCCCCTCCCCACAACAGACATCCTGTGAGGTAGGTGGGGCTGAGAGAGTTCTGAGAGAACTGCTCACGAGAGAATAGCTCTGAAAGAACTTGTGACTGACCCAAGGTCACAGTTGCATGTGGAGGAGTGGGGAATCAAACCCGGTTCTCCCAGATTAGAGTCTGCCCACTTAACCACTGCACCAAAAGAGTTTTCTTTTGGGAAGCCTCTGCCGGTTAAGGTAGACTGCACCGAGTGAGATGGGCCACTGGTCTAATTTTTGGTATAAGGGAAAATCTTCATGCTTTTCCTAACAGGTGAATATATTTAACAATTAATAAGATGGAATAGGTTGCACGCACAAGCATGGCGCGCCTATCCGCCCGTCCATATATGGGAGCTTTCATGTCGTATTAGGAGTTGTCTTTCTGAATAGCTGCTCAGAATGCGACAGCCGAAGTCACGGACCAGAAACAGTGGAAAACCAAAATAGCAATCGAGAAAATTGAGACGGTAGCCTGAAGAAGGGCAGCAGTTAGTGCAGTAATCATATTACAACGTCGTTAAAAAAGAGAAGAATTGTCTGGCAGCTGAATCTACATTTCTGTGTTAAGCAGGAAAGAGTCCGTACTTCGCAGAGGGACCCGTCTTTGTTTCACTTCTTTGGAAGTAATTAGCCCCTTGTCAAGTATTTTAAAAAGTTGCCGTTCTTTTTAAATATATAATAATATAATCCCATTTATTTCTTCGCCTTAGCACTTGGACTTTGAAATGATTATAAGAGAGTCTCATTACTGCATAGGTAAGCGGAATTTATTAGCATATAAATTCTGGTACCTTTTCTTCTTGTCCAGATGTGGAATAGCTGCCTCTCTATTAAATATTGCTTGAGTGGAGGGTCATTAAAAAGTAATGGATTAAGCCTTGACCAGTTCTCATTTCCTCCCCCCCCCCCCCCCATTTTGGCCATTCCTCAGTAAGGTGTTTGGTTGTTGTTTTTTAATAAATAAGAATCCAGGAAGCAAATCTTGAGGTCTGACAGCCATAGCAAAAACAACACAGAAAGAAAAAATGCCTAATTAAGCCTTCAATATGCCATGGACATTACTCTCACGGTGTGACCGGTCATCAGAAATACAGTGAGAATGTTTCTAAGTCAGTGCCCACTTCTCGTATGCGTGCATACATCAACCCGCTTCCTGTTCATTATACCAAAAATAGAAAACCGTTTTCAGAGAGAGACAGACAGGGGCCGCAGTCAAGCAGACCTATAAACTTTTCCAGCGCTCGCCAATTCTGCGGGATAGTTTATTTCTCAATAAGCTGGACATCCTCTGTTCGGAGGGAGGCTGCTCATTAGGACATGTCAGTCATCGCTGCGGTTGGTTAAGACCATTAAGACCAGGAGACGGGGAGGAGGGCAAGGTTTGGGAAGCTATCCTGATGTGTTTGGAACAAGTGGCGGCTTTCTGAAATGTTCTTGGGTTCCGTTTCCTTTGTTTGCAGCAGCAGGCACAAAACTAAGGTAACAGGCACACATTAGGATATAATCAGCAGATACAAACAGTGCTATAGTTCTGCTGTGGGAGATGTCCCACTTTTGGAGTTATGAGCATCTACAAAAATTGTTAGCCAGGATTAGCTAGCTGGTAGGGATGCCAGGAGTTTCCCAACCCGGATCTGGGGACCCTACACCTTCACCCTGCCCTACTAGTTGGAGAGCTCCTGAATTTTTGGCCCTCTTCTACCTGCACAAAAACAGAATTAGAAGTTATCTCACTATTATTAGCAGTTGCACATGTCAGAATTGCATTACATTGGAAGAACAGTCGCATCCCTACGATTAATAATTGGAGGACATGTTGTTGGGATTATTTAATTATGCACAAAATTGTGGTTAACTTAGATATGCCAGCTAATAATAACTCAGCAGAAAAAAGTTTATGCAGATGTGGCATTGTATATTTGAATATTTGACGGAATGTGAGGTTTTGCCGGACAATTCTTATTACCAAAAATGGTTGCTGTTTTGAGCCAGGTAACTGATCATTGTATTTGTTTTAAATGATTGTTATATATGTTATTTTTACTGGTAAGCAGTTTACAATAGTTTTACTATTGTTTTAGAAACTTATACTCTTACAGTTAACACCTGTCATTTTTAATTGTATAGATTAATGATTGTTTTATATTTATTTTAAGTTAATTCATTATATCTGTATTCCTATGTGTAAAAATAAAACAATATTATCCACAAATTTAAAAAGTTGCCAGTAACCTGAAGAAAAGCAAAGGCCCTTACCCTTTTATCAGAGACTGAGAGAGCAATCTTGAACATATCTACTCAGATCCCTACTGAAGGTCTATTTGGTGTGGTGTTTAGGAGTGTGGACTCTAATCTGGGAGAACCGGGTTTGATTTCCCGCTCCTCCGCATGCAGCTGCTGGGTGACCTTGGGTCAGTCACAAGTTCTCTCAGAGCTGTTCTCTCAAGAGCAGTTCTCTCAGAGCTCTCTCAACCCCACCTGCTGCACAGGGTGTTTATTGTGGGGAGAGGAAGGGAAAGAGATTGTTAGCTGCTCTGAGCCTCCGAGTGAAGGGCAGGGTATAAATCCTCCTCGATGGGACTTATACATACTATATATAGATAGATAGATGTGGGTTATTGGAGAAACCAATAACCACAGGGATCCAGATAAGTTAAGGGTGGGCAAAGGCCCCTCTGCTCTTATCAAGTATCACATGTGTTCCCCCCCCCCCCCCCAGTGAAAGGGCATTTTGGTCTAGGGAGCTGTAATGGCTTTCAGAAGTTCTGCACTGGGTTCAGATCAGCCTTATCCCATCTTTTCTCTAGTCTGGTCCTCAGCAGGGCTAACCATTTTTAAACATGATGCAATTAGGAAAATTACTCAGAGTCACAGTCCTAGGGAAAAGAAGAGATGACGTTGCTTGCCTCCTGTGCAGATGTTGTCTTTTTGCTTGCTACATTCATAAATGGCAAAAGCATGATGGCCGTTCTTCATTTTGGAAGCAGCACAGTGTTTCTAAACATCCTTCCCTGAAATCTTTATTAAACCATTCGAGGGCATTAGCATCCATAATGGCAAAGCACGTATCTTTGGGCTTCTTTCAGGTTTGGTATATGTTCTGACTATCCACTGAGTTATTATAGATTAATGTGTGGAGGACAGAGTAGCACCTATCTTCACAAAAGTGGGGCCATCCAAACACGATGCTATGAACTCATTTCTAAACACCTTAACTAAGCAAGAGAATACCGGGGGGGAGGGGGTTTGGGGGGGAGAGAACAAGAAAGCTCTACAGGCTGAAAGACAGGCATCTAATGTGAGTTCCTTCCCTGAGAAATTTGGTACTTCAAGCACAGTCACGTTAAAGGGGGGGGGGGATCTGTATTTTCTCACTTGCAGTACCTGCCTAACGGGTTTTATTAATAGGATCCTGGACTGTGCTAGAGCTCCTGAGTATAGTATTCCTACCACGGTACTCTGGAAATGCCTGTACCGTTAGAAGGCTCACTTAATCACCGCATTAAGCAAAGAAGGGCTGATAAGGCCCTTCTAGGCATTCCCATTTATCATTTCTACAAGCGGGGAGTGGTTGTCCAATACTCCGAGGGCTTCTGTGTTCCCTGATCACTTATCCTGTTGCAACCATTTCCTCCGGTCTGTTTCATGCTACTACCAAAAGTAGAACTAGAGCAGCTTTTTGGGTAATCAACTAACTCTCAATTTTAAATGACTGCTTAATGCCAGTTACGGGGGGGGGGGGGGGGGAACAAAACAAAAACAAAAAGAAACACACCCTAGCATATTTTGAAACACACATCAGAAATATATGATGTCTGAAACACATCCCATTATCCCCTGCGCTATCACAGTGAAATGGGCTAGATCCAAAGAGCTTATTTTATTTATCCCCCACTTTTCTCCCCGATTGGGGCCCAAATCTGCTTTTCACCTTGCTCAGAGATAGTGTGGTGTCGCGGTTAGGAGCGCAGACTCCAATCTGGGAGAGCTGGGTTTGATATCCCCACTCCTCCACGTGCAGCTGCTGGGTGACCTTGGGTCAGTCACAAGTTCTCCCAGAGCTGTGCTCTTCGGAGCAGTTCTCTCAGAGCTATGTCAGCCCCTCCTACTTCACAGGCCATCTTTTTTGGGGGAGGGGAAGGGGAAAGGAGATTGTAAGCCGCTCTGAGACCCCAAGTGAAGGGCGGGGTATAAATCCAATCTCTTCTTCTCTCTTCTCTTTGTCTTCTTCTTTATCCACTTTATCCTCACAATGGCAACCTTGTGAGGTGTCTGGTGAAAGGAGCTTTGACTCTTGAAAGACTGTCCCCTCGAAACCCTTGTTGGTCTCCAAGCTGCTACTGGAGTTGATGCCAGTTTTTCTGCTGTAGACCGACATGGCGACCCTCTGAAACGGTCTTTATTTTATTTTTATTACATTGTTGACAAGAAGTCAAGCTGACGTCTGTCGACCCGTAGTGGGGCTCGAAGGCAAGGGAGGTTCTCTGCACCTCTGTGTCACAACCCTGGTATTCCTTGGAGGGTGCCCTTCCAAATACCAGCCGGACCCTGCTTAGCTTCTGAGATCTGATGAGATTGGGCTTGCAATGTGCGGTGCTTAGAAGAGAGCCGATTTCCAGGACTTCCTGCACAGAGAGTGTGACTGATGCTGTTTGCTCTCATTGGCTGCGGAGCTACGTCTTCAGCAATGACATAGTTAGCATTGCCAACCACCCAGGTTGGGCCTGGAGATTTCCTGCTATTACAGCTGATATCCAGGCAATATAAATCAATCCCCCTGGGGGAAATGAATGTTTTGGAAGGTGCGCTCACCAGGCTCCACCCCCGAAATCCCCAGGTATTTCCCAAACCGGAGCAGGCAACTGTGCTGCGAGGTGAAGATATAGAGATCTTCTCTCCTGCTTCACTTCTTCCTAAGGCCTGTTTCTGATTCCTAGCTTTGGCACATTTCACTGGCCTTAGTAAAACCTTTTCTTTTTAAAGTTACCTTGAAATTTTTTGAATGTGCCTCCTGAACTGGAACTTTTGTGTTGACCTTTGGATTTCTGACAAATCTTTAGTTACGATCGGGACTCTCTCTATATATGCTGCAGTTGCTGCTTGAGTGCAGAAAAAGTACAGAATGTGTCACTAGGCACGGAATCCACCTTCCCGGAGAATTTCTCCACTCAATTAGTAGCAAGATTTATTCATCTGTTTTATTTAAAGCGTTCTTTGTGCTGCCTTTCCACCCAAATAGGGTTGGAAGCACTCAAAAATGCTTGATTCCACCATATAACTTGTTGTAAAAAAAGATAACAGTTTGGTGTAGTGGTTAAGTGTACAGACTCTAATCTGGGAGAACTGGATTTGATCCCCCACTCCTCCACTTGCAGCTGCTAGATGATCTTGGGCAAGCCATAGTTCTGGCACAGCTGTTCTTGAAAAAAGAAGTTCTCTCAGAGCTCTCTCAGCCCCACCTACCTCACAAGGTGTCTTTTGTGGGGAGGGGAAGGGAAAGGAGTTTGTAAGCCACTCTGAGACTCTGAGTGAAGGGTGGGGTATAAATCCAATCTCCTCATCCTCCTCCTCCTCCTCCTCCTCCTTCTCCTTGTGTTTTTTTCTGGTTAAATTGCAAGGGAAAGGGAATGGCAGTCCACAGTGTGTGTGTGTGTGTGTGGGTGACCGTTTTGTTCTAACCACAAAGTTAGTGATTATCCCTAATGAAGTCTTCCTTATAGCCCGCAAAATCTTCTCAGCGATTCTGATTGCTGCTAACTATCGCAAATGACTTTGTTTGCGGCCTATAGTTCTCATTATTGCTGATCAATAGGCATACTAAAGATGATTTGAGGCTTTTTGACCTGCTTGGACTTTGGCCAGCTGTGCTTGTTTCCTGTTTCCTGCATACACATCCAGGTAGGGGGGGAAGTGTCCATGTTCCAGTTGCACACCACTCCTTCCAGCTTTGCTTCAGTTACACAAAAATGTTTCTCTCCCCACCTGAGGCAGTTCCTAAAAAGAAGATTAATTGATCAGATGTTCCCACAGCAGAGGTGGGGTTCTGCACACTCGATTTTCCAGGTCCCAGGAGTCAAATGAGATGTCCAACATAGGAATGCCAGCTCCAGAGATTTGATTTGAGGGTGGAGATTTGAGGGTGGAGCCTGGGACACTATGATTTAGAGATGGGGGGGGCTATATAATGCCACACAGTCCACCTTCCAAAGCAGCCCTTTTCTCCAGGGGAAGTGGAGTATTTTTTTTTCAAATCAATAAATAATAAATAAGCAATTTCTGTGGGCTGGAGACCAGTTGTAATTCCAGATCTCCAGTCCTCGCCTGGAGGTTGGCAGCCCAAGTCAATAGTCTGAGTTCCCCTGCATCTGGTGTTCTAGGAAGGGCTCTGTCTGACGATGGTTTGCCAGTTGAGTTTGACTGAAGATCCTCGTTGTAGTAGTGGTGAAATTCTGCTCTTTTCACTTGCTTCATTGGGATTTTCAGTAATAGGATTTCCGGTCATGCTAGAAAACCTAAGTTCTGTGCTTCACAGTGGAAGCAACTGAAGTATAGCATAGGGATTTTATAATGCGTAATCTGTAGTACACTGTGGAATGTAGGACCCTTTGTATCTGCCACAAATTAGGGACATAAGAACGTAAGAGAAGCCATATTGGTTCAGGCCAATGGCCCATCCAGTCCAAAACTGTGTTGCACAGTGGCCAGAACACAGGTGCCATCGGAAGGTTTACCAGTGGGGACAGAATTCCTGCTGTTGTCCCCCCAAGCACCAGGAAGACAGAGCATCACTGCTCCAGACATAATGCTCCATCTATACCTTGTGGCCAAATTGAGAGGGGCAAAATAATTGGGGGGAATGGTCCGCCTAGAAATGGTCCTCTCTTTCTCTTTAAGTTACATGCTAATATTTTTATGCATTCTTACGAAGCCACCAGAATATGTAGGGAAATCCAGACTTCTCTGCAGGTGAGCAAATTGAGAGGGTTGAAGGAAAACGCAAATGGGTAATACAGTTAAGCAAAATTGGTATTGACCATGAGATCTGACTCTTGTGACAGGCATATGCAGAAAGGGTGGGGGTGGGGGGGTTGTGTAAACGAGTGATGCATATTAATAGAATATGCAAATTGGATCACACCATTATTGTATTTGCATAAAATCTTCACACCTTGCCACTTTTTGTCCTTGGGAAGATATGGTGTTGTCAAACACCTGTCCAAGGACATGTAAAGCAAATATTTCTCCTCCCAACACACACACACACACACACACACACACACGCACGCATGCACAGAAAGAGAAAGAGAGAGAGAGAAAATCTATGTGGTGTAATTGTCAGTCTCACGGAAATGTTTTAATTTCCCATAAGAACATAAGAAAAGCCAGTGTTGGATCAGGCCAGTGGCCCATCCTGTCCAACACTCTGTGTCACACAGTGGCCAAAAACACCAGGTGCCCTCAGGAGGTCCAGCGGTGGGGCCAGGATACTAGAAGCCCTCCCACTGTTGCCCCCCACCCCCAAGAACCAAGAATACAGAGCATCACTTGCCCCATGAAATTTCCCAAGGAAATGAAGAATCTTTGGAGTGTCAATAAGAGCAATGTTTGGAATTGCGGTAGGTGATAGTATCCTATCGTCATCATGAGCCATCATTATCACATGCACCTTGTTAATCCTGCATTTTACTTGCAGTTTATGGCAGCCATAAAAGCTTGGATGGCCCAGGCTAGCCTGATCTTATCAGCTCTCAGAAGTTAAACAGGGTGTTGGCCCCAGCTAGTTCTTGGATGGGAGACCACCAAGGAAGCCCAGGGTTGCCATGCAGAGGCAGCCAAGGGCAAAACCACCTCTATTCATCTCTTGCCTTGAAAACCCTACGGGGTCACCGTAAGTCAGCTGTGACTTTATGGCACTTTCCAGTGAGGGAACGATCCTTGTGATAATGGACCTTGCCCAGTGAGAGTCCAAAGATTCTTGTGCATAGAATGGTACGGAAATTCCCAGTCTCCGGACATAATGCTATGATATTTTTGCAGGGTGTTTTACGGTTCTGCAAGGCCTGTAAGATGGAGCTCTTCCACCAGGCTTTTGGGTGAGACAGTGGATGCCCAATATTGTCTGGTCCCTTGCGTTACCATCCTGTTACCTCTCTGTTACCATCTGTACCATCGTCTTCAACGTTTGAGAACATAGAATGATAACTGCCTTGGCTTACCCAAGGTGTTGTTGTTCAGTCGCACAGTTGAGTCCGACTCTTTGCGACCCCATGGACCACATCACGCCAGGCCCTCCTGTCTTCTGTCGTGTTCCGGAGTTTGTTTAATTTCATGTTCGTTGCATCAATAACCCAAGGTGTAGGGTACCTATAATCTGGAATTCCTTAGGAGATCTAGCCCTTTCTGCCTTTAGTTGTCTTAACACCAGGGCAACATTGTAATAGGGTTAAGTTTATAGTTTTAATCTTGATTTTATTGTTTTATATTAATGTTGTAACCTGCTCTGAGACCTACGTGCCCATCTGTGCTGCTGGAACTATTGTGAGCTTATAGTCATGTAAGTTCTTATTTGGAAATGGGAAATCTTTCTTAAGGGGAGGGCCAGTTTTGAATTTGTTTTTTTAAAAAATGAATAAAAATGATAACCAGGGCTATTTGGGGGCAGGAACACACAGGAACGGAGTTCCGGCTGGCTCCTGAGTTGGCCACACCCAGCAGGAACTCATTAGCATAATAGGCCACACCCAACAGCAGAAACTCATTAGGATTGGCTACATTCGGGGTATGTGGCCTAACATGCAAATTAATTCCTGCTACAAAAAACGTCCTGGATTTTGACAACAAACAAGGTAAACAGAATAAGAAGCAAAAGGTGGGTGTGGCTGGATGACCACTCTTCTGGTAACATGGGGGTGTGGCTTAATATGCTAATAAGCTGTGCTGTCAGTGGTGTGGCCTAACATGCTAATGAGTTTCTGCTGTTGGGTGTGGCCTATTATGCTAATGAGTTCCTGCTGGGCTTTTTCTACAAAAAAAGCCTTGATGATAACTAATGTGATGGCAAAGAACCCAGTTAGGGATTGCACGCTAAACTTGAGTTGCTTCAGATCTATAAAACATACTTGTTGAGGGTCTCAAGACACCTTGGTATAGAGCTGGAAACAAGTGGGGTAAAAACTGAAAATACAATGCAGAGTTAGGCAAAATGTCCTACGAGAGCTACTGTTTAAACTTTTAGTTGAGAAAGCCTTGCCTCAGCAAAATAAGTCCAAAAGGACAAACAGAACAGATCTCTAAAAGATAATGGACTTCAAGGAAAGCAAAGTAATTCACGATTTAAACAAAATGTCCTCCTTTATGAATGGTAACTCTTCTGAACAAATCTGAAATTTACAGCATGATGGTCACTTCCTAGGAAATATTTTTAACTCAAGTATTCCCCCCCCATCTTTACCCCTGATCCTCAAATGACCCAACATATAGCATTATTATAACAATATAATTATAGAAAGACAAAACCATAAAATGTGCTTTGAAATGTCCCCCAATAATAGGGGGGAAATACACTACACCAAACTGGCTCTCATCAGCGTGGTCCTGCTCTGTGGATTTAAGTATCTGCAGATGAGCTCACACGTGACTGTTAGGATATAAGATGCACACATTTGCTTGCACACACAGAGAGACCTTTAGCCTCTCTCTCTATAGCTTTTAGCTTCTCTCTTTCTCTCCCTTTTCAGATCATTGCTTCATATATACTCTCTTGACTCAGTAAGCTTATCTCAGATTCCTCAGCCGCCATCCTGACGCTTTTAGCCTTGACTCTCTCAACAGAGAATTCATAGTCTAAACAAAGAAGGCTTCTCGGTGACATCAAGGGTTGGAAATAAAATAACTCAAAAGCCTGGCCGTGCTCTTCACAAGGCTATCCAACTATCAAAAACAAAAGCACGAGTCAAAAAGTTGCTCGGTTGGCACGTTCCTATCATACCCTTTATGTCCTGAATTTTCTGGAGTTTCTGTCCCCCATAAGGGAGGTGAGACTGATCAATGTTTAGAAGAGTGATGGAGAAAACAAACTAAGAGCTGGGATTTGGGGAAAAGAGATTGCACCTTGTTAAGGTATAGTAGAAGCAGTATTGGGTGCAGGTTTGGTGTAGTGGTTAAGTGTGCGGACTCTAATCTGGGAGAACCAGGTTTGATTCCCCACTCCTCCACTTGCACCTGCTGGATGACCTTGGGCAAGCCATAGTTCTATCCCAGCTGTTCTTGAAAAAGAGCAGTTTCTGACAGAGCTCTCTCAGCCCCACCTACCTCACAGGGTGTCTGTTGTGGGGAGGGGAAGGGACAGGAGATTGTAAGCTGCTCTGAGACTCCTTTGGGTAATGAAAGGCGGGGTATAAATCCAATCTCCTCCTCCTCCTGTTCTTCTTTTTCTGGTTGTTATTTTGGGAATCTGGTGCAGGAACAGCAAAGTGCTGCCTGCTGTGGGATCTTATTTGCACCCTATTCTGCTTAAAGGTAAAGGTTTCCCTTGCTCAAAAGCCAGTCAAATACGACTGTAGGGGGCAGTGGTCAGCTCAGTTTCCAAGCTGAAGAGCCAGCACTGTCCAAAGACTTCTCCGTGGTCATGTGGCCGGCATGACTAGACGCCAAGGCTCACAGAATGCTGTTACTACCTTCCCACCGAAGCAGTACCTCTTTATCTGCTTGCAGTTTCTTGCTTTTGAACTGCTAGGTTGGCAGGAGCTGGGGCCAGAGACGGGAGCTCGCTCCGTCACACAGCACTCGGGTCTCGAACTGCTGAGCTACCGACCTTCCCGTCTGCAACTCAGCATCTTAACCTCTGAACTGCTTATGTATTCATAAACAAATTCAGCAGAGACACTAGGTTTTCAGTGCTGCCTTATCCCAAAGAGGCGAGATTCTGCATCATTGTCAGCAGGCATCTCAGTAGGGTTGCCATTTGCCTGTGTCAGTCGGAAGCGACGTCGATGCATCGGTAATGTCAGGGGATGATGGTCTGGATTTTGGACAAAACTTCGTGGTTTGATGCCAATCTGACTATAGAGCTTTGCCCAAAATCCAGAGCATCACCTCTGACATCTCCAGCATGCTGACGTTAGTTCCGGGTGATTCAGGAACATTGTGACTGTTTTTTGGGGGGGGGGGGCATACCAGGCGACATCATTTCCCACTTCTGGAATGTCCCCCCAGTCCCCCCATTAGCGGGCGAAAGGGACCTGGCAGCTGTTCAGTGAGGCACAGCAACCGTACCCGTATCCTAAACGCCAGTGTACTTTTGGCCAGTGAGTTGCTCAGCAAAGTTTTCTTGCAAAAGAAAGGGAGATTTTAATGCTGAATTGTACATGCATTGACCTATATTGTGCGGGGATTTGTGCGTGTCCGTGTAGGACCTTACAAAAAAGGAAATGTCGCGGAGGTGTTGAAACAATGGTTGGTTGCTGAGGTTACCCGGGGGCACTGATGAGGAAGTGAATTCCAATTAATGCGAACAACCTCACAGGGACAGCTCCAGCTTACAGACACATTCTCTTGCCAGTTATTTTAACAATCTAATGCGTAGCGGCTTTAACCTACAAAACCAGAAGTAATAACTGTAACAAGTATGTCACGAGTGGTATCCATTAAAGTGACTCTGAAACAATCGTGAAATGGGGAGGGGGGGGTGTTAGGAAGCTGAGATCTAAACTTTTCAGGTTTAAAATGTTCATATCCCAGTTGTTTAACACGTGCATGAGAGCAAGAGGATCATTGGACCTGCATGCATTGTGGGAAATGTAGGTACAGTCACTATTATTTTAAGCCAGGGGGCCCAGCAAGATTTTATAACTGAATAACCAAAGTACATTGTGCAGCAGTGGAGTCAGCTGCCTAGGGAGGTGGTGAGCTCCCCCTCACTGGCAGTCTTCAAGCAGTGGCTGGACAAACACTTGCCAGGGATGCTCTAGGCTGATCCTGCATTGAACAAGGGGTTGGACAAGATGGCCTGGATGGCCCCTTGCAATTCTGTGTGATTCTAGGTTTCTGTGTCAACAAAGAACTAGTATAAGTGGGCCCATCTTTGTAACTCCAAATGTGAAGCTACACATGACCACGTGAAGCTGCCTTATACTCAATCCGACCATTGGTCCTTCAAGGTTAGTATTATCTACACCAGGGGTGGCCAGACTTGCTTAACGTAAGAGCCACATGGATGTTTGAGAGCCGCAAGACCTGAACAAATATTGCGTTTTTATTGGAAAATATGGACACTTGCTTTTTATTATATATTGCGTTTTTATTGGAAAATATGGACACTTGCTTTTTATTAACATTAAATGAGACTGCCAAAAATAACAACAGAAGGGGTAAAAGCAGATATTGATAATGGCATTGATTTGTCCTATGATATTTCTTTGCTAATGGTATTTAGCTTCCCCAGCTGCCTTGCCAGGAACCACACAATGTGTGTGAAAGAGCCACGTGTGGCTCCCGAGCCACAGTTTGGCCACCCCTGATCTACACAGACTGACAGCAGCTCTCCAGGGTCTCAGGTGGAGGTCTTTCCCATCACCTGCTACCTGGTCCTTTTTAACGGGAGATGTCGGGGATTGAACCTGGGACCTTCTGCTTGCAAAGCAGAGGCTCTTCCACTGAGCCCCTGCCCTCCTATGTGCACTTTTGCATTGCTGATAATTGACATGTTGATTAATAATCCCCAATGTTCTTCACTGGTTTGTTCTGAGACCTTAATTGGGAAATGAAGCACACAAGGTTTCACAATAAGTAATAAATATACACCGGAGCACCCTGTCCTATTGTTCGAGCATGCTGGCATAAATCTGCTCATGACTCACATTCTAGGAGCAGTTCCCCTTCTATCGTTCCCTTTCCTTGTAAAAGATCTCTAAGAAGCCCTTTGGTCTCATGAAATTCTTTGTCAGCTGTTCCCTTCACCTGCTGTTTATTTTATCTTCCCTCCAACATACCTTAATGGAAATAATTTATTTTATTTTTATTTTATATTAGGACTCATATTCGGTTCTGTACTGTGCCATACTTTACTCTTAGACCCATAGATGGAGAATTCTTGCTTTAGTCTGAACAATCTCATTGGACTCTTGGGGCAATTCAAATGCAATAATCACACATATTTATTTATTTACTCCATTAATACCCCACCTTTCTTCTTCCGATGGAAATGAGAAAAGCAAGTGGACAGCATACAGAAGGGGGGAGGCACTGGCCAGAGAAATGGGGTGTTCCACTCCTTAATTCAGGAGACGACTACGGATTTCTGTGGAAATGAATATCGATCAAGACTGGTGCACCAGTACTCTGACCTGGATAGCCCGCGCAAGCCCTATCTTGTCAGATTTTGGAAGCTAAGCAAGGGTCGACTGTGGTTAGTACATGCATAGGAGAGCCAGTTTGGTGTAGTGGTTAAGTGGACTCTAATCTGAGAGAACTGGGTTTGATTCCCCACTCCTCCACTTGCACCTGCTGGATGACCTTGGGCAAGCCATAGTTCTGGCACAGCTGTTCTTGAAAAAAGAGCAGTTTCTGTCAGGGCTCTCTCAGCCCCACCCACCTCACAGGGTGTCTGCTGTGGCGAGGGGAAGGGAAAGGAGTTTGTAAGCCGCTCTGAGACTCCCTTGGGTAATGAAGGGCGGGGTATAAATTCAATCTCTTCTTCTTGTTGTTCTTCCTTGGAATATCAAGTTGGGAGGACAGAGGGAAGCTTTTATTCAGCCACCTCTCTGGATATCCTCCAGGCCCCCAATAGGAGTCAGTCACCAGACGTCAACATGATTTCCAGGTGCAGAAAAACACAAATACCAAAAAATACCAAAAAAAAAAAAAGAGTGGTGCTACCAGTGGAGTTTAACCTGAACTGAGTTATTGTTCTTCCTGTGTTGTTTCTATTTGTGCACATAATCACGCCTTACCTTCACTGAGATTGTGCTTCTTTGGAGAATTTCTGAGTAGTAAGGTACAAACCACTGCTCCTGGAGTTTGACCCAACAAAAGTGCAGTACCGTCACACCCGTTGGTAACTGAGAAGATTAATTTGGAAGCCTCCACTGTCAGAGAGGGATAGAAATGTTTGTCGTCAGAGACTGTTCTGAAGTTAACCAGAGAGAGACGTGTCTTAACGTTGGAGATGTCGGTGATTATCCAACTTCAATGTCCTGTGTGTGGGTTCATAAAGCAACAAATACTGGGGGAAGCAGAACATGACATCCATTTATTCACATGACTGGAAGCCCTCCTGTTGGACACTGTTTCCCGAAAGTTTGGTGTAGTGGTTAAGTGCGTGGACTCTAATCTGAAAGAACTGGGTTTGATTCCCTACTCCTTCACTTGCAGCTGCTGGATGACCTGGGCCAAACCATAGTTCTGTCAGAGCTGTCCTCAAAAGAGCAGTTTTCTCAGAGCTCTCTCAGCCCCACCTACCTCCCAGAGTGTCTGTTGTGGGGAGGGGAAGGGAAAGGAGTTTGAAAGCTGTGAAACAGGTGAAGGGTGTGGTATAAATCCAATCATCTCCTCCTTCTTCTCCACCTCCTCCTCTTCTTCTTCTTCTTCTTCGTGTCATGGGAGTGATGGAACATTGGCCTCTGAGGTCAAATGTTTCTTCCCAGGCTACACAACAGATAGGCTTTCTGTCCAATCTGAAATTACAGCTAAAAACGACACAAGTAAAAATGCAACGCAGATATGTTAAATATCTTCATAGTTGACAAAACGAGGGAAGGGGGGAAAGTGCTGTGGGGGGCGTGTTGCCTGATCTCTGTTCCAGATTATTTATTTATTTATCTTCCATTGCTTCATTTTCTTCTTTGTTGAGACTCCAGGCGAACCTTGCAATTATAAAAACAATGCCATAAAGACCAGTATAATGCATACAGTAAACGAACCAATAAAACCGGGTTACGGCTTTAGGCCATGAACGCTGTGTTAAAATTGGATTACCCCATTAGAGAAGAAACGAAATAAAAATAGTATAATGTTATACTGTAAACATGGCTGTTAGAATGGAAAACTGCCAAAAAAAATTCCCCTTGCAGATGCGATGGTATCACTTTGCTCTGGTTAGACCTCACCTATAATATTGTTTTTAGTTTTAGTCACCACAGTTTAAGAAGGATGTAGACAAGCTGAAACATTGTCCAGAGGAGGGCAATGAAGACGGTGAGGGATCTGGAGAAAAGGTCCTTTGAGAAAAGGTTGAAGGAGCTGGGTATGTTTAGCCTGGAGAGGTGAGACTGTGAGGTGATATGATAACCATCTTCAAGTACTTGAAGGCTGCCATATAGAGAATGCCATAGAGGGGATGGCACAGAGTTGTTTTCTGTTAACCCAGAAGGATGGACCAGAACCAATGGGCTGAAATTAAATCAAAAGAGCTTTTGGCTAAACAGTAGGAAGAACTTCCTGACAGAGCAGTTCCTGAATTATCTGAATAATAAAAATCTGTGCGCGGACTCCAATCTCGGAGAACCGGGTTTGATTCCCCACTCCTCCACTTGCACCTGGCTGGATGACCTTGGGCAAGCCATAGCTCTGTGCCAGGTGTTCCCTCAAGGACAGCTTGGGAAAGAGCTCTCTCAGCCCCACCTACCTCACAGGGTGTCTGTTGTGGGGAGGGGAGGGGAAAAGGAGTTTGTAAGCCACTCTGAGACTCCCTTGGGGAGTGAAGGGCGGGGTATAAATCCAATCTCTTCTCTTCTTCTTCTTCTTCCTCAGTGGGACAGGCTTCCTCAGGAGGTGTTGGGCTCTCCTTGTTTGGAGGTGTTTAAGCAGAGGCTAGATGGTCATCTGACAGCAATGCTGATTCTGTGAACTTAAGCATATCATGAGAAGGGAGGGCAGGAAGGGCTGCCTCATTGCTTAGTTCTCATAGCCCTTTCTTACATGCCCAGGGAAATGCTGATTGCCACTTTGGGGTCAGGAAGCAATTTTTCTCCAGCCCAGTTTGGCCGGGGATCCTGGAGGTTTCTGTCATATTCTGGGCATAGAACAGTGGTCACTGGGTGTGTGTGTGTGCATTTGTGAATTTCCCGCATTGTGCAAGAGGTTGGACTAGATGACCCTGGAGGTCCCTTCCAACTCTATGATTCGGGGGGGGGGGGTACTCTGTGCCCAGTATCTTGACAAGGACTGCTGGATGTATCTGGGTAAATGTAGAAGGTGTCTTAAATAAATAATGTTACAGCGCATCTGTAGGGTTGACAGCTCCAGACCGGGAAATACCTGGAGATTTTGGGGGTGGAACCTGAGGAGGGCGGGGTTTGGGGTGGGGAAGGACTTCAATGGGGTATAATGCCAAAGAGTCTACCTTCCAAAGTGGCTGTTTTCTCCAGGTGGTCTGATCTCCGTCAGCAGGAGATCTCCAGCCATCGCCATGAGGTTGGCACCCCTATTCATCTGGAATAATCCAAACCCAGTTGGGGAAGGAAAGTGTTCAGCCAATTCTCTGTGGGAAGTGCGCAGGTCTGTAAACCACAAGAGATCCCCAAGGTTATATTAATAATAAAAATCTGAAGAATATTTTAGATTGTAAACCCGTGTGCAAGGACTTTCTTCAAGGTATGAATTCTTGAGTAGTACGCAGTCGGTAATAGTTCCCTGAAGATGATATGCAAATTCATGCAGGTCACATAACTCTGCTATTCTTGGTGCAGAATTGGGATTGAAAATACAGCCTTGACAGTTGCCTTTGGTGAGCAGAGATACGTCAAGGACCATTCGTGGAGAATCAAGAAGTTTTCCTACGCAGCCATCCCACTGATATCCCCTCCCCTCCAAAGCAGAACATGTAGATCATATAAATATGTCATTGGTGAAGGATGAGGAGAGAATAGTTTTAAAAGAGGGGGGGAATGCAGACGCGGTGTGATTGCCTTCGAATCACAGGCCTCTTCACAATCTCAGCCTCTTCACGAGCTCCCCCACCCGCCTCAAAAGGAATAATAAATGGAGGAATCGGATAATGCTGCCACTTGTATTGACAAGCGCCTCAAAGAGATTGAATATCAAGAGGCAGTAAGCAAGCGTGTGAAAACAGGTATTGATGGTAAAGAGTTATTGCGAGCAATTAAGACGGGCAGGAGGGGGAGAGAGCCCTTGGCATGAAAATTAACATGGATGAGAGAAAGGCGTGCTAAGCCCATCAATGGCACGGTTGAATCAGTTATCAACAAAATGCTTCTTATGGACTCAGTGTGGTCTAAATGGTTCTGAGGAACACACTTTATTTATGAAGGCTGCAGTCACACGCACAATTAGACCTAACATAGGTGCGAATGCTGGGTGGATTTAAAGGGAGCGGTGGGACATCTGGGAAGCAGCTGGCGGCAACCCATTCTGCTCCACCGCAGAATCGGAGTTAAAAGACACCAGGGAAAATCTGGTAGTAAACAGGTTGCGACGGACCATGGACGGACTTTCCCATGTCTGCTCGCTCCAGCATGCTCTCATGGCAGCGGGATGGTCCGATCAGGCCATCATGACTCCATGCCATTGTTTCTCCCCCCTTCACAGTATGTGCATCATCACAAATTCCATAGGGAGCCCTCGGTGTGGAGGTGCAATTCATCGATCCCTCGTTTAAGCGCATGGGGGAAAATGGGACAACCCCCCCCCCCCGACTCACCCATAGTTGTGTCTGATCACACACTGACGGACTGTGCCCGCAGCTTCAAAGGGAGGTGTGATCATGCAACTGCAGGTCAAATTCCTCTGGAGGAAATAGCCTTGCTCCCCCCCCCCCTGGGTTTTCTGGTGCATGTGACCACAACCAAAGGTAACTTTTCTTTTGCCCACTGTCTTGTCCCTTTGGGGAAGCTGGGACTCTTCCGAGAAGGATGAGGTCTTAATTTCTCCATTAAGTGACTAGTCTCCTCACCATCATAATGAAGATTCCAAAACTGGGATCCAAAATGGTGAATGTGTAATCTTTAAAATTTTGCTGCCTCATGCTTGCTTTCCCGCAGCATTTTTTTTACATTCCCCACCCCAAATCTATCTCCACAAGGCTGAAGATGAGACATCTTTTAATAGGTTTTCATTTCCTTCCCTTGTAATTTTGGATTGTGTCAGAAGGGTCATGTTCAAGACATAAAGAACAGCCAAAGAACACTTTGGTGAGTGGAGTGAAAGGGTATATTAACAGAACTTTCGTTCTAGATAACTATGTAAAACTGTGTTCCCAGGCAAGGTATGTGGTTTTTGTTTTTTTTTTAAATGTGTCTGCCCTTACATAATTCTCTGAAGTATGTTGTATAAAATTATAAACTTTATATTTTATGTAACATTCTGTTTTAATCCTCTTTGGTCCCAACTTGAAGCTTGCCTCTCTCCTTCCACCCCCCTCTCCACTTCCTGCTTCCTCCCAAGATTTAAGATTTCCTCTTTTGGCCTCTTCTTTTCAAAGTGATTAAGAGCTTTATGCTGCAGCAATATTTTTCAAAGAAAGTTGGGAGAAAAGGAGAATGTAAGTGGATCTGGTTTTAATTGTGTACACCATGACCAGTGAGCAGAGAAGAAGCAATTTTTTTTACATGAGCAAGCTATCAAAACTTTGATTTAATCCACCGCTTTCCATAATGGTATACATAAGCAATTTAGGCCTCTTCTCCCCATTCTCATTCTCTGTGTCTTTATAATGGGGCATTATAGGTGATATTAAATTATATGGCGTGAGTTTTATGGTGTGTCCAGCAATCTTCTATAGGCAATGAGATGTGGCCGGTTTAATTCTCAGTAATCTGCCACTGTGCGAGAACACAATGGAAAGCCTACGGTATTTTAACCTCATTCCTCATGCTCGAATATTTTTAGTTTGAAAGGTAAGGTTCTATTTTTACGAACTGCTGGGTATCCAGTTCTGCCCTTTCTGTCTGGTCAAGAGCTGATAGAAACTTTTTTTAGGAGAAGTTTCAGGGTTTTTTAAACAAAAGTTTAGAAGTTGATTTCAGGCTGTAGATAAGTATCAAAGCTACAAAAGGTAATGGCCATGTTAAACATCTCCTTAGCTTGTTGGCTGCATTCAGGTAACTTGAACACACCTTGGTTGGTAATGAAAGATTTTCAAGGTGTTGACCTTACATACTTTCTCTCCCCCTTGCCTTCCCTTCTCCTTCCCCTATGTGTGGGGCCCAGATTAAAGACTTTCTGGTTTGATACAAACCATGGTTTATCATGGCGTTCAATTCAGGCAAAACTGCAGGCAGCCTACAAACTGAGTGTACTGGCTCAGCCGGTCATCATGGTTATCCAGTAGTGTCCAGTGGCCCCTTTAAGACCAACAAAGTTTAATTCTAGGTATAAGCATTTGTGTGCCTGTGCACTTCTTCAGATACACTGAAACCGACTTCCTCAAGCCTTACATTTAGACTGCAGTCACACACACTAAATATTCCACTTTCAATTCACTTTCGTTGCACTTTCTAACTGTATTGCACTTTCTAACTGTATTTTATGGTGTGAACTGGCAAAAATCCAGTTGGAAAGTGCATTGAAAATGGATCAAAAGTGAATTATTTAGTGCGTGTGACCGCAGCCATAGATAAAGGGGAGGGGGCTAGTTGCCAGGAAGGGCTAGTAAGAGTCTAGATGCATAAGTAACTAGGTGATCAGTATAGCTGAGATTGGATTAAAGCAGTTGTATGATCTGTGAATAGCAGCAAATTAGCATACAAATATAAAAGTAAACAAGCAAATGTGAGGACTTAAATTTGAGTCCAGCTTCCAGATTAGAATTACTTTTTAAACAATTTAAAAAAAAATATTTTAAACATTAAAAAAAAAACATTTTAACATTTTGTTTTTCCAGATTCCTTACTCCGGTAACCATCATCAAAAAGTCAAGTTTTACAAGCTGTTTGGAAAGCTAAAAGGGAAGGATTTGGCATATAGCTGGGGGGAGGTTCTGAAAGAACCCTACTGCTTTATTATTATTTTTTTAAAGAACCCTATTGCTGATGGAGCCAAGCTGGATCTCCTAGAATAAAGGGAGGGCCAAAATGGTGTTTTGGGTTGATCTCTCTGTGTGTGTAAAGGATCTCTCTCTCTATGTAAAGGATCTTTGCTGTTCTTAAGATATATGAACTTACAAGTGGTGAACTAATGTAAGGATAATTTCAGGTGGGTAGCCGTGTTGGTCTTAAGAAATAGAGCAAAGGGTGCGGTCACGCACTCTTAAATAATCTACTTTCAATCCACTTTCAATGCACTTTCCAACTGGACTTTGCCAGTTCACACAGTAAAAATCCAGTTGGAAAGTGCACTGGAAGTGGACTGAAAGTAAATTATTTAGTGTGTGTGACCGGATCCAAAGTTTGAGTCCAGTGGCACCTTTAAGACCCACAAAGTTTAATTCTGGGTATATACTTCTGTGTGCATGCACACTGTATCTGGAGAAGTGTGCATGCACACGGAAGCTTATACCCAGAATTAAACTTTGTTGGTCTTAAAGGTACCACTGGACTCAGACTTTGTTCTGTCGCCGTAAGGATAATGACTAGAATCTTGAACTGAATTTGCTTCATCGGCGGTCTCAAAGCACCCCACCCTAAGCAGAGGGCTTGTTCTTGTGGCTGAATATCCTGTGTTGTCTTCAAGGGTAGCCCCATGTTGAACTTGTTGCTGTACTCCAACCTAGTGGATGAAAACAACAAAATTCAAACTTGTAATACAGTAAGTAAAAAAAAAAAGACTAGACTTATTGTCTGGGTGGTAATATAACATTAAGCTGACCCAATTAGTTGCTCTTCTGCTGTTCCGACCACCTTTGCTGCCCGCAAGCTGGCATTGTAGTCTCAAAGGCAGGAGAGAGAAACTGCAGAAAATAACCCTTCTTGCTCTCGCAGCTTCCCCTTGCTGTGCTAATCACCGATTTCTGAAAATATATCTTCAGAATTGTTTTATTGTGACAGGTCAGCAGATAAAAGTGAGATACCAGGGGGTAAATCGTACCTTATTAGCAGGCATTCTCTCTCTAGCCTAAGCGATATCCCACTGGAGGGCTGGATCATCACTGGTGTCAGCCGTGAAAAATATTACAAGACAATTAAGTCCTGTTCTTTGCCGCATTAGGCGAGGCCCTTGCCTTATATTCCCCCCCCCCCCCGTTTTTATGCCCCTTCCCCTCCTCCTCTGTCTCCGCTAATTTATGTGATAATTACCCACTGCAGTTGAGTGACCAAAATCTTTAATAATAAAGTTCTAGGAATCAAAGCACTGTGGTGAAGCCGAGCTATTAATGTCTCTGTGTGTCTATAAAAGATGGAGAGAACACTTTACCCCCTAGAATCTCTTTTCTGTCTCTGTCACCCCTGCCGATAATGCAACATAAAGTGTGTGCTATATGCGTCTCACATCCAAAATACCAAACTTGAGTGCAAGCACAGGCTATTAGAAAGGACATTGTAGCTCTTGGATGTTTTTTTTTTTATAGCACATCAATCCTGTCTCTTCTTCCCTATGCAATTTTTATCTGGGCTTGAGCATTCAACTGGTCCAAATAAAAAAAGGTTTGTCCATGTTTGACTACTCAAAAATGGTCAGACGTGGTGTTTGAGCAGTTTTAAACCACCGTAAAGGTAGTTTTAGGGACTGCAGTGGCTCAAGTGGTTAAGATGCTGAACTGCAGACCGGACGGTCAGTTGTTCAGCAGCTCGAGACCCGAGTGCTGCATGACGGAGTGATCTCCCGTCTCCGGTCCCAGCTCCTGCCAACCTACTGTGTGCCACCCAGATGTTTAAGGCATTGCCAGCCAAGCGATTTCAGATGCTACAGATCAGAAAATGGCTTTGGGGAAAGGTGGTAGTGGAGTTACGGCAACATGTCTCCCTCTTTGCCTTCATCTGCTGCCTGTCGACTGGTCCCACGTCTGGCTCATTCTTGCATTGCTTGCCTTTGTTCAGGAAATATTTGTAGGAGAGTGAGGAAGGCAGGTGAGGGAGGTAGGAGAGAGCAGGTTGTTTAAGGACAGCGGACACTTCTGAAATGCTCCTTATCTGGATTTCTTCCAGGATTTCAGAGTTCAATTTTTTCTTGGATTTGTCTTCCTAGTCTTGGGCATCTTCCCCTGGAGTATGTACTCTGTATGCAGATTTTGTATCTTAGATCTTGCCCTGCGAGGGTTTGCCATATCTTTCCGTTCTCTTGCAGCTTTCCGTCTTGATTATACGGATGCACCTTTTTAATGTATTGATGAAACACCACACACAAAAATCTTTTCATGATAGGATTGCCGTGCTTCTTTTCGGGCAACGTTTTATCCAGCGCTTGTACCTATCCATGCTTGTGGGGGTTGTGGAAAGTGCCATTGAGTCACAGCTGACTTGTGGCGACCCTGTAGGGTTTCCAAGGCAAGAGACGTTCAGAGGTGGTTTGCCGTTGCCTGCCTCGGTGTCACTACCTTGGTATTCCTTAAAGATTGTCCATCCAAATAGTAGCCAGGGCTGACCCTGCTTTGCTTCTGAGATCTGATGAGATCAGGCTAGCCTGGGCTATCCAGGTCAGGGCGCCATTCTGTAAAAACTGATCTTGGTGCAGAAGAGGAGGAGGAGGAGCAAGAGGAGGAGACTGGATTTATATCCTGCCCTTCACTTGGAGTCTCAGAGTGGCTTACAATCTCCTTCCCTTCCTCTCCCCATAACAGACACCCTGTGAAGTAGGTGGGCCTGAGAGAGCTCTGAGAGAACTGCTCTTGAGAGAACATATCTGAGAGAATGGTGGCTGACCCAAGGTCATCCATCAAACCCGGTTCTCCAGATTAGAGTCTGCTGCTCTTAACCACTTCACCAAACTGGATTAGAGTCCGCTGCTCTTAACCATTACACCAAATAATGCACTCCTACACATGTAGTTGTTGGTGTGACCTTGGGTCAGTCACAAGTTCTCTCAGACCTGTTTTCTCAAGGGCAGTTCTCAAGAGCGCTCCCTCAGCCCCACTTACCTCACAGGGTGTCTGTTGTGGGGAGGGGAAGGGAAAGGAGATTGTAAGCTGCTCTGAGACCCCTTCAGGTAGTGAAGGGTGAAGTATAAATCCAATCTCCTCCTCCTCCTCCACTACTACTACTACTACTACTACTACTACTACTACTACTCTTCCTCCTCCTCTCCTTCTACTACTACTCCTTCTCCTCCTCATGTCAATATTGCTTTTGTGCAGGGTTTTACCACTAAGCTTGTGCACATTTTTAATTTGGAAGTGTGTGTTAAATTAACTGGCAGAAAATTTAAGTTACTAAACTGGAATTCTGAAGGACTAGAATGAGGCACGGTGTGAACTTCTGGGAACCTAAAGGGCTGGAGTAGAGGAAATACTCATTGTGTATATCTTGTTGCAAGCAGTGCACTTTTGACCCTTAGGTGTGAATTTAGGCCAACAGTTCCTGATCCCACACATACAACCCTGCTTGTATAAGAGGACCTCCTTAGATGCCCAGGAAAACCCAGTATGGATTGCAGCATACATAACTATATCTTTCTTCATCCTTACATAGTTGAAGCTAAGTACCCCGGAGACCATTACTAGATGGTATTGTCCTTTTGCAGAGAATTGAACTTTTGCTGTAGAATTCTTGAAATCGGAACTACGGTTGGTTTATTTATTGGCAGGCTCTCAGGATCGTGGTCCTGTTCTCTACAGTCTCTTGAAGCCATGGCGTCTGAAGAAGTGAGCAGTGGCTCACGAAAGCTCCTACCCCTGCCACAAATGTTGTCTGTCTTTAAGGTGCTGCTGGACCCTTGCCCTTTTCTACTGCCACAGACAGACTAACAGGGCTACCCATCTTTCCCTCCACTTCCTTCCTTCCTTCCTTCCTTCCTTCCTTCCTTCCTTCCTTCCTCCCTCCCTCCCTCCCTCCCTCCCTCCCTTCCTTCCTTCCTTCCTTCTCCTCTCTCCCTCCCTCCCCCTCTCTCTTTCTTTCCCTTCCTCCCTCCCTTCCTTCTCCTCTTTCTTTCTCTTTTCCTTCCTTCCTTCCTTCCTTCCTTCCTTCCTTCCTTCCTTCCTTCCTTCCTTCCTTCCTTCCTTCCAATTTCATATACCACAATCTAAATGCATTTTAAAATTGCAGGCACGAAACATTACTAACTCAGAGCAAGTCAAATACAAAAACACAACTTTCCATGACGCCTACAATACAACATTCACCGGGCTACCCATCTTGATCTATCAAGCAATGCAGAGAGACACGATTTTTTTTTAAAATGACACTATTTATAAAAAAAACCAGGTTGTTATTGTTAAACGGTGGTGCTTAGTAATGCTAAAGACCAGCAAACAAATCTGGAAGCAATATGTCTGTGCTTCTTCCAGTCCCTGATCTGGTTCTTTTAACATTTCTATGATTCATTTCCTCACAGTGTCCCACAATATATTATTTGCAAAAGGTGATTTCCCTTGATGAACTTAAAAGCAGCTGATTTATCACCATGTGTTAGGCATGCAATAAAAGGGATTGAATGTGAATGTCTCCCATTTAACAATAACCAGTCATAATCTTGGCCCTGTTTGGGAAACGAGTGCGGTCAATTATTTTTCTCCAGCTATCTAGTGATTTCTCCTGAGTGCACGCATGGCTTATAATAATGGGCTATTATTGAAATGCAGCTTTCTGACACATTCAGTATGAAAGAACAGAATGCATATGTTTATCTCACAGACAAGTGCTAAATCAGAGTCCATGCTACCTTGGAGACACGGAAGGGGTATAGCTCAATATCAGAGGACCTGCTTTTGCATGCGGCAGGTCTCAGGTTCAACCTCTGACATCTCCAGTGGAAAAGATTTCAGAGCTGCTCTCAATACCGAGCGAGACTGAGCAAGGATTTGACTCGGTCATGGTAGCTTCATACATCAATGAATGAC